>WOVY01001968.1:0-600000 GCA_013436015.1 Rhipicephalus annulatus | reverse complement strand
CCACAGTGAAGCAGTAATTACAGTACTCAACTGCTGGCCCGAAAATTGCGGGTTCGATCCCAGCCGCGGCGGTTGCATTCGGATGGAGGTGCAATACTAAAGGCCCATGTATTGTTCAATGTCGGTGCACTCTAAAGTACCCCAGGTGGTATAATTATTCAGAGCCCTCTGCTAGGCCATGACTCGTGATCATATAGTGGTTTTGGCGCATTAAACACAAGAAATTATAACATGTTTATTTCTTTTTCAGCCGAGTCCTTTTATGCAAAGCAGGTATTGGCCATACTCTTTGACATCATCAGGAAATGTGAAGCAATTGGTATGTCTATAGAATGTGTAACTTCTGACATGGGGCCAAACCAGGCCATTTGGAGACTGTGCAGTATAATGGCCACCAAGTACGGGCGCCCTCGAACCACATGTGTTCACCCTTGTGATGAATGCCGCAACCTGCACTTCCTTGCGGATACACCCCACCTTCTGAAAAACTTGCGTGGTCATCTGAGAGGCAGCAGACGATAGTTCTGGATGATGAGACTGTGGTTAAGAACAAGTTGCCAACGAATGAGGTAAAGGACTATGTTGCTATGTAAGCAGTCAGTGCATGGCATCTTGGGGTCACGTAGTCGCCATGAGAAACTAATTCCTTTGACTGCTTTCTTTGAATGACCACACGTTATAACACTTCAAGACAAATGCAAGTAAACAGCCTCCTATGTGCTAAAATGGTTGCTTGAGCGTGTTGGTACGACATATTGGAGGGAAACGTTGCGAAAGACGGAAACCAGGCAGAGACCGGGCTGTTGTATGTGTCCTTCTCTGCCTGGTCCTCCATCTTTCAAGCTGTTTCCCTCCAATGTTTCCAATGGGCACTGCTGTATGAACGCTTCTGCTTGCAATTGCCAATCACCCTGCCCGAATGCCTGCACAAGGGGCTCTACCACGTTCAAATACTACTTAAAGTACATGAAAGACGAATGTGAAAGCCAAACAAAGCACACACCGTCCACATTTCTGCAGGTTTGATGGTTTATGCCTTTCAAACTGTCAACAAGACGCACCAAATGGATCAGCACATTCTGATAGCCCCATGTTGCATTCTATGGCTCTATCTTATACCTGCATATTTCCTTATTTTATCGACTCTATTCCTCTGCTGTTAGCTGCACTCTTTCTGTTATACTGATCGATGACATGTTATCTACTGCAGGCATAACTTGCTCAACTTCATGTCACTAATTCAAACTGCCTCTGTTATCTGATTTACAAGCATTTACTCTCTTCAGTAAGTGGTTACTACTCGCACTACTTTGCGCTTTCATAAAAGTTATCCATATACCTTTTTCCATCCTTCAGTGCAGTCCTTAGCTTCCATATGAGCTTCTCTGCTTGGAATAAATGCACGATAAATAAATGCGAGTAGGGTGAATACAGCACTTTCAGTCCTAAGGGGTACTAGTATTCTGCCAGTCACAACTCGGAAGAGCCTACAATATGAGTTTACATGTGATATGCAATTCTAAACTTACTTGTGAACTTTACTGGTTAGTCGCTAATGTCGAAAACCTGAAAACACATCGTGAAGATTGGCAGAGAAATGGTTTCGTTTATGCAATTTTTACTGTTTCAAATGAGCTACGAATTGTTACGTACAGTTTTCCTGAATTTTTATAATACGACAAATTCGTGTGTGATTATGATTACATGAACAGCAAATTTGACCATAATGACCCGTTTTCCTTTTAGGTCAGCTTAAATTATGTGGAGCAGCTGTGCGAAATTGACGAACAGCACAGCCTCACGCTGCCTCACGTTTAAAGCAGAAACATCTAAACCCAAGCCACTTCGACGAAATGAATATTGGCACAGCTTGTGCCTTGTTCGACCACAGTATCTCTGCTGTTCTGCGGCTTCTGGTTGAGCAGAAAAAAAAAATTGATGAGAAAGCCGTAACAACGGCTTTGTTTTTATATCAGGTGTCCAGGTGGTTTTAGCTAATGACGTCAAGGACACCGGCAATGGCTTTGAGTTATTTGTGCCCACAAAAGAGCAAGGAGGTTGAAATACTTCACAATTTTATCGAGATGTTCAGGAAACTTCACATTTTCGACTACGGCTGGCCTAAGGCATCGTCGACCTACAGCAGGCCTAACAGCCGACCTACAGTAGGCGTAACACATAGGAGAGATTTCGCAAGTGTGCGAAAGTATGGAACGTTAGTGACACGTTGGAGATCATACACTTAAGGAGACAGCAGTCTAAATCGCCAAGATTTTTTTTCAGGTGATAAGCATAAAAACGGAGTATGTGGACATTATTACTGCGCTTGAAATTAAAGTTTGAAAGCGCATGCGCGCATTTCTTAAATCCTGCTATCGGAAGTGAAAGCCCGAAGACCAGCACGTGCCCCACTGAAATAAACGCGTTCCGTGCATATCAAGCATGCAAACTAATGAGCGCACGCGTGAAAAAGGTTATAGGTCTTGTGCTCAACACAAAGACAATGATAGTTTGGAAGACATGGTAGAAGAACACGACTGTTTAGCGTACAGCGCAAGGGAGCTTTTATTTCACCTTGTCGGGTGTCGTATAACTGTAGGTCACCATGATAATATGTCTGCAAGTTTAGTTCACTTGAGTGACCTGGTGTGACCCTGTCGGCGTCGAGGGAAATTCCGATTACCTCTCATCTGCATACAGAGTGAAGTGAGGTGCCAGAGCAAGGACGGTGCGTGGGTATGACGTCACGTTGCTGGTGTCATCCCGAACTGGCCAACCAACATTTTTAACGGGTCGCACAACACGTCGACACGTAGGCGAATTATTGGAGAGAATGCCCGCTGCGTGGCGTGCCACGTGACAGCAGTAACTGCGGTCTCAATGATGGCACTGCGAGCGTTGCGAGCTGATCTTCCGAGGCTGCATTCTGGTCAATGTTTCGGCACTCCGAGAAGAGCGAAGGGAACCCACCTCGATCACGAACTGGCGCAAGCGTCGTTGGAAGCCTGGTAGGCAGTGGAGTGGAATACATGTCGTCGCACGGATGCACTGCGGGGTCCTTGGGAGGGTGCAGGTCGGCTGCTCGAGGTAACGTTGACGGAAGGGTTTTCAGCATTCGGAGCGGTACACTGGCCACAACGCGCTGGGGTTCGCATGGCGTGGCTGAACCTGGGCCGACCGGAACATCGGCCTCTTGTGGATCGCTGAAGATCGCAGAGTAAGGTTGCATTGTCGGTGCCCCTTCTCGAGTGGCCATTCGCTTACTACAGAGACCACGTCCGCAGTATTGAACGGCTGCTTAGCGAGCTCGCGCACTGCTGTGGCAGCGCTTTTAGAGCTCGTGCCACCTGCACACGTGAAGGGCGAGCACAGCAAGAAAGAAATGAAAAAAAAGAATAAAATTTTTGCGCGAGAATTGGGTCAACTGATGGTGATTCAATCAGGCCCTCTAATGGTAAAGAACACAACCTAAATAAATCAGAGAGAGAGACTCCTGAAGGTCAGTATCCGCAATATCCATAAAACACCATTGCAGCAATAATACAAATGAAATTAACTGGTCATAAGCAATGCACAGTTGGATCTAGATTGTTATTGATTCACATCACTTCATGCGCCCAAGATTTCAGCGCTAACCTGCAATGTGAAATCCTTTAGTGTATAGAGGAGGTCATGTCCTAGACATGCTAAGCTTTTGGTGTCCCTTAAGTGTTAAATAAATAAATTGTATCACATCTTAATATCCATAACTGCATTTTAAAGCAACTATCACAAATACAAAGCACGCATAGAGTTTTTCTGCGAAGGAACTTGACGTACCTTCATGGCCATATAGTAGAATGATACACTGTCATGCATAGGGCTTATATGTTAACGCTGTCCCACATTTCTCAGATATTTTTCAAAAAACAGCACTCTTAAAGCTTTTTTTTCTTTGCAGTGGATAGGGGAAGCAGAAAATTTTATGAAAATAATTGGGGACACACATTTCGTTCGATTCTTGCTCTAGGCCTTCATGTTTCTGTCTCGTATCTAGATATATGCGTGGTGATTTCTTTGGCCTAGCCTTTATTACCCTGAGAGGTGCGAGAAGACGACAAAGAAAGAAAGAAAGAAAAAAGAAAGAAGGAAAGAACTAAAAAAGAAAGAGATAAAGAGTGCATGCATTTCCATGAAGAATAACGACAAGTGGATGTAACTATGCCAGGTCCATAATGTCTACGCTCAAGTCAGTGACTAGTACAGAGGACAGACAGATGTATGTATGGACATATGAATGGGTGCATGGACAGACGCACGGGTAGAAAGAACTAGAGACGGCCGTTTTCACAAGTACATGTGCGCTACATATCGTTTGTGCACAGATGACTTGCAACTGGGCTACATTTCATGTTGACGCCGGACGATGTTTATTGGCGGAACGACATTATGTGGTCTTCAGACACTTCGCTCAAAAATTGATCACGAGGTGGCGCAATTTTCACCTGCGTGCTCATGATTCGAAGGCGAGTGCCTTCACCATTCAACTCTCGAGGCAGGCTGACAGAACGTAGCATAGCCGCGTAAGTTGCGTACAGTATGGTGGCAGAAGAAAATTGTAAGGATGAGAAGGAAATATAGGAGATGATAAGAAGGGCAAAGAAAAAAGTAGAGTATGAAACACAGCGGTGTTTAAGAACGAAAAAGAAACATGGAGAGAGGGAAACTAACTTGAGAAATACAGATAAGAGGAAATAACGAGACAAAAAGTGCTGAAGTGAGAGAGGAAGCAAGCGACAAAGAGAAAGAATTTGTGATATCGTTGTTTGTGCATGCGCCCTGTGATCACCAAATCCCGCACAATAGGTGTACCTACCTAAATGAAAATATACGTTACATTCATGAAGAAAAATTCAGATAAATTGAGCTGCACACTAATAAAATTTGCTCTCTTTAGATATGGCTACAGATTACACGGTATCTGCTATTTATATCATGGTTATTCGCTGAAAGTATGGCAATAAATGTCTTAACATGTGGGGTTGAACGCTCAATACCACGACATAGTTTTGAGAATATCCGTAGTTGAGGGCTCGAGAAATATTGACCCTTTAATGATCTTTAACGTGAACTAACATCGCACAGTACAGGGACCTCTACCATTTCGCCTACATCTTAATGCGACCGCCGCAGCCGGGTTCGAAAGTGTCGGTATGAAAGTACTCTCTGCTACCCTTCATATATGTAGAGATATATAGGTATATAGTTTCTTTAATATTCAAAGAGACGTGAGTCGCTGGAAAGGTGACAAGTGCGTCCAATCAACCATTTTGTGCAACACATAGGAGTGACTCCCCAAGTGTTCGCACGTACGGAACGTTTGCGACACGTTAGAGCTCTTACACTAAAGGAGAAAGCACACTAAATCACCTTCTCTTTCTCAAAACATAAGTTCAAAAACGGAGTATGTGGACATTACAAAATGTGCTTGAAATTTTAAAAGCGCATGCGCGTATTTTTTAAAGCCTGCTATCGGACGTGAAAGCCCGAAGTTCTACACCCGCCTGAATTAAACGCGTTCCGTGCATATCAAGCATGCAAACTAATGAGCGCACGCGTGAAAAAGATCATAGGTCTCGTGCTCAACACAAAGACAATGATAGTTTGGAAGACATGGTAGAAGAACACGACTGTTTGGCGTACAGCGCAAGGGCGCTTTTATTTCACCCTGTCGGGTGTCGCACGTTTGTGGGTCACCATGATAATATGTCTGCAAGTTTAGGTCACTTGAGTGTCCAGGTGCGACGCTGTCGGCGTCGAGGAAAATTCCGATAACCTCTCCTCTGCATACAGAGTGAGGTGACGTGCCAGAGCGGGGACGTAGCGTGGGTATGACGTCACGTTCCTGATTCGTTCGGAACTGGCCAACCAACTTTTTGAACGGGTCGCACAGCACGTCGACATGTAGGAAAATTATTGAGGAGAATGCCCGCTGCGTGGCGTGCCACGTGACAGCGGTAACTGCGGTCTCAATGATGGCACTGCGAGAGTTGCGAGCTAATCTTCCGAGGTTGCATTCTGGTGAATGTTTCGGCACTCCGAGAAGAGCGAAGGGAACCCACCTCGTTCACGAACTGGCGCAAGCGTCGTTGGAAGCCCCGCAGGCAGTGGAGTGGAATACAGGTCGTCGCACGGATGCACTGCGAGGTCCTTGGGAGGGCGCAGGTCGGCTGCTCCAGGTAACGTTGATGGAATGGATATCAGCATTTGGAGGGGTACACTGACCACGACGCGCTGGGCTTCGTACGACATGGCTGAACCTGGGCCGACCGGAACATCGGCCTCTTGAGGATCGCTGAAGATCGCAGAGTGAGGCTGCATTGGTGGTGCCTCTTTTCCGGTGGCCGTTCACTTGCACGAGAGACCCCGTCTGCAGTTTGGAACGACTGCTTTGCGAGCTCGCACACTGCTGTGGCAGCACGTTTAGAGCTCGTGCCACGTGCGCGCGTGAAGGGCAAGCACAGTAAGAAAAAAAAGAGAAAAAGAAAGCAATCTTTGTGCGAGAATATATATATATATATATATATATATATATATATATATATATATATATATATATATATATATATCATTTTAGACCCACCATTACCTCTGTCTCATATCGCATCTGATGGCCTGCATCGTTCCCTGCTCAGATATACTCCTTTTTCGATTTTCGTCTTTTCTTTCTATATTTTTTTTTCAGCCCAAAATTACGTTTCTTTGAAAAACCATTAGCCTTTTAGTTAAGATCCTGCCGCCCGGTTCTTGGCCGATCCCCCTTTGTGGGTGTGCGCCAGAGTGTGAAGGATCATCATCATCATCATCATTTGGTCAACTGCTTGTGATAATTCAATCAGGCCCACTAACTGCATAGAACAAAATTTGAATAAATTAGGGAGAAAGAAGCCTGAAGGTGAGTAGCCGCCTTATGCTTAAAGAAGACCTACAGCAATATTACGAATCAAATGAACCGGTCATAAGCAATGCATAGTTCGATTCACATCACTTCTATACGCTCAAGTTTGAGCGTGCATCTGCAATTTGAAATCCTAGACACGCTATCTTTATCGTGTCCTCTTAAACGGTAACCAACAAAATTGTATCAGCTAATATATATATAACTAAATGATTAAAATACCTATAAATATACAATATGAAGCGCGTAAAGCGTTTTTCTGCGAAGAAACTTGATGCAGCTTCATGCCCATGTAGTAGAAATATGCACAGAGCTCATGTGTGAATGCTCTTCCACGTTCTCGCATATATTTTTTCAGAAACGCCCTCCTAAAAGCTTTTCTTTGCTGTGGGTAGGGGAAGCAGAAAGTTTCATGATGATGATTGGGGACACACTAGTCGTTCAGTTCTAGCTCTAGACCTCCATGTTTCTGGCTTGGTTCTAGACGTATGTGTGGTGATTTCTCTGGCCTAGCCTTTATTACCCTGATAGGTGATAGAAGACGCCAAAGAAAGAAAGAAAAAATATAGAATGGAAGAAAGAAAGCAATAAAGAAAGAAAGGAATAAAGAAAGGAAGAAAGAAAGAAAGGAATAAAGAACGAAAGCAAGAAATAAAGAAATAAGTAAAGCAGAAAGAAAGAAGGAAGGACAGAAAGAAAGAGAGAAAGAAAGAAACAAAGAAATAAAGAAAGAATGCAGGCAACTCAATGAAATGAATAACGACGAGCGGGCGAAACTATATCCTAAGGTCCATAATGTCTGCGCTCAATAGGAAAAACAAGATGCTTACTACTCCTTCGGATCACAAAGCAGCTCTACTACCCTTTACTTTATACGCACCTACATTACTGCGTGTTAATCTGGGGCTCCACAACAAAAACAAATAAAATGAGTATACACAGACTACGAAAAGGATACTTGAAAATGTTCTAAGTCAAAACGCCGTCCACCCCACTTTTTCATAAGCATGGTATCTTATATTTGGAAACGTTTTTAATAAAAAGCTGGCGGCAGTCATTTATGATCGAATCAAATCGAACTGTATTCAACCTTGGTTACCTCAGCAAACAACAGACGTACAGCTTCACGAAAATCAACTATTACAGTGAGCTTCATCGGTTTACTAAGTCCCAGATCACTCGCGGATGGCCCGCGGACGCCCAGGCTGACAGGTGGCTACGTCACATGCACGTGATCTAAAAGTCCGAGCCAGCCCGAGCGGCCTCGGGCCACCTGCGCGCTTGATGCTGACTGCATTCGCTGTGACGTCTGCTATGCCTGGCTATGCCGTCTGCTCCCTCCATAGCTGAAACACAGGACACAATTCTGACTCATTTGCCACCTAAACATCAGTTAGGTAGTGAATTATACCTATTTCTATTGTGGTGCAACTTACTGTGGTTGAACTACTCAAGCGCGTGCGCATCTTAGACCGGCGCGGTCGTTCCACCGCTGTTTCTCCTACCAAACATAACGCGTGTTTACTCGACCCTCCGGGAATACGTACATGCTCGACGTGGCTCAGAACAGCGATGAAAAGAACTGGGTGCGCTAACAGTGCGAAATCCAGAAACATGCGAGAAGTGGACGGAAAAGCAAAGAGAGAAAGAGCGCATCGAAAATTCCCCCGTGTCCAACTTAAGATGGCTGCACAGCACGCGCACCACTCTGTCGTCTGCCAGCTGCCCGAAAGAAATTGTTCGGTGGTCCCGGGCCGCCCGCAGGCCGCCAGGCACGCGAAGAACGAACATGCGTCTGAGCGATCCCGGACCAGTGGGTGGAGCTTCCAGTTGGTCCCCGAGAGAAACGAATGCTGCGCCGGCGTCCAGGGCCATCCGGAGCCCTCCGGGACGTGTAAATTGATGACGCTCAATGAGAGAATTCAAACCAAATATGGAAAACAAAAGCTACAACACCTTCTGCCTTCTTTTGTTTAGAAAAAATTTATTGACACAAACGTCAATAACACTCAACAGAACATTTCCTTCTAGACATACTCTAGCGATGATGACAAAACAGACGTCATTTACGTGAACATGGATATGAGTTGACGTTGAAAGAACATGCACTTTCAATGGTTCACACAAACATAAACACAAAAAATACTTCAAGGTAAACAAGAGACACAAATAAAACATAAATATGTACATTTTGCATATTTACTTGTTGGCTTGCCATTTCTGCCGGCGCATTGACAGATCAGTGACCTACCAATACCAGGCCAGCAGAAAGAGAAGTTTCACTCGTCCGTCATAGACCGACACAAAAGGGCAAGCCCAGTGCCGAAGAAATTCCTCTTCAACCGAGGAAGAAGAGCTCCTCCGACAAAACAGACAGGAGCTCCGAGTACATTCGTTCTAGGATCGGGTAGAGCACGCGGCGGCGGCGGCCCGCTGCAACCGCCTAGCAGCGGTTGCGCCAGAGGCAGAAACATCCGGCAACAATGAGAAGACAAGCTAAGCGGCCTGGCGAACAACGCCCAAATAAAACGAAGCGATTTACTCTGAGGCAATGAAATTCGGCATATAGGGCTCTCCAAAAAACGCGAGCAATGACACAATGCCTCAGAAAATGCTGATTGTCTCCCGAAGGAAGCAGTTCGGACATGTTGCTGACTGGACTATTCTCCACGTTTCGAGGTGGTCGAGAGTGAAAAGCACACCCCATCCCAGGCGCCACATGAAGTCCCGGAGGTGTCCAGGCAGAAAAGAAAGCCGTTAAGGTGCTCCAAGACACCCGTCTAGAGCGAGCACGGCGGGCTGGCGGGACCAACGGAAGCAACAAAGCAGCAGTTGTCTCAACTATGTGGTTGTTCAAAACATCTATGCC
This sequence comes from Rhipicephalus annulatus, assembly GCA_013436015.1. Taxonomy (NCBI): domain Eukaryota; kingdom Metazoa; phylum Arthropoda; class Arachnida; order Ixodida; family Ixodidae; genus Rhipicephalus; species Rhipicephalus annulatus. The sequence goes on along the minus strand of WOVY01001968.1, from coordinate 590,194 downwards.
AGGACAGCTCGACTTGAAATGGCGAAAAAATGCATCAGTTCTTGCATAAAACGCAGGAAGTGTTATTGACTGCGGCCCTTTGTTAAGTTGCACATTAGGTATCAAATGCCGAAGGTGAGTACCCAGGAAGTAATATGCAAGCGTTCGTGCGGGGGATTCCTCCCCTTGCACTAGGCGCAAAAGGAAGCGCACAGCCGACAGTGTATGGACACTGAAGGGAAAGCAAAGCCTCCCAGTGCCGCGCGAGAGACCAACTCAGTGCCGCCTGACCAAAAAAAGGAACACAAAGCAGACTGCAGTGATCGCACGATACGTAAAGATGGTTGCACGACGTGAGAAAGGTACCAAATGCGACCGCAAAATACAGTCTGCACTAGGTACCTCCGCTCAAGAAGCGGGAAGTCAAAATCCCATGCGTCCTTTATTTTCAGTCTTACTTCTTCGAGAGCGTTTAACCAAACAGATTCGCAAATGTCGTAGTGGTTGTATAAAATACCTAATATACGAAGGGACGCGGGCCGGTTGAATGGGAAAACCGGCGCTAAGCCCGGAGCTTGGAGAGCCAATGAAGAAATACCGAGATTTGGAGATATTAAAAGATGCACCTGAAATGTCGCCATGCTGGGAAAATACTCGCAGGCGGCGTGAAGGGCTATCTTCATCTGAAAGGTACAAGGTTATATCATCAGCGTAAGCTGTGACTTTCACGACACCGCTACAAGGAAGCGCAAGACCCCGGACACGTGAATCCGCGTCAAGAGCACGCAAGTATGGCTCAAGGCTGAGGACAAATGGCACAGGAGACAATGGAAATCCTTTACGGACCCAACGTGTTATGGAAAAGGCGGCACTTTCCCAGCCATCCAGAACTAGTGTGCTCTTCAGACCAGTGTACGTATTTTTCATCATTTCCACAAACGAATGAGAAAATCCGAAGGCTGTGAGCACATTAAGGATATGCGCGTGCTCTAGTCGGTCAAACGCTTTTTCCTTGGTACCAAGACACAAGGATACCTCACGCAGATCGCGACAGAGTATAGGTTATGATATCCCGTGTGGTAAATGACAAGTTGTGTATTTCTCGTCCAAGCACTGATGAAGTCTGGTGATGACCTACCAAGGTGTTCAACAGACCCCTCAATCGTTGAACGGCTACCGCCGCGAATATCTTAAAGTCAACATTGAGGAGCGTGATAGGTCTCCAATCTTCAGGAATAACAGAGAAAGCATCACCCTTTGGAATAAGCACAATGCGTCCATCTCGAAAACTTGATGGAAAGACGCCATCCTCGTAGCATCGCTGGATCACCGCGGTAAAGGTAGAACCAATCTCATCCCAAATTGTCAAGTAAAACTCAACAGGAAAACCGTCTGGCCCTGGGGCCATTCCAGGTTTCATAGATTTCAGTGCCACCTTCTCTTCTTCAGCCGACGGAGGGATGTGCAGGCAATCCGCAGCTTCTTGAGGAATACGGGGCAAACTTCTAAGCATTGGCGGTGTTTCATCACAGTTAGTCTGCATGACCGAACACGACATTGCTTCAAAATGCGCCAAGAAAACAGATTGATCACGCGTAGGAAGCCGCTGCGCAGGTGTTATTTGTGCTCTCATAGAGACAGATGGCTCTGATTGCCCCCCCCCCCCAAAAAAAAAACTACTAAGCATTTCCCCGAGGGTGAACATGGTTAAGTGCGAATACACGGAGTCATGCTATAAGGAGTATTTATTAATTCGTTCGTGAAGAACGAGAGTCTTACCTTATCCACCGATTTAACACCCTCGATAGAGGAATAGATGAGAATCCGAGTACACTTGCAGCAAATGAAGCATTAGAAAACAATGACGGCAATAATGAAAAAAGAACTGAGTGCACGGCACTGCAGCTGCGAAGGGCACTGGGAACTCAAAATAATTCCAAGTGTAACTACTCTTCCTAAGTACAGCTGTCATCTGTCTCTGTTTTTACCTCACTATACAATCAATTGTGCCAAACATTACATGCCCAACAGCAACCCTGTGCACAGTTGGCAGGCCCTTAGTGCACGTGTAATGCAGAAGCGGGCAAGAATTGCCATTGCAGCCGCTTGCCAGCCTCTGCGGCAATACGCGGCGCCCCTATTTCTATGACGAGATGTCGACAGGGCGCTGAGTAGTTAAAGGCTTAAACTTCTTAAAAAAATCTCTTTTTCCTCAACACCGAACCGCCAGAGCCAGGAGGCGCTGTCTGGTCGCGAACAAAGCGTTAGTAAAAGGAAGGATACACAGACCGCAGGCATCCCAAAGGTGAAAAAGAGAAAGGGGGAGAGAGACGGAGGGGTAAGATGAAGGAAGAGTGAAAGGGGGCGCCCGGTGGAGTCCATGTTATATTCTCCCTTTTTTCGTTTTTTTTCTTTCTCTCTCTCACCCTATGATTCAAGATTGTATAAACCTGAGCACCAACATACTGTACCCTCAATCCTGATGAAGGCCACACTCTAGGCCGAAACGTCGAAATAAACCACGTTGTGACCGCTCACGGAAGATCTACTTGACTACTTCCAACGCTACGGCCACTCAGCCACCATGCCTGCAATATATATATATATATATATATATGTGTGTGTGTGTGACGCTACGATGACTGGGAGACGTGGCCTGGCTCATACCCCATGTTTATTCCATTCTCTGACTTCTTCCTTCTCTACCTCTACTAACCATCACTTGATACGTCACACGATTCCCCCTCCCCCCGAAAGATGGCACCGTTTATAACCTACAAAAATTGAAGAAGCCAATAAACAGACAATGTCCAAATTCGCAGTATCACGTCCCGAAGGAGTTCCGCAGTCTCTTTATACCTTCAAGCCCGAGGGAGCAGTCCGGTGAACTCTATAACAACTCTGGCGGGCGAGGCTGACTGTTGCGTTCCGGACAGAGCGGGATACACGTGGATACTGACAGTACTGCTAGAACTCTTGTTCGGGCTGACCAAGGTTGAAACGCCTTGTTGCATCGGCAGCTCGGATGTCGTCGGGGTTGTATTTTTCGCCGTGAATGGTGCAATCCCGATGTTTCTTGCTTGCGTGCTTCTCGACAGACTGTGATGGAGTGCCTGAATGCTTGCGCTTTCCAAGCAGTGCTTCCACGTCTTTCTCGGCGCTTTCTGTGATGTTGCAGTCGGCGGAATAGCAGGCGCTGGGAGCGTTTCTGGCGACTTTTCTTTTGTCCGAAAGTGTCTGACGTCTTGTTGGTTTGGAGATCTTATGTTTCGATGTTTTTAAACTGGTGAACGCGCTTCCATTGTACTTGGCGTTCGCCGATGCCCTCGTTGCAGCCTTTCTCGTTGTTTTTTGAGTTTGTGAACTTTGTTTTGCTTTCTTTGCTGGTGCTGCTCAGGAGATGGCTGTAATGGCACCCGTTCCGGAATGGGGCATTCATTTCGTTCGGTGTTTGACGCGTCCTGTAGACAGCTGATGAATGGTGAACTAGTGTCTTGCTTGTCGGGCATAGTTGGCAATGCGTCATCATTGCTAGCATGCTCTTCAGAGGCTTCGGTGACGGGGTTCATTAAGGGCGCTTCCGAAAGACAACTGTATACGAGGTTTGATGTATCATGCACTTCTGAATTTGTTCGATTCATGAATTGGTGAGCTCTGCATGTGGGCACCACAGGTGACATGGCATTACTAGGTTTGAACTGCAGATTTTGGCAAGTCTGCGGTCTCGTAGAAATGACTCGAAGCTTTTGAGGGGATTCTTTTTCGCTGTTCACTGCGAGTAGTTCTTGCGCCTGGTAGCGTGCGACGTTCGATGCGTCTGAGCCTTCTGCTTTGCTTCGACTGTCCAGTGTGTGTGCACCGCACGGTGATGAATGAACATGTCCGGAAAGAGCATGGCCTGACAGGGTATTTTCGTGAAGCGTTAGGTCGTCTACCGAGGTTGCGGCGTCCTTATGAGGCGAATGGTGAGCGATAGGAGCGCTTGAAAAACCACGTGACGAAAACCCAGGTGGTGGACCCCGTCTGCGAGACGAAGAGTGCAGGGCATCAGGTGGTTCAGCAACGTCTCGTGTCATATGCTGAAGCGATGACTTCGGAAATGCCGACTTTCGTGTATAAGGAAGACGCGCTTGACGGTTGGGTTTTTCCCAATGTATGCATGGCCATCTGTAAGTAAACGCATGTGCCACTTCGTCTTGAGGCACTTGTCGATTCGCGCTGGACTTTCGAATGCTTGAGGACTGCTTAGGAAATTGACGATAGTGTGCAGTTGTCTCTAGATGGTTGGCAATGAGTAAGTCTTCGTCATAGTCATTAAAACGGGTAATCATCTCCTCTTTGATTTTTTGCCATGACTCGTCGTTCTCGAATATGTGAATTAGGTAAAATTTGAATGCCTCACCGGTGACGTAGTCGCTGAAGTTCGTAACCATCTTCCGTTCCGACCAAGATGCAGCGGTAGCGTGGAGTTCGAACAGGTTAAACCAGTCCTGCACGGGTCCGTCGTCCGCTGATCCGGTGTACTTGGGGATGTCGAGGTCAGCCGATGGTTCTGTCATGGTGCTGGTCGTTGTCCTCCTAGGCGATGATTCGGTAGTCAATGTACGGTCAGGGCGTCTTCTGGGGAACTGCGTCGATGATGAGTGACTGATGAAGGGGCAGACAGGTCTCCATCCTGTCGACTTGTGTGACGCTACGATGACTGGGAGACGTGGCCATGGCTCATACCCCATGTTTATTTCATTCTCTGACTTCTTCCTTCTCTACCTCTACTAACCATCACTTGATACGTCATATATATATATATATATATATATTATATATACCCTACAACGCTGCCTACATACACGGCACCCCATCCCGTTTCGCCCCCTGCACCTTCTGTCGTTAACCCAGGGCGCACCTTGGATAATCGACCCATCTGTTTCGCATGCGGTTTCGTGAGACATATAGCACGCTACTGTCGCCGTCGCAACTTCCAGCCTCCAGACCATGGGAATTCTGCAAATTACCAGGCTGCCCAGAATCCCCAGCGACCATCTTCTCCTATCACCGACTCATTGTCCCCACGACGCCCCCGTCGATTCTCGCGGGTCATTACCACCCCGTCGCCGATCTGTCTCCCCGATGCTACGGCGCACGAGCCCCGCTCGAGAGGAAAACTGACAGCCGCAGTTCCGGAGGCAAGAACTGCGTCGTCGTCGAACTTTCTAAGACCTCCTCTTTGTCCGACCAACGAAATTAATGTGCTAGTAGAAGGTGTTGCTGTACATGCACTTGTCGACACAGGCGCCGTCGTTTCTGTAATTAGTGAAAAACTGTGTCGCGATTTGAGAAAAGTTAAAACGCCGCTTACGAATCTTGCTCTGCGTACAGCCACCTCCCATTTCATCGCGCCGACAGCTCAGTGCACAGCACGTGTTCTTATTCAAGATGTTTGGTACGCCATCAACTTTGTTGTTCTCCCACGTTCATCTTACGACGTCATACTAGGATGGGATTTCCTTTCTACCCATCAGGCCCTCGTCGACTGCGCTCGTGCTGAACTCACGTTGACGAATCTGTGCCTTGATATCGACCGCCACAGTCCCTCGAAAGTGTTTGCCGCAGCTGACGTCCACATCGCGCCGTTGTCCGCCGTCCTAGTGCCTGTGTTTTCCCCTGTTGCCACTAACTCGACGCTCCTGTTCCAACCAACTATAGCTAGTGTGCAACACCGAACCATCGTCCTCCCGTTTACCGTCATCAACTTTTTCAATGGTTCGGCGGTACTTTATGCGTGCAAAGTTTCTGCTTGTCCGTACATCCTGCTACGCGGTGAGTGTCTGGGAAGCCTCGAGACCTTAAATTGTATTTTCGAAGACCCGATCAATCCAGACAAGCCATTTCTACCGACTTGTGCCATTACACCCGCAACTGACGCTAACGAACCTATGGATGTATTCCGCAAGTCCATCGATTGTAACCTCACGCCTGGGCAGCAGAAAACAGCTGATCAAGCTCCTACAGCGTTTTCAAGCCTCGTTTGACCACAATCAGCCTTCCTTAGGTCGAGCGTCATCTGTTGTTCACCGTATAGATACCGGTCAAGAGACGCCATTACGGCAGCGTCCATATCGTGTGTCAACTACCGAACGCCGTGCCATCAATGAACAGGTTGACGACATGCTGACACGTTGCATAATCGAACCGTCAAGCAGTCCCTGGGCCTCTCCAGTTGTGTTGGTGAAGAAGAAGGACGGATCCATCAGGTTTTGCGTGGACTACCGGCGTCTCAACCAAATCACGCGCAAGGATGTCTATCCGCTGCCACGCATTGACGATGCCTTGGACTGCCTACAGGGAGCCGAATTTTTCTCTTCTTTAGATCTCCGCTCTGGATACTGGCAGGTACCCATGGCAGAGGCCGATCGTGAAAAAACTGCTTTCATCACGCCCGACGGGCTTTACGAATTCACAGTCATGCCCTTCGGCCTCTGCAACGCGCCAGCTACTTTCGAGCGGATGATGAACTCTATCCTTCGAGGCCTCAAATGGAACGTTTGCCTTTGGTATTTAGATGATATTGTCGTCTTTTCAACTGATTTTGCAACCCATTTAACCCACCTCGAGAAAGTCCTCGCGTGTATTTCTGCCGCGGGGCTGCAACTGAATCTGAAGAAGTGTAATTTTGCCGCTCGTAAGCTTACGATCCTTGGCGACGTGGTTTCAAAAGACGGCATTCTTCCTGACCCTGCCAAACTTACAGCCGTTTCAGCGTTTCCCAAACCGACCACCATGAAAGAGCTCCGAAGCTTCATAGGCCTTTGCTCTTACTTCCGGCGCTTCGTCCGCAATTTCGCGACGATCATCGCTCCTTTGACCAAGCTCCTCGCCGGCTCCAGAGACATTTCAGCCTGGTCTGCCACCTGTGACGACTCTTTCAATGAACTGCGCCGACTCCTCACGTCGCCGCCTATTCTGCGACACTACGACCCGTCGGCACCCACAGAGATCCACACCGACGCTAGTGGTGTCGGGCTAGGCGCTATTCTTGCACAGAAGAAAGACGGCTTCCAAGAGTACGTGGTTGCCTACGCAAGCCGAACTCTTAGCAAAGCCGAAAGCAACTATTCTGTCACTGAAAAGGAATGCCCTCGCCATTATTTGGGCGATAGAAAAATTTCGACCTTAAGTGTATGGGCGCCCTTTTGACGTCGTGACTGACCACCACGCCCTCTGCTGGTTGTCGTCATTGAAGGATCCAAGCGGTCGCCTCGCCCGATGGGCATTACGCTCCAAGAATATAATATTCGCGTGGTCTATCGCTCCGGCCGGAAACATTCGGACGCAGACACCCTATCCCGTTCGCCTCTACCCCCTGACCCGGACTGCTGCGAAAGTCTAACCTGTGATGCCACTGCCGTCCCCATCGCCGACATGCCATCTGATCAACGAAAGGACCCTTGGGTTGCTTCGATTCTAGACATCCTGGCTGGGCGGACGGCTTCCCCCCTTCTCGCACGTTGCGTCGGCAAGTGGAGCACTTCGCCACTCGCGACGACGTGCTGTACCGACGCAACTACGCACCCGGTGGACGTCAGTGGCTACTCGTGATTCCACGTCATCTACGATACCAAATTTGTTCCACGTTTCATGACAACCCCCAATGTGGCCACGCAGGTTTCCTGAACCTTATTCTCGCATACGTCTCCGATATTACTGGCGTGGCATGTACCATTTTATTCGACAATACGTTCGGGCCTGCTCGACGTGCCAGAGACGAACAACTCCCCCTTGTCACGCAAGCGGTACCTTGCTACCCTTACCCTGCCCATCCCGACCATTCGACCGCGTTGGCATCGATATCTATGGTCCCCTTCTCAACACTGCTGACGGTAACCGCTGGATCATAGTTGCCGTCGACCATCTCACGCGGTATGCCGAAACTTCATCCCTTCCCTCGTCTACAGCAAAAGACGTTGCGACGTTCGTTCTTCACAACATCGTATTACGTCATGGAGCACCTCGGGAGTTACTGAGCGATCGTGGTCGCGTATTCTTGTCAGACGTCATGACAGCATTGCTGCGTGAATGCCACGTCGTTCACCGCACTACAAGTGCCTATCATCCCAGACCAATGGAATGACAGAGCGCTTCAACCGCACCCTTGGTTACATGCTGTCTATGTATATCTCGTCAGACCACTCCAATTAGGACCGAGTGCTCCCGTTTATTCCCGTTCGCTTATAATACCGCCATTCAAAGCACTACTGGGTTCTCTCCTTTTTTCTCCTTTACGGACGCGAACCTTTTTGCACTATGGACACCATTCTTTCGTACAACCTGACTCCTCAGAGTCCAACGACTTTGTCTCAAGCTGCTACATACGCTGAGGAATGCCGCCAACTGGCAAGATCATTCACAACCCAAGACCAAGGACGCCAAAAGCACCACCATGACGCATCAAATAACACTACTTCCTACGATCCAGGTTCACTCGTCTGGCTGCATGTTCCTTCTGCTACACCTGGCCTTTCTACCAGTTAGGTCCCCAAGTATCACGGCCCATATCGTGTGCTACAAAAAACGTCACCGGTGAATTACCTTATCGAGCCACTGGAACCATCTTCTGACCAACGTCGTCGTCGCCAGGAAATTGTCCACGTCTCGAGACTTAAGCCCTGCTACGGACCCTCCCGTGTTTACTTGTCCATAGGTCGCCAGGAGGCTCCTTATTTCGCGGGGAGTAATTGTAATGAATTAATGAATCTGAAGTAACGGACGCTCTGCGGGCAACGAAGAAGACGATGATGATCGGTGGCTGCAGTAGTAGCTCGCGCACGCCGCTCGCCATTAGCCAGACCTGCCTGATAAAGGACATTTTGCCAAGCTACGTCCGAACCTTTCTCGACGTACAACACCTCTATTTTAGTACTGGAGTGGTTGAAAGATGGACGAACGGACACACAGACAGATGCATGGACGGACTCACGGATAGCTGCACCGACGGATGGATGCATTGACGGACGCAGGGCCGGATGCATGGACGAATGCAAGGACGGACGCACAGATGGACGTGTGGACGCACGAACAGACGCACGCACGGGCGGGCGAATAGGACGCATGGATGGTCACACAGACGGATTATGGGCGGACGGAAGCAAGAACGAATGGGCGGACGGATGCTTCGCCCCACTCTCCATCATTCACTCCGTGGATATGCTGCCATTTTTATTTTATTTTACCCTTTCTTCCTCTTTCAACCCCCTATTCTCCCAACCCTAGCATAGGGTAGCATACCAGATATTAGCATCTGGTTAACCTTCCTCCCTTCCTTTTTCTCGTTTTTCTCTCTCCTTCTTGCCTTTAGGTTCGCTCTATGTTAAAAATTAGCAATTATGTTTACCTATCAATTACACTACTCTAGATATTTGTGGAGGCCTACCCAAGGGAGTCAGTACTTAGCTACAGCAGAATTTCCATATAATATTTTGGATTTGCAGGGTTTTCCTTTAACATGTAGTTACTACTGCCTTAATACCAAATCAACTAACAAGATATAAACACAAGAGACAGTGGACAGACCCGGTTCATGTGGCCTACATCTAAATTATTGCGGCGTACATCTAAATAACTCATTTTTGTGAAATATATCACAGTGTGGCGTGCCGCCTTGAAGAAAACGAATAATCATTGCGAAAAAAAAAGTAAGGCAGAATAACATTTCATTTCTTAAATGTTAAGGCTGTGCGCTTAAAAATAAGAAAAGAAGAAAAAGCTAATTGTGTACGCATTTCAATCACAGGTAAAAAGAGGCTTTCTGTTTGAAGAAAAATGACAGCATATCCACGGAGTGAATGATGGAGAGTGGGGTGAAGCTTCCGTCCCTCCAGTCGTTCTTGCTTCCGTCCATTTATGCGTCCTTCTGTGTGACCACCCGCGCGTCCACCCGCCCGTCCGTGCATGCGTCTGTTCATTCGTCTGCACGTCCATCAGTGTGTCTGTCCCTGCGTTCGTCCATGCATCCACCCCTGCATCCGTCTATGCGTCCTTCCGTCCATGCAGCCATCCGTGCGTTCGTCCACGTATCGGTCTGTGTGTGCGTTCGTCCATCAATTCAACATTCCAAGTGCCACCATCTCGCATATTTTCATCATATATTCTCCATACGGAATCACTGCCATCCAGCGGACATTCCAAGGACTAAACGAGAGGTGGCACACGCACTCTTTCTTACGGCTTGCGTATTGTGTCTACTTCCCACCTTTAACCACCTCGAGTTTATGGTATATACTAGTTCACTATATTCATGGCACTGCGGCCAAACGCTCGCTAAACCTTTCTAAAACCCAAGGAGGTTATGCCCAGCGAGTATAACGTAGCAACCCTTTTTGGTCAGATAGTGCTCAATGTACATGCCAATGGCTGCTAATGGGGAATGAGAGACAGGAGAATTGGGTTTTTAGTTAACGCGCACGTTGCGAATTTTTTATTGTTCAACAACGCACAGAAGAAATCTCCCACCGGCACCACCTTGGAGGTCAAAATGTAAGACTGGTTACATACACACACACAGAGAGAGAATTTATTTACAGAAAGGTAGAGAGGTCGGCCTGAGCTATAGTTTGCTCTGGCCTGCTTCTCTACACCGGGGAAGGGTGACTGCGGAGTGAAAGAGTGATGAATGACAATGGTAAGGTAGAGAGCTGATATGTTCTTATTAGGCTCGGTTACACACTACTACTACGACTACGAGGGATGAAGAGGTGCCGCTATAAGAAGCTTCGCCCCTAAAAAACAGTATGCCGATGAGCTGTGTCGTGGTTCGTTGCGAGTCGCGTCTCATAACTTAGTTTTGTTTGTTGGCGCACATCGCAGGCCTCAGTGCTTATGGCTTTCACAACGTTTATGGTGTCTCACAATGTCGTTCTGTTGGCGCACATCGAAGCCCTCAGCGCCTATGGCCGAAGTTACGTGCGGACGTCGCTATAATTTACCCATAATGTCAACATAGGCCTACCTGTGTTTACAAACATGGAATGGGTCAATAACATTGGCTACCCCGCGAGCATTTGATATCTTGTCTGTTACCCCTAATGACCAGAGGCTATCTGTCCTGCGCGTTACGCGTGCTGCCTATTCCCATTTCTTCTTCTTTATATTGAATCCATAGAACCCATTTGCTCGCTGGCCCACTCAGTTTTCTTCTTGTCCTTTAGCTTACCACCTATATTTTCTCTTTCTAATAATCACTTGGCCGTCCTAAATTTAATGTGCGATGTCAGTGCACACTGAAAAGCCTTGGTGATCGAAATTGTCTGGAGCCCTTCGGTGTGGAATGCCTCATAATCATATTGTATCAGTAATACACAAAACCTCGGAAAGGCTTATCATACAGCCTCTGTGATGAACTGTGCTTCTATCTGCTGGTTACAGCCCTGCTTTGGAATTTTCAAGTGTACTTGTTTTGTGCCTAATGTACATCTTCACACACGAAATAACGGCCCAGTGGTGCTGTTACAAAAATACAACAAAGGCCGGTGTATTAAAGTCATTTGTCACATACTTCGTGGTCTAGACCCCAAGGTGAGATTATTACACTGAGAAAGATTGAATTCTAATTCCTTACTGCACCATATCAGTAAGCGACGCGGGGAAAAGAAGTATTATAAGTTCTCGCTACGTCGGAAATTGTGTGATGGACTCCTTTCAAATATCGAATGAGTTTTGCGCACATACGCCAAGAGGAGGTATTCCAAGAAGGGATAAAAAAATATCATTCACCCGCTGAAAGCAGCTCTAGGGTACAAAGGAAACTCAATACCCTTTCCGATAAATCTTTTACAAAAAGCTTTGGTAAGGTTTCTTTGTAGTTTTTTTTCTCCGTTCAGGTGAAGCACAATTTTCGCTTTCGTGAGCCTTCCTTCATCTTGCGAGCTTCCTCGGAACTCATCTGGCATGTTCTTCCATCACTGTGCTGCGAGTCTTGCTTCCGAAACTCGGAGTTGCCCCGCTATTTGTTACACCGGCGCTTCAAGTTTGGAAAAAATTTTCGCCATTGGGCAGTAAGCTATGCGAAATCGTGTCAACCGTTAGGATTGGTCATGTTTTATCTGGGAATCGATGCATGTATAAACTTTTTTTATGTGTACTTGTGTGAAGTGTGGTCTTGGCTAAACATTATGACGTAAAGGAAAGAAACTGGTGCGATGAATCAATTCCCATAACAGGAAAAAAAATTGATTGAAATACGACACTTTCTTTTTGTCTGAGTATTGTTGGGTTGGAGGTTGGGAAAATCTCTATGTAATTAGAAGATTAGTGTTCTGTTGTTTTTTATGACAGGCTCAGATTTCTTTCTTGTTGTACCACTTTCAACATGTTTCTCAGAAAACAATATTTTATGTTTAGTTTGCGAAATTTCGCCCTAGTATGTGTAGCTTAGTAGCTAACGTGTCATATCAATAAGCACGAAGGCGAGGCTTCAATTCCTGGCTCTGGCGACCGCGTTTCGGGTAATACAGAATGCACCAACACCTTCGCTCTTGAATTTAAGTGAATGTTAAAGAATCCCAGTTGGTCAAGATTCATCGGGAGCCACCCCGTCACTGCAAGAATCACAGTCACAAAACTCCATTAATTCGCTATTCTGTCTTAAGTTAATTAAATGATGATGATAATGAACAAACTTTACCTAATAATCAGAAAGAACCTCCTCCCGTTTTAAGCCCGGAGGTGTGGGGGGGTGGGGGTGGAGGACCAAACCTAGACGACGGCCATGATCCCCTGAGAGTCGAGTAAATACTAACAAAAATGACGACAAAAGTTACTGCTTGATGGAATGTGTTGCCCATTATGTCGAAGAAAAAGTGCCGTGTATTAGCTTTCCTAGTTCTTCGAAGAAGCTTTGATGGGCCTTGGCGGCGTCTTCGGCCAGTTGAATAAATGGCAATTATTTTCTTTCAAAAAGCATTTCGTAATCTAAGGCCAGTGTTAAAATTCATTCTTCAGACAAATTCGTCCTGGTTTGGTGCATAGTTCGACATCGTCAATTCCTGCCTAAGAACATAAAACTAGTTTTCCATTGGTTAAAGTCAACAAAGAGCACTGCGTATTCATGTTACGAAGCGGTAATTGAGCACTGGCACTAATAACGTAGCACAGTGCACTCTCTTGAAAACAGGTCGTCTGTAAAAACGCGTTATCAAATTAAACTCCCAGAATACATCTTCCCCGACTTTTTTTCTGTTTTATCCAATTATTATTGGCCTCAGTTACCATTGCGGAAGTAATCATTTTCTTAGTCACAGGTTATTCTTTCGCACTCGGAATTCTCCTCAATGTGCCTCTTATGAACCGATGCCACATCTGAGGCGATTGCGGAAAGAGCACTCTCGGCTTCGAAGGAAGAAAAGTGGAGTCTAATTTCATTGATTTCGAAGCGAGGAACTCTATTCCGGATCAATACTGCGACCTCGCACTAATATAGCTCGTTACTCGAAGAAAGGAAGAAATCGGTGCGACACTCTCCGCTAAGCCGCACGTGACAGGAAGGCAAATTAACGCCCGCTTCAGAGCTGTTCAAGTGAACTGCAGAAGCGGTGGCTCCCTCGGTGGTGCGGTTCGCTTATTTTAAATTTCAACGCCCCTTTCGAATTCGAGACCCGTCTTTTTCTCGTGCTGGTGCTAAGAACTTCTACAGTCCCCTCCTAGCTTTCGTTTTTGCCGGACGATACCCGCCTACCATTCCAGCTGAAACGCAGCGTCAGTAAGAGCAGAGGCTGAATTCGAGAATTCGTAGTTCTTAAGTATTCCTCGCAAATGGTCAGCCAACGGAATTTCGTCGTAATATGTTTTTGTGACGGCCGCCCCGGTTATAGTTGCGTATATACTAGATACTGGGAATAACAACTTTACATTTAGTTTATTTCACTACGTCACTACATCTGTTACGACAGAAACGTACCACTCCGAATGACTATAGCTTATTCTTAGTCAGTACTTATTTGAAGCCATGCATCTTTACTATAAGCTGCCAAACTTGCCGCACTTGTCGTAAATGCGCTATTTAGGGATGGGATATAAAGGCAAAAACTGTAATATCTGCAGCTTGACTAGTGCCACCACCAACATGCTACATAAAGAGGTGGTACATAGAGAGTTTTAGTCGTAGGCAAAACATGAGGCCACAATTCAAAATCCAGAATTGCAAAATCACTCAAGATACCGTATGACTGGGCCGAGGAGCTGGGCCAAGGACCAGCGGGACCAGTTGGTGTCGGTACCTATACATAGTTAAGCTCAGCGCACGACTACGCAGACACAAGAGAAGGCGGTACAAACTGCAGCACTGACTCGCCACTGTGTGTTTATTGGGGAACTTTATTGGTGAACAAAAAAGCAACACTTGAACCTTTACACCCATGTGATCACACTAAAGCAAGAAAATGACAAGTCAACGCTCAGCTTGAAGAATCGGATGGTTGAACAAAAACGTCTGAAGCGCGTGTCACGAGTATCTAAATAAGGCTGGTGGGTCAGACTCGTTACTCCTTTTGTACGCTGTAGGAAGAGTGTGGCGCATCTCTTGACGTTTTCCAGTGTTCGTGCATACATAGCCTAACCAAATAGACGCATTAGGTAGGTTTGTTTCCTCTGTTTTTTCCCTCCTCTCGAAAGAGTGAGCAGGCGTTGTGCCCCTGCAGGTGGCAGTTGCCAGCTTGCTCTCTCCCTCTTTCCACTGTATGCTTGTGTATCTGTGTATGCAAATCAAATGAATAAACAATAAATATAAATAACACAGAAGTTTTTTGCAAGGGAATGTATGCTCACATGTGTCTCAACATTCTGCATAGGGCCATTGCGCAACTATTTTTCACGAAGCTAAATTTCCATCGATACAAGGAGATCAAATGTCAAGAGAAATAATTGAAACCTATAATATCAAAAAAGGGCGAACAATGCATTAGCTTGACTTGTATAGCCTTACATGATGGCAATGTTAGGTTCTTAGGTAGCATGATATATTGACTTTGACGCTATTGGAGATCTCTTGTGACCTGCCATTTTCTTGCTTTAGTGTGGTCACATGAGTGTAAAGGTTGAAGTGTTCCTTATTTTGTTCATGTTTCCCACTGAAAATTCAGTTGCAAGTCAGCGTTGCAGTTTGGTTCTTGATTGATATGTGAGTTTAACGTGCCGAAACGACATATGATTATAAAAGACGCCGTAGTGAAGGGCTCCGGAAATTTCGACCACCTCAGGTTCTTTAACGTGCACCCAAACCTAGGCACAGGGGCCTACAGCATTTCGAGCAGTTTGTCCCTTCTTTCCTGTGTCAGCGTAGTCGTGCGCTGACTTAAAATTTGTTTCATTACCATATACCTAAAATTATTTCTTTTTTATTCGCGCGTTGCTAATAAAACTCGATCTTTCGGCCTCGTACTTGCTGTCATTCTAGGGCAAAATTTACAAAGCTTTTCTTTCACGGGTTGTTAAGCAGGCCCCACTTAAAACACTTGAATAAACCGAGAAACAACACAACAAAGCGTACAGTGTGCTTCTTGTGCTTCTCATCAGTAGCATGTTACGCAGGACATCAGGACTGATGAAAATGTTCGCTTAAGAGCAATGCAAAATAAGAACGTTTAATGAGTAAAGGCACACCATCTGTGTTCGCGAGAAGCTCTGGAGCGTAAATTCTCGTTCAAGAGAAAAAAATTCACGTAATCATTGCAAAAACAAGAAAAGAATTTTTCGTGTCGTAATAATTAAACGAGCAAGGCTAATGCTTCAAATCCTCACTCAACGTGCTACGCCATTGAAGTGGTGCACGTGTTGTAAGGGTGGTAGCCGCCATAACAATATCAAAGCACGTCAATCATGGCGGATTGGCGGTAAGGCATTGAACTGCCAACTTCGGTGACTTTCTTCGATTACCTGCTATATTAGCTGTAAAAGTAACTGTGCATAAGCAGCGGTATGCCAAAATCTCGGTGCATCCTATGTGGTGGCCAAAATAAATTTGGATTTTTCTTTCTTCCATTATGAGCCTCATTGTGACATCGTAGTTCTGGCCCATAAAACTAAAAAAAATTCTTAAATCAGCTGACGACCGAAGAACAAGAAAAAATTTATTTTTCCTTCTTCTTTTAAGTTACAGATGGGAAATGGGTCTTGTAATCTCGCGACGGAACTTTTTGTTGTATGATACTTGCCTAGGCTTTACGCTGTTGCACACTTTGCGATTTATTCAGCAGCATCCTCTGCACTTCACGATTCAATTAATTGTAGTTGTGCCTATTATAGGTACTATCTCACCTCTGCTTGCATGATCAACGAACATTTATTCAGCATCCCAAGACAAGGGGCGCAATCTAATTAAATGTGCCTGCTCTCTACGCCAAACATTCCCGGTAATGTTACAATATACCGCTGGTGGCTCAGATTGTCATGGTGGTTCCCATTGTCACATGTGCGAAGATCTGCAAGAGTATTTACCTTAACAACTACTGAAGAAAAAACATTCGTCTTGCTATAGCTACTCGTTAAGGTGGTAAAGAATGTTGCCACCTTCCCTGGTTTCAAGATGACCTGTTACGGTGGTCTGTAAACCCCAGCAATTACAATAATTGTGGTTTCTAGATTAGACGCTGCAGATTTATCTACGTAGTAGTTGTGTCGCATCCAGTAGCTATGAAATAAATCATCCTAAATGGGTTGTTAACATCTAATTATTTGCTCTCACCAACCATATACATTCACGACTCTGTTTTTGTAGCATTTTGTAAGATTTGAAATCGCATGATGCTCGGACCTTATCTGAGATCTGTATCATTTGGCAATATTATCTTTATCATTAAATTATTTTGACAAAAATATCTTAAATTTCTAGCCAATTTCTAGGAATATTCAGTTCTCGCTTTTCATTATACTCCCATTGTACCCAAATTTCCTGATATTTCGACACGTTTCACCGCTGCACGTAAGTCCACACTATTGTTCGTTTCCTTTCCACGGCGCGCGCTCTATTAACTGAAGGTAATAAGATGCATAGCGGCCCGTCAGCTCGGGCCACAATGAATCGGGTCCCTCCGGTATATTTGCATTTAATTGAAGCAGAGCCGAACCACGAGATTGAAGTAACTAGAAGAATAAGAATGGGGTGGAGCACATTCGGCAAGCACTCTCAAATCATGACAGGTAGATTGCCACTATCCCTCAAGAGGAAGGTATATAACAGCTGTATCTTGCCGGTACTTAGCTACGGGGCAGAAACCTGGAGACTTACAAAGAGGGTTCAGCTTAAATTGAGGACGACGCAGCGAGCAATGGAAAGAAAAATGGTAGGTGTAACCTTAAGAGACAAGAAGAGAGCAGAGTGGATTAGGGAACAAACGGGGGTTAAGGATATCATAGCTGAAATCAAGAAGAAGAAATGGACATGGGCAGGGCATGTAGCGCGTAGACAGGATAACCGCTGGTCACTAAGGGTAACTGACTGGATTCCCAGAGAAGGGAAGCGGGTTAGGGGGAGACAGAAGGTTAGGTGGGCAGATGAGATTAAGAAGTTTGCGGGTATAAATTGGCAGCAGCAAGCACAGGACCGGGTTAACTGGCGGAACATGGGAGAGGCCTTTGTCCTGCAGTGGACGTAGTCAGGCTGATGATGATGATGATGATGATGAATCACCAAAATATGCGTCGCAGACTTCGATCAGAACAGCGGCCGCAATAGAGCCCGCTTCCGCATCGGTGCAAGTCGTCGTCGGGGTAGGGGGAAGTTGGCTCTTAGAAGGAACCAGGCAGCAGCGCAGTGAAGCCAGCGCCTAGGAGGGCAGCCAGTGTGAGGATGTTCCATTAAGAGAGGTATTGAGCAAGTATAGTGGTGGTGGGGACAAAGCATTTGCCGGCGTTGCTCGGCGTTTCGCGCGGCATCTGCCGCTGCCAGTGTACGGGGCCGCGCATGGGGCTATCAGTGCCGTCCGGCAGCAATCAGGAACCACCGTCGAGGAGAGCGGCCACCGGCCAACGCGGTTGGGGAAGCGACGGACCGAGAAATGGACAAGAGGACTGACTCCTTCGTCTCTCTCTTTTATTGTTTGTTCTTTGCCTTTGCTATACAGCAACCCTCATCTGCTACGCAAGGACGAGGACTGCCGCTAGGAGAACTGGACTTTCTTCCTGTTTTGTTATTTTTGTAGCGCCGCTGCGCACCCTTCGTTCTCGTTTTCTGACTGCATTTCGGTCCGTATTTGTCTCCCGTTTCTTTCGTTACACGTGGTGCGCGCGCGCCGCTGTCGTCGTAAATAGCCGGTCCCGAAATGGGGGAAATGCCGGCAGCTGGGAGCAATCGACGCCACCTTACACACGCACACAAGGGAGGACGACATTTCGTTCATGAGATGGCCGCCAGGAGCTGACAGTTTCTCGTACCTCTCCCAGTCTACGTGTTCGCTATAGCACCGGCACATACAAACGGAGTGGCGGGATGAGAGGGAGGCGCTATGAACGTGCCCCATTATGTCGCGCTGCGCTACCTACGCGACCACACCGTAGACGGCGAGTGAGCTGAATTGATCTCAGGTAATTTGTCCGCGTGCCGCCAGAGAGGTTTCACTGTTGAAGGAAAAGCCGTCGAAACCATTATGGGACTGCGGCTGTGCATCGCTACATCGCCTTTCTTGGTAGGGTTGTTCAAACGACTGACTCTGTTCTCTATCGCATTTTCTCCTGTCGTCCTAAATCACTATTACCTTATGACTCGTGGTTACACTTCCTTTTTTCGTTTTTTTACTATATCTCCATTTTCATTTATTTATATGGATTTTCATCTTGTGTACTCTGCGAAATCAAAAGTAAAACATCTCCAAAAGGCGCTCACCCCGCCGTGGTGGTCTATTGGCTTAGGTACTCTGGGGTGCTGACCCCCAGGTCGCGGGTTCGCATCTCGGCTGCGGTGGCTGCATTTCCGATGGAGGCAGGAATGTTGTAGGCCCGTGTGCTCAGATTTGTGTGCATGTTAAAGAACCCCAGGTGGTCGAAATTTCCGAAGCCCTCCACTACGGCGTCTCTCATAATTATATGGTGGTTTTGGGACGTTAAACCCCACGTATCAATCAATCAATCTAAAAGGCTCTCCAAAAATTATAGAAACTTCATGAAACGTAATTCCTTCAATACTTTCAATTATTTTCATTTGTTTACAATCGAACTGCGAGGATTTATTTTTCGCTAGCTCTAGTTCCGAGGGGACCAGCCATAGTTACAACAAACAGTTGCAATACACAAGCAAGGAATTTATCAAAACTCATGTTAAAATTACACTATAATAAAATTATAACATTTACTGAGAACATGTGAAGAGAAGGTATTGGGCCCCGCCGAAGTAGTCTAGTGGCTAAGTGACTTGGCTGTTGACCCGCACGTCACGGGATCAAATGCCGGTGGCGGCGGCTGCATTTACGGTGGAAGTGAAAATAGTCTAGGCCCATGGGCTCAGATTTGGGGTCACGTTAAGAAACTCTAGGTGGTCGAAATTTTTGAAGCCCTTCACTACCACGTCTTCCATAATAAGTACATGGTAATTTTGGGACGTCATATCCCACGTATCAATCAAGAGAAAGAATATGATATTCACAGGGCAGCACGCCACAAAAACTGTCGCAGCCTCTCGTAACGAAATCATTTATATCTCAGGTATTTTCAGTCATTGTATAACCCGTGATGACACAGCGGCATCATTGAAGGCTGTGTCATAAAGGAATTTTCGAGAAACGCGCTGCGGAAATTTCAATCTGCCAATAAGCAACCACATTACATTACAGCCAGCCTGCCCGCCTACCCGCTATAGCTGCATTGGATGCGCGCAGCCGTAGCCCAAGCGGTCGCTGTGTGTCATACAATCAGTGCGACAAAATTAAGACAGACAGACAGACAAACAAACAGGAGGCCCAACTGGAAATCCAAACAGCGTTGCCCGAAAAGATAAACGAAACGGAACGAGCAACAAAAGCAACAAATACTATACGAATAATGGAACACACGGTGAGCAAAAAGCAAAGTATGTTCGGCGACGAACGAAAAAAGCAAACAAGGTATCTGCAAATGGAACCGTAATGCGCTCTCTGCCGAGTTTATCCGCAACGGGCGTGCGCGCACTTCACTGCTATAGGTTAGCTCGTTGTGCCGTGAAGAGGTGGGAATGTTTCATGGTGAGCCCCCTGCCACCCATCCTTTCAGGCAAACACGCTTGGAGAAGCGAGAGAATTCTCATTTGCAAATACGAACCACTCGGTTTATCAAACGGCGCGCCGCGACACTCCTGCAGCTCGAGGCTTGCCTCTTTTTTGTTTTTTTTCCATATAAATGTGGTAAAAAGACAGAAAGAGAGCGAACGAGTTACAGGGCTCAGCTAATTAAGCTAGGCGAAGATGTGCGACTGCGCGAAAGCGCTGCGGAGACATCCAGCGTCTTTTTCTCTAGTGCGTGCTTTCATACCATGCATTTGTTTTTCAGCTTTTTTTGCTTTATCGTTTATTTTTGCTTTCTTTGTTCGAGAGCACTGCAGAGTGTAAGGAAATCTTCATAGGAGGGTATGGATGCAGAGAGTGAGTGCAAAAGCAAGCATAGACTCGGTTAAAGTTTTACGAGATTTGCTCGTGCGGATGAGTCGGGTTTAATTATGAGACTTTGGCGGTAAAAAGACTCAACCAAGGGAAGCGAACTTAATAATATAGAAGAGAGGGTACCAAACGCATGAGTGGAACGAAATGTTTGCTCTTGGTTGAGTGAGGTGAGAAATATGGCTTGGTTTTTGGATACACTGTAAGGCGGGGAAAATCATCCGCCAAAAGCACACAAACAACAGATTGAAAGAAAAATAAACACACACAGCCGGACCATCCACATACATTTGGGAAGGAAGTGTTTATTTTTCTTGGCGGGGATTTGGCGACTTTGACCTTTCTCGATTCGCATTATTCGAGAGCTTGAAGAATTAGGAGAAGCGCATTCCCTGACATTAACCTTGACCTCTCATCGTCTGTGAAACATTGCATTGAAAGTTTGGCTACTCTGTGTTGAAAGGGGCCCATGGCGTTTTTACGGTAACGTAGTTTCATCATCATCATCATCATCATCATCACCTCCACCATCACCACCACCACCACCACCACCATCATCATCATCATCATCATCATCACCATGAGCGTTTCTTTGCCCAGGGTAAGGGCCTCTCATATGCTTCTACAATCAGCTCAACGTACTTGCTGCGGCCTATCATCTCCGCAAACTTCTTTATATTCTTAACAAAATGTAGTTATTGGAACCCAAAGCATAGGGAATAAACCAATAAACTCGCGGCGGGGCAATAAGTGAACAAACAAACAAAGCAGCAGACAAACAAACAAACAAACAAACAAACAAAACCTTGAATCTGTTTCTCCCAAATTTCACTAAAATAGTGCATCCTCAAGGAACGAGGACTAGGATTAATACAAAATACTTCAGTTCATATTGATTGATATGTGAGGCCTAACGTCCTGAAACAACCATCATGAGAGACGTCGTAGTGGACGGCTCCGTAAATTTCGACCACCGGGGGTTTTTTAACCTGCACCGAAATTTCAGCACATGGGCCTAAAACATTTTTTTCCTCCATTGAAAATGCACCCGCCGAAGCTGGGATTTCATCCCGTGACCTGCGAATCAGACGAGTTCCTTAGTCATTAGACCACCGTGGCGGAGCACCAATTAGGTTCAGTATATTCACAACAGGTATATGGCGGTTGAGTACTTGGTCAAGTTTGTGGCGCTGATAATACACGAATACCAGAACCTTGCGCCTTCCGCGTGATGTCTACCAGTGAGTTTTTAATAGATCAGAAGAACAGACAGACATGCAAAAAGAAACAAAGAGACAAAAAAAAACTAGAAGCGAAAAAAAAACACGTAGCAGCGGTAGTGTTTTCAGTGACGCCAACGCGAACACTTCAGACGATATCTCAGACACTGCCGAGATAATCCGTCCTCATAAGAAGCAAGACAAAAGGAGAAGAACAGTGGAGGCGGAAGCGAACAAGCTCACCAACACGACAGCCGGAGATGCGCCCGTCACCCTCGCTGTCTCCGACACGTCAATCAGATAACGCTGTATGGTCGCCTACCCTCCCCCAATACGCTCGACACGAATGAATCACCGCCTGCACTGATTCTCCAGCTCTTCCCATCCTCCCCCCTCTCTCTATGTATCCACGTAATCCTCGGATATCGCGGGAGTCCCTATCGCGCGTGCCTCTTCACGCGAGATTTCTGTGTAATCCGCGAATGGATTTATGGCGCCTCTCGTCCATCGGTTTGCGCTCACCATTAGACAACAAGCGGGCCGACTATTTCGCGGAATGCGGATCGTGGACTGTTCGCCCGTAGCCTACGTTAATGGAAGGCGCCACTGCGAGAGCTTCTAAAAGCAAATGATACGGCTGCGAATACGCCCGACGCTTTTTTATTTTTCCTATTCCTATTTACGCTCCCTTTGTCTATCTTAGAGGCCGCTTTTATGGCCGCTCGAGTAGAGCATGGCACTTTCTTCATAAGCGGCTGAATCGAGAAAACTACTAGGGCCCGTATTTGCGAGAATTTTACTCCTCTCATGCTAGAATTGTCCCTAAAAGAAGACTTTGGTTAATTATTACACCATTCGTAATATTAACAAATGGTGATGATAGGGATATCTGTTGTTTAACGTCCCAAAACAACAACGTGATTTTGGGACACGCTGAAGTGGAGGGCTCCAGGAGTTTCGGCTACATGAGCTTCTTTTATTAGCATCCCAATCTAAGCAAACGGGCCTCAAACATTCTCACTTCCATTTAAAATGCAGCAGCAGCCGGGATTTCATCCGGTGACCTTCGGGTTTGCAGTAGAGTGCCATATACACTGAACCATTGCATCGGTGCATATTATCAGCAAAGATGGCTAGCAAACAGATGAGCACTCGCTAAGTTATATCTTTGTATATTAAGACCCTTTTTCGTAGGCTTTTTGAGCTGCCTTGAATTCGCTCTCACAAACGCTACTAATCTAAACATATATTTATGGTACGTTGCGCCAAATCAAATATACTATTCTCGAGTAGGCGTTAGATTTGTTGCTCTGCACTTGATAACCTGAATTGGTATTCACGAATACCCCATACAGTATTATTATTTGCGAGACAAGTTTTACCTTATGTAGATGCCGGAAGTATAATCACCGGTGCCAGCTGTGCGTGGGCATGCATGGTTCGATCCCCAACAAAAACGTTGCGAAATCTGCCCCGAGATTCATCATGAACCTATGGCATTTTTTTATTGATGTCGAAAATAAACAAAGGAGTTTTCGTCACCGTTACTTAGCGACGGCTACTCCTTTCCGCTTGATTGTTAGAAATAAAGAAAAAAGAAACAAAATAGCATACATCCACATACAGGCTGGGTGTCCCACATAGCTTGAGCCAAGAATTCGAAAATGAAAGGCACTTCAGAGGCGAATTGAACCAAACGCGTACTACTCACACTAGCCTGTAGGTACTCAGGCTATCTTTTATTTCTCCCCATGCTTAATTTATCAATGTTTTTTATTACCTAAGTTTTTAGTAATGGGCTAGAAACCCAAAATATGAACACTGAGATGTAGAGCACTTTCAGAAACCACCGACAAAATTGTTTTCTGCACGATAAGTCTAGCGCTGTTATTTTTTTCCGCGTTGTAAAGAAAGCCTCTAGCAGCACTATAGCAGTGCGCTCGTGGTCCGTCACACGGCTTGTTTTACGTTTCGCGGGTAAATTAACAATCCGGCTTTCGTGTCCAGTGCTTGCAAGCCTTTTTAGTAGGCACCTTGACTGAGCAATCTACAGTGAAACACGATACACTGCTGCTTCTGCTACTATCGAACGCAGCAGTGTATAGTACGAGCTCACGTGTGCTTTTTTGTATGTTGCCTTCCTTCTATATGTCAATCTTTTCATTTCTTGGTCCCCTTCCTTCCAGCGTTGGATAGCAAACTTGATGTTTCATTATTTGTTTTTCGCCTAAAGATTTCGCCTGACGTGCGTCTGGTTGTCCCTCCTTCCACTACTTCTTTCTCCCCGTTCTTCTCCTCCTCCTTCTTTAGTTCGGCTTGTGCTCCACTTTTGATTCCCACTGTTGTGGGTGTGTGGTTATAAAGCATTGGGCCAGTATCTCGAAGATTTTCGCTCGTAAGTGATTTTGGTGCTCTAACAAATACAAAGGACAACACAAAACAGTACATGCGCTGTAGGTCGACCAACTTCGCTTACACAGCTGCAGCATTGAGGTCGCTATCGAACCATCGAGGAGCAAAACAGTTTTGTCAAGGCGATTGCTTATGCAGAGAAAGAGTTCTCAAAAAATGCGACAGTATACTAATATGCAAACACTGAAAAACTTGACACTTTTGCATCGTGTAATGTATTCGGCTTACGTGTACGTTCTATAAAACGAAGCTTCAGGTAATCAGGTATATTTAGACAAAGCGCAGATGAACGGAAATGATTACCAATACCACTGATAACATATGAATGCGTTTTTATAACAGTAGTATGGGCAGCGGATGTATGCACAGCTGAAAAGCGTGTCTAGCGCAAGGAAGTTTAAAAAATAAACCTTTTTGGCCTATAGTATAGCAACAACACCAATAACAAAAAATAGAAGAGTGCAAAGGTTTCAAACTAGGTTAATCGCCTTACATTCGTTATGGCTCCTGCTCAATAGGGTGCAGATGATCTTTATGACAGACAGCAGATAGCACACAGTCAAGCCTGTTTCACTTTTCATGTCTTAAACACAAAAAAAGAACAGCAATACCGACAATCAGGGTTATATAAAAAACTATTTTGTTCGTAATGATCCATCTCTATAGTAGCGATTCGCTTCTGTATAATATTGACATCCAACTCTTATAAAGAAAAAAGAAAGAGCTGTGGTATGATCAGAATTGTTTCTTTAGACTCCTTTCTGTATGCGTGAGGCAGCAAATAACTTTCTTCGCCTGCACAATAAACGAAACGTTACATTTCCCGGTAACTCATCCGATGATTTCACGCACAGTGGACGATTTTCTAAGCAGTTGGAAATACTTTAGCGCGGAGATATGAAAGGCGCGATCTTTTTTTACTAGCAGGTGGGGAATAGACTACTTTCACTTGATTCATCGGAGTCGCATATGGCGCCTAACTTATTGTTACGCCTGAAGTAGGGGTACGGGGGTTTATTGAACGGAAGCTGGGATGGCGAGGCCGCACCGGATAAAAACTGCCGAGAGATCTTCTTCTTCCCAAGTCCACACTTCTATTCCCTCTTATCAATCCGGCACATACACGTCGTAATATTTCCCCCTTCGCAGACGAAGCGCACCGCGCGTTTCATGCATCGTCCCGCAGTCTAAAAGCTTTGAGGCGAGCCACATGGGTAACCTCGGTCTTGGTTGATCGTCTCCCACTAGCTGTCAGTCGTGCTATTTTATAATCTACTGCACTGAGGCGCTCAAGGACAACGAATGGGCCAGTGTAGTGGGCGAGAAGTTTTGTGGACAAGCCACGCTTGCGGATAGGCTTCCACACCATTACAAGGTCTCCCGGTTCATATGTGACGTGGCGGTGCTTGCTGTCGTAGCGGAGCTTTGAGCGGTCTTGCGATGCTATAGTACG
Organism: Rhipicephalus annulatus; assembly: GCA_013436015.1. Lineage (NCBI taxonomy): Eukaryota > Metazoa > Arthropoda > Arachnida > Ixodida > Ixodidae > Rhipicephalus > Rhipicephalus annulatus. Next base: position 564,524 of record WOVY01001968.1, on the reverse strand, counting down.
CAGACGGGCAAGACGCCGAGTTTCTTCTGCAAGGCATAGTGTTTCAGCTAATGAAGGATCGTCATTGTCATAAACGAAAAGATAGTGTCCAGGGTATAACGAGGGGGTCGAACGTAAAGAAGGAAGAAAGGGCTGTGGCCGGTGGTTTCGTGTTGGGCAGTGTTGAAGGCATACGTGATGAACGGTAAGACGTCGTCCCAGTTCTTGTGATTGGACGCCACGTACATTGAAAGCATATTCACCAGTGTCCGGTTCGTTCGTTCAGTAAGGCCATTCGTCTGTGGATGGTAAGGTGTCGAATGACGAAGTTCCGAGCCACACATACGGAGCAGTTCCTCAACAACGTCTGCCGTAAACTGACGGCCGCGGTCGCTTATTATGACGCGAGGAGGTCCGTGGCGCAGTATGATAGAGTGCAGGAGAAAGGAGGATACTTCGCCAGCAGTCGCAGATGGCAGGGCGGCCGTCTCGCAGTAGCGGGTCAGGTAATCGGCGCACACTACAATCCAACGGTTGCCTTTTGCCGAGCGTGGAAAAGGGCCCACGAGGTCAATGCCAACTTGCTCAAAGGGAGTGCTGGGAGGCGTCACAGGCTGTAGAAGTCCAGCCGGAGCAGTCGTGACTGATTTGTGCGTCTGGCATTGAGTGCAACTGGCCACGTACTGCTCAACTGACTGGCGCATGCGTGGCCAGTAAAATCGCTCCTGTGTACGAAGGAGTGTTCGCGTCATTCCCAGGTGACCCGAAGTTGCGTCGTCGTGCATGGCGCGCAGAATGGAGGAACGGAGTGTGTGCGGCACCACCAGCAAGAAGCGGGAACCCGTGGCCGAGAAGGTCCTCTTGTAAAGTAATCCTTCACGAACGCAAAAGCGTCCGGCCAAAGTGGACGCTCGTGCTTCAGCAAATAATGGCTCCAAGCTGACATCCTTCCGCTGTTCATTTTCAAAGGTGGTCTTGTCCGGGAATACTGGAGTCACTGACGCAATTAGGTGATCGAAATTGTCGGCATCGCAAAGTGTTGTAGTAAGCGGCATCCGCGAAAGGCAGTCAGCGTCAGCGTGCTTCCTGCCACTCTTGTATGACACCGTGAAGTCATACTCTTGCAAGCGGAGGGCCCAGCGTGCCAGGCGGCCAGATGGGTCTCGGAGGCTTACAAGCCAGCACAAGGAATGATGGTCTGTGACCACTTGGAAGGGACGACCGTACAGGTATGAACGGAATCGCTGTACAGCGAAGACGAGTGCCAAACATTCTTGCTCAGTCACTGTGTAATTCCGTTCTGGTTTACTTAAAGTTCTGCTGGCATACGCAATGACATGTTCCTTTCCACTGTGTCGTTGTACTAGAACTGCACCTATGCCAATGCCACTGGCGTCAGTATGAACTTCGGTCGGCGCCGAAGGGTCGAAGTGCCGGAGAATGGGCTGCGATGTGAGTAAGAACTTGAGTTGGTTGAAAGACGTCTCACAGTCATGTGTCCATTCAAAGCTAGTACCTTGACGTAGCAGACTGGTCAAGGGGAAGGCAACGTCGGCGAATGCGGGAATAAATCGGCGAAAGTACGAGCACAGGCCTAGGAAGCTGCGAAGCTCTTTCGTTGAGCGAGGTGGTTTGCACGCTTTCACAGCTGCTGTCTTGCTCGGGTCAGGCCTGATCCCATCTTTGTTCACAAGGTGCCCAAGTACTAAGGTTTGTCGCTCGCCGAAATGACACTTCTTCGAATTAAGAACAAGGCCAGCGTTTCTAATGCATTCCAGAACAATGTCCACGCGTTCGTTGTGCTCACGAAATGTGCGCCCAAAGATCACGATGTCATCTAGGTAGCACATACAGACGTTCCATTTTAGGCCACGCAGAATGGTATCCATGAACCTTTCGAATGTGGCAGGAGCATTACATAATCCAAACGGCATCACGTTAAATTCATAAAGTCCGTCTGGAGTTATGAAAGCAGTCTTTTCCTTGTCCGCTGGATGCATGGGAATCTGCCAGTAGCCTGAACGTAAATCGATAGACGAGAAGTATGACGCCGAATGGAGACAGTCCAAGGCGTCATCAATTCGTGGAAGAGGATAAACATCTTTCTTCGTGATGGAGTTCAAACGGCGATAGTCGACACAAAATCTCCAGGTACCGTCTTTCTTTTTCACAAGGATCACAGGAGCTGCCCAAGGGCTCGATGATTCTTGAATGACGCCCTTCTGGAGCATTTCACGCACTTGATTGTCTATTATCTTGCGCTCGGACGGCGATACTCGGTACGGTTTTTGTCGGATTGGCTGTGCTGTTTCTGTATTTATCCTATGGCGTATACGAAATGGAGGAATGGAAGGCGTATGGTCACTCTGGGAGAAATCAAAAACTTGCAAGTACTTTAACAAAACGTCCACAAGCATTCTGCGCTTGTCGGCAGTCAGCGCCTTATCAACCATAGGTAAAACTTTCGAACTGTCTGAGCAGGCGGTCACTTGTTCATCCCGTCGAACGTCACTGAGGACAGCTACTGTTGTTGGCGAGTATTCTTTAAACGACGCTAGTTTAAGTCCTCCTGGTAGCAGCACCGGTTCGTTTGAATAATTCGTTGTCCAAAGGTCTGAACGACCTTCACTCACTGAAACTATGCTGTGGGGTACCAACGTGTTCTTCTTTATACAACTTAGATGGAAAGGCTCCACTAGCGCATCGAAACTGGTCTTATTGTCGTTAATATGCGAAGAAGCTACTGGAACGCGGACAGCACAGAAGGCCGGGATAACGGTATCTTCATAGACTCGGAGCGCACCGCTTTCCGTACCCGAATTCTCGATAAGTCCATGAGGAACAGCGTCACTTATGATAACTTCGCCATTTCGACAGTCTACAGTGGCTCCGCACATTCGCAAGAAATCTATGCCTAGAATGATGTCATGAGTGCTCCGCGAAAGAACCGTGAATTCTGTCACAAACACTTGATCACTCAGTAACACTGCCGCGGTACAAACACCAATCGGACACAACGAGTTGCCGCCCACGCCACAGAACGTTATCGCTTTCTCCAACAAAAAGGTCACCTTTCTTCCCAAACGAGCTTTGAACGCAGCACTCATGATCGACACGGTGGCTCCAGTGTCCACCAAAGCCATCGTATGTACACCATCAACAAAAACTTGCACTTTGTTTTTAAACATAAGCACCGGTGGAGGTATCTCTTCTTGCAGCGAATCACCAGCGACCTCACCCCCAGCGGCCGCGCTGCCTAGTTTTCCGGAGGCGGCGAAGGGTAGCGGCGCCTAGGAGACGGCGACCGATTGGAGCGAGGGGCTGGCGGGGGTGTCAGACTGCGGTCAGAGGCTGGAGAACGGTTTCGCAGCGGCCTTGGTGTCTCGTAAGATGCGCTTCCAGGGAACGTTGGTGCTTGTGCAAAGTCGGACAGGTGGGATCTCGGTGGGCAGTCGTACCTCGGCGGCTGCCGGTAGTTACAGTACCTGGCAATGTGGCCTTCGACGCCACAGTTGTAGCAGATGGGTAGGGGTCGCTCGCCGAACCACTGCTGAGAGCGCTGGGCTGTGTAGGGTCGCCTAACCGAACGGGGTGGAGCAGATTGCTGAACGGGAGTTGCGCGCCTCTGTGGGGCGGGGCCGGGACGAAGACGTTGGTCATACCGCTGGTCAGACGCGAATGAGTCTCGGCGTGGCCACGAAGCCCTAGCTTCGCGAACGTCTGTCACACATACTGATGGTGGCAGAGGAGCGAACGGGGCCGGGTAGTAGGATGAACAGGTAGGCGTATGACGGATGGTGTCGTGGAACAGTGTGTCTTGTCGCTGTAGTTCTTCCCGCACTATTGTCCGGATAGTAGCGGCAAGGTCGGCGGGCGGGCTCACGTCGACGCTGGCGACCGTTGTTACATTTGCCAGCCTACCAAATTTCGGGGCAATACGACGGGTCTTTAGCTTCTCAAAAGTACGGCAGTGGCGTTGGACGGCGGAGACGGAAGTGAGGTCTTCCCTGCCTATCAAAAAGTTGTAGACGTCCTCTGCTATACCCTTCAGAAGGTGGCCGACCATGTCCTCTTCAGTCATGTACGGGTCTATGATCTTGCAGAGCATCAGGACCTCCTCTATGTAGGTGGTACACGTTTCTCCAGGAGTCTGAGCTCTTTGAGCCAACGTGCGCTCCGCGCTCTTCTTTTTTGAATCAGAGTCGCCGAAGCATTTCTTGAGCTCTTCAGTGAAACGATCCCACGTTGTTAAGGAATCTTCGTGGTTTTCGTACCACATCAGAGCTGTTTCCGTGAGAAACAGCGCGACATTTCCCAGTTGGTCGGTGGCATCCCAGCAGTTGTACCGGCTCACCCTTTTGTACTGTGTCAGCCACGCATCCACATCTTCTCCTGCTCTTCCCGCGAACGGGCGGGGTTCCATATAGTGATATCGAGGTGCAGCTGGCACTGACCTTTGTGTGGTTGAGAAGGCGTGACCTTCGCTCTCGGCCATGGCAGTTGGTGTCGGTGGCAGACCGGCAATACGACGGCTCCGGCGAAGTTCGAACAGCTGTGGCTCCGTGGTTCGTCGACGTATACTGTACCCAGCACCTTCCACCACTCTGTTACGCCTGAAGTAGGGGTACGGGGGTTTATTGAACGGAAGCTGGGATGGCGAGGCCGCACCGGATAAAAACTGCCGAGAGATCTTCTTCTTCCCAAGTCCACACTTCTATTCCCTCTTATCAATCCGGCACATACACGTCGTAATATTATATTGACTTCGCAAAGATAAAATCTGTGGCACTCTCCTGCCGCCGCATCGATGACGACGGGATTAGCAGTGTGGTGTCCCAGGTGTACTCTTGATGAACCCAGCGATTAATCTCCAGCGACCCACCGTTAATCTCCCGCTTAGCTCTTTGCCGACTCTTTCATCCTCTCTCTTTTACAAGAGCGAGAGATGACGAGGTCAACACGTAGTTAGGCCGTGTTTGAGCAACCTAATGTGCCCGTGAGACGAGGACATCAGCGGAATGAAGGGCAGCTGAGCCGTGTCGGCTGCTTCACGGATGGTTGCGGGCCCCATTCAAGAGGTAATTACTTTACGACTCGATGAACACAGCGTACAATTCCTGACCCTGATTGCAGTATCTGTTGGGTTTTGTACCCAGTTGGGACAACTTTTGTAGTTGGGAGCTTGCTAATCAAAATTCATATTCAAGCGAGCATGCTGAAACGAGAGATGTTTACGCATGTTTAAGGCCACTGCCAGACTGAGTAATGGAGTACAATACAACAATAAACAGAAGAATAAAAAAGAGACAAGGTGGCAGAATGATTATCGCGTTCTGCCACCTTTTTTGCGTGGAGGTAATAGAGAGACGAAGTTTCGATACATAAACGGAAGGCATGATACGTAGATTTGACTGCGTATAGCCTGCATCACTTATATAGAGTGGCCAGTCGGCAGCATCGGTAATCGCCTTTTTTGTATATGCATGGAAACACTGGCAGTAGTGCCTCTCTGGAGACAGAGAGGCACTACTTCCTCGCGCACCCAGGTACAATCCGCTCGATTGATTGATTGATATGTGGGGTTTAACGTCCGAAAACCACCAGAGGATTATAAGAGACGCCGTAGTGGAGAGCTCCGGAGATTTCGACCACCTGGGGTTCTTTAACGTGCACTCAAATCTGAGCACACGGGCCCACAACATTTCCGCCTCCATCGGAAATGCAGCCGCCGCAGCCGCGATTCGAGCCCGTGACCTGCGGGTCAGCATCCGAGTACCTTAGCCACTAGACCACTGCGGCGGGGCATACAAACCACTCAGCTGCCAATTGTAAAGTAGCGGTACAGCGTCATCTAGGATATCTTCATTCAACTGCAGTTTGTGTGTACTTCCATGAGACAACGCCGTCTCTTATACTGTTCGGGAGATACTGCCTTCTTTTTTTTTCTCGTCTCTTCTTCTCTCGGTTGCGCACGACGCATGACAAGGTTAGAGTTAAAGGACCTTCGCCCCTAAAAAAAGCATGTAGAGAAGCATTGAAAGGCGCCGATTACATTCCGCTGTTTTCAGTGGTCTCACCAAGAATTGAAAAAAAAATTAAATACTCTAGGCTGAAAGAGTCAGAAAATGACACGTCTTGAAGTGGTATTCGCTATATAACATGATGATCACATAAAAACAAAGTTATTGTTGTTGAGAATTAATTCAAAAACCACATATAGCGAGAAAATCGGATAGACGGTTAGCATCATCATAAACCGCAGGATTTCAAGAAAAAAAAAAATGTTGATGGTGTTCCCCGCTAACGATATTAAAAGTGCCTTGAGACATGTCGTTGACTTTTGTTTCAATTTTCGCGAACATAAGAAAGTTTCAATCACTTAGTCAACAATATGCATGGTTGGTGAAGCATGCTTGCATTACAATACGCTGATGAAAGAAACCAAACAAATATTTGTTGCTGAAGATTTGCAAATAATTCTATCTATCTATCTATCTATCTATCTATCTATCTATCTATCTATCTATCTATCTATCTATCTATCTATCTATCTATCTATCTATCTATCTATCTATCTATCTATCTATCTATCTATCTATCTATCTATCTATCTATCTATCTATCTATCTATCTATCTATCTATCTATCTATCTATCTATCTATCTATCTATCTATCTATCTATCTATCTATCTATCTATCTATCTATCTATCTATCTATCTATCTATCTATCTATCTATCTATCTATCTATCTATCTATCTATCTATCTATCTATCTATCTATCCGCTACACATGCGCGTACGCTCATAAACACGCACTAACACACCGTCGGAACTACGGACAAGAGAAGCAACATGTATTCAACATAGAAACTAGAGGGGAGAGTTCAGTGATGTCAAACGTGACGCACGGCGCTAACAGCGTGCTGTCGGTCACGTACTGCGAAAAGGTTTGCTGGATTAAGTACATATGGAGTATTGGACCATAGTAAAGCAAGGACGATGACAGTCAAGGCAAGAAAAAAATATTAGTACAAATACGCGAAACTGGGTGCCCCGACTTCAAGACGTATCGATTCGCTCGACGAAGACAGCGTTCTTGCATAAAACAGAAGATAGCACATTAGGCAATCGTAAAGAGAAATGGAGAGAGCGTATTAAGCGCGCTAGAAGCGGGAAGAGTCTCTTTCGGTTGCGTTCCCCCGTGGCCGGCTTTTCCGGTGCCGTGGAATCAATAAGAAGTAGCCGTTGAGGCGCAAAGCCTGGAAAGACTGCATTAATTTCCATCCGCTTTGGACAAGGAGAACCATTTGCTTTCGTTGGCATCACTGTAGAAGAAACGGCGAAAAGCTATCAAAAGGGGTGGAGAAGTATCCTAGATTTATGTCTCTTCGAAGCATAAGGAATCGCTACGTCGAAAGTGTAAGTTGAACGCGACACAAAAACTACAGGGACATGCGGAATGGGACATGGATTCATGACACTCCTCTCGGCGCTGCCCGTTATGTGCGAGTATAGTTGGCCCAAGAGCTAAAGTGGCCGAAGGGCCTACGGAATGGTACCGGTCCCATGTGAAGTGTTTAAGTATGCCCTATAGCCAAACTGCTACGACAATTACGAAAAAAAACAGAGCATGAATTGAGCGCGCACTTGTGTGTTACCTATCGCAGCGTTTTTGTCGATACATTTATTTTAAACTTGGAAAAATGAAAGAGGGGGAAGCGTAATGTCTGCTCAGTTCTGCACACACAGATGAAAAGGGATTGAGCGTATCCGTGAAGGTACTTTTAGGGGCGAAGCTTCTGAAGGCGTGGGTCTGTCCATCCCTTGTATGTATGTACGTGACCACCTATATAGTTCCAGCTTTGCCAACTGCCCACTACTTCGTCCTTGCAAATATCTCACTACGCCCCATCACCGATCCACCACTCTACCGACCATAAAGCAAATACTGTTGAGAAGTAGCCAATATGAAATGCAAGATCGTCGTGTACCTGTATCCAGGTGCGTGTGTCCATGAATTCACTGTGTCCATGAATTGTCTCACTGTGTCCATTCCTTGTAGGTACGTGACCGCCTATGCACCTTTGCAAACTGCCCACTACTTCGTCCTTGCAAACATAAAACCACGCCACATCACCAATTCACCACTTCACCGATCACAAAGCCACGGAAGTGACGTATAGCAACCACTTACGAATAATAAAATATCTTGTATAGCTATATACAGGGATTGTGACATCTTTGATGATTTAGTGGGTGATACTCGTGGATGAAAATTTGGGATAGGCAAACTTGGAAAGAGGAAACTTGGGATAGGCAAAAATTGGTTGTATGCGCTAAGGGACAGAGAAGGCAAAATAACTACCAATATAGATAAGATAGTTAAAATAGCGGATGAGTTTTACAGAGATCTGTACAGTAGCCGGGACAACCACGACTTTAATACTATAAGAACTAGCAGTAACCCAGATGACACTCCACCAGTAATGATAGAAGAAGTCGGAAAAGCTTTGGAGAGCATGCAAAGAGGCAAAGCTGCTGGTGAGGATCAGGTAACATCAGATCTGCTGAAAGATAGAGGACAGATTGGATTAGAAAAACTAGCCACCCTGTTTATGGGGTGTCTCCTGACGGGAAGAGTACCAGAGTCTTGTAAGAACGCTAACATCATCTTAATACATAAGAAAGGAGATGACAAGGACTTGAAGAATTACAGGCCGATTAGCTTGCTCTTTGTAGTATACAAGCTATTTACAAAAGTAATTGCTAACAGAGTAAAGAAAACATTAGAATTCGATCAACCTAAGGAACAAGCAGGATTTCAAACAGGCTACTCAACAATCAACCACATTCATACTATTAATCAGATAATAAAGAAATGCTCAGAATATAACCAACCACTATACATAGCCTTCATAGATTACGAGAAGGCGTTTGATTCAGTAGAAATATCAGCCGTCATGCAGACACTGCGGAATCAGGGCGTCGATGAAGTATATATAAACATCCTGGAAGAAATCTACAGGGGATCAACTGCTACCATAGTTCTTCATAAAGAAAGCAACAGAATCCAAATCAAAAAGGGTGTAAGGCAGGGGGACACAATCTCCCCAACGCTATTTACCGCGTGCTTACAGGAGGTTTTCAGAAGCCTAGAATGGGAACAGTTAGGGATAAGAGTTAATGGAGAATACATTAGTAACCTGCGCTTCGCCGATGACGTTGCATTGCTGAGTAACTCAGGGGACGAATCGCAACTCATGATTACGGAGTTAGACAACGAGAGCAGAAAGGTAGGCCTTAAAATGAATCTGCAGAAAACGAAAGTAATGTACAACAACCTCGGAAAAGAGCAGCGCTTCGATATAGTAATAGTGCACTTGAAGTTGTAAAAGACTATGTCTACTTAGGGCAGGTAATAACCGCGGAGCCGAACCACGAGACTGAAGTAACTAGAAGAATGAGAATGGGGTGGAGCACATTTGGCAAGAACTCTCAAATTATGACAGGTAGATTGCCACTATCCCTCAAGAGAAAGGTATATAACAGCTGCATCTTGCCGGTACTTAGCTACGGAGCAGAAATCTGGAGACTTACAAAGAGGGTTCAGCTTAAATTGAGGACGACGCAGCGAGCAATGGAAAGAAAAATGGTAGGTGTAACCTTAAGAGACAAGAAGAGAGCAGAGTGAATTAGGGAACAAACGGGGGTTAAGGATATCATAGCTGAAATCAAGAAGAAGAAATGCACATGGGCTGGGCATGTAGCGCGTAGACAGGATAACCGCTGGTCGTTAAAGGTAACTAACTGGATTCTCAGAGAAGGAAAGCGGGTTAGGGGGAGACAGAAGGTTAGGTGGGCAGATGAGATTAAGAAATCTGCGGGTATAAATTGGCAGCAGCAAGCACAGGACCGGGTTAACTGGCGGAACATGGGAGAGGCCTTTGTCCTGCAGTGGACGTAGTCAGGCTGCTGATGATGATGGTGACTCGTGGATGGTTCACGGTTTAGCGATGAAACCCTCGAGCGCTTCGCCCCACTCATCATCATTCAGTCTATATATAACTGTGATTTTTTTCTGCTATGATAAGAATACCTGTCGGGTATTTGATGATTACAAATATTCCTCATTATTTCACCGGATGCTCGGGCAGAAAATGCGAAAACAAAATTGACGTTTCTCGAACACCTCAGATGCAACAGGAAAATGTGCGCGTTCTTCGCAATCAGTCATGTTGGCGATTGCCTCCCCCCCCCCATTTCCTGAGAATTACACTACCTGGGAAGTACACTTTACAGCAAGGGGCAGGGGGGGGGGCGGCAAAAAGCCATTAACACCCGTCATCACACTGGTAAGCTTATCTCGAGAGAATTTTTTGGTTTAGGAGTACTAAGTGCAATGCAATGATCTACTTTCGATCGGCATTCTCGTCAGAAAACAAGAAGACAAAGGAAATAAAGAAAAGTGATACAAACACCCATTCACACGCAGAAATATAGGCTTGCGCGTCCCACCCAGTCTTCGTGCACAGGTAAAGCGTAAGCACTGTATTTAGCAAGCATGTGGGAACATAATGGGCGTTGTCTGCACATAAACCATATATACATTTGGGGTCAGTTCTTGTCGACTTAGACTGAAAGCAGCAAACGTAGCGACTCCGTGAGCAATATAGTTTCTATTCATTGACCAATCGCAGGACATCATATGGGCAGCACGCAATATACGCGGTGCCTAGAAGTAACGCGAGTGTTGGCAGAGAGACCCTGTGTAGAAGGCAGCGAGAAAACACCAGCAAAGCTTCCCCAGCCTCCCCACACGTAATAGCTTTAGGAGAAAGCATTGGCTAGTGACGACATGAAATATCGACAGTACGACTGGTTGCTAGTGTATGAGCTCTATACATTCTTTGAAAAATGAGGCTTTTCTAAGAAAACAAACCTGCTAATCTTTTCTTTATATTTTTCACTTTTCAGTCTACGTTTACGCAGCGGAGGTTCAGTAATACCTGCCATTCGCTAATGAGCTGGACTTCGCGCAATATGGGGCAAAGGAGTCCCCGCGGCATTCCCACGCTACTGACCTCTAATTACGTTTACTGCGACCTTGGCGAGTGACAGGAGAGAAAAGAAAAAATCGTTCCACAATTGTCTACGCATGCGCTGGTCCCACTCCCCCCTTGGTCCAAGGCGACGCTTGTCAGAGCCAGACGAGACCATCTTTCTCCAACCCATCTTTCCTCCTCGTCTCGCTAGGGGGAGCAACAGCTATAGAACACGCTTTCTGGCTAATCACTGATCTCGAAATAAGTAACGTCATTAAAATGTCGTTTTCGGCTGAGCCGCACTTGTCCACAGTCACCTCGAACTCCACCGCTCCTGTCCTCCTCCCTAATTCTTCAACTCTCGCAAGCCATTCCATTTCCACAAGTTGCTTCGTCGTCCAGAGAAAATTTCTCCTCTCTCAATGAATTTTCTGACACACCCTTCCCACATGTATTTCTGTGCGTCTGTGTTCATGCAGTGCGCTCGCGAAGCAATCTTTTAAAACAACGTCAAAAGTTCTCAAGTACGACCGGCTAATGAGTGTCGCTTGGTTGGCTTTGTCGTGTTTATTTTCTTTAGTACAATGTTTTCGCCCTTAAGTAAGTACGAGCACAGTTGTGGGTGCCTTAAGGGCGCTAAAGTCAGCTCGTGAGTATTTGTCAAACAGACGGCTGCTGAGGTCGTTTCTAAGTGTTCGCGCGTTTCGATTCAGTGATGAGAGTGCGAAGTTTCGCCATCATTATTGTGTTTTTCCCCATAGCTTCATATTTGCCAAGAGCAGACAATGAAGCGTATGAAAATTACGCGTGTCAGACGCAGTGCAGCCATTTGTTTTAAAGTGCGACAACCACCAACAAATATTAAACATCGCAGACATACTGATGACAGTGAAGATTAGGAGGGCGCAGATATAGGGGAAGGAGGGGGGAGAAGGTGAAGGTTAGAGGGACGTGTGTTTCGTTACGTTTCATTAGGATCCTGCGAGCGAGGGTGGGCATGCGCGCTGGGAATTGGAACCCATGCGATGTTAGCCTGCCTCTTCTGCTCTCACGAGCGTATTTCGGTTATAAATTTGCTCCGGAGCACAGTATGGCGTTATCTTTCCGGTCAAATACGTATTTGATGAATAGGTAGTTCAGAGTTTAATAACGCGGAACGCAGCAAAAGTACCCTTATTTTTTTAACCCTTTTTAATCGTAAAAGGCAAATATGAGCACATATTTTCAGAGAAGGCGACAACCAAAGCAGCGTAAAAGGCAGTGGCTGTGTTTTCTGGGTCACCGAAGTTAATACCTAGAGCTCGGAGTTCATATGTCGAGAAATCTAACATGCGTGTATGACAAATAAGTGTGAGGAGGTGTGATATAAGTTGGCCAAGTTAAATAACTTCTGGGCTAACGGAGAGTCTACGATAACGAGAACCTTTGGTGACTAACACCTCAACGTGTGAGTGTTGCCTTTTTAGGCACGCACACAAGTTTGAAGAAGTGTGTGGTGATCACCCTTTTACAATGAGAGAGACAAAAAAGTTTTAAAAGTACAATATACAACCTCTTTTATTGGTGCGGTGACTTTCGTTTAAGAAAATGGTAAGGTTACATATGGGCGTTGCAATGCAAAAGGCACGAACAAACATGACACTAGATGATCATCAACAGCCCGACTACGCCCGCTGCAGGACAAAGGTCTCTGCCATGATCTGCCAATCAACCCAGTCTTCTGCTTTCCGCTGCTACGTTACACCTGCGAACTTTTTAATCTTGTCGGTCCACCTAACTTTCTTTCTGCCCTTCAAGCATTTGCCTTCACTGGGAATCCAGTCAGTTATCCTTAATGACCAGCAGTTATTCTGCCCACGTGCTACGTGTCCGGCCTATGTTCATTTATTCTTCTTGATTTCAACTATGATATTCCTCACCCCAGTTTGTTTCCTGACCCAGTCTGCTATCGTCTTGTTTCTTAAGGTTACACCTATTATTTATCTTTCCATCGCTGGCTGCATCATCCTCAATTTCAGCTGAATGCTCTTTGTAAGCCTCCAGGTTTCTGCTCCGTAAGTGAGTACCGGCAGGATGCAGCTGTTATATACCTTTCTCTTGAGGGTTAGTGGTAGATTATGACTCATGATTTGAGAATACTTGCCGAACGTGGTCCACCTCATCGGTATTCTTCTAGTTATTTCACTCTGGTGGTTCTGCCTTGCGCTGACTACCTGTATAAGTAGGCATATTCCTTCACAACTTTCATCGTCTTTCCACCTATCGCAAATTATTGTTTTCTGCCAGGACTGCTGCACATTGCTTTACATTTGTGCATATCATTTTAAGACCTACTCTTCTGGTTTCCACGTCCAGTTCCGTGATAACGAGCTGTAATTGGTCCTCTGAGTTACTCATCAAGGCAATGTCGTCCTTGAACCACAGGTTACTAAGATACTCTCCATTAAATCTTATCCCTAAATCTTCCCATTCTAGGGCCCTGAACACCTCATGTAAATACGTAGTGAATAGCATTAAAAATATCATGTCTCCCTGCCTTACACCATTTTTTGTTGGGATTCTGTCGCTTTTTTTATGAAAAACTATGGTGGCTGTAGATCCAATCTATATGTTTATGTAGGGTTTATCGATGCTCTGATTCCGTAGTGGCTGCGTAACTGCTGATGTCTCGACTGAGTCTAACGCCTCCTCGTAATCAATGAAGGCTATGTATAGGGATTGGCAGTATTCCGCGCATTTCTCTATCACCTGACTGATAGTATGACTATGGTCTATTGTGGAGTAGCCTGTACGAAGTGCTGCTTGGGCCTTTAGCTGATTGAACTATAAAGCCACCCTAATTCTATTCGTTATTATTTTTGTAAATAGCTTGTAAAGAACGGACCGTAAGCTGATCAGCCTGTAATTTTCTAGTCCTTGACGTCTTCTTCCATATGAATTAAGATGATGCTAGCGTTCTTTCAAGATTTTATTACCCTTTTGGTCAAGAGACACTTTGTATGTAAGTTGGCCAGTTTTTCTAACAAAATTTTTCTGCCGTCTTTCAGTAGGTCTGTTGCTACCGTATCCTCACCAGCGGCCTTGCCTCTTTGCATTCCTTCTAGGAATTTCCTTACTTACCCTGTCCTTATTGGCAGGATATGTCGAATGCCTCTGGGCTATTATTACTTTTTACGATATCATCCTGGTTCTTTCGGCTTCAGTACAGCTCTCTGTAAAACTCCTCTACTATCTCAACTATCCTATCCATATTGGTTATGACATTGCCTTCTTTGTCTTGGTGCGTTCACCATCCGCCTTGTGGAGCCTACGACAACGCGACGTAGGTCTTTACGTCCCTGTAATAAGAAATACAAAAGTCCTTTCTACCTTGGCCTTGAAGCAAGCAGCTCTGAACTGTTTGCACACCTTCAATGCTGACAGAATCCACGTATACACGGATGGATTACCACCCAGACTAGCTCCACCAGCACCATCGTCATACCATCGCGACAAATCAACATTACTAACAAGCTTTTTCCCGTGAGTCCATCGACTGGTTGGCAATTGTTGCCCTGCGAGGTGCCATCGATTATAACAAGCTACAACCGGCTAATCGATGGGCAGTATTCTGCGATTACAAGGCGGCTCTGCAATGTCTTTTGTTGGCACTTTGTCGCGGGTCACACGAACAACTGGTGGGGGGTGATTAGAGAAAGGCTGCAATATGCGACCGAACAAGGACACAACGTTATGTTCCAGTGGATACTAAGTCATTGTGGTATCTCCGGCAATGACCTCACCGATGAAGCAGCCAGATATGCACACGTAAAAACAACCCTGTTTTCATACCTTTATCTAGGATTGACACTGCTTGATACCTAAGTAAGCTGGCGCAGAACGTCACACTCCAGAAGTGGCAGTTATCACAGTTCGCACATCCTCGACGGTATACTCTCGACCCATCTCTACGACTGCGGCTACTCTCTGGTTTTTCTTGGGAGGAGGGTACAGTGTTGTGCCATCTGCGTCTAGGCGTAGCCTTCACCAATGCCTTCTCATTTTAGATTGGGATGACTGACAGCGCGGAGTGCAACGCCTGCGCCGTCGATGAGACTATTGAACACCTCCTATGTTACTGCCCGACAAACGAAAGGCTTCACCGGCGCAGTGTTCTAAACCAACTGGACAGAAGTGATTTCATTCTCGAGAAAGTATTGGGACCATGCCACTGCCCATCCCAATTCAGAAAGGCAACGAAAGCGCTGTTGCGTTTTCTCAGACACCGGCCTGTTTCATTGTTTGTGATATGAAACGTGAAACTCTCACGCATCGGCCCAGTCAGTGACTTTTCTTTCCTCCCCTATACCTTTCTTTCCACTCTCCCCTTTTCCTAGTGCACGGTAGCCTACCGGGGCTCAGCCCTGGTTAACCTCCCCGCCTTTCTTCTTATGCTCTCTTTCTCTTGTCTTTCAATGCATACATCTAGTTTTTCCTATGCACAAGTTTGGCTTCGCAGCTTTTATGCTTCTGCGGCTTTTTACAGCCTGCTCGATTCTCTCTATGTTATGCATTATGCTGTTGGCTACTTTACGCCTATTGATTAATTTCAAAAGCTCCACTAGTGTAATTTTGTCAGTTGCATTTGAAGGTTTTACGGTTTTTTGTCTCTTCGTCATTTTTTCAATCTCTCGGGATAGCTCGCCTGTGTCCTGTGGCTATACCTCTGACTTCCATTACACACTCTTTTAAGATACTAGCTAGATTATCGTTCATTGCGTCAACACTTACGTCATTACCTCGTTTAGAGCCACGAATCTATTCTGAAGGAAAACTATGAATTATTCTACTTTCTCTTTCACCGCTAGCTCATAAAGTTCAGTTAACCTTGCTGCCTCTTGAGAAGAACACGTTGGGCTGATTGCAGCTTACGAAGGTAAAACTCCTCATTCATAGTCAGTCGCTTTTACCGAGTAAATGAACAATCTTTAGAGTAGCTGGTGCTTCCCTGCTCTTGAAGTAAAATCAGAATGACGGCGGCAATCAAAATTTGAACTGAACTTGTGCTCATCAAAACATAATTTTAATTTTTGCGAGAAGAAATTTTAGCCTATCCTGATGCTGGATGATGGAATTCAAATTTATTGCTGCTACAAATGTTTCATATCATCTGGAATTCTTATGTTTTTCTCAGCTTGAAAGCTCCATTCCTTAAAGTAACATGGTACTCTATTTATTATCGACTGCATCTACTAGAAATGTTTACGATAGTCACATAGTCACAGTGCACATAGTTTGTTTAATTAAAGAAACTGCCAGATATAACATGCATTTTCTTCAATAGGCCTTTTCGACTTTTGTAATCATTGTTGTTATTATGCCTGAATGGAATCAACGATATCACACGGGCTTGAAGTAGGAAACGCCCCCACATCCCCGAAGGGAATCGTGAGAAATTGCGAATGCATTTCTTGCGCCAAAAGAGGATACCGTTGCCTTCAGAATTTCGCCTTCACCGACTTCTGCCATCGCGTTGAGAGGCGCCCAGCCAGCGAATTGTCGAGAGTGAGATGTGAGCGGATGCGAGAGTGGGCTGCAGGACAGAGAGAGAGAGCGAACGGCGAGAGAAAGAGCGGTAAAGCACTGGTTTTACTATCTCCTATACTCTCTCGCACCACATGCTACGGTTGCTAGGGTAGAAAATAAGCGCGCGCACCTGCAGCTGTTGCCATAGGAGAAGGAGGGAGAGTGGAGAGAGAACAACTGCCGGCACGCGGACACCGCTGCGTACAACGCCGGATGCTTGACATAGCCAGCCCGGCTAAGAAAACGATTGTCAATTGAAAGCTCATGTAAAACAGTTTTGTGAGCACTGAAACAAGCTATGGTATTGTGAGGTTGTTCGAGAAACGTATGGGCACAAGATATCGTTTTTTCTATCAAAAAACGTTCCATATATGCAGTAACATGTCAGATTAATGCCCACTCCCGTGTTGCGCTTAGCCTCGCACCAAAATGTGGTTGCCCTAGAGATATTATCCGCAGAGCGACTGTTACTCACACTTGAGCTGCCAACCTCGAAACGTTCATGCTTATAACATTGTATTTCTTGATTATGACTATGACCGGGCACGTTCACTTAAATTTCGTACCCGAGCTGATAGCCTAGAAAAAAAATCTCTTCAGCATAAGGTAAGTGGAATAATTTAATTTTACGTTTCCCCTCCCGTAAGGTACAGTGAGAAGAAAAACAAAAGCGAGATTTATATAGATATACAGATTGATCTCGTGTGCTCACAGGCCTCTCTAAGCCATTCTAGAAGACGCTAAGAAATCCAAGCCAAGCCAACGTAGCTTTTAGAGCGGGCCCGGCGGCTATTTTCCTAAGGGTCTGGGTGAAACGACGCATTAAAGTGGAGCTGGCCAGCTGGCTCCTCGGCCGGGTTTCTAGAGCACACAGCGGAATGAAAAGTGGAATGAAAGGATATAAGAGATTGCCTCCATGACATAAAAAGGAAGGAAAATATTGCGGAGAGAGTGAACAAGAAAGAAGGTTCTTTAGCAACGAATCGCACATAAATGAGAACTCGAAACACTAGCTGGTAAAACAGAGAGAGATAGATAAAAAAACTATGGTGAAATGGCTTAGTATGACGAACCAAACAAAGAGGTTATATCTCTAGGGTGGACACAGCCGAAGCACGCAAGTGCTTCAGTCCACGGTGAGTGGTGGTGTACCCCTCGCCACCTTTCAGTCCTGTGTGCGCGAGGACGAGAGCCTCCACGACTTCGTCGTTTCTTTTTTTTCTTGTTCCTTGAACCTCCTCATTAATTTGCAAACGCAGCTGCTTCTCGAGTGGGAGCAGCATGCGTGGTCAGCCCAAAACAGGACCATTGTTTTCGGAGCACAAAAGGGGTCCCTGAAAAAGCCGGGCATGACTGCTAGAAAAAAAAAGGTTACCGCTTTCTCGGATCCCTCACGAAGGGGTTCTAGTCAAGTTTCCACCATTCTCGCATTCATGGTAGTGGGTGCGTTCCACGTAAAGCCCCCGGAAAGGCAACGCGTCTCGCATACGGGTGCCTAGGTGTGACGGATCAAAAGATAAAACCAAGAGCACTCCCCCTCATTTTATTACGGAATTCAAGCGCGCTTCCGCCATGGAAGGTGACACAATGCCCGGTTTTACGGTAGACTTAGCTAAGCGCCATTGTATGCCGTGAACGAGTTGAGTAGTCTACGCAAGGCCACTCAATGAGCCCTCCCCCCCCCCCTCCGTGTTTTCGAAGCAACTAGTTTTGAATCGGGTAATACGCATTAAATCATTGCTTCAGTCGCCTTGTGTTTTTGTAGAGGACTTCGTCTCATCGCGATACCAAATTCTGAGCTTGAACGAAAGGATTCCCGAAGTAGCTGACGAGTTCATTAAACGAACATGAAGTTGAGAATAAAGATGTGTTAATTTTGAGTTGTGACTTGCCGAAGACGTGGTCTGTCTCTCTGCGGGTGTTTTGGATCTTCAAGTCGTTGAGAAATGAAAGGAGCAAGGACAGTGATAGTTTATGCTTTAGCAATATTTAAGAGAAATTAGAGGGACACTAAATAGTAAAACAATTTTTTGCATATCAGTGAAGTACAATTTCACAATTCCAAAATCACCATTCTTTACCGACATGGGAAGCTGGGCTAATGAGAAAACGCACGAAAATAAAATGCGGTTGCAGTCGCCATATTGAGATTTCCGTGCAAAACACTGTGACGCCATAGACTTTGAAGGCGTCTATTGGGCCCTACGTAGCTTCTAACCAATAAAAATTACATACGTTGTCATCTGCGCGTGGGATAACGTAGCATACGAATTTTCATAAAATTTCATCCTGCCAATTACTGACAATACGACAAATTCCTCTTCAAATTTATGACGTCACACACCGAGATTTTAGCATGAAATTTAAAATCGAAACTTCAACTTTGATCTTCTCTGCTAATAATAAGCTTACGATATTGAAACATTTGGCGTTTGAGTTCTTAGAGTGCATTTTGTTAATGTAGACCAAGGCTTTGTTTCTCTTTGGTGTCTTTATAAGACTTGGACACGAGAACGCACAGCGTTAGAAAAGTGACAAATGAAGGTTAAGGAATCAAATAGAGTTAAGGCAAAGCATTGTTACGTTTCACGTTTCTTGCATTCAATTGGCCTCACAGAAAGACTTTAACCTCTGTCTCTCTGACATATTGTTTTCTATTATTTTTTTCTCCTTCTTCTAAAACTCTTGCCCCCCTTAACCCCTGCCCTAGCACAGCGTACAACCAGCTGGTTTGAGAGCTCGCCTAGCTGTCCTACTTTTTTTTTCTTGTTATTTCTCTTCCCCCTTGACCGAGCGTGTTCGGTACCCTCGTTTATCCCGAGGAAGGCTGACGACGCATCACATCTCATCGCTTAGCTTGAGCAAAGAGCGGAATTCATGTTTGTATTCCAAGCACAACTGATCGACAACTTACTTACCGTTTTATGAGTATTCGAAAAAAAAAAGCCTTAGAAGTGTAACTGTTAAGATATAGATGTCTCAGGTTCAGCTTGGCAGCTATATTGAATACGAATGATAATTAACACAGGAGGCTAGGGCGAATACTGAAATTTCATCTCAAACCGAATTTGAATCATATAGTGCCGATTTGTGGTCAGAAATACCGTAGTGTTTTTGGACGAAACGTGTACCGCGCCAGTCATGCTAAGACAAAAAAGAATAAGGGACGCCTGTGCGTGTTGGCAGATTTATTACAGAATTGTCTGTGAGAGCTTTCCTTTCTTATTTCAGCTTCTACGGGCATGAATATGTTGGTAGAAGAACTGCCCTTCCCGTCACAAGCGCCACTCTTAACCCCCAAACGGCTAACAGAAGGGAGTGTGGCAGGAAGATTTTTTTCTCTTATGGTAGCACAGTAGAAAAACGTGTGTGGGGGGAGGGGGCAGTTAGAAGAAAATGTATACAGGTAAAGCAGCACTACCAACATTGAAAACAGAGAATACACAGACAAAGCGCATGTCATTTGTCTGTGTAGTCCCGATTTTTCTGCCCTCAACGTTGCGGCGTGGCTTTACCTACAGTAGCGTAGACGGCTAATGGAATGACATGTGCTTCATCGCCTTGAATCCTCTAGGCCCAAAACTTTTCTCGCGTTTCTTCACAGAAGCATTAAACATACTAGAACAGGGGTGTGTTAGGATCGAGCTTCGAAAACTGAACTCTAAACAGGGTCAAGGCGCTCGCAGTGCTGCAATCGATAGCCGGCAGTATAGACACCCATAATATTGATTAAGATCAATTAATTAAGAGATTAAGAAGTTTGCGGGTATAAATTGGCAGCAGCAAGCACAGGACCGGGTTAACTGGCGGAACATGGGAGAGGCCTTTGTCCTGCAGTGGACGTAGTCAGGCTGATGATGATGATGATGATGAATATTGATGGTAATATTGTTTTAAGCACGCACCAGTAAGTGGTCGTGATATAGTTAGTGAAAATGAACTGTGTGAGTTTGTACGAGAAGGAAACGGTTTCGTTTTGCACACCTGAAATGCATTCGGCACTTGGAGAAGCAGATATCAACGGCGTCTTTCTTTTCGCGTGGCCCCTAAGATCGGTTACGGCGTTGCGACAAAACAATGTCAATCAAAAAGTACCACTACCAGACACTGAAGTGGAAAACATGGGGGGCCTCCAACTTTCCTTTCTTTCCTTAATGAAGCAGTTGTGCCATATTTGTACTGTGATACCTTGTACACCCGGGCTCAGTGCGACATCTAGTGTGTCTACAGTGCGCAATAGGTTGCACAGTTATAGAAAATTCTTGTGATCGCTTTTTTTTTGCTCCCGTTCCGAAAAAGTAAAGAGTAATGCACTTACTGGCTCTGACTTGAACGTCACGGCTGCCCACGGATCCCGCCGCGTTGGACGCCACGCACCGGTAGGTGGCGGCATGCAAGTCCTGCCGGTAGTCCTGTGCTCTGAACGGCGCGAAGGACAACGTGCCGTCGGCGCGGGACGTCACCACGCCCGGGACGTCTCGCACGGGAAGTCCCGTGCTAGCTCGCACCCAGTGTACGTCGGGCCTCGGGTCTCCCTGCACAGTGCACGGCACCAGGGCACCCGTGCTGTTGTAGAAGGTCACCCGGCTCGGCGGTTCCATGAGGAAGCTGGGACCCGTAGGCCGATCGTCAGAAGGTCGCGCTGCAAGCAGCAAGAATACGAAAGGAAAATTAGGCTTTGTTTAGCAAGGGCTTAATTTTTATATCAAAGAAAATAGGCCTTTGCGATTCTACGGCGCTCCTTCCGCCACTAATGTCCACCGAAGGCGCATGTCATGCTACCGAAGGCGCATTCCACCGAATGCGCATGTCCGTCACTCATGTCCACCGAAGACCCAGTTTTATTAACAGCTAAATTCATTTTTTACCTCGATAGAACTGAACATCAATTGACAGATCCAAGCAGGGCAGCAAGGTGGTGTGCGAGCTATAAGCTAGCCTATGACGCAGGCCGAAATGGTGAAAAAGAAAGCGCACCCTCGGAAAATAAGTGCATATCGCTGACACGACGTGAGGGCTAAGTGAAGCTCCTGAATTGAACGAGTTCAGAAACTTCGAAAATGTACCACTAGAATGCGAACATTCCATCGATTAAGGTATTTAAGGTCTCATGGTTGTCGCATCGCCTTTCTGCAGAGAAACAAATGATGACATTTTCTCGCAGCTTGCGCTACAGGATACCTCGAGCTTGAGGAAGTGAACAGTGTGTTAACGATTAGTGTTTTTATCTTTTCGCAGTTGATATTGCTGCCACGGAATTAACAACGTTATTTCAAATCACTTCTTCTTATTCTTGCCTTGTCAAATTGCACAATGATGGTGGCGACTGCAACGACGAGGCATTTTCTGCTTTCACTCTTACGTGGAACGTCGGTTTGTTAACCTCTGCCCATTTCTCGATGCAGATGTTCAGGTTCTGGTAGTTTTTCTCGGTTCGGGTTGCATAGTCAGTCTCGGTATAGGAGTTGCCATATCAGACACAAGCGAAACATTGCTGGGCGGCGACCAGGAGTGCTCACCTTCAGACCAGATGCCGATCAGCTTCGCTTGGCCCAACTCGGCACTACTACAAGCAACGCAAACGCTGTACGAGTATTTCGATCCAAGTATGGGCCTCGACGGCTGGTATGGTGGCGCTGTGGCACTTGGACGATATCGCGACGAATTCATGCACACGGCCTCTACTGGTGGCACTGATCGAGCACAAATTCGCAATAATAGTAAGTGCTAAAAACGTAAAGCATCTGCTTGTCTTACACATCACACCACCCTTATCACACACTTTTATCGCTCGTACTCGTGAGCCTCCTACGCAAACCCCAAAATTTTATTTCTTGGCAAGGTGACCGGCTGCGTTTCTGTAGATGTTATCGCAGCCACACACGCAGCGCTTCTATGTGACAGCGAATTAGTTTGCTTCCTTCGAACTGCTATTTTCCCTTCCACGCAGCCACTCGCAGTCGCGACTGATTAACAGTGCGCCGCCTGTGGAACGGCGCCGCTTGTTCAGTGAAAACTGTAGCCCAGTAGGCTGGCTTTGATAGGCAAGGGATAATTATCGGGATAGAAAAGTGAGCCGGAGCTATACACAGATGCGCCAAATGTTGCTAGGCAACGAGAAGTGACGTAATTGCTCCGTGATGCTTTTATTTTTTTCATGATGGATTGACTAGCCATCGGCTGCTGTTGAAATCTTGCCTCTCTCACTGCCATAGAAACACGGATGCCCGAAATGAAACCGATTGAGCCACGCGGTGTGAAGAGAAGTCAGTGGTGTGGGTTGATTGATAAGTGGGGTGTAATGCGCTAAAACCACCGTATAAATATGAGAGATGCCGTTGTGTATGGCTCCGGAAATTCTAACCACCTGGGGTTCTTTGACGTGCACTCGAATCTGAGCACACGGACCTACAGCAGTTTCATCTTGCATCTTAAATGCAGCCGCCGCAGCCAGGATTCGACCCGGTGACCTGCGGGTCAGCAGCTCAGTACCTTAGCCACCTGACCACCGCGGTGGGGCGTCAGTGGCGTGGAAAGGCAGGCGTTTGTTTCAAGCACTTGGGTTTGTTGGTGACCTGGTTCATCGAGGTCGTTCGCGGTGAATCACGGTCAGACGCGCAGAGGCAAGTTCATCTGCCATTATATTCTGCCAACCTTCCGCGAAGCACCGGTTGCCACTGTAACACGAGATAAGGCATGTTCTGTCTTGGAGTTGCGTGATAACGCCGATCGACCGACATTGGCATCACCGGGCCCGTAGTCGGACCGATCGGCACGTGCCGTTGCTAGTTCGTAGCCCCACGAGCATCCCCATCCAACGCCTCTTTTATTTCTTTCAATGCCAGTGCAAACGCGCGCTTCTCAACGGGAGCCGTCGGTACACCTTGGTTCTGGGAGTGGTCGTGATGCGGCGCTACACGTGCGTCCGAGTGCTTTCTCCCGAAGATTAGATGGACGTGTTTCCAACTCCGATATCATACGTCTGTCACATTTGTTCCTTCGGGCTCCTTCTTTGTGGCTCGAAGCAATGCCGCCGATGCATCACAGCGCTTTTAATATCGGCGACATTCAGTAGTGTTGCAAAGACGCTTCCCTGTTGGTTGCCCGCATAGTGCTACGAACGGCGACAAGCTTTCTCGAAACACCGAATCTTTTACAGGGCCAGCGTGACAGCCAACATTATAAACAAGATGAATTCAAGGCGCCACCCCATGGATGTGTACAAAAGTGAACAAAAGAACTACTTTATATGATTGCCGTTGTGATGCGCTACATGATGGGCTCTCTTTCCACTGACCGCAAATCACACGCGAAGGCTAGCCGATGGGCGAGGGCAGGAAAGGACTAGAGGAAAGGGTTGTGAACGGATACATGGAACACATCTGACTGGTATTGATAAAAATAAATAGAGGAGGCAATTGCAACAGCTGTGAACGTACGTAAGTTTTACACTGCTGGTATCGTCTTGATCGCCTCTGCCCTACGTCTCAGAGATGAACGAATACGGTAATGCTCGCACTCCTAGGCAAAGTACCAACGCTCGAGCCGAACTCATTGCCGGAGGAAAACCGGAACAGGAGGAAACACGTGCTTACAGCGAAAGTCTATTTTCAGGTAGAAGCTGCGTCGAAACCAAGCCGAAGTTTCCCATGCTCTGGAACAAAATAGACCACGCGCGGATAAAACGAGCCGTCAACAAGGGAAAGTTCAGCTGGGTGAATTCCTGGTCGCCGGCACGCCTGACGTCATCATCGCCGTCGTATGCTTCGCCGCTGGTTTCCGGGTAGGTTGACAAAGGAGATGGCGTCAGCTCAGCGCCTAGACAGGCTCTACTTCATACGCTGACAGAACTACGCAGACACTAGACGACGCGATCACTTTAGATGACGCCGCCATAACCATCGCTGTTTGTCACCACTCGACAGGAAGCGCTCTAACTGCTCCGTCGAAAGGGCTCGGAGCAGCTCAAAGCACACGACGAGAGACGGGAGCGATCGAAATGAACCAGCTGAACGCGAAGCACACGCTTCCCTTTCAAACATCCGAACACAACGTCTCTCGCGAGAGCACGAAACAACATGTTGAAGATGGCAGGTGGCTGCAGGTGATGACGGGAGCGCGTTGACGCAAGGGTTTCGCGAGATTTCACGAGATAGCCGCAGGGCGTATTGACCTTCACGTTTCTGGCCCACCATCTTATCGCGGTCGGCACAGCGCCAAACCAACTAGATCCGTACGCGACCGAAGTTGCCCGCTCTCCTGGCATTTTTCGAAGGCAACAGTGCTGCCATAAACGATTTTCTCTGAACATCGTCCGCGTGCTTAGACAGTGTCAGCATCTGCCCTCGTTGTCCACGATGCCTGCTTGCTGGAAGGACACCTACGTAACAGTGAGTAGAGTTTTCATCTTGCAAGCACTTCCGATTCGCTTACTGTAGTGGCAGTTGACCTCCTCAACGGTTCCTTGCTACTCGCTCGAAGCTATTGCGGCTGACATTCTTCAGAAATATGTCATCCGTGGTGCCTTGTCTGTAGCCACAACTGTGTTGTAGGACGTGCATGTGGGTATTATACTGGTAAAAGGCAGCTTGTGCTCGCCTATGGACGCCTATAGCGGTTAGACAGCGTAGTACATACGCTGCCTCTGTCAAAACTTTTCCATTTGTGTAAATTATAAAAACGTGGTTCTCAACGAGCGCAATTCACCGACAGGAGAAATGAAAAGTACTCGACACGCTGGAAGTAAACTTACAAAGAAGTGCATTGAATCCAGTAAGGACGGAATGCTTATGACAACGCGTATGTTACAAATGAAATAAATTCAACCGAAGCTGCGTAGTGTAAGTTTTTTTGCTGGAACGTCTGTTGATCGCTCTTGTGTTCTGCTTGAACACCTCCGTCGTGGTTTCTTCTGTAGAGTTGTCATTGTGAGGGAGACACCAAATTCGTGTTTAATTGGTGACTATACTTGCAATGTGCCGGTATGAGTGTGACGCATTAAATTGCCCTGAGAAACGTTCCCACTCGAATTTTTTGCTGTGGTTTCACGCATTGCTCACGATTTCACGTAAGTTCGTTTTGTTCTAGCAACGAAAGTGCGAGTGCTCGGGTTGGTCTGTTATTTTGCCGTCATTGGAATTGGTCGTGCTCACTTGGGGTCGCAAGTGTAGTTTACCTAACCTAGTGCCCACCCTTATTGTAAAATGTGCGGTAACGGTTCACGCATCTCTATTTGGCCACGCATACAGATACAACTC
The DNA here is from genome assembly GCA_013436015.1 of Rhipicephalus annulatus. Classification (NCBI taxonomy): domain Eukaryota; kingdom Metazoa; phylum Arthropoda; class Arachnida; order Ixodida; family Ixodidae; genus Rhipicephalus; species Rhipicephalus annulatus. Next base: position 538,679 of record WOVY01001968.1, on the reverse strand, counting down.
ATTTTTTCCTACCGACTAACCTAATATTGCTAAGCACCAAGTATTATGCGCTACAATGGCACCCATAGCATGGAAACCCGCAGCACGCTTCAGTGAACGTCGAGTGATGGCTCACCTTCACCTAACACGAAATGACAAGGATAGTTTTTCTCGTGTGTGTTTCCGCACTTCACCGGCTCCCTTCACCGACTGCTTGATATCACATTTATTTCCTTTTTCTATCTTGTTGCGTGTCGTCTTGCCCTTCCAAGAGTGATGGACCCATCACATTAACGTCTGCGCGCGCTCACTTGGAAGATCGCGCAGTAGATATACGTAACTAAGAAGAAAGCAACAGAATCAAGTTGGGCTAGTTGGATATGCATGGTATAACTGTCGTCAGAGCACATGAATAAACAGAAAGAATCGTATCTCGCGGTTCATTGCACGGAGTGTTGTTGATATCCTCTTTTTCAGGATACTGGAGTAGTTTATCGATCTAACAATCAATTAACTCGTAAGTGGACGGAAGCTTTTCACGTAAGAAAAAGAGTAGAACAATGCGTCAGCCAGCCTTCTGTTTTGCTGCACGATAAAGAGTTTGCTTTTCTAGACTACGTTTCTCGATGATCTTTCTTCTTTCACTCTGCGTTCTCAAGTTGTCACGGGCGTACTTTTTGCCTGCACACGCATGCGTTGTTTTTTGATTGCCTGTATGTATAATCTTTCCTTTCTAATCGATCATTTAGTTGCAAGAAAGCACTTGTCCTCTCTGATTATTCTCTGAATATTCGCGCACTTGAACGACAGATATCAGAAGAGAACGTACGGGGCTCTTCTTTTTTGAATATCAAGATTGCCGTCACCACAGAACTTCGTCTCTTTGCTGCCGAATAGGCCTTGTTTCTATTTTTCATGGGCTTACTCCAGAATTGAACGTGCAAAAATCACAACACGGCTATGAGGCCCGCCGTCGTTGAGGGCTCCAGCTGTTTTTACTTTTTAGTATTCTTTAACGCGCACTGGCGTCGAACAGTACGCGGGGCTCTAGCATTTAAGTTTCCCTTGGCGAACTGCATTGAACTTTCTGCGCCTTCCTACGTAGCGTGTTTCTGTATCCTAAAGAATACGTGAACCCGCAGTAGCGGAAAGTTCCAGTCGTTGTCGCATAAGTTCGCGTCGTATGGCCTGAGCAGAAACGTAGCATGTGAAGCCACTGGTGCAGTGGTATGTCTCTCTTGACTCTACCTCTGGCAAAAGTGATGCTCGCATAATAGTGAGGACCACGAGGCGACATGGCATGGGCTACAGGCCTCCCGTGACAGTGGTTTGCCATTGATTTTATAGCGAAATATCAGCGCTTCTGCAACGCAAGGCAGAAACTTTACCTTTCGTTTAAGTGTTGGCTCTGGTGTGACGTCATGCGAGACGTTTTTGTTCAGGTCACGCAATTTTCACAAACGTGAAAGCGACTAGAATTTCTGCCACTGCGTTCTTTACTGCCACGTCATACCACGTGACAGTACTACTAGCAAATATGCATAAGCTACAGTTTTGGCGATTAGTCAGCAGCATCAAAAACTATTTGCTAAAAGAATGAGAGCTGTCTGAGAGAAAAAAAATGAGGCGTATATCCTATCATGAAAATGCTTCATAAGCAATCCTGATGATTCCCAATTCTGTTCAATTTTGAAGCCTTGCCTTTGAGTTCAGTGTTTTTTCTTCATGACGGCAGCTTAAATGTTTGAGCACGTAAATGAAAGCCGATCATCAAGCTCAAAAACTTGAGGCACAAACAGTGGTCTGGTCTCCTATACGGTACATACAAGATGAATCACACAACTTTTACTATCTTACTTCTGCAGTAAATCAGCCATTCAATGCGGATGTAGTTTGAACGTCTTTTTCTGGTGCAACCTGATGAAGTGTGTTCAACGTGTGAGCAAATAGGACGATCATAATAAATAGAATTCATTAGGATGCAATGAACGCGAATCATTGATAATTTGCTGCATAAAACGAGTTACAATGGGAGACGTTGGCTGCAGTCATGTTTCCGGGAAAATGGAGGTATCTGAATATGTTAGTTGTGTTACGTACAACGGTAATGGTGTCCTATCGCAATTCTGAGTACCGCATCTTAGAAGGGTAAACAGTATTACAAAACTAATCTAGTTAGATAAGTAAGGTTGTTTGGCAGAAATATGGAGTGGTATGCTGAACTTAGTTTCACATGATTTAAAACCTACTGGTCAGCAGATCTAGCATCACAATTACTAGACTACCATGTCGGGTCAAAGATGATCGCCATTGCTGGGACTTCCAAGGGCTTAGTACTAGTGGGGTTGACTTCGCAGCCTAGCAACGAAAGGAATCGTCACAGCATGTGTTATTAATTATCGATATACCTCCAAACAACGGGTACACGAGCTGTTTATGCATGTGCCCGAAATAATAATGTAGAAATTTATGTAGCAGATACATCGTCGGAAAGCTACATAGGTTGTTCGACATGCCCTCCACAACGTAATAAAACGTACTTAAACGAATATTGAAAGTTTTCAATTGATCATACTTGTTTAATATTGTCAAAAATAACACTGTTATTTAAAGAGCTCTCATTCAATTTCGGGAAACTGTTTTCTTTTAATCCCTCGTTCCAGTTACGTGAAGTGACCGATAGAGCATACCAAATATATATAAACAATTCAATACAGCCGCTCGTTAATGTCCTTAAATTTTATCCTAAACCTGTATTCTTTGCGTTTTCTCGGTTCTTCTTTTCAGCGGCTTGTGAGTACTCAGTTCTACCAGAGTACCAGTGCATTTTTTTGTGAATGGTACGAATAGAAATGTGCTGAAAGAAAGAAGTAAATGTAACAAAAAGAGATCATCCTTTAGAACACGTAACACGGCAAAACTCAGATCGTTTTACAAAGTTTTCTTTTTACCCCAAAAATATTAAAATGCAAAAATATTAAACCGAAAGCTTTCCGTGGTACATGTGCGTTTAGAATCCACCAAAAACAGTGATCACGTCTATTCCTCAATTTGTAAGTGCATTTGGTCTATCGACTGCGTTTATAGCGTGCTTTCTCAACAGTTTTCACTAGAGAGTTCTTGCGTTCTGCTTTGAAAAGTTGAGCTAGCCGTTGACTACCTGGATGTTTTTATAGCTTCCCAAAGATGAGTTTTCTAACAACTCAAGAAACTGAAAAAAAGGGAACTTCTATTTTGCCATAGCTCGGCGTTCTGGAAAGCTGGGATCACAGAACGTAGATGGTTTCGAAGCAGCTCACGGATAAATCGGTACAATACACTATAGTTGAACTCAGTAGATTAAAAAAAAACGATTGTCTGTCGCTAACACTCGGAGAATAACTTTGTCGGTGTTACTGTACTCGAATCGATCAAAACAGCCGGTACACTTTGTTTTCCACTCATCTGAGTTCACTTTCGCTATGAACGCATCAATAAATGGCTGTATAAACGAAACAATTTTGATTACGTTGTGGGAAATAAATGTTGTTTGAGTTACTGAAATAACCATACAAATAAAGCAGCCGAAATACGAAGCATGTAAAGCAATTCGTCTTTGTACTTTATTATTTTTTACTATATATTTATATCACTTTTTTGCCTCCTGAGGGCACATGGGCCTCAAAATTCCCATTTTCAACATCACCAATATTGCCTAACTCGCTAAGTGGAAAAAACCGTGGTCGTAAAGAATGCATACGGAGTACAAACCGGTTCTATGAAAACTCACTCGTTCGCTGGTATAGCAAGATCAGGATGAACTCTCTGTGATCGGTACCTGTGGGATGAAACATTTTAAACAGACGTCCGCCGAACGAGCTTGCAGCGTAAAATAATTGATACCTTGATAATGTATAACAAGTTCGTAATGCTTCCGTGTGTTCGAGAAAATCAAGCAAATAGTCGGGAAAATTTCGTAAAAGGATTCTTCGGCTAGATTTGTTAGAATACCAGCCACGGTAGTCAAGCAATCGTGGTGCTTGCCTATTTACTCTGTCGCAGGAATGAGTATTGACAGCGGCAGCCACGTTGCACGGCGAAGGTTGGGGGGAAGGGGGGGGGTGGCACAACGAAATTCAGGTGCATGCGAAGCAACCTCGGGTAGTCGAAATTTCCGAAGTTCCGCACAACGTGTCATCTCTCAATATCTCATAATAATGGTTCAGATGTAAAACCCCCAAAACCTTGTTATCATTATCACGTTGTCAGAAGAGGTAGCGGGAGGCTGAGTAAGGTGTCGAAGTAGCATTGAAGGCAAGCTAATGCTGTGTAAATAACAGTTGCTCTTGGGCCGAATGTTCACTTTGTGTGGCCCATTTTGTTTTCATGCAACGTGAGGAAAATATAGCAACCTCCCGAACACATCAAAAACAAAATTTGTATTATACCCGTCTAACCATGGAATACTTCCTTCTATTCCTTCTATATATCTTGGGTCTACTTCTATTCCAGCAAGTTCAACGTGTAATTATCTAGGTGTATAACCAGACAACCACCTAAAGTTTACTAAACACATATCTAAAGTAAAACGGAAAATGGCCTACGGGATCCGAGTACTTTTCACGTCACGATACGTATTCAAGCATGACATTTCACTACCGTTGGATCATTTATTTGTCCATTCCTACATTAATTACTGCAGTATATGTTGGGGAATTACTTGCATTGTACATCTACATTCACTATAAGTACGGCAAAACCCAGATATTCGAATAATTACGTCTAGTGCTATTAACCACAAGGCCACGAATCTTTCACAATCTAACTGCATTTTTTGGTTTAGAAAACATTGTGTATAGCCTAATCCAACTATTATTAAAAAATTGACATCAGACGATGCAATGGCGTTATACCACGATCATCTAACAAATAATATTACTACAAGGTTTAAAAGCAATAACAACTTTGTTTTACCTGAACTAAGTATTAATTATGGCAAGTAGAGCATCTTTTACTCATCCATCACTGTTTGAGATTTTATACCCATTGAAATCGAGACTAAAGATATACGAAATAAAAAAAGGAGATTGTTCCTTCAATCCTAAATTTTTAAGTATCTTTGTAATCTTGTTCATGGGATTATTACTGATAACCTATTTTTTTGCTACCTTTGTGTGTTTGTTTTTCTGTTTATTTATTTTTGTTGAACTTCAATCTTTGATATTTTCGAATTTTGTAATGCGTATGTTTTGTATTCTGTAACCAATATTTCATAGTTATTTTTAAAATGAGGTCATATTGCTGAGTTTCACTTCGGAAGCTTCCTCTGTATATTATCACTATGTAAGATTTTTACTAAGTACAATAAATTGATTGACTGATTTATGACAAGCTAGAAGTAGTTTTTGCAAGCCACTCAAGCGTGTTATACTGGGGCCACAAACCGGAATGAAACATTGCACACAGGGTAGTCTACATGCGTGGCCGCATGCGTTATGTGTTTATTACTGTATATATCATAATCATCATGCAACACCAGAAGTGGCATGTCAGGCGAAAAGCCAAACACATCCACCTCTTCATTAAAATAATTCTCTCTTGCTTTGTCTCTCTGGTCGTCATAGGGTATAGAAGAAATTGGAGGAGATAATAACTAATTAGTTTACATGTGCGCTCTACTCTTGACACGAGGACTCAGATTTATGCTTGGCACGTAAGCGTAACATCACACACACCGTGCTGTCAAACTACGAGTTAGAATAACTGCACGTAACGATGGTGTTGGATAGGCAACTAATACAAGTAGCACAGAGCTCTGTCTAACTACCACAGAAAACATAAAAACATTCACTGCGGTTTTCCACCGTTTGCTATTACAATTTTTTCAGGAATCTTAAGCCCTTTCACATCAATAAATGCGGTTATTATAGCTAAAACTTTGTCTTTGTAGTCGTGTTTTTTTTATTTTGAAGCCTGCTTTCCATTTTCCATGTAAAAGTAGGTTCAGAAATTTCCATGCCATTATCTCACGTAATCGTAACGCATCGTGGCCTAGGAACTTTTGAACACTCCTGTACCTCTTTCCTTTTTTTAAACATGTGGTTTTATGTTTAGATTCAGAGTGGCTTCGTTAAATTACAAAAAGTCAGTTTCGTGACAAGAGCCACGTAGTGAACGCGCTAGCAAGAAATTGAAATTTCGCACGAAAAGCGACCAATAGCTTGATGCCTGCAGCTTTTCGCTGAACAACAAAGAAGAATGCTCGAAGACGACGTACAGAAATACACAGGACCGGCGGGAACTAACAACTGTCCCAGCTGAGCCTTTTTGTTCCAGCCATGCACTGCAAGTGTCAGTGGCGCACCACCTGACGCTCCTAATATTAAACGAAAGCGTTAAAGCTCTTTTTGGCGTGACTACGGCGTTGCCACGGGCATCGTTGGTTGGAAGCAAAAAAAGATCATCTTGTCTTCCACCTAAAAATTGACAAATATGCAAATAAAATAAAGCACAAGTTCCCGGTTCGAAGGAGGATCAAACCTTGGCCACTTGCGTGGCAAGAAGGTGTTCTACCACAGAGGCACGAGATTAGTTGGAACTGCTTAGAAAATCACCGTATGATTGTAATCTCGTGGAAGCCTCATTAACGCATGATATCTTGCTAGCAGAAGCATAGAAGCTCACCAGGCGTAAAAAAAAATTAAATTGAGCAACGAATGAGCGTTTCAAAATTCCACTCATTACAAAGCACTCAGACACATTTATTCATCATCAACATCATAATAGTACACAAATTGAACAGCCGCATAGGTTCGTGTGTTGCGCTAGAGACGCATAGTGGGCCCTACGCTAGTTCGCAAAAAATTTTGTGGTTGCAGGGCTAGCAATCCAGTTTTTATAAGCATTACATACGTACTCCTATGATACAACCGTTATGTCGGGTTAACATCAATACTAGTTGAGCGCCATCCACTGAAGTTGATTTATTTAACAGTGTTAAGAGCTACCATCCTCGCGAGCACGAGCTCTACATATGAGCTTACCATTTCTAGTGTTGCGAGTACCCCAGCTGCTGTCCGCATCGTTACGCAATTGTAAACAACTGGTTATGTACATATGTGAATGTTGTACACTCGTCTATGCGCACAACATTTGTACACATCGTCAGCGTTACTTCGTAAGGTTTCACTCAACAAAAAGTTTACAGCAGTCACCTTCTTTCCGTACGCTTCGCATGACATCGATTTTCAAAGGTCGTTGTATCCGTCAAAATGTTTCTGTTTTATTTTCAAGTGTGACCTGTGAAATCACCCCATAATGTCTCTAGCCACATGGTGGGTCCAGCAACAAGCTGTGTGTAAGGTGTGAGCAGTGTTTAGCTTTTTGTGTTTTTTTTTGTTCGTCATCACAAATAGGCACAGAGAGAGACCACTTTTTCGTGCGCATCTCAAGGTTAGTTTTCCGAATTAAGATAACATGTAGAAGTTTGCGTGATAGCAAACACGCTTCAGCTCCTCCGCGGTATGCGTACTCCCTGCTCAAATAGGTGATATGAAATTGCTGGTGTTTGCTATTCTTGTGCAAGCACGGCATGTGGCCGAGTGGTCTTAAGGCCTGACCACACACACGCGTTGCAGCGCGTCATCGCATGGCTTTTTTGACGCGGCGTCGTACCGTTTCTCTCTGGAGAGAGTTGTTGTGTGGCTACACTAATCTGAGCCCAGATTCGTGTTACCCGGTGCATTCTCTTCACAGGGAAACTAAGCGACATCGCGCCAAAAACCCACGCGCTGGAACGGGCACATGTAGTCGGGCCTTAGCGAAGTGCGCTGCGGAGCGAGTGGTTGCTAGTTCGAATCCCCAGTCGGTTGCCTCGTGATTTTTTGCGTCTTTTGTAGTGTCAGCTACCCTGGCCGAGCCGAAGCGATTTCGCGTGCACGTACAAGAAATGTTCTGTGCGCGCGCCAGGAGCAGTGAGCGCGCGCACCTCGCCGGTCTGCGCATAGCAGAGGAGTGACGTCATAGCCGCGGTAGACGCATTCTGATCGCACACCGTGGCTCATGCCCCTCAAGCCACGCTACTCTCTGCGGTAGCGTCTGCCATAGTGCCAACTTCATATAGCAGAGTGTTTGCCTGTATGATATAGCCATGGAGAAGGAGAGCAAGATTGCTGCTCATTGGCGCAGAAGGGCGGAGAAACTTAACTCATCGGATGTTGAAGTAGTTGCCTGGAAATGAGCGGTTGAGCGTAGGAAGGCCAAACAGAAGGCTAAACAAGCTGCGGAGACATTGGAGCTAAGGGAAGAACGTCTAGCAAAGCGGCGTCGCCAGGAGGGGAGGATCCACTGACCCTAATGTGAAACTCAAAAAAAAAAGCGCCACTACGACTCGGATCTTCAAGATGGACTTCGTAAACAATGCATTTGGATATGTCTGGAGCGTGTGTGATACACTGCGGTACATGAAATACTTGACGCTGGTAATTAACGCTATGCGTGAATCGTTAAGTTTTGCGGCGCCCCATTAGCTCCCACTACGTATATCTTGGTATAGCAAAGCAAGCCACTGTTACATTTCTTCTTTGCGCCTTTTTGATGTGTATACATGAGTATACATATCCGGAACAGGATCGTGACGGAAATTGGAAACATCTGCCGAGTGTAATCGTATTATTGCTATCGCAACAAAAAAAAAATAAATGTTTGACCGTCACGCCTACATAACTGTGCGAATACCTAAGCAAACAAGTCGGAAAAAATCAGAAGTGCCTCCTGCAGTGGGTAATAAGTTGTAAACCATAAATAGTTATAAAAGAAATGCAGCATCGGTACTCATTCTACCGAAGCAAATTGAGATCATGCTCGATGGAAATGATTGCGCAATTGGAAAGTTGTAAAGGGCTCCATAAATCTTCCCGTTGCCCCCCCCCCCCTCCTACAGCTTCAGCAGATCCGCTGTTACACTTTTGATAACAAACAGCGTCCTCGGCATTCTTATCCATTGGATGCACGGTGCAAACGTCCTGCAGAAAACTCGCTTCGTTTTCCTATAAGATTTCCAATACACTTGTTCCATGTATTTTATTGTATATGCTTTTCCTAAACACTTTTCACTTTCCTATACACTTATTTTGTTGCCTTTGCGAATTTTTCCCTGCCTTTCCTCACTGTTAGGCCTTATCTCTTTTGTGGAATTTATTTCTTTTTTATTGTTTGTTTTTTGATCACGGACAACATTAAAGCGGCCCCTGCGGGTGTATCCTCGTTTCTCGTTACGATGGCCGGACTCGATTTCACGCCGAGAGACTAACAAGGCAGATGCGGCTGCAACCGAGCTTGCGTTTAAATTGTCTGGTTTCAGAAATATCTCGCGTTGGCCGAGTTTGGCAACGATATATATATATATATATATATATATATATATATATATATGGTAGGAGCAGGCACTTCACCTCGCATTACAAGCAATGCGAAGTAAACACTGTAAATGTGTTGAGCGGTAAACGACGATACCAGCTCGAGGGAGGACGCCAACTACACAAACGAGACCGCAGTGAGAGAGCTGAAAGCAAGAAAGAATGTAGAAAATTGAGATGAAGAGAGCGGGGTAGAAGACGAAGACGACCAGCCGTTCTCCGCTCGGCTGGGCTGTGGACCGATTCTGGCGATCCCACCTCGCTGACTCGATACGAATCGTTACAAATTGCCGAGCTTAGGCGCCATAGCATAGCTTGCATCGCCCTTTTGGGGTACCTTCCTCGCTGGGTTGCCTCGTGGCTGCGTAGGCTGTTGCACCGGAGGCCCTTTCTCTCCCCCGAGCACTGTACGTGCCGCTAAGACGAAACAAAGCAAACAGGCCAGTGCTCCCAGAGTTGTGCGTTTCTGACCCCTGCCGTAGAAAAGCGACGGCGTTTAATCAAATAAACACAAAAATAATGAAAGTGAGAGTGAGAAAGAAAAGATGCGATTTGGAAGAAAAAACAAACTTCCTTCCCCGAGGGCGACAGCAACTGGCAGCGTCCCGAACCGAAAACGTTCGGGCACAATCTGGGAGCTTGGGAGAGATCGGGAGAGAGTGGTGGAAGTCTGGCTAACTCAGAAACGGCGGGACGGACGATGGGGTATATACGTGGAGAAAAGGGGATTTCGCGACGATGCGGTGCTTCGCAGTCCGAGCGTGAAAAACCCGGTCTCTGGCCGGCAATCGCCTTTGCTTGCGCTTGTCTTGGCATATATATAGCGGGGAAAAAGGGGAGCTCCTAGCGACCAAGTGAGGGAGTAGAAGGATATGGGAGAGAATCTGAGGTTGGGCCCGAAGGGAGGAAAACCTTCTCTCTTTATATTATGTCCCTTCCATCCTGTTACGTCTCAGCTCTCCCCACACCAACATTTGCAGCCTTCGTGCGTTCATTTTACTCCTCTTCTAGCATCCCGCTTGTTATTTTTAGCGTCGGCTGCTTGCGTACTATCCGCGAACCTCTTTTCGGTCCTTGCGCTGCTTCGGCTGGCCGGCGGAGCTATCACGAGCCTTCAAGACCGACTGTTCGTTCCCAGGGCGACGGAGTGGTTGGCGTTCGCCCGCGTGTGTTGCCGGGGGAAAATTCGCGAGCCTTTTTGCTGGTCGCCAGTGGGTAGCCACAAATCTAGCGGATAATCCGATTGCGGTCTTGATGGATGGCGTCCCGCTTCTGTCCAGCGAACGGTAATCGAGATCCGGTTACGGCCTGGGCGCCTCCACTAGGCTTGTCTATAGGCTCCTCGTTGTGCAGCTCCGAGTTGGATGGCCTCGGTGTGCGATGGGAGCTAGGCTTCACTCGGGAGACGGAACGTGTCGGTCACCGTTCCTGACTGCACCAACGCATTTAGGAAGTCTCTGTGAAATGCGCTCGTAGACTTAAACTGATCTCGCTTTATGGATAGCTCCGCGTTAGCATACGCGCCATTTGAGGCGTAAGCGGAAGGTATTGGTTTGTAACCCCCCCCCCCCTTCAGATCTTTCCAACCCATATTCAATGTGCATGCATAGTCTCTAGCATTTAACGGAGCAAGATAAAAATCATGCCACATGGCTTTTGTTCTTTCGCATGCGAAGACTACATTGTCACTCGTCCAGTGTTGTACGGAACGGCGTTCCAAGAAAGGACGTTTCAAGAACTAGTTCCTTTTTGAAAGACCAAAGGAACACCACGATCCCATTGACGATCGGCGAAACTGTAACGGTAACTCGTTACTTTACGGCGGAACGGCAGGAGAAATCGCCTTCCTTCTCTAAACGCTCCACGGCATTCATTAGTTACACGCAGGCGGCACACTTGTTCTTCCGATTCAAGAATACGCTTCAACTGTATGGCCTTCTCACCTGACGTGTGACATAATGTGGCTAGAATCAATCGAAAAAAAATGTTTGGCAGATCCCATGTACCTAGGAATCTACGTTATGCGAAGCATACGTAAAGAAGGTGATCGTGTTGCATTTTTTTATTTAGTGACACGCCATGAAATGACACTAAATATATGTACAAATGTTGCACGCACAGACATATGTTGAAGAGTTTCAGATGTTTATATAACCAGCTGTTTGCACTTGGACAGCATACCATCTGGAATATGCGTATTAGTACCACCAGAAACTGAATGAAGCACTGATGCTTGCGAGGATGCTGGCCCTATACTCTGCTGAATAAATGAACCTCAGTGCGATGCAACTGACCACAATTGATGTTCACCCGACGTTACGGCTGTATGAAAGGAGTACATATATAACGTTTATAATATTGCGTAGGTAGCACTGCAACCACTATTGACATTTCAAAAAGATTATCCACTATTGGAAAAGCAGTTCCGAGTCCTGGCGTAGATCTGTGGTAAAATGCTTCTTCGTCACGCAAAATGCTTGGGTTCAATTCCAGCTGGGACCCTGACATTTGTTCTTTGCATTCATTGGGTTGACGCTACCAATGTCGGGTATTTCTTAACGCCTGCGCGTTAAAATTGTCCATGGGTGTTCTCGTTGTTCCTGAGTAGATAATAATTTTCAATCACCTGCGGCACATACCTGCATCCTGCGTACCAGCAGCACATACCCGCCGGAGGGTATATGGCAATGTTGGGCGGGAAGTGTTTTGATGGCGTACGCGACGGAATTGTGACATTATTCATGTCTTGACCAGAGCTTCATAATCGTCAAACCATCTCACCCTCCCATGCTAATTTTGGTTCACGCCAAGTTAAGGGGTGGACAACGAAAGCACCCAAACGTAAGCGGCTGGATAGATGGATGGATGGATGGATGGATGGATAGATGAATGAATGGACGGACGGACGGACGGACGGACGGACGGATGGACGGACGGATGGATGGATACGCACAAAGTCGCCGAAGTTCACTGAGAAATGCTTCACATTTAAAATTACGGCATATCCACGGAGCGACTGATAATGAGTGGGGCGGCAGCTTTGTAGGGTTTTATTGGTAAACCATGATTTCTCCATGAATTCTCCGTCCGTCCATGTGTTTGTCTGTCGGCCTGTACGTCCACATCTGCCGAGTGAGTCTTAGAACTCTGGTCACGTACCGAGAAATGCATGTACAGACCCGTGGCTTCAGGAGCTTCGCCCTTATAGAAAGCTATCAGATTCATCTTCAGTCATATATGATCACAGGTTATATCCTTCATCACATGCGGACATCGAATCATTGCAGCTTTTGAAGCATTGGAACAAACACCAACGCGTAATTTTGCTGCATAATGTAGTCCACACGCCATCCGGTATTCAGGCACCGTTTTCGTTTGTACTTGAATACACGTGTCACTAGACACAACCATAGACTAAGCTATATTCCATTCAGGCCACATGTTGACTGCTCAAAAATCTAATTTTTTCTGTATAAATAAAGAACAATTTCGGTGCTCCGTTTCGCACATCGGCTCATGAATAGTTTGTTTAGAAACTACCTAACTTCATCTAGTTTTAGGCTGTTTTTGCATTACACGCAATGCGTTCTTTCTCTGTGATCTTATCAATATCTGTACTGGCACTTGATGAGAGATTGTTTTGTAAAGCTATGTAAGCATATCATTTCTCCCTGTTTGTATAATCTTAACGTTTTTATTTTGTTCTTTCTTTGCTATAAAACAGATATTCACTCCCGCTATGTTTGTAAATTGAGACAGCCATGTTTATAAATAAATAAAATGATGCAGAACAGGACGGACACGTGACCGCGTCACGCGCGATATTGTACGGCTCACCCATAACGTAATTATTTCACTTCAAGGCGCCTGCCGGGGCATCAGGTAAGCTTGGAACATTGACACTGTCTGGCGGTTTGGAAAACAATTATTTTTATCCCACAGCGCTTTTATTGTCATGAGTTACCGTGGGCCACATGTATCAAAAGTTATAAACATGAACCGGCACTTGCTGTCTTGGTGCTTTTTGTCCTTTTTTTTTGGTTTGCTCCCACAACAGGAGCGCCGATTTGTTCGACGTGGCAAGCAATAACCCTCAGGGGCTAGTGAACAGGTACAGAGAGAGAGAGAAAGTGATACAATGAGAAAGAGGGAAATTCATGATGCGAGGCGAGATCCGAGCTCACGCATCCATGACCCAATTGTAAGAGTCCTAACCACTCGGTTATCTAGTTTTATTTTTTTGTTTCAACATTGGTTTCGCACTTGAAAGCAGTTCACGTCAGACCGAGGAGTAACATGTTAACTGCGATCTTATCGCGGCATAAAGACTAACACTGAAGAATTCGAATTCAAGTCTGGAGCCAATACATCGTTACGGCCTTTTTCAATTATGCTTCACAACGGTGCTAAAAATAAACACTTCACCTACGCAATATACCATTCCGGCTGATTTTCCATGTGCTACCTGAGTGACAATCCACATAATTCAATGAAGTGGGTCGTCGAGGAAACTAATGGAGCTGCTTTTCTTTGCAATAGGCACGCACTCTGGTAGAGCGTAGCATAACATAGCCTCGTGTAGTATGGTATGTCGTAAGGGGCTGGGAAAGGTAAGGTAGTGTGAGGCAGAGGAAGAACTGGCATAAGGATAGAAATAAATGGAATGAAAAGCAAATAGAAAAAGAGGAATGGAGGAAACACAGAAGGTGGGAGAACGACTACACAGGGCGAGAGATAGAGAAGGAAGGAGATATAAGTAGAGAAATAGAAAACGGGGGGGGGGAGGAAAGAAAGAGAGAAAAGTATATGGCAAAATTTGTTCGCTATCTATGAACAGGGAGGAGACTTTAGTATGTAACGTACGCGTATCCTTCACATCATTTTCTATATACACTCATACCGAAACATTGAATCAGCAATCGTTAAACGCTTAAGTATTGTTCTTCTAATGTGGTCCCCTGTGGAAGATATTTAAATATGTTAGTGTATGTGTGGGAATAACTATATTTGAATATCTGAAGCACAGTATCCTGACTGCCAAATTGAAGACCGACGTGGAAAGAGCCGCTTGTGAACTCGAAACAGACAAGCACGAAAGTTGAAGTTAGGCTTGCCTGTAGTATGAAGTTACTTATTTCACAATTCTGTAGGGCATGACAGGCCCAAGCAGGAGTGGAAGATCAAACGAAATAAAAAACAAAAACAAAGTAAACTAACACAGATCAGGACTACGAAACAATAATATTTACCTATTAGGTAACAAGCGCAAAAAAAAGAAAGAAGGTCACAAAAACAACAGTATTTCCAGTTCTGCCTGAGAGTTCGTGTCCTCGAAAATGTATTTAGGAAGGGCATTCCAGTCAGAAATGTTTTTGTAAAAAAAATACGTATAAATGCACAAGTTTTAGCAAATATTGGCTTGAGAGCGTGACCATTATTATGTCGAGCTTTCCTGGTGTCCAAGGACTTTACGTATGAAGGTTTAAAGTTTATAGTTTACCTTTCACTATATCGTACACGAAAACTATACGGGTATATATGTTATCAATTTGTAATGTCGGGATTTTGTGTCCTTGCATAACTTATTTAGGGGAGTCACATCACCTATATTCGCCAAAAGGGAATCTATTAGAATTTCGTTGCGACATTCCGAGTTTTTGTGAATCCTGTTCCGTTTCCGGATAGGATACCTAAATACTGAAGCATACTCTAATTTGGATCTTATGTACTTGTGCGCATGTAAGTTGAGCTGAGCCGGAACATTCTTTAGCTTCCTTCTTAGAAAATAAAAGTTCTTAAACGCTGATACACACATTTGCGAAACATGACCTGACCAGTATGGCAGGTTATTTCTAAAATATTTATCTATGAGCGCCTTTTTGTATACCTTCGTGTACCTGTAAACTGCGGTCGGCGATATCAAATTTGTATATTATGGGTCTCTAGATGTGATATTTAATTTGATTACATTATTTCACTCCACGATTGAGCGACACTATATATATTTTTATATAAAAGTCAGATGTAACGCTACAGTAAGGACAAGTTATAATTTTCGAAAAGTAACTGAAACGAGTTCTATTGCATTACAGGAACTTGTAACAGGAGCTCATTGAGAAATTGGGAAGGAACAAAGAACGGGTTTTTGGTTACAGTTTTAGAAAAACGTGTACAACACTGCTCTCGTGGCACAGAAATAAGCAAGTCGTAGCTCATCGAGGAGCCGGCAATAGCTGAACGTTACTACTGACCATAGAATAACTTTTAAAACAATCCACAGGAAAGGTAGTTCAGGGTGCAAGTACATATTGCATCACTGATTTATTAATGATCAATTATCAATGTGCATAGCTCATTTGGCCTCAGCGCTTACAGCATGCAGGGGTCGCCAACTTGCAGCCCGTGGGCCACATGCTTCCTCTGAGCAGATATTACACGGTCAACGGCGCAACGTCAGACCGCCCTACCATCCCTTTGTCACTTCCTTTCTGAAGGAACATTTTAGAGTTTTCACCTCACATGGGGCAAAGAGAAACAACAAAAAATAGCTTTCACTTGGCGTTACAACCCGTGTTTAAAAATTGCAACCTTGTGATGTGCCAAGTTACATGACTTGCCATCCAGCTTTGTGCATTACTGTCAATGCGCCGAATTACAGCGAAAGCTGTTATGAGATCGCTTTCCGGGTCATACGCAGTTGCATGTTGTCCGCCGCCGCCAGTGTCCGTAACCAGTTCACGCGAAATTAGAGAAAAAAACCTTGCACCAATTACACTTGGGCTTGAACCCGGGTCCACTGGGTACCAGCCCAAGATTCTACCACTGAGATACACCGGTGCTTGTAACATTTCAAACTTGCCTTAGGCAGGCGTGACCTAGCAACAATGGCACAGTGGGACTCGAGCATGGGTCCACTGGGTGCCAGCCCAGTATACTACCACTGAGATACACCAGTGCTTGTGAGTTGTTGTCAAACTTGCCTTAGGCAGGCTTGATGTCGGGTAAGCAATCGCGTTAATACGACTTATAAAGCGTTTTACAACAGCGAAAGAACAACCAGTCGTCGCATAATGCGAATAGCGTAACGAGTGGGCCGTCCAACGCTCCAACCCATTACAACATCTTGTTCTTGTTTTCCTATTAATTGTGGCACATACCCACCTCAGCCTTAATTCCTCATCGTTGTCAGTCACTGAATGAACAATTGGCACAAAATTCCTTGCAAGTGTTAAGCGGATACCACGCTTCTCAGAAGAATGACGAAAAATAGCATAGCGAATGCCGGCCTACTACCCTGAAGCTTATTATTAATGCCCTAGTGGGTACCAAGCAAGTGTGTTTGCACTAGTTACCTAACGAGTGTTTTGAAAAGGCTCTGAAAGGCCACTGTTCTAGCTTTCCCTGTGACTGTGCTGTGTCTACCACGGGGATCTGGCGTTTTTTTAAGGGCGAAGGTCTTTATGGCGTAGGTCCGTCACTCCTCATGTATGTATGTATGTATGTATGTATGTATGTATGTATGTATGTATGTATGTATGTATGTATGTATGTATGTATGTATGTATGTATGTATGTGTGTGTGTGTGTGTGTGTGTGTGTGTGTGTGTGTGTGTGTGTGTGTGTGTGTGTGTGTGTGTGTGTGTGTGTGTGTGTGTGTGTGTGTGTGTGTGTGTGTGTGTGTGTGTGTGTGTGTGTGTGTGTGTGTGTGTGTGTGTGTGTGTGTGTGTAAACATCGGTGGTTACACCACCGATGGTTAGGTACATACATACACGTACATACAAACACCTTTCTTTGCTCGTACTAATACCTTTAAGTACAGTTTTTTTCCGCGTGCAATAGAACTGTGGAATTCCCTGCCTGGTAGCATTCGCTCCTTACCACTAACCGACTTTATAGTTGCTGTCGATGAATATCCTACTGACGCGTAATTAACTTCATTTTACTTTTGCTTTGTTACAAGTGTACTTGCTTCACAATTTGTATTATTTGTATTTTTTCTCTGTTGCCTTGCATTATTTAACGTCCCATTCCTGCGATAGCCCTACATAGGGCTACAGTATAAATAAATAAATAGATAAATAAATAAATAAATAAATCAAAATAAATGTATGTATGTATGTATGTATGTACGTAACCATCGGTGGCACATACGCTCTAGAGCGGGTATGTGCCAGAGAGCTTGCGAGATGGGAGATGGCGGTACTTGGAGTGTTCAATAGACGTAAGCATGGACAGACGGACAGACAGACTTGCAGACGGACGAACGGATGGATGGACGCGCGGATGTACGGACGGATGTACACACGAACGGACGGACAGACGGATGGATGGACTCATGGATGAACGCATGGACAGACGGACGGACGCATGGACAGACGGAGGGACGCATGGACAAAAGGACGGACGCATGAATTTAAGCACGAATGGTCACACGGGTGGACGGAAGCACGAATGGTCTGACGGATGCTTCGCCCCACTCATCATCACTCTTTCCGTGGATATGCCGTGATTTTTTTATATATTTCTACAGCCCGCCCGCTTTCATTTCTCCTCCCAGAGTGGCCACTCGGGCCACGCCTTGCCAGCTTCATGCAGATGGGCCCTCCACCTCGAAACGTTGCTGGCATCTCGCTCACAGGAACAAGAAACAAATAGCATGGACGGGTTCTGCTCTTCCGTGCGTGAGGTCTATTTTCCTCAATATGGCATGAAAACCAACAAAACGTAAGCTACTGTAGGAGCTATAGCACAGCGCTCAGCTTGTTCGTAGAATGACATACAAAATGGTTTCCTGTCGAAGTAGCTTATGGGGTTCAATAATATATTGTGATGTGAAATTAATAATCATGTTTTAATCACAAATTTATGTTACTGAATATGCGAACGCGTCACTACATTAAAAAGGGCTACTGTATATTCGAAGGCATCAAAACGCGCGCATCAGTGGCTCCAAAGGTTCTTAACGGCAGAAGCGTCAAGGGCACCTTCACGGCTACACTTTCTAGTGTTAAAAAATACAAGAAAAAAACGAAGAAAGTAGAGGTTAAGCAGCCGCATTTTTCCTTGTCCTCCATTAATCACCAAGAAATGACCGAACGTTCCATTAATTACACTAAAGGTCGTAAGCTACTAACACAAATCGCTTCGCGCACCAAGCCGGGGCTAACTCTGCGCATTTGGCCGGCGCGGCGCCTGTCACCTCATTGCGTAGGTGGGGCACGCAGCCGAGCGAAGCCTGCTAACAGCTTTCGCACCGGCCGGCCAAACCAGGCCCGACGAGGGCCCGTTTCCCGGAGGCCAGCTCGAGCATCAAAGGGCCTCACTCACATACGCACGCAAGCTCGCACCAGCTCGCGAACGGGGCCGCTCTCACAGCCGGCAGCGGTGCGCGAGGCGCGTTAATGAACATTCATTAGGGGATCGCCGAAATGGCCCTGGAATTTCCGCTATCTGCTCTGCGCGCTGCCGCGCACCCCTCCTAGAACGTCTAGCATGTTACCCGTGCCTTTTCTCCCTCTTCCCCCCCCCCCCTTGCGATTCACCCGTGGCGTGGCGCCATCGTTATTTTCTCCTCAGGTTCCTTTTATTGTCTTTTTTTTTCGTCTACCCACGTTATAGAAAGCCAACGGCTCTCGCCACACCTCCTCAATCATCATACCTTGCCCTTCTCGCCATTCAAGCGCCGTGCAGCATTTTTTTCCCGTCGCAGAGTCGCATGACGCACCCGTTCCGTGTCTATGTGGTGCGGACGGAAGTAGGATGCGGAAGTGGCTTTTCCTCGGTGGCAGATTGCGAGGCATCCGTCCATCACGGCGCCCGTGGGCCGAGGACGAGACATCCCTGGAACTCGAAGCTGTGCTCGGGCGAATCCGCGCATTCGTGAGTGTATGCAACACGCTCGTGCGCGCCCGTTAGGTCTGTTCCCATCGCGCTCGAAAGAATTGCCATCATAGCTGAGCCAGGGGGAGGAACCTTCCTCGTAACTGTTCTGCGAGAGAGGGTTCGCGTACCCTTTCTACTTCTTTTGTGTTTTTCGCATTGGTGGTTTGGTTGGCGGGGTGCGGAGGCATGCGGCGCGATTGCGAGAACAAGGTCATGGCTTTGCCACGCTTGACTCTGCTGTGCCACGCGCGTTATGGAGCGTCAAGCTGAAGAGGGAAAGAGAGTGACATTGCGGGAGATGTGCAGGCGCTAGGGAATGACGACAGTGAAGGAATGCCACGAGGAATGCATGGCGCGAAGCGTGGATGCGCGCGTTGGCTTCTCGCTCCTATAGCGTGGCTCCTCCTGTAGCATACATCGGTAGAGCCCAGATAAAAGCTCGCAACACATTCCGACTGCTTTTGGGAAGATTTTCCTACTTGATTCTAGCGCACAGCTGATCTGAGCTACGTGTGTTGCATGAGCGTTGCGGGAAATGCCAAAATACGAAGCGCGCGGCAGCTTACTGATATTGGCAGCAGAAATCTGCGAGGGGTCACGTCACTTCAAAGCGACGTTTCTTGAGACGCATCGATGCGTTTGAGCAACCGTTGTTGGTATATTCGCGAACGATTGTGAAAAACAAGCAGGAAATGAAGGAGTTGGTGACGTTGAAAGCTTTGTTGCAGCATCACGTAGAAACAAGTGTGTTGATTCGATATCAGCATGACTTGTCACATCCAGAAATGTCAAGTTCATTTGCTGACGTGTCAAGGCTGTATACAGATGGTTGAATACGATAACACGAGAAAATCGCAACTCTCATGCAATGCACTGGTCCCACTTACTGACTACGTATAATATCAGAATGCTTGTTGATCCGGTGGCCATGGGTCGAATCCTGTCTGCTGGCTCTGAATTCTGAAGGTGATGGAATGTTAAAGGCCCACGTGCGTAGAGTTAGGTACTGGTTAATAATACTAATAATTGCTTCCCGACAGCATGACATAAGTATGATAGACGCTGTAGGGAATGCAATATTTGATCACCTGGGGTTCTTCAACATGCACCTATATCCAAGTACACTGGCCTCAAGCATTTTCCCCTCCATCGAAAGCCTCGTCGCTGTGAACGATATTCGACCCCGTGATTTAAGTAAGGGTCAGCAGTCGCATTCTTCAACTGAGAGACCACCATGGCGGGTTAGCTGCCCGTTGAAGAACCCTAAGTTGTCGAAATTTTTATAGCCCTACACTACGGCGTCCATCATTGTTACAGCATTTTTTTCGGGATGCGAAACCCCACCAATTAATATGCCCGAAGTACACGAAGGTGGTTCCCAATACATTCGACCTAATTATCTGCTGGTTCAGTGTACCAGCTACAACAAGTTACTGAAGTTTCGCAGAAGGAAAAAAAACTAGAAAAAAGCTTATTAAGCCCTCTTGCCACAATCCGGAAATTTTCAGAGGATGACATTTATTATTTATTATTTTAAAAAGTACGCGGTTACAGAATAATTAAGAGCCAAATCATTGAGCTACGCCTTTTTTTATTAAGAATCATAGGTATTTAGTAAGCTTGGTCATTTGTATTAATGTCTGAACTTTCAATCTAAACCCACAATGGCAATGACACGGTCGCTAAGGATGAAAATTTTCTAACAATTGCCGCACTGCCGAGGGTAGAAGTAAGACCCGTACGTGTAGGGCTCAACGATCGCGGTCGTTCATAGTCGTAGCCCGTGAAGCAGTAAAGCTTCGAGCTCGCCACGCAGCGTTGGGGTGAGCCAATTACCTCGACAGCAGATCCTTTAAGGAGATCTCGAATGAAGGAGGATCAAGGATTTCGTACAAAAAAGTAACTGAACTACATAGAGGAACGAGAACGTTAGAACGAGAATTTTGCTGTTTTTATAAGCGCGATAATCTCCCAAAACATGGGCGCACTTACCTAGCTTCCTCGGTTTTGTTATTTAAAATAAAAAAAGTATTCCACTCAATATCCGGGAAAGCAGATTCTCTTTTACATCGTTACAGAGAATACAAGCCTCTCGGAAGATATCATACCAGTCGAATACAGATTATTTCGTGCGGGATGGTCTTAAAAGCAATACGAGCTACGGAATTGCTTCAGGAAGAGCATAAAAAGAACTCGCTGCAATCGGAGGATCAGCAGCTGCTCTCGAAGCGGACAGTTAAGCTAACAAAGCGCCTGGCGCTTGTCGGCTTAAAAAGAAAAACACACTATCAAGGCTTCCGAGCAACTGCTGCGCTTGTCGAGGCATATATGGTTTGAGGAGCGATTGCGTGGGTCGACAGTTGTTTCGCGGAAAGCGTTCATTAAAGCGCAGTATACCCGATAAAGATGTTTGAAGCACCGAATAAGCAGTGTAGGCCACAGCACATGCCCAGATGACATCAAAAGCCGTTTCAGAGCGCGCGATGCCGATTTGACGCGGGTGAGTGAATGGCCACTCATAATACGTATCATGTTGTACGCACTGTTTGCGAGCTGTCTGCAAATCGCTGAACCACTCGAGCGCTGCCAGATAGCTATGAAGTTGACACCAGGTGGCAACAGGTCTTGCTAATATGTTCACCAGGCAGCAGCTCAAAAGGCAGTCAAATCCGTCTTGTGCTTTTTGAGGACTACAGGCCGATGTGAACAGCTTTAACTTTTGTGTAGTGCCACCGCTGCATACGCATCAGCCCATTGACTGACAATCCTTTCTTTTCTCTACCTCCTCTCTTTCTCTCTCGCTTATCTTTATACTCCCCTTCCCATTCTCCCAGCGTAGGGTAGCAAACCGGGCACGTTCCCGGTTAACCTCCCTGCCTTCTCTCTTGTTGTTCTTGTCCTCCTCCACCATAACAGGCTGGTGTTCTCATTACACCAGACAAAGTGGAATAGGTTGTCCGAAGGGTTGTTCGGACAACGTATTCCACTTCCTCGCACAAGAACACAAATTTGCGTTGTCTTTGGTTTGTAAAAACTTTTAGGCTCTAATAAAACATAAACAAATTAGGAGCTTCAAAAACCTTAGTAATAGTATTTTTGTTCATATTTTACAATAAAAGAAACAACACAAGTGTGAAAAAGTACACAAGCTGTCTTTATACGAGCGTCAGTGATTGCGGTAACATTTCTCGTGCAATAGCAATTCTGGTAATATTAGGCGTGTGTTCTATCTACTGCACGTTGTGAACGTAAATTTGCGCTTCTTGCAAATGCGCCTAGGACGCTGCTTCACTTGATACTTTCACCCAAAGCTCTTCCATGCGTGATGCAACGGATTGATTGTCAATTTACATTCTGAAGTGTTTCCACCGAATGGCACATTATTTACTGATTCTTTTAGGTCATTCACTGTTCACACTTAGTGATGCCATTGTGTAAATGACTGAATGAAGGATTATAGGAACATTTGTATAATGCAGAGAAGTGATTATTACTGGGTTAAGGAACATCAGAGAATTTTTTCGTGTGCCTACTTTGGTGTTCATAGCGCATATAACTCTCGAACGACATGTTCAGAAGAAAGAACGTCTGATGAGTCAGGGCGTGTTTGTCGAAAATATTGTTCGAAGAAGAGATAATTTTCGTAAACGATGAAGTTGATGGAATATGTAGTCGTAAATTAATTGCAGTCTTCTGTCCGTGATATGAACAAAAATATAGTTGGCTTCTCCGTTAAAGAAATCTTTATAACGCAAAAGTGAAACGTGTTTTCACAGGAGTGATTGATTGTTTATTGTTCATTCATCTATCAGAGTGGTCTATTGGTGTTTGGCAGCTATAGCACCGCTCGACATGAATGCACCCACGTTGACGCCTAGTGGCACATCTCCGTCGCGGTGACTAAACCAATGAACATGATTTAACAATTGTGGTAGCTATAGTTGTTAACATATATCTGAACCCAGCAAATCAGGAACGCTGCGCAACTATGACATAAACAGAAACATAGCAAACACTATAGTACTCGATACGCACTTCTCTAAAGCTTTGTTAATTGAGGAGACACAGTAGGTGTGCGATCCTGAGTAAAAGGGTAACGTGTACGTCGTCGCTTATGCATTCAATACCAGACTGCGTAATTAATGACGTCAATAATACTTTTATGCGCTACGTCAATAATTGTCTTACCAACGCGTCAACTTTATACTATATTTTACCGGACTGCGCTTGAGCAACACGGGAAGCTGAGGTACCTAGTTTGAGCCGCAAAACCGAGTGGAGCGAGACTAATATTCGACATTCACCCGTCAACGTCATTGCATTTCTGCAGCGCTTATTGCGGCAGTTTTATTGGTCGGTGCTATGACACTCGAAGCAGTAAATGGTGGAGACAGACCGTTTGTGCATGTGGAAGCTGCACCACTGTGTTTAGGGCGACTCATCTGTGCCAGCAGAGAAAGCGTTCCTTACTAGCACTGAGACTCTGTATCTGCGTCGTCGCGAAATTTCTCTTCATCGTCGTGCGTTACTGTCATGACGCGGTACTTCACTTCTACAATCACAGATGGTGAACCGCCTTGCCCTGCCTTGCCCCGCCATTGTCTCCCCACCAACAAAAAGCAACCTGCGAGAGGCAATGTGCGAAAGATATAGGGTGCATTTGCGGTACCTGCCGCATGGCCGCCGGTGGCATAGTCGGTTGAGGGCCGGGTACCTATTGTCCTGAACCGAGAGCTTGTGTACCCTATTCAAGGCGGCGCAGCTTTTTCCTATTTTTTTCTTGATTATCCGTTAAAGCCCGATGACACGTACGTGTTGCAGCTCGTCAGTGCGTGGCTTTCTGATGTGGCGTTGAGCCTTCTCCGTACGGAGAGAGAGAGAGAGAGAGAGAGAGAGAGAGCACGCCGCTCCGCGAAGCTACGTGCCCTCTCTATGCTTTGGAAGATGGCAGGGCACCGTGTCAGAACACCACTTGTCGACGAGTTGCAACACGTGCGTGTGGTATGGGCTTCTAGTGGGCATTTAACCAACGTCATATCCGTGACGGAAATAGGTCAGTGTAGTCTTGGTGGAGCCCGGCATAAAACGCTTTCGTAATAAAAAAACCAACAACACGCTCCGCTGCAATGACAATGTCCCCAGAAGCAGACTCATTCTTTGTCGTTTAATTTTTATGGTATAGGGTGAAGTTATGCTCGAAGAGGTTATACCCTTGTGTAAGTGCTGCTGCAGCAGCAAATCTGCGAGGATGTTAGCCCCTCTCTTTAAATACATGTAAGTTATACATACAGTGTGACGTGTGTGTTACGTCAAGAAAATTCCGATTGTAGATAACCTATAGGAAGGTATAACTGGAAGAAAGCCAGGAATGTTCGTACAAGCACTCCGGGAAACCTGCGAATGGCAGTATTCACGTATGACTCCGTGTAACGTCTGTGTTTGTCTGAACCAAGCTGCATATAAGAATATTCGAACAACCCGCCCGAATCGCAATGCTAGTACTAAAGAAGCCCTAATTGGGCAGCATATGCTTAAAGCAGGAAGCGCGTGGCGTATATCCTTGCGCCCCACTATGAGATACCATGCGCCTACGGTTCCGTTTCTGTCCTCAAGGTATACCGTATGCACCAGCATGAAAACCCAGATAAATGAACTTTCTTTTTCTGTCCTGCTTCACTAAGCCATAGCTCCGATTCACATTGCAATGCTGCAAGTCTGCTACGAAGCTTGCCTGCCAAGTGTTTATCCTCTCTCTCTCTCTTTTCATAGTTCATTCATCGTTTCCACTCAGCGAGTCTACAGATTCAGTATTAGGCAGGTGAATGGTGTCTCTCATTCCAGCGTCCGCTAGGGGTGGCAAGAAAAATTGCTGCCGGGAAGCTCGTGACGGTCCACACGCAGTAATGGCCGCTAAGAGAGGCCCCTCTCCAGCGGAGACACTTAAGTCACGGCCACACTTTGTGTTTAGCAGCGGCCGAAGCCCGCGTGCTAATGAGTAAGTCTGCCTCCGTTAGCGCTCAACCTTCTCTCACGAGCGCGCGGGCGTACTGTCACTGTGCGGTGGATTTCGCTTCTACTCTCTGCATTTTGTTTTCGTCTACCAACAAATTTAGACTGGAGTGGCCGTGTAGGTAGATGCGCGTAGTCCATCTGCCCGGGAACTCACACGTGCGCGTTAGCTAACCGTTTCTTCGTTGCATGCCACGCAAATAGGAAATGCACTTCCGCGAACGCGCTGCAGCGCACATTTACAAAGTTTTTGAGATGCGGACGCGCTGCTACCCCCTCAGCATCACCACTGCACCACAGGTCCCCAAGTTTGTGCTTACATATTCTTCCATCTTCGCTGCTACGACCATTAAACGGATCTCGCTGCTTGCATCGTTGCTGTTTCACTCTATTCAAGCGAGAAAGCTTTGAGAGCCTCAGCGTTGTCTCGTCCCAAGCCTCCACATTCTCCAGGTCCTTTATGTTGCTGCCATTATTTGCTCAGCCCTTATACGGTATACGCCTTCACTCATTCTCTTTTCTAACCCAACGCCGGACGAGAACGCCGGAGGCATGTAAAAGGAATTAGGGGGCCCGGGCCGACCGAAAGGGGGAAAGGGGATAAAAATGTGAACGCTAGGTTATGTCTAGTAGTGCGAGAGAAAGATACAAGCAGGGCGTTTTAAAGCGGAAAGTAATTTTATTCTTTGTATCTTCATCTGTGATTCTTTAAACATCTTTTTTCCCTCCCACGAACACTGCCTCTCGCGCTTGCCAAATCTGCCTTTTCGGCGAAAGTTTAACGCGGGAAATTAGCGTCGCTGACTCGGGGGCATACCCTGCCCTCTGCGGGCTTAGACCGTCTTTTCTCTTTGTGGCTTTTACGAAAGTCGAGTCGTGGTGGGGGTAACGATGATAAGTGATGGCCACCGCGGGGCATTCGTTATTCCAGGGGGCAGTCGCGCTGGTGAGAATCGCGAGCGCACCCTCGTGCGAGGCCGTTTAAAACAAAGTCGGTTTTAGTTGAATGCAATGAAAAGAGTTAGCGTCGTGTAAACTTATTTGCACATGTTGTTCTTATGACGTTAGAATTCGCGCAAGCTGTTGACTCAGTTTTATGGGGAAGTTAGGTTACGTTGTCACTGCCGCTGACAATGATGTGCATTACTACTTTCGTCCCTCTGTTGCTCCTTAAGAATAACATTATTTTAATTATTAGCTACGTAAACTAATGTACCTATTACTGCCTTTATAAGAATGTTGAATCGAAGTAAAGTTGTGGCTATGCCAGAAACAGCTAAAAGGCGGGACAGATAAAAACAAAGAAAGGGAAGGGGTTTTTGCAGTAATTGAAACTTCTGGTTCACTAGCCTACTAACTGAAGAGAGAATAAATCATTGCGAAAGAAAGGAAGAGTTTAACCAATTCAGGACAACCGGTTTGCCACCCTACACATGGGAACACGATGAAGGAGTTGAAGGACGGAGGGAAAACGAAAATGCAGCACCTAACATTGAACACTCAGGCGGTGTTCATTACGCAATGTAAGGCATAAAGGAAGTTTACGTGCACCGAGCGAAGTTGTCTTTCTGTACACAAATATTAGAAGAGAAGAAAGCAAGCAATATTCAAGGAAGAAAGAATTGAGAGGGAATACACGGAAAACCAACGTTTTTCAGTCAAACGCATATTGCACCAAATAAAGCAATACGTTATTACTTTCGTTAAAACTTGATCATATTATAAGGAAGCTTGGCGTATGTACTTCTGTGACTCTATCGTGAAGGCGCCGCCAAGTCGCGGAGCAACTTCCGAGAAGTGATTTCGAAATATGGACGTATACCGTAGACGCCGAAAATAAAGTGCTCGCCATGACATGTACGCAGTCAAAAGCCGCGGCTCGTTTGCAAGCATCGCGATTTCATAATAAAGCTGCGCAATGCCAACCACACCCTTCACAGCACAGGCCGTGTTGGCCCAAGTACACGTTTGACGCGCACCCAAAAGCGCAAGCCGACAACGCACCCCTCGATTTGTACTCCCACCGTATAGAAGAGGTGGTGCCTTCCCTCCGCGACAACATAACGGTTGCACAGCGCGAAGTGCCTCGCCGAAGTCCATTCGGTACTTGAAGTGATGGTGTTCGCGTCCTGTTTGTCTACACTGCGCAACTCGTCCCGGCTGCGGGGTAGCATCGGAAACCAACAGCCACTTCACACTATGCGGAGTGCGCGCGTCTGCGCTACTCTGATAGGAGTGCAGCGGGATCGCTTTTGTGTATATCTACCGCGACGGCTCCCGCGTTAACGCCGCTTCGGTTGCGCTCGACGAACCTCCGCTCTGGCCTAGGCGTCGCGCTTTGAAAAAAAAAAAGTGCTTGTCGCCAACGTGCTCTTTCTATATACAAGTTCATTCGTAGTACGTTTAATATATATATATATATATATATATATATATATATATATATATATATATATATATATATATATATCGTCTCTTTGGAGGAGTTGCCGAGTACTGTTTATGCGCGAGCGCTGTGCGCTTATAGTGCTCGCGTTTCAACACGATGGTTTTTGCTTCTGAGCCAGTAGTTTTGATGCTCGAAACAAGCTCCTTTTTCTATAACAAACTAGACGTCATGCCTAGTAAACTAACTTGAGACCAAAAAGAAAACAGAAAATTAGAAAGCGTTGAATATTCTCTGCATAGAAAAGCAAGTGCTTGTAGCCCTACGCGAAAGAGTAGAGAGATAGGGAGGGGGAACAATAGATACTATTTGAAAGACGGTTGGAACAACTTATAAACAGCAAGCAGTAATAACAACCAAAAAGATTGTGGTGCTTTCCTAAAAAGAAAAAAAAATCTAGGCGGGAGCAAATTGAACAGCGGAGATTTCAAGCCCGGGTTTTTCCCGTGGTATGAAGGGCTGAATAACCTATATGTTTGCAGACTCTGACATCAGAAGTACCGCAATAATGTCTCGCAATTAACCCATTGCCGAAAAAGCTTATGTCGTACACTTCACTGAAAGAATTTCGCTAGAAAGCTTTCTGAGTTGACGTAAATTTTTCCAATGAAGAGTGCTGGAACATGAGCTCACCAATTTTTTTAAACATTAGGACAAAATAGAATACGATGACAACATTCAGATATACAAAAAGCAGCATAAATATAATAAATAAAGCGTAACCATAGGCATGAAATATTCTGTTAGCTGTTAAAAGCTTTTTTAACTAGTTTTTAGTGTTTTGGTGTTAGGAACATGTCGCAAAGCAGCAATATAAGCTCATTCATAGTCTGGTAAAAGAAACCGAAAGTATGCAGAGTCCAGTTTCTGACAAAAATGAACAAGCGAGCTTTTGTGGACACCGCAGTCGTTCAACTACAGTACATTTATAATTTCTGGAATAATTTACTCCTTATTCTAACCATTTCAAAATCAGTCTTTCTCCCGTGGTATGTTTCGGAGACGAAGAACTGACCTGTTGAGGAACTCAGTGACACTACGCAACGCAGTCGCAATATGAGTACTAGACATGATTTCCGTGTACTTCTTCACCGCATACTCTGATGTACACCACACGCCCTGCTGCTGCATTTTGCAGACCTTCAATACGCAAGCAGCCGCATCCCATTGGGACAGGGCAAAAACACTAGATGAACGTTCACTTTAAGTCGTGGCCGTCGTCATGGCTGTTGTACAATTGATGTGGAGCTTTACCACGTAGACTGGCGAGGCTAGCAGGATATGTTTTGTTGTAGAATGGGAAGTTTCGTTGCCGTTGAGGAAGTTTACCTTCTAATAAGATCCCGTGGTAGATGGGCCCTTTCTCCTGTATACCTTTATCCTAAGCCCTACACATTTTGCGCTCCAGCATAAACTGCAAAACCAAGTCCATCGATGAATGGCGAATATTTCAGTGATTTTAAAGAAGCTACTGACACAGATTGGTTGCTCTGTCGAATACAGAAATATTTTCTCCGAAGAAATGTTTGTAATGTTTTTTTTGTTTTGTTTTGTCATAATATAGCCCTGCCAGAGAGTTTCTAGTTCAAGTGCTAGTTTTAACGGTGAAGATAGGGTAAGCTAGGGTGAAGCTGGTTAACCTCCCTGCCTTCTCCCTTTTGTTGCTTTGGTAATTATTAAGATGAGCTTAAACTTTCAGGAAGCAATAAATTCAAGATATTTCACATTGAACTTATCGCAATGATCTCTTCGCAACAACTGAAATTCGTCCACTGCTGAGTTGGCAGGCGAAACCCCCATAAATTAGTTATTATATATATATATATATATATATATATATATATATATATATATATATATATATATATTGTGTAACAAGTTAGCATCTATAGGTGTGTTTAAAAGGCTAGGCTGGAGCTAATATTGAATAAAATAAATGAGTTTAGTGGCATCTGTCTTGTTTGCTTGAATCATGTAGATCCTCCTCGTATTTTTAGCTGACGCGTACTAGCTTTCTAAAATTCTTTGTGTCGCAAAGTAAAAACGAATTCTCAATCAATAAACCTCACGTTCTATTTTTATAATATGCACCGAGCATGTAAAGACCTTCAAGTATTGATATTGTAATTAAAGTTAACGTAATTATTCTTAACTAATGTATTAAATTAAACGGACTGTGTTTATCATTCGACGGTGGATAGTCGAATGATAAACATGATAACTGTTATGAGTGCCCTATTACTACTGGGTTGATTGGCGGATCGTCGGACAGGCCTCTGCCCTGAGGTAGGCGTAGTCAGGCTGCTGCTGCTGTCGTTGATGATGATGACGACCCTATTACTAACTTTTGGTACACATGTATCTTGCGAAACATCACTGAGATAAAAAGTCCATTGTCTTACGCAGTATTCTCTGCAATTCCAATTGTCGCTAAGAACGGAAGTGCCTGAAAAATTTACCTATTTACCGTTCACCTATTTATAGATAATTTGGTATCAAAAAATTATGGGGGCAACAAGACGAGAAATGCATCACATATGAGAGCGATGTGAACGGATGCAGAGCTTTAAAAAAGTGTGCGAGTATGCATTCCAAACTTTCACAGCAATCTTATTCCAAGTATTTCTGGAAAGACCCAAAAGAACCTGGTAGTCCAGGTGACGTTGAGAAGACTGTCTGCTTTGCGTGCTGCAGTTTTTCATTGTACAACATTTCCCTCTGCACATCCTAGTAACTTTACAAACCAATAGTGCTACGTCACCGTCACTCCAACGCCAGTGTACTGTTCGTGCGGGCTGTTTTCGCAAAATATATATTTTTCGCAAAATATATATAATCGCATTGGGGTTAGCATATGCAGAAGAAGGTCCCACAGCGAAAGGCTGAAAGGTGAAATTCTGTGATAATTATATATATATATATATATATATATATATATATATATATATATATATATATATATATATATATATAGTGTTAAGTACAACGAAACTGCATCTAAAAGCAGTAAATAATTATAATAGGAATACCGTCAAGGCAAACGTACAATATGAGTTCCATTAGAAACTGGTGGAAATCGTAATAAAACAACAAATAAACTGAATGTTACAGAAAGCGACACTTTTACCTAAGGCTAACAAAAAAAATTTGGAGGGAAGTGGAGGAAAGGAGATAATGGGCGTGGCATGTCCGCCCCTCTCTCCTCCGCTTCCACCTTTTCAGAATCGCCTAGCACGGGCCCTGAGACTAGTTGCAAACGTGGAATAGCGGTGTACCGGTCGCAAACACCGGGATGCGAAGCAAATATGAGACCGAGTGCGCTGGTAGGAACGAGGCCTTTAGTCGTTGTGTGCCCGTTAGGAAAGCGGCGTGTGTTGCCAAAAAAGCAAACAGTTTCCACGTGCGCTAAATAAAATATTAGGTCGACCATTTGGAAAATTACAACACTCGCGGGCAGTGAACCAAGTCTCTCCCAAAGCTGCAATGCTGCCAGAAAAAAAGAGGGTCCGGGAGGCGTCGTCGGTGGCGTCGACCATAAATAACGTCGCGAGCGCGCGCTCACACTCCGGGGGCTTCTGCACACCGCAGGCCGAAAGCTCGTTCGGCCGCAACGCGTTGTCGTCCACTGGGGGGAGGGGGGCTTCATTGTTAACGGCGGCCGACCCTATATAGTGGATCCTGCCTCGCCAAAACCATCGGCCAGCGGCGATGGTGCGGCTTGTCGGCTCGTTGACTGGCTCGCTTTAACCTCTATGCCTAGATGGCTGGGATGCTTGGCTTGCTGCATCTCGATGGCTGACCCGCCGACAGCCACCCTGCCTCGGTGCTTGCACCGTGGATGTCGCAAAGAAACAAAAACATGAGGGTAAAAAAAACAGTGGCAGCCATTCTCGTTTCGGGTATGGTGCTAATTTGTCTTGTTTTCGAGCCGAAAGTATCGCGCCGCGAATATGAGCACGCTGGTGGGGTATCGGGTCCCTTCGCAACTTACCTCCTCATCCCGTCATGTCAGGAGGAGAAGGATGAAAGGGGGAAGGGTATCAAAGGAAGTGCGACCTAGATAAAAATAAGTAGGGGAAGGAGAGGGCCAACTGCGAAGACGTCGACGTCAAAAGATAGAAAACAAGGCCTTCTGGGACGTCCGGGCCTCCCTTCTTTGTTTCAGCACCCTACGTCGATGTTAGTTTGGGGACCCGCGCGAGATGGCGAAGGCATAATGGGATCTGAAGTTTTTCTCCGCTTCTCCTTCTTCGTCGTTGTTGCGTCGCGTTTTTCTTGTCCTCTCTTCCCGACAGGGCTGTTGGCTCAGCTTGATTCGAGAGGAGGTCGGGAAGAGGAAGTATACCGCACGAGGATGAGGATTCAAGCATGGTGGCGTTCCGGATTTTGGGCGTCGAGTGCGCTGACGTTTACGCCTATTGGACTCAACGTCTGGTTCCCGCTCATGGGAGGCTTGCCAAATGATCTAATTTGCATGCCACGAACGATAACGACAGCGCTTCCCGCAGGTGCTGAGTGTTAAGGGTGGAGGTGGTGCGCATGAAAATAAAGGCGCCGTGTAGGCGTGCGGCGCTCCTAACGTTTCCGAATGCCGAAAATTGAGCTATAATCTAGGACAAGCTATCTTAAGATAGGAGCGAAGGCTAAACGAAGGCCGGGTTTTCGCACATTACCATTGTTCCGCAAGGGGTGTGGTAGTTTGTGTTTGCTTTCGGTTTTTCTCGCTTGCATCGTTTACACGTTTACAAGAAACACATACATACGAATAATGAATAGAAGAAATACATTAATTTTTCAATGTGCATTTTAATGTCGTATTACGAGCATACTTTGCCTGAAAAACTTGACATTGCGTTTTCAGCCGCACGCTGAGGTCACAGACGCGAAGCTTCCTTGGAAAACTGGTGGGCTGAAGCGGTGGTGCTCACTGAGAAATGAAAAGAAAAGGAAAAGTGCTCGCACAGTGAACCATCTCTGTATTCTACCTATAACTGCTTGAAAATGTTCGATACAGCAGCTATCTCTCTCTTCTTTTTCATGGTGTCGACAGTAGTTTCAACTATTATAAAAAAAGCACACCTCACATGCGTTTTCGATGCCATTGTAATTGTAGTTGAATGCCTGCGTTGTTAGTTGCGTGTACGCTCTGTTATGCGGCTACTTATACCGCGTGCTATGCTTGCTTCTTACAGCTTGTTTTCACCGGTCAATATTTCAACATTCATGTGTTATTTTTGTGAGCACAGTACGATTAGGCGACAAGTACAAACGATATGCAGTTTTCTTTCACGACACACCGAATGCATACTATGATCTCTCTGAGTGATTAGTGTGGCTACAGAATACATACATTTTAATAGTGAACTGATAGACTTTGCTGCTCACAAATAACTTACTCTTTTTTTTGCATGTGCGTAATTTTACTGGTGGTCACGGTTAAATACTGCATTTGCAATAGATGTAGTGGCGCCGAGTTACACTGGATATAGAATTTACCGGGGTAGTGATAACAGGGAACACCGAATTAGTGTTAAGTCACCGATTACGATTATTTGTCTGCTGTGAATGCAACGTATTTCATTCGACGAAATACCTTTGCGCTTGAGAATTGAGTGTCATAAACACTTTTGCGCTCCCCAACTGCCTTTAGCTAGCATGGCTTTTAAATAGCAATTACAGGGTTTCATTTCGCATTGATCACGTCCGTATATTTTATATTTACATAAAAAGAAAGGGTCTGTACACTTCTCTCTGGCTCTGGGTGTTGATGAGTGTACTTCAAAAGTTGCAGTCATACAGTCGTAACTAAAAAAAAAAGATTAGCACAAGTGACCATTGGCCAGAGCGGTGAAAACTGCGGCACACTGATATCGAAATACCAAGTGTATCCTATTTTTTTCAGAGAGGAGAGAAAGGGTCGTCTGGTAGAAAGCACTCCATAAAACATTTTTTCCTTGGTGATGGTGATAAAAAGTCGATTGCTCGCAACGTTTGGCGAAAAAGGAAATAAATCATGTTCATAGCCAAGTCTGCCGACAAGAAAGGCCCAGACATTTAAGATGAGGGCTTTGAGATGGAACAACCGCAACATGGGCTCGTTTCTGCCGGCCACCCCTGCTTTGAGAACTGGAGTGCGCTTCGCACTCTCGCTACCGGAGTGCATTGTGGCAACAGCGCAGGGTGTCGCAGTATTGCCGCTTCGGCCACCGGTGACTAGCGGTAATATTTGTTTTTTGTTTTTACTGTACCTACAAGAGAAAGAGCAGATGAAGTGTTGTGAGGTTTCAGGTCATCGCAGGTTCTAAGGGGTGAATCTCCTAAGTACCTAGCATTGTCTTTGTTGTGGTCACGGTATGGAACCGTTGTTGTGGTTGAAACATATGGAAGACAGAACAAAAGGTGTTACAATAGACTTCAGCCTAGACACAGGGTAAATATAGGGTAAGAGATCGCTGTTACCAGCGAATATAACCTATCGACAAAAGAATTGGTGAGTTGGTCTTTACTAAAATGTACCTAGATGAAGAGGCTTTTCAAGAGAACCTGTAACACAAAGGCACACGTCGAGCGATAAAAATATGGCTTAACAAATTACTCTTTTTAAAATGATTTCTTACCATCGGTAAGATGGCGGGTTCTTGGGTTCCCTTGCGAGGCATATCCTCCATTCCAGCAATTGTGTAAATTGTCGTTCTAATTACCCAAAGCAACTGGAAGGCTAAATTTATTTACAGTTTCATATACACTTTATGCCATTCAATTTAAATACAATTACGTACACTTATTTACCGATACTATACCCAAAGCTTCACTCACTAAATATGATTTCCTTCGTGGAGATCTGTGTAATTTTTTCTATTGTCTCAAGAATGACCGACCTTACACCTTAGAAACAGTGGTTCCTAAATGAACCATGTAAAGCTAGCGTGTGTGAGCATTATCAATGCTTGTGTGTGTGCAGTATCAGTGTTCGTGTTTTTCATTTTCTGAGAAAACATTCGCCGTTATCATAGTCGTAATCTTCAAGTAAAACGTCGATGCACAATAGCCAGCGCATGTGTAACTTGCGGTTGCCGCTATAAAAAAATACCTTGCTCAATGAGGAGCGGGAACCGTTGAGCGAGAAGTATCTTTACAGAATCTGGTTCATTCCCCACGCCAGAAAACACAGCAATCAAACACAGGCGATAACCCAGGGCACATGGCCTCCGAAACTGGTACGTGCACTTCAAATAATGTAGAAGTGACAAACTTAGACTATATCGTATGTTAAGATCTTAGGATCTCTCCTAGGAATACGACTCAACTGCGCAGAACTCATTAAAAGTAGGTGCACCGATAGCTCGGAGAGCTTCGCGTGCAGCGCGATCCCCGATGCCTGCCAGATTATGCCTGTCAGAACAGAAGCCGCACACTCTACCAGGCGCACCGGATGAGCGAACGTCAATTGCTGGTTTATGTGCTTTTGTACTCGCCTCTTTACCGTTCTACATCATTCTTGAGTCACTTCGTTCTCTTTTCTAATTCAGACTCCGTTCTCCCAATCCTACCGTCGTTTCACCAGACGTCGTTCTGTACTCGAGGCGGTCAAGACATGCGCTCTAAAAAGCGGATGGAAAACCACTCTCAAAGACGATCCAAATGTTAAATATCCGTTCGTACAAGAACGCACGCGCACTCATAGTTTATGCGCAGAATGTGAAAGTTGAAATACACTCGCAAAAAAAAGGTGTTTCTTATATCGCTTGCAGGTACCGATAAGGGTATCTCCCACCCTCGCTCTCTATTTCCCAATTCCTTCTATATTCATCTCTTCGTTTTATTTTAAGACTCACCATTATGCTGCTACACCGGGGGCACTTATATAAACGACAAAAACGGTCATTCTTTTTTTCTTTCACCTTATGGCTATGCTTCCTTCGTTCACGAGCAAGATCGTCTTTTTAGAAGCGAGCAGAAAAAAGGAACAAGAAATAAAGTGTATCTGGAAAGAAAGAAAAAAATAAAATTAGTTTTAAGCCATTCAAATTATTCGGCGTGTATGAATGACCTCCGCCTTATTATTTATTCTTCTTCTTTACTTTTCTCATGGCCCAGCGGTCCATTCCCAGCCACTGTGGTGACCGGACATTGTTCCGCGCCCGTAATTTGGTTGCTTCTACTCGTCTTTATTTTACATCGGTGCTTCCTCTTGATAGGGAGAAACTCTTAAAATGAGTAGGAGGGATGGGGAAGAGACCAGAAGAGTGTCCAAAGAAATGACCTGTTAAGATGTACGAGCATTCGTCAATCATCCGTGACGGAGCCTTTTGTTTTAGAGCCCGCCCGCGAGAAGGCAAGGAACGACGAGGGTAATTTGCAGGCAAGCGAACAAGTCCGGTAAAGCGATTAGGGATCTCTCGTCTTCGGGATAAGGAAAAAAAAAACGAGCAGGGCGCCTTTTTCGCGAGAAATGGGCGCCTCGAGCAACTGGACGTTTGTCCTTTTTGCTTGGCTCCAGTTTTAGCGTTGCTGCTGTGTTTTTAACGTCGTTCTTTATGACTGCTCTCAATCTCCCACTCATTTCTCTTCGCGCATATAGGCAGTAATATTAAGGGTGCAGCCGTTTTCGTGGGGAGTGGTTCATTTCCTTCGCTCGTAGCTTGTATTTTGTGTAGACGCTATAGACTATGTTGTTATTCGAGTAACACGTCCGGCCTATTGCGTTTTAAGTTCGCGTTGGGATTACTGAATCTAAAGTTTGCGAGGAGAAGCTTTGTTGAAGCGCCACATTTTTTAGGGGCGAAGCTTCTAAGGGTGTAAGTCGTTCCCTTCTCTGTAGTAGCAGTAGTAGTAGTAGTATGTAGCCACCTCTAGTTTATGAATTTCTCAATAGACGGCGTTTTGTATATATGTATTTAGGAATGATATTACTAGATAGCGTCAGTGGTCTTCGTATAGTTGACACAGACGAACAGACGGACAGATGGACAGCAGACGGACGGACGGACGGGCGGATGGATGGACGGACAGGCAGATACGCAGGCTGGCAGGTAGATACGCAGTCTGGCAGAGAGAGAGAGAGAGAGAGACAGACAGACTGACAGACAGACAGATACGCAGGCTGGCAGGAAGATACATAGGCTGGCAGGCAGAGAGAGAGAGAGAGACAGACCGACAGACAGACAGATACGCAGGCTGGCAGGCAGAGAGAGAGAGAGAGAGACAGACCGAGAGACAGATATGCAGGCTGGCAGGCAGAGAGAGAGGGAGAGAGAGACAGACAGACAGATACGCAGGCTGGCAGACAGAGAGAGAGAGACAGACAGACAGATACGCAGGCTGGCCGGCAGAGAGAGAGACAGACAGACAGATACGCAGGCTGGCAGGCACAGAGAGAGAGAGGGAGACAGACAGACAGACAGATACGCAGGCTGGCAGGAAGATACGCAGGCTGGCAGGCAGAGAGAGAGAGAGAGACAGACCGACAGACAGACAGATACGCAGGCTTGCAGTCAGAGAGAGAAAGAGATACAGACAGACAGATACGCAGGCTGGCAGGCCGATACGCAGGCTGGCAGGCAGAGAGAGAGGAAGAGAGAAAGACAGACAGACAGATACGCACGCTGGCAGGCAGAAAGAGAGAGAGAGACAGACAGACAGATACGCAGGCTGGCAGGCAGAGAGAGAGAGAGAGAGAGAGAGACAGACAGATACGCAGGCTGGCAGGAAGATACGCAGGCTGGCAGGCAGAGAGAGAGAGAGAGAGAGACAGACCGACAGACAGACAGATACGCAGGCTGGCAGGCAGAGAGAGAGGGAGAGAGAGACAGACAGACAGAAACGCAGGCTGGCAGGCAGAGAGAGAGAGACAGACAGACAGATACGCAGGCTGGCCGGCAGAGAGAGAGACAGACAGACAGATACGCAGGCTGGCAGGCAGATAGAGAGAGAGAGAGAGACAGACAGACAGATACGCAGGCTGGCAGGAAGATACACAGGCTGGCAGGCAGAGAGAGAGAGAGACAGACCCACAGACAGACAGATACGCAGGCTGGCAGTCAGAGAGAGAAAGAGAGACAGACAGACAGATACGCAGGCTGGCAGGCAGATACGCAGGCTGGCAGGCAGAGAGAGAGGGAGAGAGAGAGACAGACAGACAGACAGATACGCACGCTGGCAGGCAGATACGCAGGCTGGCAGGCAGAGAGAGAGGGAGAGAGAGAGACAGACAGACAGATACGCAGGCTGGCAGGCAGAGAGAGAGAGAGAGACAGACAGACAGATACGCAGGCTGGCAGGCAGAGAGAGAGAGATACAGACAGATACGCAGGCTGGCAGGCAGAGAGAGAGACAGACACACAAACACACAGATGGACGGACAGGCGGACGCTTCACCTCACTCAACATGCTTCACTCCCTGGATATGCTGCAAACTTTTTCTAGCACCCGCTTCTAAAAACATTGAGGATATGTGGGATTTAACGTCCCAAAACTACCATATAATTATGAGAAACGCCGTAGTGGAGGTTTTTATGGACATTGTCGTCCCTAGATAAGACAGTCCTAAATGTACAAGTGCATGCGCAAACCCAACATTGTGACATGTCTTTAGACTGGCATTGCCTGTACGAGCACGCCGATGTTGGTTTAACGACGATTAACGTTAGTCTGCTATTATATAGTGAATGATTCTTACCTTCTCTGAGAATGTGCTAACCAGGTATTGTTATTAAATATGGCGATACTAAGCGTCAAAGATCCCGAATTTACTGTTTGTTGGATGTCAAAACTAGAAACTTGACTTTTACAACGCTAAGCTTTTCTTGACGGAGGACTTTGTGTTTACTTCTGTCAAGAAATTATTATTTTTTAATAAATAAGTAAATAACTGAAGCAATTACAACTACTTTATGAAAACAAGATTGAGTGTAGAGCGGCAGATGTCGTGCTAGGGAAGGCTAGTTATAAATCATTCCAGTTGCGTCGAGTATTATTGAGCAACAGTGAAAGTAGGACAATGCCAATCTAAATTTTGACTGATCACACCACATTCTGAAAGTGGTGAACTCATACCAAACTCAAATATCTCATTAAACACGTGAGGTACATTGAGATAATGTTCATTATTATATATTTTTGGTAGCCTCGTATAAGACAGAAAAAAACTCTGTACAAATATTGATGACGTAATTTCGATGTCTTCAGCATCATCGTAAAGCTGGAGATAAAACACGCCTCTATCTCAGTTGGGAATGATCGCGCGAGTGTTTGCCTTTAGTGGGGCGACGTCTTCGAGGGCGCCCCACATAAAGAGACATTCGCGCGAAGTACGTCGTACATGGCGTTCGAGGCGGTGGTGGCAAACAACGGAGACCTATCGGACTGGCCGGGATGTAGGTTTTACTTTACTTCTCTGTATATACAACACCACCACTGCACGCGCAGAAAACACCGCCGCAAACGATGTCGTGTTGGCTGGCGAACGCTGTGCTTGGGCCAATCGGCACGTCCTTTCTTTCCTTTCTCTCCTTACAGCGCACTCGTCCTTTTTCCCAAGCAAGCAGTTTGGGGTGCTTTCCCGGTCGCATACGTCGTTTCAAGGAAATGGGGATTAGGCCTCGTCGTCGTCGCACACCCCACGGGAAACAGGGCAGCCGGCTATAGCTGGGCGGCATTGATCGGGAAATGCGGGCTTCCCATTCGCGCTATTCGTTCTTGTTACCTATAGATATCTCTGGCTGGCCCGCACACACAACGATCGTACTTCTTTCGCGCACTTTGTTTGCGTCGCACAGCGTCCGGTGACAAATGTGCATATGGGTGACCTCGTGGTCATATTTGCTGGCGACTCGGCCATGGATCCCGCGACGGGAGGAATATGAAACCCACTGAAAGAGGAATAGCCGGGTCATCCGTGGATGGCCAACCATATTTCACTCTGGCTTCGCTTTGTCACTGAGCGAGCGCAAGCGTTCACGTATCGATGTTTTAACTTAGGCGAGTTGGCCGACCCAAAAAGTAAGCTTTCCGCTGGGTGCCCGTCCGCAAAGCCAAAATGGTGCGCTTAGACGAACATACAAAAAGGAAACACTGCAACCAAGACTAGAACGCGTTTTAATCTGTGCTACACCAGGGAAAACATTGCGTGAATTGTGAATGATTTTCGGTAGAGGGGTCAGGTGTGTCCTTGTT
Organism: Rhipicephalus annulatus; assembly: GCA_013436015.1. Taxonomy (NCBI): domain Eukaryota; kingdom Metazoa; phylum Arthropoda; class Arachnida; order Ixodida; family Ixodidae; genus Rhipicephalus; species Rhipicephalus annulatus. The sequence goes on along the minus strand of WOVY01001968.1, from coordinate 498,793 downwards.
TTGGGGTGGCCGTCATGAGAAAAGAAACAAGTTATCCAGACGCCCAAGCTCATGCATAATTATGGACTTGCAAGAGAAGTTTGCTGCTCGTTCAACCAGTTACAAATAGTCAATTTGATATTAGCAATACCGAGTGAGGACCACCATAATGACTGCAAGCGCTCAAGTTCTGTAGCATTTTTTTTGATCGAAATCAAGAATCATGAAGGGCGTGAGCCTTACAAAAACATAACTGGATGTCTCGTTGCAGTCGAAAAGTTTCAATAATGCTATGTATACTCAGAAATCTTTTGTTTTTTTCGCCATCGTTGCGAGCAGGGGGCAATCAGGACATTCTTGCTTGAACTCAGTTGCTGAGAGATTGAGATCTGTGGTTGTCATCGTCTTTCAAGTATCATAAGCTCTTTCACGTAACTATATTTTGAATTAATAATACTCTCCCACGGGTTATAAAATAGGGAGGTGGTGTGTCATTAAAAAATGACTGGGCGTATATTTTTGTTGCTACAAGCATTCTGTACAAGCTCTACTTTACTCGCAACAGACAAAAATTCGTCATTGCGAGAAGTGTTATCTCAACAGCAGCGTAACAAATAGAGACACTAAATATAACAAGTTTGTAGTTTTGGGCAGTCTGTGGCTTATCATTAGGGTAATTAAATCCTTGACTGTCGCTAGATTTGGGCCTCAACTACGCAAACTTTCCCTTATACAGACGCTGTTTCTCTCGTTTACACCTACACACTGTCATGACCCACAGAAGTCGTCGTCAAACGATGAGCCGCTACTACGAAACGACTGGCAGTGCGGAATGTCCAGCCAGTAAACTGCCACCATACAGGATCTCGTCGTCTTCGAAGCAGTAAAACTGGACAATAGCGGTGAAATCCCACTTGTATTCGTATATCCGCACGGATGCAATCTATGCTTAAGGTACTCCTCGGGGTGGTATCTTATTTTAACCACTATAGCATCAAAGAATGTCAATGTTGTATAAGAGCTGATTCCTCCAGCGACCGCGGAAAAATTGTTGGTACCGGGATTTACTAGTGTCTGTAGCTCTTCTTGCTTGCATTGTACCTTATCTATCATTGTATAACGTGTACTACTGCATTGTGTCTTTTGCATGTACTGTACCTTTAGTCTGTCCTCGATTGCGACCTGCATTTTTTTCCCTTTTTGTATTGCATATTTTGTAACGCAACCACCCTGTAACGGCATTCGGACAAACAGTATTGATTAATAAATAAATAGAAAAAGGAAAAAAGAACAACCTAGTATATCCTAGCCTTATATTTACCACCCACAAAGTCCATTTCGAGGCCACCGCACGCAATGCACAATGTACACTGGTGAGTACACGTCAAGAGCCTAGAATGAGCAACAAATAAACGGTCGTAAAGAGTTATAGCTCGAACTGAGGCCGCGCAGTCTGGCTCGGATGCCGCGATAAAATATCGCTCCCGTTTCAAGCCGCGCGCTTGCTACGAGTGAGAGGTTCTTCGTAATCTGTGCAAAAAGTTTGGCAGATCCCTCTTCTGGAGCTGCGGGCATCAACACTTCCTTCCTCCGAGAGGCGATGTCCAGATGCCGGCGCCGTATTAAAAGCCACGTCTGGCGGAATCCTAGACCGACTCGCTCGTTGGACGAAAGTAGAATGACAAGAGGAAAAAGGACAATAAGAACGTAAAAAAAAAACGATGGCCGTTGAACCACAGTAACATCGGCAATAAATATAGCGGCAGCTAAAATGAAAACAGAAAAGGAGTGAACGTGTAATAAAGAGGAATGAAGCGAAAAAAAAAAGAAATTACCACAGTGCCAGGGCTAGTAGTCGTGAAGTGCGACCTTTTGTGAGTGGGAAAACAAGAGCACTTCTGAAGGCGGCAATTTTTAGCGCCTTTGTGGAGTCCCCGCACTACCAAGTGCCTGACCCAGAGGAGACCCGTATATATCTTCTGCAATCTTATGAAAAAGAAGTGAAATAAATCGTAAATATGAAAAGATGGAAGAGCTGGGAAACACGAAGCGAAGCCGACCTCTCACAGTTCGATGCCGAGTCTGGATAGCCCGAAGTTTCCGAAGGAAATAAGTGGAGAAATGAGATAGAACAAAAAGTTCAGTTCCAAGGGACGGTCATAGAACAGCTATGTTCTTATTTCTACGGGAAATTTGATGGCCCCCTACGCTGACCCCACTGACGAAGAACGCAGCACTGGTGGAGTGGAGAAGACGAGTAGTGGAAGGTGCGTGTCTCGAGGTTCTCAAGTCAGATAGCTCAGCCGTGTCGACAAGCGCTAAACGCTAGCCCCATTTTCAAAGTCGTCTTTGTTTTTAATCACTCTGTTTATCAATACATGTGTCCCTCTTTTCAATATTAGGCAGTCTAAAGACGGTACTTGAAGGTAACAGAAAAAAGGCTGATAGGATTACGCATTCACCTAAGGCGAATCAAACACGAAGGTCATTTTTTTTCTCCTCTCCTGTCAATATATTGAACGTCTCTGAATGACCAACTAGACAAAAGGTTTGTGTAAAACGTATGGCGGAAAATTTTGGAAAAATATATTTGTTCCGCATAATTCAATAAAAACCAAAACGTGTTCAAAGTACGTTCGTTGAGCGCCTACGCACTTTTGCCATCCGCTTTTCCCCGACTCGAAACCCTCCCTCAAGTCAGATTTAGAAGCTTTTTTTAAGGCAAAAACTCAAGTTGCTTTCACCGTAAGTATGGTCTTTTTGTGGTCTTCTTTGAGGGTGAATTTCACTTTTGGGAATGCGACATATTCGGCTTTTGCCAAGTGGGGATGGTAAGAAGGTTATTCTACCACGGCTATCTCGTTTATTCTGGCATAGTCATTTATCATAAGGCCAATATCGAAGTTTTTCAGCCCTGTCTTTACGTGCTCAACCGTTCGCCTTATTATGCAGTTGCACTGAGTAACTTAAGACGTGCGCTAAAAGCACGATCTAACCTTGACTCTCACTCGCAGTCGACTTGCACTCGGCGAGTCTTGGAGGTCACGTTTCTCACCACTGCACATGCATGTCGGCGGTGCGCTGCAACGTACACTCCCGTCAGAAAATAATTGTTCCCAATAGCTTTCATACGGAGCAACTATTTCTGAACCTAACGCAATTTTCCTACGTCCCCAAGTCTTGGAAGCACTGAAAGCATCCTGCCCCTCAGCTGGTAACAGACCATTTCCGTAATCATCCTACACTTACCTAAGCGGAATTTTCATGTTATAACGTCACGTTCCTTACTGAAACGTTCCGTATGCGATGTCCAATAATTACGTATGTTTCCGTAAGAATCTTACGGAAATACATGAAAAATATATGGGAAACATATGCATTCTTTATGGAAACATATGGAATTATTGGACTTGCATACGGAACGTTTCAGTAGGGTTATGCGACACAAATGATGTCATCACACAATTATTTTTGCATCACTCCTGTTCTCGCTGATGCCACTGACGCCAACGATCAATTTTCGCGTTTGATGAGACATCTAAGGCAAGTGCCCTAAAAAAAGCATGTATTTTGCATTGGAGGCGCTATGCTAAAGAGGCGGAGGAGCTGAAAAGCACGTGTGTGATCCTGGTTTTCGTGGTTTTTCTAAGTTCTGCGATTTTGCAGCAATCATTCAGCCTAAATTTTTGCAAACAAATAATCAAATATTAGGCCCGAAATGCGTCTAGTCTGCCTAGCAAAGCAGGTGAGGCAGAAGTGCTAGAAGAGGTTGGAAAAAAGCACGTGCCGGTTCATCGTGATGATGATTCCTGCTTCCGACAGACAAATTATGGTGAGCGTAGACTGCTTCACTGTTAAAAAACAATACACCATTTTCCGCTAAAGGAAACCATGTGTAGATGCGAAGAAGCGGGTGCCAACGCCTACCCAGGCGATAGCGCCTACACGGGCACTAGCGGTCTAATTAAACAGGCCCTAATTCTCTAAATAAAAGGTATACTTCGAAGGGTCTAATTAGGTAATTGATCAGAACACAAAAATAGTCTGATTCACTCCAGGCAACAGTCAGCGACATGCATTAAACCGCGTCGTCATGGCGCGTGTCGGCATATATTTAAACTCTGGCTAAAAATAGCTGGGGCGCCCTGTATACTGTGGGTAGAAGGAGAAATGTGTGATTGTGAACTGGCAAATTGAACATTGCCACGTTGTTTCAACTTGCTTCAGTGTGATATCATATTGTTTTTTTTCGCTGATTGTTCATTTTGAAAATTCTTCATTTTTTTTCGCAGCAGAACTTATCCATACGAAGTTGCCGAGTTAATATGAACCTAAAGCTTTCACCAGCAAGACAGTTAGAACAGAGACGCAGAATGGTGGGCTCGAATGGACCGCTAGTGTGAGCTTCGGTGCTAATGATCTACCATAACGCCGGCTGTCCTTTAAATGACACCACGGACACAAGTAACCCGATCGAAGAGACCACCGGGAGCAAAAAGCATAAGAAGGACAGCAGCTGCCAAGATTGCAGTGTGGTGAGATGACGGTTATTTGGAGGCTCGCATTGTGTCGGACGTCTGGTGATTGGTGCCACTCTCAGCTGACTAAGCGTGGAATCTTGCTCTTTGGTTATTGCGTAACCACCATTCCTTTCTTTCTTTCTTTCTTTCTTTCTTTCTTTCTTTCTTTCTTTCTTTCTTTCTTTCTTTCTTTCTTTCTTTCTTTCTTTCTTTCTTTTTCGTTTCTTCTCTTTTTTTCTCTTCTTAATTTTTTTCTAGTTTTCTCTCTTTCTTATTTTCGTAGTTTGGCTGACGCTCTGGGAAGCTCTTAGGCAACTGCGAAGAACCCTCACTTTCGAGAGGCCACCGTGAAAAGGCTTTAGAAATTTGTTCCAGAAAATTACCGTTTCGCTTGTTTTACTGAATAGGCTGTCTATATAACGTCAGCATATGGGCATAAATCAGATCAAAACTGCCTAGGATTGTTCTCGTGGGCAAAAGATTCTTTTGTAAAACCTTTTTTTTTATTCAAACGCTCGACTTCATTAGGAGTGGCAGCACGTAAAACTTGATCACGTGCATACAAAAAAGAAAAAAAAATGGGACAGGGGTGCACGTAAGAAAGATGGCCACAAACTTTTTAGTTCGTATTGCTTTCTGTCGTATATTTTTGTCACTCTAGTTTTCTCGTTGAAGACACTGGGAAAGTCATCTAAGATTATGCTTATGCTCAATTTAGCCTGTATATATCCCCTACGTCGTCGGGCGTTTTCTATCATAGCCAAGGACAAAGGTTGTGGTGCCTTACAAATTATTTGTAAATGTTTTTTTTTTGCACGGGTTTCAGGCGTGCACTGACAAAAAAAATACAATTTGAGAATGAAAGTTTCTACATTGTGAGTTTAAATCATGGTAAAGCGTCAAAAATAAAGGCCAAGGTCGTCTGATATTTAAGGTCCTCGCAGTATTATCAGTTCGGCGTTAATGTTTGTTGCTCGCTTCTCAGGTTTGAAGGAAGCTGGACTGGCAGGCTAGAACACGATGTGGACAATCGTGACTTTTTTATGTACTACTATAAAAGCTTTGTTGTTGTGGTTTCTTTCTTGTAAGAGCGAATCTTCTTAAAGCGTGGACTGAGCGTCCCGTCGTAATTGTATGTAGCCACCTCTCGTTACTTCTTGAACCGGCCGTTGAGGGTGGTACTTGTACATATAACGAAATACTAATGCTGAAAAATGCAAATGGTACGATACTAGAGGACGTTCCTTGTAGTATGATAATCAAAATCACAGCATATCCATGAAGTGAATGGTGATGAGTGAGGTAAGGTGCCCGTCATTACGTCCGTACTTGCGGCCATACTTTCGTTCGTTCTTGCTTCCATCCATTCTTGCGTCCGTCAGTCTTCTCGTGCGTCCATTCGTGCGATCATCTCTGTGTCCATCTGTTCGTCAGTCCCTGCGTTGGTCCATGCGTCTGTTCATTCGTTCATGCGTACGTCCGTCCATTCGTTCATGCGTACGTCCATTCATCCATCCGCGCGTTCCTCCATTCATGCATCCATCCTTGCGTCCATCCATCCATCCGTCCTTTCGTGCGTCCATCTATGCGTCCTTCCTTCTGTGTATTCGCTCGTCTGTCCGTGTATCCGTCTGTCTGAGCGTCCATCCGTCAATCCGTGCGTCCATCCTTTCATCCATGCATCCGTCCATTCGTGCATACGACCACGCGTCCATCCTTCCTTCCATCGTCTCATGCATATGTCCGTGCAATCGTCCATCCGTGCGTCCATCCGTGCGTCCATCCGTGCGTCCATCCGTGCGTCCATCCGTGCGTCCATCCGTGCGTCCATCCGTGCGTCCATCCGTGCGTCCATCCGTGCGTCCATCTGTGCATCCGCCTGTCCGTCCGGCCCTGCGTTCGTCAATGCCTCTGTGAATTCATCCATCCGAGCGTCCATCCCTGCATTCGTCCATGCGCACGTCCGTATATCCGTCCATGCGTACTATCGGCGTCAAATGAAACCCGAACAGTGGAGCACGTGTTTCAAGCATTAGAGACAGTATAGTGTTGGCCGTCCAGTCTTCAACATTGACAAGCGTAGACATCTGGTTTGGTAGCACTGCGCGATCCTCCTAGATGCGTTATCTCCGTTTCTGCTGAAGTTTTTGTGCGGTGACAATAGTGGAAATCGTGGGCATGGCAAGCTCTTTTGATCTTATCACTCTCAAATCCTTGCTTTTAGTTCAGCGTCGCAGTGCAATCAGTATCTTAGTACGATGAAACAAAGAGAGATATAACCGCTCGGCGGTAAATTTTCGAACGATTGTCGTATCTCGTTCATAAGCGCTGCTTCACCTGCACGCTTATTTCAGAGAATGACCGGAAAAGGCTTCATTTTAACTGGAAATGCCGAGTGTTTCTTCGGTAGAGAGCGCGCAAATTGTTTTGCTTTACCGGTACCAAATTAAACAGCGTGAAATTTCCAGCATTAAGAACTGGACCTTTGTCTACTATAAGTAGACATTGCCAGGCATTCTATGATGATTGACTCCCTGATGACAAACCGTGCTACAATACTCGCCTTCGGCTGCAGTAGTTTAACATCTGTATTTTTTATTTTGTTTCTTTCAAATACCATCCCTGGGACACAAGCACAAATAGTGCACTTTAATAGGGGGATCGTGCAGTGCTGCCACATCGGATGTGCGGGCCTGTCTGTGTCAATGACTGGTGGACGGCGCGCACTATGTCATGATAAGGCTTGTGCCACGCACTCCGCTGTTCGCGTTTAATTTGATGCCAATACTACGTCCGTCCCTGCGTTCGTCCATGCGTACGTCCGTCCATCCGTCCATGCGTCCATCCATTCAACCATGCGTCTATTCACTCATCTGCGCGTTCTTCCATTCGTGCGTCCGTCCATGCGTCCATCCGTTCATCCTTTCGTGCGTCCGTCCTTGCGTTCATCTGTGCGTCCATCTGTGGGTCCTTCCTTCTATCCATTTCGTACGTCCGTGCTTCGGTCCTTGCGTTCGTCCATGCGTCCATCCGCCCGAGCGTTCATCCGTCCATCTGTACGTCCATCCGTTCATCCATGCGTCCGTCCATTCGTGCAAACGTCCATGGGCCAATGCGTCCGTCCTCTCCTTCATCCAACCGTGCTTTTGTACGTCCATTCTTGTATTCGTCCATGCGTCCATTCACTTATCCGTCCGCGTGTGCGTCAAACAGACACACGACTGACGGGCATGGCCAGTGGATGATTCATGGTTTGCCGATAAAAAGTATGATAAGTGCAAAACAGTGGCGACTCGTGCTCGAAAACGGAACCCCGATGTGCAACGTGCGAGAAAATAGAAATGACGTCACACTAAGACGTTGGCGATCACATGTTCGTCGGCGGTGCCGTATGCTAGGGAGGTGCGTTGTAGTAATATGTAAGCCGTTTTGATGCGCACGCGTTCAGAAGGTCGGCGGATGGACAATGCTGCAGAGCGGTGTGCGCGCAAAACGTCGGCAGCTCGTGCTCGAAGACGGAACCCCGATGTGCGAGCGCGCGAGGCAGAAGCGTGCCGTGAAGCTGCGCGGCGGCTCCGACGAGATCCCCGCGTACGAGAACGGGAGGCCGAAGCAGCGCGGCCGCGGCGAGCAGACCAAGCTTCAATCCACTCTCCATGATTCACCCCGTAGATAAGCTCTCATTTTTTTGTTCTTTAGGATGCCCTCGAAGAATTAAACACGAGTGCCTGTTTTGTGAAGCGCGGATATAACTATAATAACGATGCTTGGTGATGCTTGGAAATGTTCTAGCATCGAAGGGTTCATATATTATTTTAAACATCCAACTGGTCATTGTTTATATTAAGAGAATCAGGCCCGTGTACTCAGATTTGGGTGCACGTTAAAGAACCCCAGGTGGTCAACAATTCCGGAGCCCTCCACTATGGCGTCTTTCATAATCAAATGGTGGGTTTGGGACGTTAAACCCCACAAATGAATCTATCAATTAAGAGAATCATAATTTTATTGTTGGCCGCATATGCAAGACTGTTAACAAGTACTGTTTAAGAGGGATGGACAGGGATGTGAATTCTAACCTAAAGCAGTTTGTGTAGTCAAAATTACTTTCTGTAAACAAAGGATACTCTGAAATCATGCTTTCGCGCGTCTGAGTGGTACTGCGCATATGCAGCAGTCAACGCAAAAAAAACTACAAAATTCGATAATTAATCAAAAAATACTTTGCTCTACAGTTTTAGGTAGATGTGAGAAGATCTTACGTTGCCCATATAGATGTATTTTAGCGCATGCGTCGGTTCAAGATGACAAGGTAACGACGACTCAGCCGATGGAAATGTACAATCCCGAATGTTAACTTAGGCAAGGACAAGGTTCCTTCGAACTTCCAGCAAAATATCGTAGTTAGAGGCAACAAAGCGAATCGCAGACTTCTTAAAATTGAAGTAGAATATGAAACTGTCAAGGCCAAAGCTCTAGTTTGCATACTGGGTATACCTGTGTCACAAGTAGTCGTGCAAACTTTATCGTCATCTTCTGAAATTCAGCAGCCGAGCGCGCCAGACACGGCCCCTTTTAATAATGCAAAGATAATATTTGCCTACAATATTTTCTGTTCTTCAGTTTTGACTAGCGAGCTTAGTGGAGCCTGCAGACTAAGGAAGAAAATAAGTTCAGCCGTGCTACTGGGCAAACACGTTTCCTTCGCTTTGTGCAGGATTTACCGACACGTTGCCACGGGAGAAAAAAAAAAGTCGCCGATGATTCCGCAGCTCCACAGGCAATGTGTTCGGGGAAAACAACGGATACAGTTACTGACGTGGGCGTTTTCTATTTGGCCGCCCACTTTTCGCGTCGCGACAGTTGACACGTCACGCATAGCGTCAATATTTAGGCGCGACGTCAATGCCCGCAAGCTGAGAGCCCTGCAGAGCGCGCGTTCTCGTGGAGAATAAAATGGAGATGTAAAACCGACAGCTTGATAAAAAAACACATGATCTGAGAAAGACGTCGTCTTCTTTATTGTCATCGTCACCTTTTCATCTCGTATTCCGACGGACCGCGAAAGAGAAACCAATGCGACCTATTCGACGAGAGGACATTAGTTTTCCCGTGGGTGCATATTTCTTTTGTTTTTCTTTTCACCCCTCACTCCTTCTTTTCGCATAGCGAAGGCGGACGGTTGCCCGTCTGTATCATGCGTTCGGCATGGGGAGCGCCTTGTCATATCGACGCTCTCAATGTCAGAATATCACTCCTTCGCGCACCACTGCCATCACCGCCACCGCCACCCTGATGCATTCGTTGCCGCTCCCAACTTGCATAGCCTACAGCGGGAACATAAAAAGAGCGCAAGCTCAGACACGTCTCAACGCTGCCAAATGCAGAACGTGTGCTTCCGCCACCTAAACCTACATCACTCACCTATCCGCTGAAAGAGTAAATGGGTACAAAAGAGAGAGTGAAAATGTCTGCGAAAAGAAAACCGAAACCTCTGCGAACAAAGCTTCTTTGCCGAGTAGAGAAACAAGCGCTGGGTTTGCCGAAAATAGAAGATTTGGAAAAGAAGGAGAGAGGAAAAGGAGCCTATAAGAATGGCAGAACGCTTTCTGAAAGAAAACAGAGAATCGTATTGCCGACGCTGAGAGACGGCTACGTCGGCAGTGGCTAAGACAAAAGTGTAAAAGAAAAACACAGGGTGAGAGCCGAATAACGCAAAAGGAAGAAGTATATTCTTGGATTTCATGGCGAGCTTTATGCCCCTTCATTTCTATTTCTTTCGTGCCTACAGTTCTGCCCTATACTCTCTGGCCCTCGAATCTTTCACGTCGCTCGATGCCAGACCGACAAGGAAGCCTCCCCCATGTGGGTACGGACTATGCATCAGGACCCTACAGCCGAATGATCGGGCTCGAACACGGCTGCTTACAGGCACGTCTGCTTACAGAGGGCAGAGAGCCGAAAACAGTGTTTTCGTAGGTACTCGCTCCTTCTCTCAGCACCACGAGCCACCGCTTTGTGTTACTTTTCATATTTTTTCCATTCGATTCCCTCCTCATCTATGTGCTGCCGAATCAAACGCCCTCCGTGCGCTTTATTTGAAGCCGTACCCAGTTAGCCAGACGCGTATCTCAACTCTCGTTCTTCTCCTCCGACCCCCAGCTAACTTTCCCGTATACAATTTATTTCTGTCGCGCAATGCTTGCGTAAGTGGTAAGCAAGGTCTACGTTTCTAAATGCCCTGCAACATAGCTAAGAGTAACAGCCAGCGCCTGATAATAAGTGTGTGTGGCATTCTACTGCGTGCGTCTTTATGACGACGTAGCATAACTTCTTAGCTGTATATGCATTAGGCAGCGCAGACGCGAAAACGAGAAGGTATGACTTCTATGTTCACTCCCCTCATACGTCTATATAACTTTCTTGGCTCGTAACGAAGACTCGTGGTTTTGGTTAACTACTATAGCTACACCACTTGGACGACCTTTGTCGCATTATTCCCCATTATGCCGTAACTTTTGCCGAGTAGATGCGGCCTCTAGTGAGAAGGCAAGTTTAGTGTTTTTCTTTTATGCTACACTAACTTCGAAGAAGTTCTCCTGAAAGTAATTGATTGATATGTGGAGTTTACGTCCCAAAACCACTATATCATTATAAGAGACACCGTAGTGGAGGCCTCAAGAAATTTAGACCTCCTGGGATTCTTTAACGTGCACCCAAATCTGAACACACGAGCCTACAGCATTTTTTTGCCTCCATCAAAAATGAAGCTGCTGCAGCCGCGATTTCATCCCGTGACCTGAGCGTAGCAGCTGAGTACCTTAGCCACTAGACCACCACGACGAAGCTTCCAGAAAGTAAACATACTATAGTATGCCTATTTATTCTCTTTAATGCTCAAGAATTTAGCTGCTCATACTGAAGAAAAGTTTCAATATCAATGAAGAGCAGCTATACTAAAATAAGGTATCTGAGAATGGAGATTGTGGTTGGTGTCTGCGAACAATAAGTGAAATAACGCAAAACTCTAATCTCGATGATATTCGGCACTCGGGTGAATATATATGATAAGTTATATTTTTTTTCGAAATACGAGAATATAATTTGTGAGGCGTGTGATTGGGTGAGACCCTAGCACCACTTTAAATGTCTGTGGATGCTTAACACGCTCCTAAATCTAAGTTCTGGAAAGTTTCTACACGCAACACCCCCTTTTCTCTCTCTCTCTTTCAACTTTTTTCGGGGGGCTTCCGGAAAGCGAACTTACTCGTGTAGTTATTGTGATTAGTACTCAATCAGATAACGCGCTCAACTGCCACGGCGTAAACGTCTCTTGTACGAGCCATGCATATAAGCGTGGCTCCTATTTCAGGCTCTTATTTTAGAATACCATGCAGTCTAGTAGTGCTCTTGGGGAGACAGCGTATATTCGTGTCTTTCTGCGTCCCATCTCAATGTGTGGCGCGTCCACATATGTTAAGAATTAAAAGTAATTTCTCGGTCTTAGAGATGCCTTGTTGTGTGCCTTCAGAGATCTGTGTGAAGTCTATAATGTTTTGTGTATGTGGTTCTGTCGCCCCACAAGATACTGATTAGGTATTTGTGAGCATTCAACATTACAGGTAGAGCATTCGGCTAGTGAATACGTCCTGTGCGTCTGCCCCGACTTCGAACAAGACCACTGGAGAGTGCCTTGAGGATACTGGATGATCATCCGTTTACTGGGGAAAAGATCCTGTGTGCATGGTCTTACAGTACGTAAGCCCCAAAACTCCCGCGAGCATTTTTACAATTCTTGAATACATCTCTGAGTGACCACTTGTGGAACCCTGCACTGTGTGAGTGGTGTGCAATGTGCACATCCTTCTCTTTGTTTTTTTAAACGCCAATTTCTCTCTTTCCACTTGTAGGGTAGTAAACTGGATGTAGTCTAGTTAGCTTTCCTAGTTTCTTATATTCATCTCCCCTTTATATATCTCTCTAAATACTTAGCGTTCACTAACCTACAAGTAGTTTGTCGTTCAGGAGTGAATACTAAGGTTCATTGTGCCATGGCATCCGACCATCCGCAAAGATGTTCGTTTTCGTCCATTGCATAGTCATATTTAATGAGATATAAAGTCTCCATGAGGCAAACTTTATTATCTACATTATCTACGGGTAGCATGGCCTGTGCCTGTATGAGAGGAGCCGTGTTTTGTGATAACTGTTTGCATATTCCTAATTATTGTGGGAGGTTGAGGCAACAAAGTATGCTAGAACCGTTAGAAGTGTTTACGTCAGCTAAGGTAAATACATATAGAGGCTTGTAATAGTACAGCCTACCACTCCCCTTCCTTTTTTTATGCGGGGGTTAGAATTAAGTAAAAGTCAAAGGTAAGCGAGGTGGATGTAACTGGAAGTGCACGGTATATAAGACAGAAAATGAGAAGCGTTCCTAGCATGCACATAATTCTTCAATGCATACCAATATAAGCCATCATATTTATTTTTTATTTATTTATTTTACCCTCAGGGTACACAGTACATTTCATAGGGGAAGGGCATGCCCAACAATGAAAAAAAACAAGGAATGCAAAGCAAATGGCATAAAAAAGTTGTCACTAATTGGGGTACACAGATTATTACTCCCAACAACTCACATCATAATAAAGCAAATGATAACACTAATTTTATTTTTATTACATGGTGAAGGCAAAAAGCAATACAAATAAACTGTTCAACAAACATACAGGGGGTAATTAGGTAATCATTGTTTTAAGGACATTCTTAACTTGAATGGGTTCATTGATGCTTGTTATTGATGCAGGCAGGGAATTCCATTCATTACAACTCTTGGGAGATATGATTGGGCATATGTTACTGCGTTGCAATGGGGGACTGTGACTTTTTGTTGGTGATTACGGCGAAGAGAAATGAAGGGAGCAGCTTGGATTAAACGGGAACGGAGTTTCGCATTATGATAGAATATTTTATAAAACAGACAAATGCGAGTGCGCTTTCGACGGGTAACTAGTGGGATGAGGTTTAGAGATGCCTTCATTTGAGTGACACTAGCTGAACGATGGTAGTTAGCCAAAATTAAACGAGCTGCACGATTTTGAATGAATTCCAACATGTGTGATAATGTTACCTGACCGGAGTCCCAAACAGGTGAAGCGTATTCCATTTGAGGACGGACGTTTGTGGTATATAGCAATAACTTTAGTGATGATGGAGCAAGAAAGAAGTTTCTTCGAAGGTAACCCAGTGATTTATTAGCTTCGGACGCTATATGTTCTGTATGTAATTTCCAGGACAAAGTGTTAGTTATGTGGACGCCGAGGTACCGGTAAGATGTTACAGTTTCAAGGGGATGACTGTGAAGAAAGTAAGTTGGACAAGTTGTACTCAACCGAGAAATCATCATAGACTTGCATTTTTGAATGTTTAGTTCCGTTTTCCAAATATGGCACCAATGAAGTATGTTATTGAGATCAGCCTGCAGAGAATGAATATCATTGTCATTAGGTATTTTACGGTAAATCACACAGTCGTCAGCGAACAAACAAATATTGGAAGTAATAGTAGAAGGTAAGTCATTTATATAGATTAGGAATAGCAGGGGGCCAAATACTGATCCTTGAGGAACCCCAGAATCAACCGGTGCAGTGAAAGAATTAACATTGTTAGTGCTGACAAATTGAACACGAGAAGAAAGGAATGCACGAATCCAGTTAAAAACTGCAGAGTCAATTTTTAGAACACTTAGTTTATGTAAGAGCAGGGAATGGTTAACTTTATCAAACGCTTTAGCAAAGTCAAAAATATACAGTCAGTTAAAGAAGCAGAGTCCAAAGATAAATGCAAATAATTAGTAAAAGTAATTAGTTGAGTATCACAAGAAAACATCTCTCGAAAGCCATGCTGATTTGAAGAGAAAAAGCTATTATCTTCTAAAAAATTTACAAGATGAGAAAATATTATATGTTCCATTATTTTGCATGGTACACATGTGATAGATATAGGACTATAGTTAGATGGACTATGTTTATCACCGCCTTTATGTACTGGAATATTCACAGCAGTTCTCCAGTCTTCAGGTAGTACACCATTATGATACGATTGTGAAAATATGCATTTAAGGACGATGGAACTGTATTCTTTGGTATTCTTTAAAAATTTACTATTAATTCCATCAATACCGTGAGAAAACGTTAGTTTCAAGTTGTCGATAATCGTGATGATGCCATGCGAGTCAAACGTGATGGGATCTATCGCAAAATGATTGTACGACTGAAGCTCAGGAGGTTGGGTATAATTAGATGAAGAAAACGACCTAATGAATGTATCATTTAGCACAGTAGAACAAAGATGGTCGGGAACAGGATCGCCGGTGGGTGTAACCAATGATACTTTACTGGTGCTAAGTGGTTTCATTATACTCAAAAAACGTTTAGGGTTAGTCTTCAGGATATTCGGCAGGGTTACATTGAAGAACGAAGATTTAGTTAGTATCTTTTAGCGCTCGCGAATATGCTAAAGAGGCTGTCTTGTACTTTGTCCAGTTGGCCGGTTTAAGTGAATACTTAGCGATTCTAAAAAGTCTTTTTTTCCTGTTAGAAAGTCGGTGTGACTGAGGTAGTAGGGTACTTCAGAAGTATTAACCTCCAGGGATTTTTTAAGCTGCATATATGTCTAAGTACACGCAACTCGATATTTATCTTCAAGCGAATAGCGACTTGCGGTACCTAACCCTCAACGTTCAGGTATTGAATGCACGTTACAGAACCCCAGTTGGGCGAAATTTCCAGAGTCTTCACTACGGCGTCTCTCATAGTATGATTGTGCAGGGTAAGATCTTGCACATTCCATACATTCACATGTGCCCCATTTTTATTGCATCTTGCACACATATGAAATCTGTGAGAGCAGCTGTTGCTTGCTTCGGTTCACTTGGGGTGAAACAAGACGTAAGTACTTGTCAATGTGCCTCATTTACAAAACAGAATGCTCATGCACCGTATCTACGCTTTTACCAAGTTCTAGAACTCCGGATATTATTACAAAATATTTGCCGTGAGATCAAATTATTAGAAACTTAGAACCAATAAATCCCCGAAAAAAAGACCTAAAGCGAGTTAGAAATGTTTTCTAGCATTAATCATCTCACAGCCGCGCGCATAGCATAGACGCGTAGCAGAAAAAAAAAATGGCAGCATATCCACGGAGTGAATGACGGAGAGTGGGGCGAAGCATCCGTTCGTCCATGCGTACGTCTGTGTGGCCACCCGTGCATCCATCCGCCCGTCCGTGCGTGCCTCTGTTCGTGCGTCTGCATGTCCATCCGTGTGTCCGTCCCTGCGTCCGTCCATGCATCCACTCCTGCGTCCGTCCATGTGTCCATCCGTCCGTGCAGCCATTCATGCGTTCGTCCATGCATCTGACTGTGTGTCCGTTCGTCCACCTATTCAACACTCCAAGTACTACAATCTCGCATATTTTCATTATATATTCCTCGTATAGAAGCACCGTCATCCAGCGGACATTCCGAGAACTGAACGAGAGGAGGCACGCGCACACTTTCTTACGGCTTGCGCTTCGTGCCTACTTCCCCCCCTTTAACCACCTCGAGTTCATGGCATATACTAGTTCACTGTATCCATGGCACTGCGGTCCAACGCTCGCTAAACCTTCGTAAAACCAAGGAGGCTACGCCCAGCGAGTACAACGTAGCAACCCTTTCCTGTCAGATAGTGTTCAATATACATGCCAATGAATGCTAATGGGAAATGAGAGACAGGAGAATTCGGCTTTTAGTTAACGCGCATGCTGCGAATTTTTTATTGTTCAACAACGCGCACAAAAAAATCTCCCACCGGCCCCACCTTCGAGGTCAAAATGTAATACCCGTGCCACGCGGGCATAGAAAATGACATTTGGTGGCGAAGGCCTTCAGTTCCCGAATGACATTTGTTTCGCCGGTGCTGCTACACGTCCAAAGTGAATGACATTTGACTTGATGATGTCGATCACAGCGCCTTCCAAGTGAGCATTGAGTGAATAGCAATAAAAAAATTAAGAAGCATTTACAAGCTTCATACACATCAGATAATCATCAAATGTAGAAATAAGCGTATTACGCTGTGCTAAGTTTTAGTTTATTGCTTTGTTTTACAACGTTGCAGCCGACCGTAGCAACCTAAGCCAACACTAGTCAGATCCACAGCGTAAATAGAAAATGGCACCTGTCGCATCGCACCTGTCGCATCTCTCAGAAGATGTTCGCAGAGCTCATTTTTTTCACGGCAGCACTTGTGTGTTTCCGTGCAAAGCATCGTGCTCAAGAGCGAATAATTTTGGCGGAAGATTGACTGGTTGGCGGAAGATTGGAAAGCAAAGAATGAAAACTGATGAAAAAAGTAGAGAAAGTGACGGAGAAAGTGAACTCGATGGCGATGGCGATGAAAATACCAGTGTTGCATGCTTGTTTGCCAAAGTTTCGCTAAAATTGACAAGCGTTTCATTATCAATACTTTATTTTTTTGTATAACGTTCAAAGCATCTTTTAAAAACTTTAGTGCAAATAAAAGACGGGAAATTCCATTTTTAGCTCAATATGATTTGTTTGATATACTTTCAGGTAAATCGCACTTCGAGCTGCGGCGTCGAGAGTAGGCATTTCTCAGTCAACTGAGTTCTGGCGAAGGCAGTTGGTGGCGAATGGCATTCGAATGGACATTTGGATGAATGCCATTTTGTTCGCCCGTGTGGCACCGCGCGAATGGTAATAAATCTGAAGGCATTCGGGGGTAAATGCCATTTTTTCTGCCCGTGTGGCACGGGTATAAGACTGGCTACACACTACTCCTACGACTACGAGGGATGAATCGGTGCCGCTATAAGGAGCTCCGCCCCGAAACGTCACAGCTTTGCCGCAAAGGCGAAGCAATGGACGTGATAGTAACAAATTGGAAGGTCACGCGCACTATGACAAGCATATCGAAATATTTCCCGCGTTTCTCACGCACAAATGACGCACGAAACGTACTCACAGGTACAGTTGTTACTTCGCCTTGTTTAAAAAGCCCGCCCTTTTCGCAAACGGAGGCTGTGCAACAATTGCAATGACCTTTCTGTGCCCGGTAACTGCAACAGAATCGTTCCGACGAAACTCAAAGGCTAGCGAAGACGTATGTTTCTCGCTACTGCAATATAAGAGCGTGCGATCGAGTGTGCACACCGCTATGCTCTATACGCGGGTCAAAGTACGCGTGAGAGGTGAGAGCCACCGTGTGCTCACTGTGTCATCTTGCTGATAATGCTGGAAAACCGATAGTTCCCCCCAAGATGCCTGCTAACAGCGGTAAACGGTAGATATAAATAGCTTGCCGTTAGTCTGTTCGAGGAATTACTCCTCGGTGGCTCAGTGCTCAATACCTCCCATTCGTGACAGGGAGGTCCCACATTCGATAATGCGTGCCGGAGTCTTTCTTGGAGACCTTCGACGTAAAAATTTTGGTTTATCCGCCTGTCTGTCAGACTGTCTGTAAATATGTGTGTCAGTTCACGCTTAGCGGTACCGGGTACTCTGAACGGCACCGGCCGACACCCAAAACGGCCGACACCCAAAACGGCCGACCCCATCCGCAGCGCCCACCAATGTTGCTCAAGATTGAGCATTCGTACTTGTGCGATTGTCAATTAAAAAGCAACCATTGCGCATATCTGAGGCACCATAACAACACGTATATATTCTGTATGGGCGTCTTTTACAAGAAAAGGCATACATAGGTAATTCTAAAAACCATAGCGTTTATCACGCTGCGCTGATCATGCAACACTTGCACGACAAGGTGAGTGTTTCTAACACTTTGCTAAGACGACACGGTGGTGGCACCTACCTGCCGCCTTATCACCTCAGAGACGGGTGCGCACGGCCGTCTCGAACACGCAACGTTTTCAAAGAAAACTGCCAGATGGCACTCATGTCTCACGTGTGACGTGACTTGATGCGCTCGTTCGCCTCCGCTGCACGCTCGAGGCACTCTAACACAACGCTTCCAGAATACCATTAACCGATTTTCTGGTGCAGAACATCAAATAAATGTTTTGTTCACTCTCTCCACATGCAAGACTATCGTCTTTCGTAGACATTTTCAGATTAACATGTAGATACGGGCCAATTTAGTTTTAGAAATTCTTCTATTTTCAGTTTTCTTATATATATATATAGAGGCGTATACATATACGGTGCATGGTACCAAGTGTGATGCCCACGCCAACGCCAGTTGTGAAATCCAGCTGAGAGGGTCCATATAATTGCTATCGCAATAAAAAACCCAAAGAACTGGCACAGCAAAGAAGAACAGAAAACGCAAGCAAGGAAAAATGAATGAAGCAATATTGCTCTTAGCAGCCTGTGCCACGAGAACTCCGTCTTGACCTCTTCAATATTGAAGAGGTCACTGCTTTTCTTAGCAGGCAAGTCAACTCCCTTATTGGCGCACTTCTCTGGACTCCTTACTTCTTTTTTTGTTTTCTCCTATAGCTTTGATGTTTTGTTTCCCCGCTGTGGTTGCAGCTTTATATCCACGTCATCGCGTCATTGCTCCAGCAATCTGTGGAAACGAATATACCCATCGGAGTCGCACACGCCACCTTTCGTGCGGACCCGGAACCTGCTGCTGCTGCCGCTGCCTTGGCGCTGGTGCATCGCAGCGTTTGTTCCCAACACGCTTACCTGAAAGATAACTTTTGCCGAAAATTTTTGAAGGTCCCGACGATTAACAGTTCGTGCGCGTGGTTTTGCGCCTCGGTGTGTGGTTTGTATGTAATTCTGTGCAAGTATTGGTGCGCTGCTGGGCATCGCTTCGAAAGCACTCATTGCTTTTTGCTTTCACAGTCGGTAACAGCCTCTACTTCAAATTATGCTTTCGAAAGTTGAAGAAAGTCATGAAAAATGTTTGAACGTCTCGGTACCTTTTGAGTCTCCTTTCTTGACGTGCTGCAGGGTTTGACAATGGTGGATTCAGGCAATAGAAAGAAGAAAGCGAAGAAGACGAGCTAAGCTGACTAAGAAGGAGCAATACAGGGTGCCCGAAAGGAACTGGAGTGTTCGTGTGTGTTTTCTTTTGTTATCGCGTACTTTTCTGCCAGTTATCTGCAGGGCTCTTTCGACTGTTTGCGTTTACTTAGGGAAATACTTAGGGACGAGATGAAGTGTGCGCGTTTCTTAATGAAGGCGGCTTCTCTATTGGTCTTCGTGCCATTGGTGTCGAGAAGTGTGTCTTTTTTCATGCTAATGACTTTCGTTCTGTTTACAAATTGGCGAGTTCGTTCCGAGACGAAGACGGGGAGATTTGTTGACCTCGCGGCTTACCAATTGGGGTGGCTTGGCTCGGCGGGTCTCGGCCTCCGGCTTCCCCGAATGTGGGCAAAGGCTGCACTGGACTACGTTGTTTTTGTGCTTCGGTGTCCTTTCAAGAAAGTTCATGAGCGATTCGTCTTGTGTAAGCTGGTTATGACAGCCTAATTAAGCTCTGAATCACCTAATTAGTAGCTAACATAACTTCAAGAATGTACTTTTATGTTTTTTGTTGTGTAAAAGGTGCGTTATTTATATGCCAATTTTTAGCTATTCGAAGAGCAAACCATGTTGTTTTGATCTCTTCGCCTATGTGTGTCACGTTTTTCTTCATCCGAATGTTTTTGTGCGCTATAACCTTCGGAATGAGATACCGACCAGCCCAAATCACCACGTTACTCACCTGCGCAACGATATTCACATTATTAGTATCAAAATGCTCGGTTGCTTTAAGCGAAGCGCAAGGAACGTTTTAACAGTGACGCCTGAAACTTTCTTCATGTACAGTTGAGAAAACACTGTGCTTAGTACTCTACGGCGTACACAAGGAAAAGTCTCGATAATGTCATTTTCAAATGCGTTCATGTTAGATAGAATAAGATGGCATGCTACAGATGAAATACACTTATACATTAATTCGCATCATTACTCATAAATGGACGCGTTTGACAGAGTGAATTTGTTTATAGCGCATAGGCAGTGAGCAGGTTGATGTATCTTTTGTTACACTGTTACCTGTTTTGTTCAGAATGAAGCGCAGAAATTTCTTTGCCTATTCGGCTTTTTTCTGTGCTGTCTTTCCCTATTCTATTGGCAATATGTTAGAATTCATCCACTTCCTTGTCTATTCAATGGGTGAATAACTGAGTGAGTGTGTTTTATCTCGAAAGTGGGCCACTGAAAACAGTGATACGAACTTTAATGACGCTCTGTATGCAGTTCTGGAGGGCTTCAACAAATAAGTTTTTCTCGCTCGTCCAGAGAGGTCTTTAATTACGAGAACCAAAGGCTAACCACCAGCAAATATCAATGCTAAGTTGCACGGCGTGGAGTTACCGTTAGTCATTAAAGTTTAAAGTAGTGTTTATATCAGGCTGCTAGTCTGAAATATCTCATTAAAACACCGTCTTCACGCATTTTTGTTCACCAGCCACTAACGCACAACAAGTTAGTTTACTGCTCAGATGATGACCTCCACTGGCCCATTCATTGGACACTGTAAAGCGGTAACAAGTTATATCTGCTCTTAGCGGTAAGGAAACGCTAACGCCTCCATAAAAACCACTTCCTGGATACGAAGCTAGCCGACGAACAGCGTCGAGCTCTTAAAACCGCGAGAAAAAGCCCGGAGGAAAACTTGCTGTGCATCTAGTTTGTGGCTGGAAGTGAGCGCAAAATTTTACGGGCACCGAACTCACGAGAATCTCTTGGGTATATAGCAGCCTACTTTCGGCTTTTATGTCATCGTAAACCCATCGTTTCCCAAGATCCAAGCTTGTGGCTTGTTTTGCTTTATAAGTTTTAGTAACTTTTTTACAATGAATGCGCACGAAAAGGCAAAAGTATTGAAGGCTGCCGCTTTTCAAGCAGCAGCTTCAGCAGCAAAAAGAATGATCGTAAATATTTTGTTCGTAGTAAACAATGAATTCACCACAAGGGTATATTACGCTTTTTAGTTTCTACGTTTGTTTAGCTTGAGCACATCCATTCACTTTCTAAGTCCATCCTGGGAGTATAATCCATAGTACCCCTCGAACTTGACAGTTTGACAGGTCGCTAAGGAACCCACCTTTCACTTGAATGAGACAGATGCAACAAAAACAACCTGGAAACAACAAAAATTGCTAATCGATAAAAACACGAAGCAAGATTGGCTACGCGTAAGGGTATTTTTATTTTCTACGAGTGCCAACCGACGAGTGACAGCGGAATTTCAGAACGTCGAGGTTCCGACAACCCCGCGTGGCCGCTGAGTGCTGCGGGATCAACTTTACCACCTTTGAGCGAGCGTTATTTCTGTCATGTTGCTGTTGTGAAAGAGCAAATGTTTATAAGAGACTCGCGCGGTGCACTGAATGCTCCACCAGCCAATTCGACAAAAGCGATATCAAGGTATTTCTATACCTCCAAATAAATGGCCTGTCACCACTCACTTTCGATACACTCAAAGCTTCTGAATGAAAGTGCGTCGCATTAGTAAGTGTTTCGCATTTTTTCAGGTGCTGGAAATTAAGCTGGCGGTCTCAATGAATCAATAATAGTTGTGCCAGTTTTGCATATTCGGAGAAGCGCAGCTTGACCAAGACGAAGGCAGGTGACACGAATAGACATTAGCTTTTCACACTTAGCTGATCTTGGTATGCGCCGACTTCAGCATATCGCTGTGGTGTCTATCTGGGCCTCGTTTGTTCTGAGGCACGCGGCATTTCTGTCAGTGATTCAGATCTTGAAATTGTTGTTAATGCATAACATGAAAAAGAAGGAGGTGAAACACGGAAGTGTATGGAGGTTAGCTAGTTTTCAGACTGACTAACCGTGCGCTGCGCAGTAGGGTCAGAGAAGTGAATATGTCGCATGATCTTTCCGTTAAGCTAATGGCTTCTATGCTCCCTGCAAGAAGGCTTTCGTACATAATCTGACAATATTTTTACGTGGTTTTCTCTGATGGCAACCCTGCCTAGTGGGATATACCCTGGAAAGCGCCTAGGAGGAAGGTGAAGTTGACGTTCGTGTGTCACCTGTATTGTGGCTTGCGATCGGCTCAGTCTTATTGCCGCGTAACAATATGCGATCACAGGTGACATCATAAAAACTGAACTGGAAGAACAGCTGAATCAAATATTTAAGTATATATGTCCCCGTTAAGTGTTTATACCTGGCACTCTAGGTAAAAAAGTAAGAACGCCGCAAAATATTTGAATAAAAGATATAAGTGGTTGTATTTGATTTTTTTTCTAGGTACTGTACCTTCAGATTGAACAGACACATAAAAAGATTGACAAGAGAATTATGAACACCAAACTGCTTTATGCCTTACACGTCATTTACGTTATTTTGTGACCGAGATTTCAGCTTCTTCGTGACAGGACAGTAGCTGCAGCAGCAATATTGCAAAATGTATCAAAAAGAGGCTGGTATTGTTTTTTTAATATAATGTGGAAAGCAACGCAGTGCACGTGCGTTCTTCCTCCTAAACGTTCTTCTGAAAAGAAAAAGAGACATTCTCGTCAGAATTGCCGAGCACACCACTTTCGACACTCCGTTTCGAAGACCGGGGATCCCGGGAGGCTCCCGTTCGTTGTAGACGAGAAGTGAAGCCGACAAGAGATAATGCGATGCAAATGAAGAAGAAAGTATACAGGCTGCACAAATCAGTGAGACATAAAAGAAACACGTATCAAAAGAAGCAGGAAGAATGGGAGGAAAAGGGAAGCAGGTAGCCAAGAAAAAACCGGAATACCGGTTGCGTTACCGGCCATTGCAGCGAGAACGTACATATAAAATCACAAAATACACAAAGCAATTGAACCTTTTAGGTGCGAATATCGATGAGTACGCCTTTGTAGGAATCGATAATTTGATCTGTCAGATTTCAGCGTGTCTTTTATCTTTCGCAAAGCGGCATGCAGACAGTGTGCGGGCCCCATGAAAGTAACGTAATAAAATAAAAATACTATGTTAACACATCTCTTTGGTGTAGATTTACTGCAATGCTAGATTGCAGAAGCTCGCTTCGGCAACAGCAACATTGACATTGAAAATGCAGTAGAGAAGTTACTACTACAGCTGTCACTTAGAGATGTATTTTTTGTGTGAATGGTGAAGTAAAACTTCGCGCACGTTTTTGTCTACATTGTCTGCTGGCTCGCTAAATGGGCTGTCAGGTAGTTCGATTCGGATGAGATGAAGGTAGTGGCGGTAAAAATGCAGCTATGAGTAAATGGGACTAACTTTATTCTTTTGGTATTTTATAATTTACGTACAAAATTAGAAACCAGGAGATTACTTCTTGTTTTTAATTTCTAACACAAAGTGGTAACTGATCAAAGACTAATCTCTGCTCTTTATAATCATACGACTGATCTCCCAGCAAACTCAAGTACCTTCCTGGCAAATGTGTTCTTGCTGCAAAAAGATATGGCGTTGTCAGCAGTATTAAAAAGTCTTACCAACCAACAAAAAAAAGCACAGCCGTATTTTTTTTTGACTTATCACTTGTTCGTCTTTGACACATAGAAACACTGGTGTTGAAACGTCACTGGACAGCCGGCTTGTGCAGAAATAAATTTTTTACGCTTATTAAAATTTACATAAGCGCAAAAGCAACTTTCATACAAGTTCTACAAAGAGGGCCTATAAAACGTCATGTCTATTACGCATCGTTGAAACTTTTGTGCTGATTGATTTTCAAGTTCGTGCTCTTGATTATACTTCTTTGAACTTTGTCCCAGGAGGCGTCCACTGCAAATGGCGTGCATCCACTGCAGTTTTCAGAAAATTACGTTATCTCGACGTCAAAGGAATCTGTGATGGCTTTGTAGAAGTAACCAACCTCGCTGTCTTTTTACTGTGAACATCTCGTAGACATCTTTAATCATTCAAGAACGTAAGAACTTGCTTGAAGCCACAGCACGTTGAGATTGTCACAAGAGTAGTATTTTTTGCACCTTTTTGAATGATACACTATAATGTAAAGTAAAGGCATATTCACACTAGTGGTGCGAATAATCAGGTAGCAGTGGAGCTGGTGGCGTTTCCCTCTTCTTCGCATTCACCTCGCCATTTTTTTCAATATTTTCCCCTTCCTCCGTATTTAAACCCTTCTTTCTCTATCTTCGATTTCTTCTCTACAGCAAATCATTGTGAAACGCTGTGGATTCCGCCTTTTCATTTCACGTTCCACGTTTGAACCTGACAGAAATAATGTTTGACATATATTGCGAACAACTTCCGAGGCCAATCGTGCATCCATGCACATATTAAGTAGGGTATCCTAATGCATATATCTCATGTCGCATTTAAACTGAGTACGATCAGCTGCTACCTCTGACAAGGAGAGACAGACAGAGAGAGAGAGAGAGAGAGAGAGATGCAAGGAAAGGCAGGGAGGTTAACCAGACACACATCTGGTTTGATACCCTGCACAGGGGAAGGGATGAAGGAAAGAAAGCGCCACTAATGCACTCAGGTGGGAATCTTTTGGAACACAGCTATATTTTGGGGCTGTAGTCTCAAACGAAACAGGAGGCAGGCTGTCACCTAGCAACAGCTTCAGACGTAAACCTTGGCGCATGTTTAGGAAAGCTGTATCAATCCATTCATTCCTCCATCGATTCATAGTTTTGTAACAAGCCACCGCGGTAATTTAACGGTTAAGGTGTTCAAATGCTGTGCCGCAGGTCGCTGATTCAAATCCCTGCCGCATAGACTCGATCTTCGGTGGAGGCTACTGCGCTTGAGGTTAATGTACCGAGATTTAGGTGCACAATAAGAAGCCCCAGATGGTCCAAATTTTCGGAACGCTCCACTACGGCATATCTGACATTCTTATCAATCTTTCGAGACATGAGGAGAAACAGTTATTATTTTTAGTTTCATTACGAAGTAATAGAACTTTCCATAAAAGTAATTTCTATTTACCTTTCACGCGGCTGTTCCAAAAATCTCGGGAAGGATGAAA
Source organism: Rhipicephalus annulatus (assembly GCA_013436015.1). Taxonomy (NCBI): domain Eukaryota; kingdom Metazoa; phylum Arthropoda; class Arachnida; order Ixodida; family Ixodidae; genus Rhipicephalus; species Rhipicephalus annulatus. The sequence goes on along the minus strand of WOVY01001968.1, from coordinate 473,268 downwards.
ATAAGTGACATGTCTGGTTTTTTGGGTGCACAAAGTCGTAACAAATGAATAATTAAGAAATAACGAAAACCCAAGATGTTGTACAAGCACGAATGACTAGTGCGGCGCTACTTTCACCCCAGCCAAAAGCGGTGGAAGTCGGAAATTCCAGTTTTATCTTATTGTGGTGGCATTGAAAATGAAGCTCTCTATACGCTCAAACGCATATGCCACCGTGGCATATGCGCGTGTGTGCGTGCCCTGGATTCCTCGTGCATGTAATTTCACAATTTTTGTTGTTTTTTTTGTTTTTTCTACATTCCACAAAGGAACAGGCAAACTTTTATACATCTTTCTTTTACCTTTTTTGCACAAACTGCTTTAAAGACGAATTTCTTGAAAAAATACACCCCAATGGAATAAGCAAGTTTTAAATGAATCACCTTGTCTATTTGTGCATCTGAATGCAAGCTCGTTTACTCTAGCCAGAATATCGAGGAACGGGGGCAACAACAACCTCGACATTATAGACGACAAATGTTTTCATGTATTTCCCAAGCTGCAAGAATACACAGAAGCTGTCTACATGGCACACCTTTTTATGCTGCCCACTGCCACGAATAAAAAAAACAATTGATTGATTGATATGTGGGGTTTAACGTCCCAAAACGACCATATGATTATGAGAGACGCTGTAGTGGAGAGCTCCGGAAGTTTCAACCCCCTGGGGTTTTTTAACGTGCGCCCAAGTCTGAGTACACGGGTTTACAACACTTCCGCCTCCATCGGAAATGCAACCGCCGCAGCCGGGATTTGATCCTGCGACTTGCGGGTCAGAAGCTGAGTACCTTAGCCACTAGACCACCACGGCGGGGCGAAAAAAAATTACAGAGGAAGGTTGCTCCTATAATACTCGGGTGGCTTCGGCGTATGTATAAAAGTGCAATCACATGTAATTACTTTTTTCTCTTGTGAAGTCACGTTTACGTCCTCAGGTGTAGGTAATTGGGAGAATCAATATATCTGCAATCAATATTTCTCTTCTTGAAACACTGTCATACTTTCGTACTTCAACCAAGAGGACTTTCTAAAAATTTGAGCAGCTTCTCCTACAAAAGGCTCTACTTACGGCAGAGCACGCTATACAGGAGAAGAATTTCATACGATGGACGAACACATGGGATGTTCAGTTTACATTTGATATATATATATATATATATATATATATATATATATGTGTGTGTGTGCAACGTAAGAAGGTAGCGATGGTTAGGAGTTAGTTGTAGAGGCAGAGAAGGAAGAAGTCGGATAGAATAAACATGGCGTATGAGCCAGGCCACGTCTCCCGCATCTAGCGTTACATTCACATATTCAAGAACGAAGAGTCATGGCGAAAAATCAAAAAGGAGATGATTACCCGTTTTAACGACTATGACCAAGACCTACTCATTGCCAACCATCTAGAGACAACGGCACACTATCGTCAATTTTCTAAGCAGTCCTCAACCATTCGAAAGCCCAGTCGCATCGACAACTGCCTCAAGACGAAGTGGCACATGAGTTTACTTACAGAAAGCCATGCGTATATTGGGAAAAACCCAACCGCCAATCGCGCCCCCCTTCTGCGCAAAACACAGAATTTCCGAAGTCATCGCTTCAGCATATGACACGAGACGTTGCTCAACCACCTGATGCCCTTCACTGTACGTCTCGCATACGTGGTCCACCACCTGGGGTTTCGTCATGCGGTTCTTCAAGCGCTCCTAACGCTCCCCACTTGCCTTATAAGGACGCCTTGCTCATAGTAGACCAGCTGACACATGGAGAAAATACCGAGCAATGCCATGACTACTCGAAGAGTGAAAATCCTGGTTTTACATCACTTGGCTCTTTCATCGCTCACAACGCTCACCACACGCCTCACTCACCGACTACGGTTGGGATAGAGCTGCAGAACTCTGAATATACTCAGCCAAGCCCTGAACCTACCTTCCAGATTCAGGCGCAAGAACAACTCGCAGCGAACAGCGAAGAAGAAGCCCCTGATGATGTATCTATCAACTCAGAAGCATTACCTTCATTACCCGAAATGCAGCACAACAGCCTAGAGACTACTACCTGCCCACTCGACACCACATTCAATTGCCCAGAAAGTCAGTGTCATAGTGAAAAAGGGCTGCCACCTCAGGTCTTTTCGCAGCAACATCATCAATGCCAGCAAGTCCAAGAACAACAGAGATTCCAAGGGCTATAAGAACAAGGACGATGACAAATGGAATAATCTTCGGAAGAACACATGCGGTTTATGGAAAGCCGTTTACAAACGTGTCCACCAAACCAACGACATATTCAAGATTTCTCACTCGAAACAAAGAAAGCATCGAATCCAGGATATTTTCCCAAGGGATGTCGAGTAAGCTTTCTCCTGTCGAGATCGAGACTCAGGCAACACGACATACAACGTCGAAAAAGGCGCCAAACCATACCCTGTATTCCGCAAGGACGCAGAAATCACCGCACCAGCCTCGGTCAACGAGCACGCAAACGGGTATATATATATATCTATATATATATATATATATATATATATATATATATATATATATATATATATATATATATATATAGGGAAAGAAGTGTATACCTAAGGGCTCGTTTTTTCGTGTTTTAACACAATATTAATGAGATATAACAGACAGTAATGCCAAGGAATATATATATATATATATATATATATATATATATCATCATGATATACTAATCATTATAAAAAAATTTGGAGAGCCCTTAAAGGAGTACTGAAGTGAATTTTAAATACTTTCAGGTTGTCATTCTAAATAAAAGCATGGGTGTAGAGAACCTTAAAGAGTTCTTGAGCATGCATTGAATATATGTTTTTAAAATCGCCAACTTAAAACGTCAATTTTGGTTTCAATATCAAGGGAGTGGTTTTACAGTGACGTGTCAACTCGAGGTTGTACTCACAGAAGACTAACTCATGGCATGCAAGCAACAGCTGCCAGTCTTCTGTAAGTCCTAGGGGGTTAATGTAAACAGTGATAAGTGAACGGTCATCCTAAGAATCTGACAGTGACTTCTGCAATTTAAGATGCATGCTGCACACATATTTCAGAAATCCAGTGAACTGTGTTGCCTTGTCGTTACAATGTCTGTTGCAGGGGGACTGGCTTGCAAAAGCTCACCAGCGAAAACTTTAAAATTAAGGAAAATATTTTATCTGTGTTTTCAGGCTCTGGTGGGGGAAAACGTTTACAGTGCACACCATGGAAACGAAAAATGTCCCCTTTGGAGTGCCTCAATATTGTGTTAGTACTCCTGTAAGCTTCGCCTTTAATAGTTGAACACAACAGCAATATCTGCAACATACCTTGCCTCCCCAATTGCTAGCGTGCGTTCTCCTCTCGATGGAGACCACACTGGGCCCTTCAAGTCCTTTTTTATTGCATCTACCTCGAATTTTCGCTTACAAAGATGTCCACGCTGGAATTTCTGCAACATGATCTCGTTAATGCTGTCAAATTAAAATATTTACTGGTGGTGCAAGGCGGTACTAATAGCGAAGATTGTTGCTGGCCTAGGTTATTAGCAAGGTTTGAATTGGCCTAGTTGTAATTTGCATAGTGTTAATTAGCTATTAACAATTTGTTATGGTCTTTTATAGTATATTATTTCGTTATGACCCAATTAGCTGCATTGTAAATATGCTGTTTTAATTGGCAAGGTCCTCTTAGTTCCTGTCTCTTTCCTTTATATATTTAGTGCATCTTTTATTTTCTTCGGAAGGCCCATGCATTGATTAAATGCCTACATTATTCACCAATAGCGTCAACCATCATGGTTATGCTGGCTGCAGCCCTTATTATTAAATTACTAAGCATTACAAAAAAAATGTACTAGTACTCTACGTACCTAGCCAAGAGCAAACTCTCTTTGTTTATAGTCAGTCCTATGAAGAAGGGAGTGCCCGCCAACCGAGTCATTGCTTTGCATGCGCTAGGCACAGCTTAGTTTTCTGCTAATGCGAAACGACGTAACAAAAAGCTTGAATATCTCTGGTCTTATTATCATTTTCAGTTTTGTTAGTCAAAACCACAATATGATTACAAAGCAAACTGGTGAAGGGCTCCGTAAATTGAACCATATGGTGTTCTTTAATGTGCACTGAATCACATAAAGCCTGGGTGGCTGGGCCTCTAATGTTTCACCTCATAATTATGGATCGTTACTAGCATCTCTAAAGTAGACACGAGCAGTGTCTTTAGGGGCCGATAAAGAGGTTTTATCTACATGTCTCATCATTATGTCAAGGAATTAGTCACCTAAAGACAAAGAATAGAAAGAAAACATAGCACAAGTGATTACTATTGCATCATACATAGAAAATGCTTGGGTCATGTTCTATCCCATCATCTCTGCCCAATTTGCAGTGCTAGATGTTCAAGATGAACTAAAGCCAACAGTCTCAAAACTGTTCAGCATCGACATCTCACTTCTAGTTAAAACAATGAACAATTGTGAATTGGATGACAAAAAGCTGTAGGGGCAAACGAGTAGTTTTACATGCTTGCACGGCACTCTACATCTCAATGACAAACAGTACTTGCAAGGCAAGTTAATGTACTTGTAATACAAACAAGACTAGTGTTCAGAAAGCCAGTGTCCAGGGCTGTGCTGTAGATTTCACATCTGAAGTGTGAAAAACCACCAGGGCTTTTTATGCATTTGCCTCAGATGATGGGGAGATGAAAGGCATCCATGCAGTCTTGCTATTTTTGCATGTACTTTGTCTATTTTCAACATTCACCAATTTTAACAAATGTCAGTTTTACTAATTAGGTTCTTTTGCTAAACACTAATTAACTCAGAAGTTGCGGCGATGGCGTAGTGGTTAGAGCATCCACCTCGCATGCAAGAGGTCCGTGGTTCAAATCCCGGTACCGCGCAGTTCCCAACCGGATTAAAAAAAATCCGCGTGTTGATGGAACTGCATTAAGAGGCCTGGGATGCGGCCTCACCGGCAAACACCGCCGAGAACGCACTCCCTCACCAGAGAAGGATTGGCCACCCTGGTGCAGTATCTGGCCACTACCTCCCACATGCTTACGTCAAATAACTCACGACCCTCAGTCCCCAGCAGCTGCGAAGCAACTCACCACGGCGGCGGTCAGATCTGCAACGTAGCAGAGGGTGCTAAGAATCTCTGGATCCGGACAGACCGCCATTGGAACCTGAACTTGGCAACGTTTAACGCTAGAACCTTATCTAGTGAGGGAAGTCTAGCTGTACTATTCAAGGAGATAGAGGGTGTTAAATGGGATATAATAGGGCTCAGTGAGGTTAGGAGGACAGATGAGGCCTATACGGTGCTACAGAATGGGCACGTCCTTTGCTATAGGGGCTTGGCAGACAGAAGAAAACTGGGAGTGGGGTTCCTAATTCACAGAAACATAGCTGGCAACATAGAAGAATACTACAGCATTAATGAAAGGGTGGTAGGTATCGTAATTAAACTGAATAAAAGATACAAGATGAAGGCAGTACAAGCTTACGCGCCTACATCCAGCCATGATGACGCTTCAGTTGAAAGCTTCTATGAAGACGTGGAATCGGCAATGAGTAAGGTAAAAACACAGTATACTATAGTGATGGGCGACTTTATTGCAAAGGTAGGGAAGAAGCAGGCTGGAGACCAGGCAGTAGGAGACTATGGCATCGGTACTAGAAACGCCAGAGGAGAGCTACTAGTAGAATTCGCAAAACGCAATAATTTACGGATTTTGAATACCTTCTACCGAAAACGAGAAAACCGCAAGTGGACATGGAGGAGCCCTAATGGCGAAAATAAGAACGAAATAGACTTTATAATGAGTGCATACCCTGGAATCGTGCAGGATGTGGAAGTGATTGGCAAGGTACGATGCAGTGACCATAAAATGGTACGGTCTCGAATTCGCCTAGACTTGAAGAAGGAACGACAGAAACTGATACGCAAGAAGCCAATCAATCAGCTAGCACTGAGAGGGAAAGTACAGGAATTCAGAGTGTCGCTGCAGAACAGGTATTCGGCTCTTAGTGAGGAAACCAACCTTAGCGTAGATACAATGAATGATAATCTGACGAGTATCATTACGGAGTGTGCAGTGGAAGTTGGAGGCAGGGTAGTTAAACAGGACACTGGCAAGCTTTCCCAGGAAACGAAGAACCTAATTAAGAAGCGTCAAATCATGAAAGTGTCAAGTACAACAGACAAAATAGAACTGGCAGAGCTTTCGAAGTTGATTAATAGACGTAAGGTATGCGATGTAAGAAAGTATAGCATGGAGAGAATTGAGCACGCTCTGAAGAACGGAGGAAGTGTCAAAGCATTGGAGAGGAAACTTGGGATAGGCAAAAGTCGCATGTATGCACTAAGGGACAAAGAAGGCAAAATTACTACAAATATGAATAGGGTAGTTAAAATAGCGGAGGAGTTTTACAGAGATCTGTACAGTAGCCGAGACAACCACGACCTTAATACTATAAGAACTAGCAGTAACTCAAATTACACCCCACCAGTATTGATAGAAGAAGTCAGAAAAGCTTTGGAGAGCATGCAAAGGGGCAAAGCTGGTGGTGAGGATCAGGTAACATCACATCTGCTGAAAGATGGAGGACAGATTTTGTTAGAAAAACTAGCCACCCTGTTTACGAGGTGTCTCCTGACGGGAAGACTACCAGAGTCTTGGAAGAACGCGAACATCATCTTAATACATAAGAAAGGAGATGACAAGGACTTGAAGAATTACAGGCCGATCAGCTTGCTCTCTGTAGTATACAAGCTATTTACAAAGGTAATTGCTAACAGAGTAAAGAAAACATTAGAATTCAATCAACCAAAGGAACAAGCAGGATTTCGAACAGGCTACTCAACAATTGACCACATTCATACTATCAATCAAGTAATAGAGAAATGCTCAGAGTATAACCAACCACTATACATAGCCTTCATAGATTACGAGAAGGCGTTTGATTCAGTAGAAATATCAGCCGTCATGCAGACACTGCGGAATCAGGGCGTAGATGAAGTATATATAAACATTCTGGAAGAAATCTACCGAGGATCAACTGCTACCATAGTGCTTCATAAAGAAAGCAACAGAATACCAATCAAGAAGGGTGTAAGGCAGGGGGACACAATTTCCCCAATGCTATTTACCGCGTGCTTACAGGAGGTTTTCAGAAGCCTAGAATGAGAACAGTTAGGGATAAGAGTCAATGGAGAATACCTTAGTAACCTGCGCTTCGCCGATGACATTGCATTGCTGAGTAACTCGGGGGACCAATTGCAACTCATGATTACGGAATTAGACATTGAGAGCAGAAAGGTGGGTCTTAAAATTAATCTGCAGAAAACGAAAGTAATGTACAACAACCTCTGCAAGGAGCAGCGCTTCGAGATAGGTAATAGTGCACTTGAAGTTGTAAAAGACTATGTCTACTTTGGGCAGGTAATAACCGCAGAGCCAAACCACGAGATTGAAGTAACTAGAAGAATAAGAATGGGGTGGAGCACATTCGGCAAGCACTCTCAAATTATGACAGGTAGATTGCCACTATCCCTCAAGAGGAAGGTATATAACAGCTGTATCTTGCCAGTACTTAGCTACGGAGCAGAAACGTGGAGACTTACAAAGAGGGTTCAGCTTAAATTGAGAACGACGCAGCGAGCAATGGAAAGAAAAATGGTAGGTGTAACCTTAAGAGACAAGAAGAGAGCAGAGTGGATTAGGGAACAAAGGGGGGTTAAGGATATCATAGCTGAAATCAAGAAGAAGAAATGTACATGGGCAGGGCATGTAGCGCGTAGACAAGATAACCGCTGGTCATTAAGGGTAACTGACTGGATTCCCAGAGAAGGGAAGCGGGTTAGGGGGAAAGAAAAGGTTAGGTGGGCAGATGAGATTAAGAAGTTTGCGGGTATAAATTGGCAGCAGCAAGCACAGGACCGGGTTAACTGGCGGAACATGGGAGAGGCCTTTGTCCTGCAGTGGACGTAGTCAGGCTGATGATGATGATGATGATGATATATATTGGGAGAGAGAGAGAGAGAGCCCCACCGTGGTGATCCAGTGTCTAAGGTTCTGGGCTGCGGACTAGTAGGTTGAGGGATAGAACGCATCCCGGCTGTGGCGGCTGTATTTTTGATGGAGGAGAAAATGCTGTAGGCCCATGTGCTCAGATTTTTGTGCATGATAAAGAAGCCCAGGTGGTCAAAATTTCCACAGCCTTCCACAACAGCGTCTCTCATAATCATATGGTGACATTTGTACGTTAAACCCCGCATGTAAATCAATCGATCAATCAATCAATTAGTCATATTTGGGTGCAGGTTAAGGAACCCCAGGGAGCCCTCCACTACGGCGTCTCTCATAATCATATGGTGGTTTTGGGACGTAAAACCCCACAAATATAATCTAATCAATCAATTAGTAAATCAACACGCACACATACAAGCACAAACACACACACAAACACACTGTGATAAATTTTAGGCACACTTCGATATTTAAATGAAAGGTGTTACAAATTGGAAGGATAGGAATCGTTGGTATGCCACCAAAACACTAGTATAGAAATGAAGAATTTAGAAACATAGAAATTCCTGCGTGCTACTTTATCTGTGGAGACCACAGTGCCCAGAAGAGTTGCAGCTTGTGTTTAGCAATTCAAGAAAACATAGCTGGAGGAAGCAAGGGGTGCCTGTGTGTTTCGCAGCGATAAAACAGCTTACATGTCATTAAGACCTATAATGTAAACTGGCTCGCTCGCCAGACTTTTCAGAACTTTCGCGTTTTTTTTTCTGGCAGCGTGAAATTAAGCCGTAAGTTACGTCCTTAGGCGTTCTCAACAAATCCACCCTGCTATGAACTCTCTTCACGTTGCCTTGCAACACCTGGCAAAGCAGCGGCTCCCTTCGCCTCATCATCATGCGTCGCCTAGGATTGTGCCTGAAGATGGAAGGAGAGAATACCAAATTTTTTTGGCGTGGATGAATTCGAACGTACATGCTCGCTCTGACTGTAAGCGTCACAGCCACTCAAATATTCAGGGACACTAGCAGAACGAGAATCAATGTAGGCCGTGCTGCTATGAAAGGGAGAACGACAAACAGAATTAAATAGGTAGAAACAGAGAGAGAGAGAAATAGAAAAAAACAGGCATACACTAATAAGTAGGGTGAATGAAATGTACGTAGAAGTACAGCGGTGGAAAAAGAAGAGCGGGAAGAAAAACTAAACCATAGGCATGTACAGGCTAGTAAGATAAGGGGTGGCAAAAAATGACTGCATATCCATGACGACAATGATGATGATGAAGGACGTTGCGCTAGAGGTTAAAAATGGTAAATCATGAATCACCTGTACATATGTTCAATGATCATCACATAACGAGATGTCACGAGAGCTGTGGTGTGATTGACGTTATATACACAGTTATTTTTTCGAAGAGTCACGCCACACGCCAGCCCACAAGCATGATACCGTCCACTGTCTTGGACAGCCATTCCTCAAAGCATCCGTCGGCCTGTCGTCATTTTATGGTGGGCTGTACCAGTTATATGTACAGCACGTCGCGCGACTCATCGTCTGTTTAGAACACGCATTGGGTGGTCGGCGTACGAGTTATTGTCGGCTTTCAAGAAGCTGCAACGCGCGACGCCTGGAGCGGCGTCCACCATGGCGTTCACACCGTTTCCACTACCAGCATTTTGAACGCGCGTCTCTTTCTTGCTAACGGCTCATAGCGATCCGCAGTGGTCGTGGCCCTCGCCCGCTACAAGCGTCACCTGAGCGGTGGTGCGCCATCTAGTGAGTGCTCTTGAAACGAAGAGCACAGCTGCGTATCCAGCGAGAGCAATGAGCACTAGCGTACACACCGACGCAACGACGAGAGGCCACCCCTCTGAAAGGAGGAAGCTCCTTAAAATGGGAGGGGTAAGCAGGTGGAATTCGAAAAAAGTAGGAAGTGAAACGTACCACAACCATTAGACGAGAAACAGTGAGAAAGTTGTCTTTTCGTCCACTTCTCTTTCTTCAAAATTACAGTGCAAGTACTTCTAGTAACATGTAGTATACCATCTTGACATGATTGTCTGTCAGGTCCCATTTATATTGAGTCCAACAAAAAAGCAGCGCTTCAAATTTACCCTTCTGTACCGTACCTATGTATTACGTAGCGTAACAAGGGGGTTGGAAAGACAAGCTGACGTGAGGAAGATGGAATCGAGGAGAGAAAGACCGCAAGCTTGGCTGATTAGTGTTCGCACTGCTTTTGGTTAGTTCAATCATCCCCATTTCTCGCTTATTGATTTCTTTCAAATCACACCTCCCTGCGAACTAGCTATTCGCTTCATTCAAGTTTGCTTCAGGCCATACCTATGGCTCACGTATATTCTCGTGGCAGGTATTTCTGACACCTGACAACCGCGTCATTAAACAGTGATACTTCACAACGTGAACTCTTCGCTTAACTGCAAAGATCCTACTTTCCATGAAAATTCCTACAAGTACTCACTCATTTTGGTGTTGGCGTGCAGAAGAAGCGTTTCATCTTTCATCTGCAGAGCTATAAGTCGACCGAAATCCTGATTTCACAAGTTTTAGCGGCACTTCATGTGCGCTTTTCTTGAAACACAAGGGTGATCTCTTACGAAACTCACGCCGACCACAAGATACACCGATTGCGCTGAACCAGTGAAGCCATTTTCATTTCCTTCGCCACAACGAGCCAAATGATCGTGTTCGCCGTGTCTCTCGACAGAGAGTCTGTTTTTAGAGCCAAACTACCGAGTGGCGAGGGTCCTTGTTGCGCCTCGCCTTTGCCTGAAATCTCACGGGACGTCTTACGTACTACTTGCGCTGTTCTCCGAGAAACACGCCGGAGAAGACTACTAGCATTTCAGCCACGCGGAAATAGCGTCCGGCAGCCCCGTATACTGACACTTCGGCGCATCTATGGCAACAATCGTCGACGAGTCTTTGCGCGATTTCCCTCGCAAGCTGTGAGAAAAGAAACGAAAACAGTAGATGACTTGTAATCAGGTGGTGGATGTAAGCAAGGAATAAGAGAATAAAAAATATGGTACCAAAGAGGAACAAAAAAAAACAGGAATGAATGCCTAAAAGAACGGTCGGGAGGCGCGTTTCGAGGAATACGACGACGCGAAAAGAGGCCACCGCTTTGTCTGTTGAACAAACATAAAAGGCGGATATGTCGTTTCCCGTTGCAGCGACCCGGCGGTGACACGGCGATGCTGGCCCATTCGGGTGGCACCAGCCAACCAGCTCGGCTGCCAGAGAGATTACATCGGGTCGTGTTCCTTCGGTTCGCCTTCTCTTTCGTGGCTGCATTCGGGAGGTGGTTGAGGAGGAGACAGTATCGATTCAGGGACGAGTGTTTTCTAGACGAATAAAAGACGAGTCGTCGATGCACATGTGTCCCATACCGAAAGTTGCGGGGTTTTGCAACTACTTCGTGTTGTCGACGTCGGGCTTTAGAAATTACCGCCTATAATCTGCGTATAGGTGTATGGAGGCTGCTACTTTATGTTTCGAGAAAATAAAGCTTCACGTTTCTCCTATTTTACTTCAGATCTATGCTTCAGTGAACACAAAGTTTGTTTAAATATATATTTACACTTTATTCGGTCTCAAAAATTTACGTTTATCATTTCGCCCTGAGTAGCGTTCTAGGTTTTAAATTGGCCCTTCTTAGAAAGATTTGCATTTTTGTTTCTTTGCATTCGATTAGAAACCGATGTAATAAACAGGGCGCTAGGCTTGACATGGAGAGAAACTGATAGTTTGTTTCGTTGCCAAGCTCCCAGAAAGCGATGCTCAGTGCTATGTCATCAACATATTTTGCGCGCAGTTGAACACGAAGGGCTGTTAGGACAGTACTTTAGTTGCGGTAATGTCGACGAAGATGCTTAAAGCGTGATGATCGAATGTCCCAAGCACCCCATTCATAGGCAGTGACTAGAACCGGAACTTTGTTGACTGCTTGCGGAACGAACATTTTTAATAGCCGAAGTACTAGCCGATGTACTGCTACACCTGACGACTACTAACATAATTACATCGCGTAAGGCGATCGTGCTCGTATGTGCATGACATCAACGGGACGTGCGAAAAAGAGAAAAAAAAAACCTCTTTATTTTACAGAACGCGCCTTTTTTTCCCTAACATGGCAGCTGCAAAAGACGAGCTTCAGTACGTATTATTTGCGTAAAGCCATCATCGTCATGAATTCGCAGGTGCTGTCTTCGTGCTCTTCTACTTCGTCCACAGTACACATGCACCGATGTGTTCGGCGCGCCATTTTGGTAAATCTAGTAGGTGACAAAATGGTTACAGACAAAGAAAAGAAATTTAAACAGAGACGGACATTCTTGCTGAAAAACGTTTTTGAAGCGGGTTTAGAACTTGCGTATCCCCGATTCAAAGGCGAGCATCGTAACTACTCGGCTCTCCGGAAACATTAGCACAGCACAATATGTACTATGTATAATAAAGTACAATAGAGTGTAGTATAGTCAAGGTGGCGAATTGCAAGTGAGAACGTTTTTTCTGAAGTTTGTTTTGCGGCAAAGGGGATAAAGGCCGCAAAGAGCAAACCTGAGCCGTAAAAATGAACATTTGTAGAATTGCTGCAATACGCATAATTCCTATGCTCCCTGAAGCGCCATGCGTGGCAGCTCTGATAGGCACTAGCGCCAGTGGTGTGTTTAAAAGAAACTCTGTGACATAAGTACAGAGGAAGCTAGCAATTTGGAAAAACAGGAACTTCATAATTTTGGTTTCAACAATTAAAAAGGTTGCCTTTACTTTTACACTATTTTTTTCCGTAGAACATCTTTGTCTTCTTTCTTGGGTGAGTTTGACACTCTACCTTTTTCCGAAGTTCGTGAATTATTTAGTTAATTAGGGCAATGAGTTCTGTATTGTTTAACACACGTAAAAAACTACAACTCAACGGTGCTGCATTTCTATGAAGGCTAGCTGTTAGCGCCCCGTTTACTACATGATGTCAGCGTAGTTTAAAGAACACCGCATGGTCAAGTTTTCCTGAGCAGCCCCTCCCTCCCATACACACACACAACGATGTATGCCATAATCATATAGTATTTTTGACATGTGAAGCCTCTGATAATATTGTCATTATCATTGACGGAGAGCAGAATGGCGTTGTCACAAAGGAAACAAGAATTAAAAAAAACAAAAAAATATATAAAGGAAAAGTTATTCACAGTAGCTTCAAGCGCTCGTGCATTGCCTACCTGTGACTAGTATTGTCATGCAATGTACTTTTTTGTCTTACAGTCTATGTAAAAGTACGACGCTCAGAATATCACATTTGACGTGCCAGGATAACGTATTGGCAGTGCGAACACAGGCGGGCTTTAGTGAATACGAGAGAAACTCGCGTGTTTGAGGCCACTGCCAGGACTCGCACAGAAGTTGATTATAAAAATTATAATTTAAAGCAACAAAAACATGGGAACAGTGACGAAGAAGATGTAATAAACGAACACTAATTTTTCATCAAGAAAAAAAGAATATGGTCTCGAAGGCCATATGAAGTTAAACTGAGAGCGAGTAAAACAGACAATTATTGTGTAGAGGCTTGAGAGTCGGAGTCTTTCGATATAGACTGGTTCCAGTAAGGCAGGGGCGGGAAAAACAGATGAAAGCCTTGCCCGGCTGGCTTTCTTGGCTGCAACACTATCATGCGTAGAGGCAGAAGAAATACGAGGGTTTTCGATCTCAGAATAAGTAAACTAAGGGCAACCAATAAGAAGCATATAGAAAAAAGACAAGTTAGAAATGCGAGCCACCCCACAGCTTCTGCCGCTATCTCTGCAATGCAAAGGAGCGTTCAATTTTCAGATTCCGCGGCGAACCTCTGATCCGGAACGACAGGGGAACTTTCCCGAAGTCAGGGGTTGTTTCTTGCAATGTGCTCTTCAAACACACTTCCATACCCACGCAGAAATAGGATTTGTTCACATATTTCAAGTGTAAGAGAAAGGTATTAGTGGTCGTGGTATAAGAAGTACATCAAAAATAATTACTCTAATAGAAACAATAAAAATAAAAACAATATATGGGCTCATACACAGTGCAGTTTGACGATGGAAAGTTTCGTTAGGGTCGTTCAGTATGAGAGTGAAGGTGTTGTGGTGACACCGGGCGGCATATAGCAAAAAGACCTTTCAGAAGTTAGCGTTTTGGTCGATGCGACTGAGTACTCCGAGAAACTAAACTTTAGACGCCAAGCTTGAAAGTTTCAGTTCTTTATATAAACCGTAAAGTCACATAATTGACAAGAAAAAGAAGGCTTGCCTGAGACTCGCATTAAAATACTATTTTCAATTATTTCGGTATCGGTGAAATAATAAAGACAGAATTAGCATCAGGTTGTGAAACGACTGAACGAGAATTGATACTGGGTCTTACTATTGACCTAGTGCAGCAAAAAGCTTACAATTTTGACCCCCAAAAGGTTAGAAAGACAGGTCGCATGTCTTTTGATTGCGGGAATAACAAATGTTTACAGAATAAAAAAAGTACAAGAAACCCATTAACTTTATGAAGACCAGTAGAAATTTTTTGCGATGTGCCCCACCATGGTGGCCTAGTAGCCAAGGCACTCAGCTGCTGACCCGCAGCTTGCGGGATCGAATCTTGGCTGTGGCGGCTGCATTTTTGATGAAGGCGAAAATTCTGTAGGCCCGTGAACTCTGATTTGCGTGCACGTCAGACAACCACAGGTGGTTAAAATTTCTGTTGCCCTCCACTATGGCGTCTGTCATAGTCATATTGTCGTTTTGGCACGCTAAACCTCGCATATCAATCAATCAATCATTCAATCAATCAATCAATAAATAAATCAATCAATCAATCAATTGTTCACAAAAGTTTTGCTTAATATTGTTCGCGACAAACATCATTCAACTTGGCTAAAGTCACGTTCAGTAAAGCGGGCACGTTGAGGCAAGTTTTTTCTAATCACATGCTCCACATTAGGTGAAGGTGCAAGTAGACTGCTATCGCAATTGAATGCTGGCTCTTGATCACCTGCTTTACAGAGGACATCGATGTACTTAAACACAGAGATCAAGGTGTAGTGAAGCAGTGTGCACCACATCATGAATAGTTCCATTTTGTTCCGGTTAACAGCCTTTCATTTTTGTTTTGCTAACGTTTTGTTCTAATAAATGTTTCAATTGATGAGTGGTTAAATCTAGGTGTTTTTCTCGTGTTGTGGCCTTTTATTTTGTGTGTTCTAGTTAGAAACTCTTTGATAATTGTTCCAGATGTTTTGGTATGTTCACATGCAGCCGCACTACGTCTTCTGTAGGCGACAGGCGGCAGTTCATGAACGGAGGGACATTGTGTGGCCTTGAAGTGCTTATCTCCTAAAAACAATTGTCCGTATCGTAGCTCAAAGTTGTCATCGCTACACCACAAGTTTCGTTCCCCGCAGCGAAGGATAACGCCTCACAGTTGCCTGACAGAATTATGTTCGCACTCCTTACCAACTATTTTTACTTAAGTCTCTAGTTGCTTCGCTTTGCTAGTTCTAAGAACTCCAAGATTTTAGTGAGTGAAGTAATCACAGTTGGACTATGGTGAGACTGGGTCATATAAGTTTAAGGAGGCCTGCAACCCCCTAGTAATAACATCAGTAGGAACATTAAGAACACGACAAAGAACAGTGCGTGAGGGAGGGAATGAACTCACGAGCTTCTTCCCTTCGCCATCCAAAGAGGAGAAGGTGAGAGAGAAAAAATGAAAAACAAAACATGGTGCCGCTTTTTCTCGAGATCCAGCCAAGGCCACTAGCGGGAGATTCTCGCGCGTTCCGGAAGATGCCTCTCCAAAGGCTCTGCGGCTCGGAGACGCCTCGCATACCTCCCTATGCTCGCTGGCTTCGAGTATGACGCCCACTGAGACGGCTTTCTTCTCCATTTTTTTTGCTTCTCCCCCTTTCTTGCTTTTGGCTCATAGTTCCGGCAGCACCACCGGGACACACCGCCCCGAGGTGCATTCCTGCTGGATGGCTCTTTTCTCTGATGCACACCATGCTCACTTTCATCTCATCCTGCTTCTTCTGTTTTTGCCCATTCCATGTTTTTTTTTTCTCTCCTCTCATTCCCTCACTGCCATTCGCGTGAGGATGTCTCCTGTATGCATTGTTCCAGTGCATTCCACAGTTTATTTCGAGCGGGGAAAATTGCTTCTGCAGCGAGGTGGTTCTTTTGCCCGCTGGGCTCAAACCAGTATCTGTCTTTTTTTTATGCGAGAAGCTGTTTTGTCGGCCTTAAGAGATATGAAACTGTACAGTTTTTCTCTATTTATTCGCTCCTAGGTGCACTATCTCCACCTCAAGCGTCTTGTACTGTTGTTCGCATACGGGCAACCAGCCTTGACTACCAGCTGAAATTATGGGCAAGAGTGACGAAAAGCTAGACTCCTTCCGCGTGGTGCGAGACAAAGGTCGTAATATGCAGAGAACGCCAGCTCGAAACGTTGTGTCAAGTGTTGTGCGGAATTTTCCTCCAAAAAGAAAAGAGAGGAATGCGCCTGATCCAGAAAAGTACTGAAATGAGACAATCTCCAAAGATATGAGAAGCGAAGAAAAGCCGGAAGGACTGCACAGGCCAGCTGTAGACTAACCAAGAAGTGGCAAGAACTGAGACTGTAGGGAAAGCAAAAAAAAGCAAAGCAAGAGCAAAAGAGAAGGTCATTGAAATGTGATGTCTGGAGATTAGAAGATGCGTTAACGAATAACAAACAGCTGCAGGTATTTAGGAACTGTCCCCTCGAACGTTAATATATAAAGCAGCTTACAACCCGATTGATTCACTAAAAAAGGAATGGAATTTCAGCACAAGATTGTTGCTCCGTTATGCTGTACTTAAAGCTCACTAAAGCCTCGCTCGCTGATCGTTATTTTGTTTTGCGATTGCGTTCCTCAATCTTTCTTTTCACGCGTTTTTTTTCATCTCAGGTATCTCTTTTTTCTTGGGGGACTTGGGAGCCTCGTCCTTTCTACATTTCAATTCCGGTCAATTCGAAAAGCCGCTAAGACGATATTGTTTTCATACTATCTCATTGGTGTTTGAATTTGACTGAAAGTATGTTCTTGGAGCTTCTGGGCGTTGAGGCAGTACTTTATTTCAAGATCAACAAAGTTGACTTCTGAAAAAAAAACAACACATTTGCACTTTGTTTTTTTATTTTTGACTTGCTTGCTATTTTATTTGTTCTCTTTACTGCTCTCATAGGTGTTCCAATATTAGGAAACGCACCGATGGGAAATAATTCACGTAGGTCTTCTCTATAATCAATCGTTACTCCGAGTAAGCGTACATGAACATGCTAACAAAAACCACCCTCCATAGAACTTAACGCGCCCTCACTCGATCTTTTTATCGATGCCAATGCAGGAAGCTCTTAAGATATGTTTTCATCATTTCGATTTCACATCTGATTAGCAGGCTCACGTATATGAAAAAAGGCTTTGGTCAAATTGATTGCTTTTGTGCCATAAGGTTTTACCAAAAATCACTATATTTCTTGAGGTAAGAGTAATCGTAAACAAAACTAATATGCTTTCATTTGTTCAAAAAGAAAAAAAAATATTATTAGAATTTGAAAAAGGCTGCTAACTTAGCCTGTTTTGCAAAAAGGAAAAAAAAAAGACGTTGCTGCTACTTCGCGTTTGAAAACAATGAACAAATACAAATTTATACCACGATGTCTTTGAACTATGCGATCATTGATCAAAACTTCATGTCATGAAAGTGGCTCATAAAAATTTACTTTAGTGTTATGTACAAGTACGATTGCCACTTGAAATAGCATTTCAATAACCTGAGTTATGCGTACTTAGAAAACCGGACTTTAAACTGATGTGAGCCCATAGTATTTGTTTGCCATGCCGAGATACCTGGACAACAATAATACAGTGTGTGAGTGAACAAAAGCGAAATGCTTGAAATACAATTAAAAGACTGTGATGATACGATGAAGGCGAAGGCAAAGACTTGGAAACAACCCAGATAATGTTCTTGTTTTCTGAATCAATAGCGAGCAAAAAATAACAGAGACAAAATCACACAAAACATCAGCAAAACAGAGGTGAACGCTGCTGCAGAAAGAACAATCTAGATGCTTAGAAAAAAAAAGTTCAATGATTTCGAGTCCTTCGTACTCAACTATGGAAAAGCAGTGAGCCAAATTATCAACGCTTAAATATGGGTCTTTGCTGTTTGCCGATGTGAATTTTCAATGAATCATTATTAGAGTTTTGACCATGCATTTGAAGCTAATGACATAAGTTATAAATTTTTCCTAATTATCAAGCTTTCAGTTCAAAACGTTAAAACATTCTGTTCCAAAAGAAACTATTGTCAAGGGAGCAGGTCTGTATTCCTAACGAAAAAAAAACATAAAAATAAGTTATGCAACTCGTTCTTCCTTTGTTATTTTGCCGGTGCAAATAAATTTACTGGCAAAAACTTCCGTTAACAATTGTTTGTTTGTTCAGCAAGGAAGAAGCACGAGAACGCAGTCCGTAAGCTTTACTCGTGACCACGCAATGGGAGAGTTTTCTTATTTTGTTACTGCTGACTGGACGGGTAAAGACAAACTGACGTAAACACTGATTGCCGGCCTTAATCGAAGTGCCAGCCATTACACGTTGTCGCGGGAAATTTGTGGAAGCAAGGGATAAAACGCGTAAAAAAAGGAAACAAGCAAGATTATGGGAAGGGCAAACGAAACCGTCGAGGCATGCCACGCTGGCTTTCCAATAATGACTGCAAGGGCTTGTAACACTAGCGTGTAGCTGAGACAATTTAACAAATTGAACTCTTGCCTCGCTTATACCGCTAAGCAAAAAGGCGTCGATAGTGTGGCACCAGTAAAAAAAGAAACTTACCCCATTCAAATGTCTCGGGAGTCGGTCAGTTCCCCGAGTGGCATTCTTTTTATTTTGTGTTGTCTTTAGTGTGCTCCGTGCACGGCAACTAGAATGACCCGGACAGCATTTGCGGCACAAGAAAAAAAGCCCATGTGCATGTCATATCGTATCGCTCGAGTGTCTGGCGTCTGTGCCTTGCGGTGCACCGAATATACGTCGTGTGTTAGAAGTGTGGAGTGTAGACTGACAGTACTATAATTGCGTTAACATAATTCAGGGTATAAAAAACAGCAAAATCAGTTAACATGACTTCGTTCTTTTATGTAAAGAGTATCTTTCATTAAGAGGTTTTCAAAGACTTAAAAAAAAGAAAGCGAGATGATAGAAAAAGGGAAAAGACGCAAACAGAAAAATTTACCGCAACTTTGATGAAAAATTGGCTTTACTACATGTCTCTAAGCGCGAAAACACGTTTCATTACGTGCCCAGTTATGTATTTTAAGTGCAACTGACGCCTTCACTTAACTGAAACATTGGGTGTGTAATATTTATAGTAGACCATGTAGGTGTTGATATACCAGGATACCGTATTGTAAAGACTCTCGGTCTGCTTTTTTCCGATGCAGTAAAAATTGAGGTTCAATGTCTATAACAGGCAGCAAAATTGGCCTAATGCACACTAGCGCCAGTGTGTATAGCTTAACGGCAATAAGTATTTTCGCGCATCCTTTTATATAGCTTCGTAAGCAATAGACATTTCAGTTGCCAATACGCAAGCGTTTCATCTATCTATCTATCTATCTATCTATCTATCTATCTATCTATCTATCTATCTATCTATCTATCTATCTATCTATCTATCTATCTATCTATCTTCTATCTATCTATCTATCTATCTATCTATCTATCTATCTACTATCTATCTATCTATCTATCTATCTATCTATCTATCTATCTATCTATCTATCTATCTATCTATCTATCTATCTATCGATCTATCTATCTATCTATCTAATCTATCTATCTATCTATCTATCTATCTATCTATCTATATATCTATCTATCTATCTATATATCTATCTATCTATCTATCTATCTATCTATCTATCTATCTATCTGTAGTGCATGATAATCATCATCATTTCTCAATGACGGGCGCCGCGCCTCTCGCGCAGCTGATGCTTGCTCGAGCTGCGCGAGGATTAGAACAAGCATTTGGTGTGTCGGACGTGGACAGCCACCGCGGCTTCGTTTGAGGCGTGGAATAAAGTGGCGAGAGAACGACACGACCAAGTTGGCCGCCGTCCCGTCTTCCTCTCTCGCTACATTGGTGACCCGGAGAACACGCCCTTCGCCCGAGCGGCCCGCTGCCCATGTTCCCGCAACTCTGCCCGCCAGTGCCGCCGTTCCAATCGACCTACCCCAAGGTATGGTTCATGCAGCTCGATGCCGTTCTTGCGTTGAATGGCGTCACGGACCAGCCCCTGATGCACGCCATTCTTCATGACGCCCTTCCGGTAGAGTTGCGTCGTCTCGCTGCCACTTCAAGCACCAGCCCGCAGCCTTACGATGCCCTCTGCACTGCGGTGCTCGCCCGCAACGGCCTCACGTACCGACCGCTTCGAGGGACCCGCGACTTTGGGGCTGTCACTGCGTCGCAACGTGTGCTACCAACCGTGGCCCCACCAGACTCCATGACGACCACCTTGCCGCCCGCCTCGGAGCCTGGCACAGGTGACCTTTCACCCGTTATTCACTTCCCGACCTCGAAGCTTTCGCCTGCAACAATGTCCGATAAACGAGACTTAACCTCTCGTCTGGCCACTAGCGACGCGTGTCCTGCGCCCGACTGCCCATCCGCCAAGGTTCTCGACATTTGGGCTGAATGCAACTAGTCAGCCACGAGGTTTGTGTTTTCATCGTCCTCGGCCGATGACACTGCAGGCATGCTTACCACCGGCTCGTCTCGGCCGACCTCCATGGCTCACAACACGGCTGACACGTCAGGTTCTACGACGGCAACATCACCGAACGCCCTGGTGTCTACCACGACTACGGACATCGTCACGCCTGCTATTCACCCCCCGGTCGCGAAGGCTTCAGTGTCGACAATGTCCGAAGGTGCCTTTCCACTCACCTCAATGATCTGCGTGTCCTGCCAGCAGCAACCATCCTCGCCCTCGCAGTCTCTCGCAGGCGAAGTTGAAGCCACAAGCTGTCAACCACGGCCAAACTTCCGGGATGTTGCGACTATGACCGACGCTCCTGAGGACGACGTCCCTGGTCTGCCTATGTCACAGCAGACCACACATTTCACGCCTGGCATACAGGCACCCATCTTCCATACCGACCTGCGCACGAACTGACGTGCGCCGACAACTGAAGGTGTTTCCCCAAGTCAAGGTACGCCCACTGAGTCTCCTCCAGAGTCCATATCTGCTGGATCCCATGACACGCCTCCTACTGAGTTCTTGACGGAAACCGTAGGTGAGCTGGCGTGTAGGCACACCTTGCACAACTGGATTGTAGGCACACCCTTTTACAAGCCGCATACGTCATTCACCTCTACCCAACGTGTACAATGCTACTTACTCACTGCCAACGTAAGTGGTCAAGTCCACTCATATTCAAATACCACTCACGTCATGACACCTGCGCACCGACATCGGCACCAGGGCTGTGCACGTCCGCGAAAGCACCGTCAAAGCCGTTGCTTGTCGATGGATGGTCTGCAAGACTTCACTACGCCACTTCTAATTGCTTCGCGCGCAGGGGCCAAATCGGCTTTTGTGCACCCGTCGTCACCTCACCCTGAACGCCTCTCTACCTGCAATGCTTACTCGCGACACCCTGTGCGCTCCCAGCTAGCCCCAGCTGGTCATGCTGTCACCCACTTGTGTGCAAACACAGTTTCCGAACGCTTACTTCTTCGTCCACTGCGCAACTCCCAGTGTCGCCCACCAGAGACCCACAGGTTCTCGATGGTCACTACACGTTGACAAACTGGACTTCCCAAACGGACACCTTTCGGATTGTCGTTCATGTATATAGTCTCTTTCTCTGTCTTTGTTATATACACTTCAAATCGCGCAAAGCGCTAGGGGGGAGCCCTGTAGTGTATAATCATCATTTCTCAATGACCGCGCCGCGCCTCTCGCGCAGCTGATGCTTGCTCGAGCTGCGCGAGCAAGCAGCACGAGCAAGCATCAGCTGCGCGAGGATTAGAACAAGCTAGCGCACTTGGTGTGTCGGACGTGGAAAGCCACGCGGCTCCGCTTCAGGCGTGGAATAAAGTAGCGAGAGAACGACACGACCACGTTGGCCGCCGTCCCGTCTTCCTCTCTCGCTATCTATCTATCTATCTATCTATCTATCTATCTATCTATCTATCTATCTATCTATCTATCTATCTATCTATCTATCTATCTATCTATCTATCTATCTATCTATCTATCTATCTATCTATCTATCTATATATCTATATATCTATATATCTATCTATCTATCGAATTGCGTCTGAGTGCTTTCGTGATCAACCCCTTAAATTGGCTTGAAGAAAGTTCGTATCGGAGGTTGAGATGGTCTGACGAATATGACATACTGGTAAATACATGAATAATTTCATAATCTTGTCGCGTAAATTGCCAAATGATTTACAAATAACAGTGACGCATACCCGTGGGCTGGTATGTGCCACTGGTATGTGCGAAAAATACCATAGGTGAGTGACACTTAGTATCTACCTAGGAAAGGTGAGAACACACATTGGTAAGCTTAACGCTCGTGCATTAAGAAAAAAAAAACATCACATCGGTAACAGTGACTCATCAAATGCAAAGAATAAATGCCAGCGACCCCGCAGGAATCAAACCCAAGCATTCTGCGTGGCATTCAAGCCTTATACCACACAGCTACGTTAGGTCTCAGATCTACTTTTCAAATAGATCCTAATGTTTGTGAAACGTCATTTGGTGTTGCAGTGCTGGCTATCTAATTTTATAAACATTACAATGTACTCCTATAAGATAGCCATCACGTCGGATAAACGTCAATGGTAGTTAGGTACCATCCGCTCATATTGATTTTTGTAGCAGTGTTCAGGGCTACCATCCCCGTGAGCACGAGCACTCCATATCAGTTTATCGCTTCTCTACTGATGTTCATTCAAGCATCGTTGCGCAAGTGCAAACAACTGGTTATACAAACATCTTCAGCTGTTCAGCATAAGTGTGTGAATACAACATTTGTACATCTATATAGCATCATTTTATAAAGTGTCACTGATTAAAATTACAACATGGCCACCTTTTTTTCGTGTTCTTGGCTTAACGTCGATTCTTAAGATACGTAAAATCTGTCGTTTTTTTAAACAAAAGCAGCGTAAGTACTGTTGTAACCTATATACACACTTTCCTTATATCGGCGCTACTTGCGTAAACTGGAGTGTCCGGCTGAGTCCTCATATTTCGCGCGGCAAACAGTCTGGAACATTGAAATTAGGTTTCAGATGTGATAATGGTTTGTAGAGGGTCCGGCATCACAATGAAAGAGTGAGAGGTTCTGCTTTCGCGCAATTGAGGTTGTGAAAGTGGACGAGTGCATTAACGGTCTTTTGTGCGTCTTTGCTCCGAAACATGAAGCGTTAGACTTACTACAAACTACAGTGGTGCGGCTCGTGGTTGCCCAGCAGAGAATACATTACTGAAATAACCACCGAATAGGATACTTCTATATTGGAAGGTCTCTACGGGGTCTGCACCGGGATTGTGAATGTACGGTGGGTTGAGATAAGCTTGTATGGAGCGCATCCAGTCGTTATGATGAGATAACGTGGCTTGTTTCGCAACAAAGTTGCGAAAAACTTACCGCGACATATTGCGTTCTCTCGCCGTTAACCTCTCGTTTTCTGCGGTCGATCGGACACCCACCCTAAAATGATTGCAGCCACCTTGCTCGAATGACCATGAAATCCCGAGTGACTCGAATGGTTGCGAAGCCGCTCTTATGATGTCTGGATTCCGGTGCGGTTGCTTCGCTTATCCTAGAAGAAGTACCATTGATTACGAAAGTGTTTTGTTGTCACCTGCAACGTTACCCTATCTATAAGCGTTCTCCCCAGTTGCTTTACCGGTGACTTCAAATGCTGTACACGAACCGCGTTAGTTCATCTCCGAGTGATATTATCAGAGCTCCCTCGCTTTGAAAATGGGAGTGTACCACTCCTTTCGCCGTACGAGACGCAATACCAACATATGCTTGGAAGTATTTGAACGCACATAACAATCGAGTGCCATGTTTCTCGCAAGAAATTACAAGTGAAAAATTCAGAAACACGAATGAAAAATTTCTTGGTATTCTAGATCGGTGGCTTTGATGCATAGCTAGTGTTTAAGGCAAACAGAAAGAATCAGAAAGGCACACAGGTACGAAAAAAAGACGCAGCATACCTACGAGGTAAATTATGATGAGTGGGGTGAAGCGGGCGGACGAATGAACGGACGAACGAATGGATGACAGCACGGACGGACTAATGGACGCTTTGCCCAGCTCATCATCGTTCACTCCGTAGATATGCTGTGACACCATATTGAATGACATGCAATGCAATGCAAGTGTCTTCTACGACGACTACGACGACACGGGACATACGACCCACGGCGAAATATCTACTGCTATAACCGGTTGCGTAACATTGCTAGGATGTCACTACGATCCCATTCGACAGATTGGGTTCCTAAAGTTTTCAACAGCACTGTATTGCGACGGCACACCACCATGATCTCGCCACAGAACCAACGTCGTAGCTGGCAACTCGGGTTCATTGTCACGTCACGTGGGAGCACTTGCGCTCATCTCGCTTCTGCAGTTTCTCGTTCCCCAATGCTATCACGTGATTGCTGAGAGAGTGTAAGGGGGAGAGGCCACAGTGTCTAACACAGTCTCTTAGACCATAGAGTTTTCGAAAATTAACTAGAGGAGACTCTGTCGCTGCGATCGCTCAGCGATCATGGCAATGATGGGTAGTACACACATTTGCCTAGTCTTCGTACTAGCGGACGGCGAATCGTACTTGCGGCTACGTTTATTGCTGTGTTTCGGTTTTGTATTGGAAGAAAAATTCAACCCTTTCGAATTTCGTGACCCGATTTGGAAAGGTAAGTCTAAAAGATTAAGGTGGTGAAGTGCAACCACTGAACATTTGCTGATTTTAGTTTCGTGAGAAAACAGCTCCAAGCCACATGAACACACACGAAGCCGAAAGCAGGCGAGAAGTACGAAGATTAGACAAATGTGTGTACTACCCATCATTCTCATGCTCGCTAAAGCGCCGTGCGTTGCAGTTTCCATAGACACTAGCGCCAGAGTTTCCTCTAATGTATATGAGGAAACTCTGTCTTAGACAGGCTGGAACGCGCTAGCACGTGAGTAGGTTTCGGCAGTGCTGGGTCAGTGGTCGTGCATGCGCAGTAAGGCTGTTGAAGCCGCACATCACCACATTGGGACTCAGTCAAAGGCTGCTTCGCATCTAAAATATTGCTCTCCGAAGCTCACGTGGCTGTTGTACCCCGTCGCCATGTTCCGCACTCACCTTGTGAGAATTCACTACTAGGCTAGAGAGAACTCACGACGTGCGTTGCGTTTTTATTCACATTTCACGGTGCTTGGAAAGAGTGCATGTCAAGTTGAAGTGTTTATTATGTGCTTGCCTCTGCCATACTTGTGTGGGGTTCATCATGTGTGGCGTTCAGGTATATGTTCACAACTACAGCTACTGCAAAAGTTACGTTGTGATCAGGTGAGTTTTGTCATCGGGACGGAAACACGGCGCTAGGCATCGACAAAAGGCGACCCACTTCAACTGCTGTAACATCAGCCAAATACCAATAACCATCGTAGTTGCTCTTATACATCTATGCACTATTAACAACCACCTACTTCTGTAAATACACGTTTCACTTTCGTGTTATACCGATTTCTATGATAGTGGGATCAGCCATGTGTTCAAGCCTTATACGACTACAGTGTAAACTTCTATTTCTTGAGCACTACAACCGCATTGTAGCACCACTTTTCTTTTTTTTACTTTTTTGTGCTGGATCATTACAATATGTAGAAGGAAAGTTAAGGCACTCAGTCAGCTTACGTAAAAAAAACATTGAAGCAGCCAGCCAGAGATGGATGTTCAGCGTAACATACTACAATGCTTTGTTGGTCCGTCAGAGTGTTTGAATATATCTTGCCTCCGCCTTCAATAGCGTTACCGAGTTCAGAACCTAAGAAGATTAAGCTCATTATCTTTTGCTCGGCAGCCGTACTAACCACCTACTTAACCGGTCGTCCTCGTTTTGTTACTCTTTTGATTTGTATCTCGCAAACCACTTCAATTCTTCCTCCTTCTCAGTTGCTTCAATCGTGGTATTCCAGTTGCTCGTGTGCAGCGAAGTGTTTTCTGCTTCGCTGCACAAGGCTTGTATAACTCTAACCGATGTGTCTCTGGCGTTTTCAATAAAAGTCCGGCATTGAAAAGATGGTAGTTCCTTTAGTTATTGCTTCATAACTTCTTGAGTGCAAACTGGCAGAAAAAGACTTCTTCAAGACTTTAATCGGCAATGGGTATCTTTATAAACATTTTCACTGTTTCATTTGTTTCAGGACTGATGCCTTTGAGTTACGTAAACGACATTTCCATGATTAGAGTAACTTTATTTAATGCAAATAACTCTGCTTGGAAATACAAATCGGTGCCTATTTTCGCTTTTCCAAATTCTGGCTTTTTCTGTATATGTTTATCCACGCGTAACCATGCATTTATTGCATAAAACACGAACTACAATATGTTTCATGTGTAAGATGCAGTTGGTAAAGTAGGTATATACTAAGAACTAGTCTCAAGCATCAGAATATGCGTAGTAGGGTGTCTGACCAGCTTTCACTGGCTGGTGCTAATAATGCGCAAGAGTTTATGTATTTTTTTTTCCAACTCACGCTAATCTTCCTGAATACGCTTATGAGATGTGCTGTGCCTCAGCGGGCAAATGTGGCTCCTTTTTGCTTGTGAATGAAAACAGATGCACTTGTTGCCCAATTAAAATATGCACTCAAAAGAACGTGTACCCAAAGAATTTTCTAACATTAACCAGACCACACTTCAGCGCTGCATTCGTTCAGCCTCCATAGAAATGATGGGTATAGTACACAGACTTGCCTAATCTTCGTGCTTGCAAGTTTTGAACGCACTTCTGGCTGTGTTTATTGTCATGTTGTGTTTTTTTTGGTTTGAATAAAAGAGTAGGTCATTGAGAACTTTTTGAGCTGACTAGAAATGGTGCGCTTAAAACGGCCGAAGTGGTGAAGCAGAACTGCTAAACTTTTACTGACCTTGCTCTTCTAGCAGAGCGAATTTAAGCTCCACGAAGCCAAATAGAGCTGAAAGAACGGAGATTAGACAAATCCGTGCACTACCCATCATTACCGTGCTGGCTGAAACGCCGTGCGTTGCAGCTCCCACAAACACCAGCACCAGCGTAACCTGTAGTGTATATATAGGAAACTCGATGCGTGAGCCTAGGACAGCCGACGCGGAATGGCTAGCTATGCCGCAAGCGTGCTACCTCTCGGTCGTTCCTGCCTCGTTTTCTTCATTTTCCCCAGCTTTTTATTTTACGAGGTGAAGTTCTTATTTGAAGTATATTGTCCACAAACGTTATTTTATCTAGTACCTCTATAGGCCTATTTTATGCATGTTAGTTCTGCGGTAACCCTCAAGGTGGTGGCAGGGTTAAGAAAGAAAAAGAAGACAAGCCACCCGCCTGTAGCGCGAAGCCGCAATGAAATCAATGCCTTCTTTCCCTTTCTTAACCCGCCTGCCACCTTGCGGGTTTCTACAGAATCCATTTGCATTACTGTTGTACTTAGAACGTACAGAAACGATGCATCCGATGCCTTAACATCATTCTCTTTATTCTCCGATCCCACGTGCTCCCTCATCTTCTTTCCTATATACATCATTCCCCCGGCTGATAAGCAAAACTATCGCTTACATAACACATAGTCTCGGATCGTCGATGGAGTTTTTTTCACTCGTCGGCTCTTCCGTGATGGCTGCCCAGACATTTTGTTCTGTAGTGAAGATGGTTCTGACTGCAGTGAAGATGGCTCTGACTGCAGTGAAGAAGGTTCGTTGGTTTGGGTCTCTTGCCCTGGCGTAGGTGGACAGTCGTCATGATGTTCACTCGCAGGTGCGCTGCCTTGAAAAGGTTCGTCCGATGAGGGCAGATTCCAATTTACAATTCCAGGCCGACTGCTTATCAGCTTCCCCGCGGCTTTTGGGTGTACTGCTTGAAATTTGGAAGAGTTCCTTACGCGACCATCTTCCAAAAGGAAGGAGGCTGGCCCTTGTTGCTTAATAATTTTCTTCTGAACCGAAAAGTGCGTGGATATTTTGCCGTGAACAGATGGCTTTCTCACACGAACGTAGTCGCCGACGGCAAAGCTTCTGGTCCGAGCTCCACGACGGCAGTCAGTGTAAAGTTTGGAAGAAGCATGTTTTTGCTTGACACACTGATATAGCCGTTTCATCCACTCTGCTGGATTTTAGTGAGATGAAGAATCCGGTAATCCAACAATGCTTAAGCGAGTTTGTGGCAGTCATCCGTGCAGGAGAACGGCGGGTGCCACTCCCGTTGTGGTATGAGGTGTGCAGCGGTAGACGCCCAAATAGTCGGTCACGACGACACGGATATCATGCCGCTCGTATACTGCCATCTGGACAACAGACTTCAGGACCCTAATGAACCTTTCTGCAAGACCGTTTGCTTGCGGGTGGTAGACAGAAGAAAACCAATGACGTATGCCGCGTTCCCGAATGATCTCCTCAAGTTCAGCTGAGCTAAATTGTGGTCCGCGATACAAAACTGTTTCATTCGAGTAGCCATAACGAGCAAACACTTCTAACAAGAAGTTCTTGACCGTCACCGTAGAAACATGCCAAAAAAAACTGGCAATTTGCAGTGATAATCAGTAGGCGTCACCGCATAATGGCATTGAATGGGAGCATGCTCAAAGAGGCCAATAATATCAATGGCAATTTTCTCCCTAGGCTTGTCACAGAAAGTGACTCGCTGCATAGGGGCTGCAGTAGGCCGTGCAGATTTGTCACATAACCGGCAAACAAGACATGTTTTAACCAGTTTTTCTATATAGTCATCCATTCGAGGCCACCAGTACATCTCTTGGAGTCTACGTTTTGGTACGACTGATCCCCGGATGCGATTCATGTGCGACTTTCATCAAAGGACGAGTCAGGCTACTTGGAACTACGATCGTTTCACCACGGTAAAGGAAATTGTGCACAATGAATGTTCGGCACGCACATAGAAATAAGCATCAGCACCATTTACAGAGAATTTTTTTTTCTGGCGAAGATGACGAAACGAAGTCCATGACTTTCATGATTATCTTGTCAGATGCACTCGCTGCTTGTAGTTCTGCCGGGGTTAACATTGGAGAAAACAGGAAAACAAATTCATTGTCAGAGTGACCGGTTTTTTCGGGTAAAGGCAGACGAGAGAGTGCATCAGCCACCACATTATCACTTCCCTTGCGGTACTCTACAGTGTAGTTGTAGCACTGCAGTCACGCTGACCAACGTGAAATGCGCAATGGCCGATGTCCAACCCCCTTAGTAGACAACAAGGTAACAAGGGCACAATGGTCCGTTCAAAGAACGAAGGGGCGACCCCCAAGGTACAAGTGCCAGAGTTCACAAGCCCAAACACATGCTAAGGCTTTGCGTTAACCTACAGATTATTTTCGTTCTTGTAGGCTCAAGGTCCGGGAGGCAAAGGAAACAGTCTGTAGGATTCCTTTGCTTTCTTGTAGCACAGCGCCTAGCTCATATTCAGAGGCATTGGTTGTGACGATGACGGGAAGGTTCGGATCAAAGAAACGTAAAACCTTGCAAGTTGTCAGGAGCGATTTCATACGGACGATACTCTCTTCGGCAGCTGACATCCAAGCAAATGGTTCGTTGCCTCGAACCAATGCCCGTAGAGGTTGCACAACATCCGAAAAAATGGGGAACGAACTTAGCGTTATATCCTACCAGGCCAAGCAGGCAACGAAGTTAATTTATGTTTGAAGGCACTTGAGCTTCTTTCATTGCTTGGATAGATGATTTTAGCGCAGAGTACTTTGCCGTTCACAACATGTTCTGGAAACGTAAGTTCCGTGACGTCGAAAACGCACTTCTGTTTTAGTTTGAGGCCTGCTTTAAAAAGTCGCTGCAGAACGTTGCGAAGGTTTGTAAGATGGTTCTCTCGAGAACGGTGATAGACGATAATGTCTATGTAAAAAAATTACACCCTTGCACCCTTTCAGTATGATATGCATCATTTTCTGAAACGCCAACGGTGCTGTAGCCAAGCTCAAGCATACTGTTTTGAAGTAAAAAGGCCCGTCGCGCTTAATGAAAGTAGTTGGGTTACGACTTTCAGGGTCTAGTTCAAGTTGATGGCAAGCAGACCCCAAATCTAGCTTCGAGAATCGCTTGGCGCCAGCTAAGCTGTGCAACAGCTCATCTGTTTTTGGTAGTAGAAAGCTATCAACAATTATAGTTTTATTATGCTCTCGCAGATCAACCCACATTGGGATTGAGCCATCCCTTTTCCAAACAACCACTATAGGGGAAACCCACTGAGAGGCATCAACGCTCTCTGTTATGACTTGAGCTTCAAGTTTCTTCAGCTCAGCCGACACCTGATCACGTAGAGTAAACGGCAGCCACCGTAATTTGCTGGCAACGGGTCGAATGGACTCACGAACTTTAACTTTGTGTTTGAATTCCTTGGCAAGTCCCAGCTGTTGGTCAAAGAGATGTTCATACTCTGAACGTAACCCAGTTGGCAGTGTAGGAGTGCTGGAGGACAATGCAAGGTACTGAAGTGATTTACCTTCAATCTTCATCTATAGTGCCGCACTGGCGTCTACGCCCAATACAGTGGTGCTTTCAGATACCACATACATAAGAATGCAAGAAGTTTTGTCTTGAAACGCAGCTGAAGCGACAAAACATCCTCGAACTGTTATCTTTGACTTGGAGTAGTCGAAAAGCTGCACTTAGGTCGACTTCAAAGGGCAAGTGCTCGCAAAAAACTGACTATAGAGTTCTTCAGCCCAAATAGTGACAGAAGATCCCGTATCAACTAGATACAAGAAAGTGTGACCTTCCACTGCAATGAATGCGTAAATGCCATGCTTGTGTCCTCTAATAACACAAAATGGTTTGCTGCTACACTGGGAGCTAGTGTCGTGATCGTCATCAACTTGCCGAACTTTCACAGAGTATACAGACGACGTGCACATAACGTCTAAGTGCCCAATCTCCTCGCAGAGACGACATCTGCGCCGGCGAGCCCTACATGCAGGATTATTAGCACGGGATCAGCCACCCCACAGCGACAACAAGCTCGAAAATTTGCGCTGCCTTGTACAGGATACCCCATCGGTTGGGCTTTGCACTTAGCACAACATGTACATTCATTTCTTTGTTCTGGAGGCAGAGAAGAGCTTTGCGCCTTTTTAACGTGGCGAACTGAAGCGTCTTCGCAAAATTCTTTAGCTTGGCTCGCAGCTTGTTCCTACTGGTTAGCGAGTGTAATAGCTCGTGAGAGCTTCAGCGAGGAGCCTTCAAAAAGTTAACGCTTACGTTACTAATGATTCGTATTCTTCGAGGCGAGCTGGCCACGTAACATCTCATCGCTGACTGTAATTTTGGAAGTCTCGCTGATGAGAATTCGCAAAGCAGTGACGTAATCTTCCACTGTCTCACCTGCATGCTGAGCACGGCGACTGAACCACCGTCGAGACACGATGACATTCACTGAAAGGTTGAAATGGTCCGAAAGTAAGGTAATTGCAGAGTCATACGCATCGTTTGTCGAGCCGGTGTCGCCTGTACCCGAAGAGCTGAGAAGAGCAGCGGTAGCAGAGCCAGACTGCAAGTCCGCCGGCTTCAATTTGAAAAAAAAGAGCTGCCTCTCTATGCCAAGAAAGGTGAGCAGGATCGCTTTCCGGCGGCCGGCTGGAAGACCTGACGCTCCAGAAGCCACCATGTACGTCTGAAAGGCCTGCTTCCACTGGTCTCATGGGGCAGCCGGTTGACCAGACGAAGGCAGGAAAAGTGGTTGTGGTTGTAATATAAGAACGCTCATTGTGATGATGCAGCAGAAATCAGCAGGAACGTTGCTCTTGCATGGGCTGAAATCTCGTCGCCAATATGTTCTATTTAAAACATACAGAAACGATGCATCCGATGCCTTAAAATAATTTTTCTTTATTCTCCGATCCCACGCGCTCTCTCATCTTCTTTCCTATATACCTCAATTACTAATGTTTATGTCGTTCGAGTTTTTAATGAATTCGCCCTCGCACTGCCAATTTCTAGCTTCCTAGTTAGCTGAATCGGTAGCACGACCACCCCGCAAAGGCGTTGGTCCCTGGCTCGAAGCCCGGATGAGGACGAATTTTTCGGAGACTAAGAAGCTTTTTCTTTCTAAAAAACCTATACCGACTTCCTTGTGGCTTCATACTACGAACTGGTGGTTGTCTTTTTTTTCCTTTCATAAGGTTATCTGATCGAATTCTCGAATTGTAGGTTCTCTAGGTCATTGTAATATTCAAGGGGGGAATGACAAGAGTAGCTCATGAACAGCCGACGTTCTCACTGTTATTCTTGACGTCGTCATTTATGACGTCCACGGGGACATAAATATGTGCTCACTTTTTTACAGAATACGCTGTGGGGGAGCCGCATTATCATTTTTTAAAAAACTACACGAAAAACAGCATGCTCGCTCAGACGAAAGAGGCTTGCCGAAAGCGCTCATTTAAGACGCCCACGTTGCCTTCTTCACGTCGAGGACCTGTCAATGTAGCAAGAAAAACATTGAAAAGGCGCGTCGAACTTGATGAAGGGTCCAAATGCGTTGAGCTTTAAAAGCGCCCGCAAAAGCGAAGACAGTGAATAAAAGAGAGACACAACAAGCCGAATGTCTTCTCCAGCGTCCGGACTCACTCGAACGTGCGGTCGCACCTGTCATTTTCGAAAGACGTCAGGGCTGTCTTTATAACAGGCTGATGTTAGCGTCATCGATTATTAGGTCTTGCATGTTGGCTACTTTTCTTGAACATTCGAAAATTGTTCGTCGTCGCTTTTTCTTTTCCTTGGTTGGAGAAAATGCCCGTAATTCCGTTGCTCATTACAAAGAAGAGAATAAGTTGAAATGCACCACATTTTTTTTTCACCTAAACACGTTGATCTATGCTTTCAAAGTTTACCATGTCACATCGCACAGCACGGAGAAATCTCTTTCTTTTAATGATCAACTGCTTGAATTTGAGTGAGGAGATATTTGTATGAAATAAAGAAAAAAAAATGTTCTTGTGTGGCAGTTCGTGTAGTTCTACAATCTGCGCTAAATTCAGCTTCACTCCTGTGAAAAATGAGAATGTGCATGGCGTGGACCCCCCCCCCCCCCCCGTTCACTAAATGCCTACTGCTCCGTCTATTAAGCCATCAATTACGTGAAAGATTGAAGTAAGCATTAAAGAAACGCCCCGGCACACCTAGAAACTTGTTAGAAAGATTGGCAAACTTTGTGTGCCACATGCGTGCTGCTTTCTGCGGCCCTTTGTCGACTCTGCGATTGTTGCGTTAGCTGAGGTTGATTGTCGTTTGCAGCGACTTCCGACAGGTTGCTTTCCGCTTGAGATGCAGCGAAGAAGGCATCGGACAAGTGGCGCAGCGAGGAAAAATGACGCGCGTTTCGAGGTGGTGGCTCCTTCTCCTGCGCATCGCGGGTTTGAGCGGCGTGTTTCTAAAGCATTTTCACTTTGGGTAAAATAAGGAACGAGTCCTAAAAAAATATTTTTCCGTCATTTAAGTGCCCTTAGCCATTCTTGGTAAGTATTTTGATGTCTTGGATATTTCTGTTGTTATAATTGGGTTATTTTAGACCTTGTATGTTTTTTAAAATAAGTTTAGGAATTTAATATACAGCCTGGTTCAAAGCCAGCATTAACCTTTTAATATTGTACGCAACAGGAAAAGAACATCAGCGCACAGTCGAGGCTGGAAACAACACCGAATAAAACTTGTGTCACTTGTGGAGATTTCTGGCTCGTAACGAGCGCTATTCATAGCTTTCGTTACAGCGTAAGCGCGGTAGTTTATTAAATATGAAGCGTTTTTTTCTCACTGTAAACAGGTTGGGTATCTATCTATCTATCTATCTATCTATCTATCTATCTATCTATCTATCTATCTATCTATCTATCTATCTATCTATCTATCTATCTTATCTATCTATCTATCTATCTATCTATCTATCTATCTATCTATCTATCTATCTATCTATCTATCTATCTATCTATCTATCTATCTATCTATCTATCTATCTATCTATCTATCTATCTATCTATCTATCTATCTATCTATCTATCTATCTATCTATCTATCTATCTATCTATCTATCTATCTATCTATCTATCTATCTATCTATCTATCTATCTATCTATCTATCTATCTATCTATCTATCTATCTATCTATCTATCTATCTATCCTATCTATCTATCTATCTATCTATCTATCTATCTATCTATCTATCTATCTATCTATCTATCTATCTATCTATCTATCGATCTATCGATCTATCTATCTATCTTCTGATCTTCTATCTATCTATCTAGTCTATCTATATGTCTGTCTGTCCTGTCTGTCTGTCTGTCTGTCTGTCCTGTCTGTCTGTCTGTCTGTCTGTCTGTCTGTCTGTCTGTCTGTCTGTCTGGTGTTGTGTGTGTGGTGTGTGTCTGTGGTCTGTCTGTCTGTCTGTCTGTCTGTCTGTGTGTATATCTATGCGTCTGTCTGTCTATCTATGTGTCCTGTCTGTCTGTCTGTCTGTTTAACGTGTAAAAAAGCAAATATGCATGTGTTAATTACCATGTCTGTCCACATATATTTCTCAACTTTGGTTGCACAGCTTGCTAGTGGCTCAGTTTATAAAGTCACCAGTTAAGTTACTTGGTGGGCTTTTGAATCTTGCATGTTGTTCGTGAACTTGAGTTGCACGAATCACGGAATTCATTCGTCGACGTAGCTTCTGATACCATTGCGTTAAGAATGTTGACGCAGCACATTTCGATTTATATATGCTTAATTAGTTGAGTGAAGCTTGATTTTGATATTCAGCGGTAAACCTAAGCAAACTTATTCCAGAGATTGTGACGCAGTGTACTAATGGACACGACGTGGCGCCATGCACTGCATAGGAGATCACCGGCTGTGGGCATGCGCCCCGTTTCCACTCGCTGTGATGAGCTTCCACATGAAGTATTAAGAAACATGTTAATAGACTTGGTAATAATTCTAGCGGATTAAAAGTTAGAAGAGTAACTGCCTCTACATCGTGGGAGCCGATGTACTGGTGTTCAGACGTTTTCGTTATTTTCTTGACATTCGATACCAACACCGATACCGACACCGGTGTCTGGATCCACGAAAGCTTTATATCGTATGTGTAGTTTACCATTGGCTCGCCGTGGTCGGTATATAATAGTGCAGTGTCAAGGTTTAATGAAGTATCATTATACTAACATGACGTCTTGGCAATGAATACTGGCCTTCATGCTTCTGCAGTATTTTCAGTAGCATATATATAATATTTTTGTCGTAATGGTGACACAACTGCTTGTCATTTCGTTTTCGTGATACCCTCACAAGAGTTCCGATTTTTCGGTTGTATGTCACAGTAGTGAAGCACAGGCTTCCGCCCTTGAAAACGGTGTTCCTTGTGAAAAGCACGTTGGAGTATTTGATCCTATTTTATTGATTTATAATCATTTGTGGAGTTTAATGCCCCAAAACAAATATATGATTAGGAGAGACGCCGTAGTGTAGGGCTCCAGAAATTTCGACCACCTGGGGTTCTTTAACGTGCACCCAAACCTTAGCACGCGCGCCTACAGCGTTTTCGATCCCATAAAAAATGGCAGCATATCCACGGAGTGAATGATGGGGGTGGGGCGAAGCATTCGTCCATCCATTCGTTCTTGCTTCCGTCCGTTCCTGCGTACGTCTGTGTAACCGTCCATGCATCCATCCACCCATCCGTGCGTGCGTCTGTTTGTGCGTCCGTTCCTGCGTTCATCCATGCATCCGCGCTTGCGTCCGTTCATGCGTCCATCCCTGCATCTGTCTGTGTTTCCGTTCGTCCATCTATTCAGCACTCCAAGTACCACCATCTCGCATCTTTTCAGCATATATTCTCCATATAGAAGCACCGCCATCCAGCGGGCATTTCATGGACTAAACGGGAGGTGGCACATGCACACTTTCTTACGGCTTGCGCTTCGGGTTTACTTCCCACCTTTAACCACCTCGAGTTCATGGTATATGTTAGTTCACTGTATTCATGGCTATGCGGCCCGATGCTCGCTAAACTTTTCTAAAACCAACCCAGCGAGTATAGCGTAGCAACCCTTTCTTGTCAGATCGGGCTCAATGTACATGCCAATAGCTGCTAATGGGGATCGCAGCGTGCGTGTTACCTAAAGGCCGAATGCTCGTGTCTCTCATTCCCCCTTAATAGCCATTAACATGATGCATTCAGCACTATCCTTTATTGTTCAACAACGCGCAGAAGAAATCTCTCACCGGAACCACCTTGGAGGTCAAAATCGTAGAGACTGCTATTTCGGGTATGTGCCACTGATGGTTACGTACTACGAGGGACGCACAAGCCACGCCATAAGGAGCTTCGCCCCTAAAAATGCAGCCGCCGCCGCAAGAATTTGGCTCCGCAACCAAATGCGCTCAATAGCCGCATACCTCAGCCACTAGACCACCACGGTGGGGATGCCTAATCTTTTTTTTTCTCAGCAAAAATGCTTTGTTTGAAAATATTGAAAGAATTTTGAACACATTTGCCACATTAGAAAGTTTTCTTTGTTTAGGCGTGTAAAAACATCCTGGAAAATTTCAATATACAAACCACAGAATTATGAACAGAAAGCATCTTTATGTTAACAGCAACTTGTGTCTGCAATATTAGCATTGTAGGGACGCAAAATGTTTGATCGATCAGGTACTTCAAAGCCACAGTTTTTATTAACGCGATATCATTAAAAACTCGTTTCGTTAAAATTACGACATCTGTGTGGGCACCAGCGTCATTAGTTGTCAGCGAGAAATCGTCAGCTTATGTGTGACGGAAAAATTCAATGCGATGCAAATAAAACAAGTACCAAGATATCCTGGGTGACAATGGGAATCGAAACCGGGTCATTTGGTAGGCAGTGCGGATCGAACTCTGGTCGTTCACGTGCAGAGCGGATGTCCTACCACAAAGCCACGCATCTCATTGTGAATGCCCTGAAAATATCTTTCTGCTTGGAAAGGCAATAAAAGTAACTTTTATGCTTTACAAACGCACTCGTCCTGTATACTTGCTTCACAATACAACATGAAATATTGCAGTAATAATGCGTGGGGCAAGCACCTATTTTCATCAGGCGTCAGCTAATGTGATCATCATAATGAATGACTTCGTGGTTTAAAGCCGGTCACCCACTACAAATGCACACATGCTACTGCGCTACTATGCAGTGGGTGTATAGCAAGTTCGATGAGGTTTGATGCACTCATTGTTTGAAAAGCACACTAGGAACATCATCAACTTCATCGTCGGCCTTACTTTCTCCACTGCAAGGCAAAAGCCTCTCCAATGTTCCGCCAGTCTACTCGGTCCTGTGCTTGCTGCGGCCACTTTATTCCCGCAAACTTGCTAATCTCATTTGCCCACTTATGTTTCTGTCTCCCCATAGCTCCCTTGCCTTATCTGGGAATCCAGTCAGTTACCTTTAATGACCGGCGTTTGTCCTGCCTATGCACTACATGCCCATTTCATGGCCATTTCTCTTTTTTCTTGACTTCAAGTATAATATCCTTAACCCCGGTTTGTTTCCTGATCCACTCGGCTTTCTTCTTGTCATGAACAGGATATCACTAAATCATTCAACTTTTAAGAAGTGAAGCTTTGGTTTCCACTGATTTTAATTTTTTCTATACCATTTGAAGAAAACTATATGCCCAAGATACCACCTTTTTATCAGACACTCCTGGCAATATGCTACTGAGGCTGAAAGTGAAATAAATCACTAAAGCATAGGCGAGAGGATGAATTTGACAAAGATAAATATAAACCTCTGCATTTATATCTTGCTTTCGGCATAAAGTGGATATTATGCGCAATTTTTACACTTTTGTTTTATTTGAATTTTGTTTACAAAGTGGCTGTAGGATGCTCTTCGCAACGTCCATACTGACATTGACGTACTTATGGAATGCACTTCTGTGGCAGCAGTTTACCGACTCTGTGCAACATTCTCCATTTCAATCAATGTAGTGGTTGGTGACTCTTAAACATGAATCTAAGTGAGAAACACGGACTCACCACTGTTGACGACGAGACCGTCGCAGGAGGCGACGACCAGCGTTATCCACAGCGGAAGTTTCCCTCGTGCCACACAACACATGTTGACGACGTAGATAAATTATTGAATAAGTAAAGCAAAATGCACGGTGCGACCACTGGATCGGGAAGTGTCTGTCCAAAGTTCACTCGCTTTTCTCTCTTTTCATCTATGTGCACAGCACTGACGAAGTACCCGAAGTGCAATGACGTACGTGACACCTTTATCTATGTTCTTTAGTACAACAACCACGACGTGAAATGCTACATGGAGAGATAATGCGGAGGGACACGTCCGAATTGAAATCGGGATTGCCGAGCACACGCCGACGACCGCGTGCCGCTCAACTTCTCCGCGTCTCTTCCAGTCCGCGGCGAACCGGCGTCTCGGGCCGCACGGGAAAAAAACGCGTCCTCTCCCGACTGACGCGAAACACGTTGTCGGACCCATGGAGTGGACCTCGCGACGACAGTGGAACCTGGCGAAGGCGAGGGAAGTAGTGGGAGAGAATCACAAGGGGAAAGGGAATGCCAGTATTTCCCTTCGACGCCGTGTTTTCCTTTCGCACCCGATCTCCCTCATATGCTTCTCTTTTTCCCCTTGTTACTCCAGCTTCTAGTTCCCACATACTCTCTTCGCATCCCGCTCTCTCGATTTCGGGAGAGAGAACACTTTTCTCCTCTTCTCTCCGTCTCTTCCGGTGTCAGCACTGGAGCGAGCTTCGTGCTCTGCGATTGGCCGCCGTCGCTCGATGCCTCGACGTCACGAGATCGAGTGTATGGGCGAGATTTTTCGCGCGCTCTTTTTCCACCCATTCTCTCGAGAAAGGAAGCAAGCGCGGCACGATTTCGGTTCGGCGTTGCGTGCATCGCCGCTGGCGGGTTTCGGCAAGTCGAGAGACTTCCAGTCCTGCCGAGACAGGGCGATCACGCGAAGCATTGATTTAAATGCAAGCCCGTGGCGACGGACGTGCGAACGAAAGCTCCGCGCGTCTCTCTCCTTGGTACCGCGGCGGCCCGTCGACAATGCCGGTAAATTGAATGCGCCCGAGTGAAAGAAATGCGCATAGATTTATTAAAACAGCATGTCGGCGTTGGCAGGCACTGTGAGCTAGTTCTGGGCGTCAAAGTCCCTGAAAGTGCTTCTCATGTGAATACGCCAGATGAAAGGGCTAACTTGATTGCGTTGAAACTAGTTCTCCTGTTACATTTTCTTGTCAACATCGCTCCCTTCCGCATAAAACTTCCCTTTTTCATCAGACTTGCTCGAGCGGCAGTAAGCAGTACACTGCTCAAGACAGCCGGGCTGTAATGTTGTCTGTGCTTCCTCTCTTTCTTTGTTTTCCCCTTACTCTCCCTCCTCATCTCTACCTCGTAATATAACCCGCTATAGTACAGTGGTAGTTAGGGCGCTCTACTGCTGACCCGCAAGTCACGGGGTTGAATCTCGACCGCGACCGCCGCGTTTACGATGTGTACGAAATCGCATGAGGCCCGTATACTTAGATTTACCTGCTCGTTGAAGAACCCCAGTTGATCTGAATTTTTCTAGCTCTTCGCTACGGCGTCTCTCATAATCATATGTTGGTGCTGCGACGTTAAACCCCATAAACTATTACTGTTGCTTTCAGAAAGTAAGTTGGGATAGGTGAAGACGGGTTATGTAATTCTGAATCTTTATGCAATTGACCAAATTCATACGTCACCGAATACAAAGCAGCATTTTATTGTTACAGGTCGTCAGGTGTGACTCGCTCTACAGCATTTACTTGTAGCAGATAGCTCTGGTTATATAATATTGTCACGGGGGTGAGAGAATGAATGAAATAAATATATTTACAAACAATACAGCGAGAGTCAGAGGCAGCTGCAGCCAAGAGCAACAACAACACGAGCACAGTCGCTTTCATTGTCTTCGTCGTCTATGATGCTCTTTCGTTGCCGATGTCGTGTAACATATAACCCCCGGCTGCTGGCAGCGCCGTCTCGGCACCTAAAGAAGGGTAGGATCATATGCGGATATGTAGGGTTTGAGGCGGGTCACGTGGATGACGACGACTGACTGTCCAATGGAGCAATCTCGTATGTGACCTCGGTAAGCAGGCGTAAAACCTTGTGAGGCCCCGAGTAGCGAGACAGGAGCTTCGAAGAGAGGCCAACGTGGCGGCATGGTGTCCAGAGGACCAATGAACCTGGAGAGTAGGAAACTACTCTATGATGGCTATCGTAGCGGGCCTTCTGAGAGAGATGCGAGCCAAGAAGACGTTCCCGTGCGATTTGGCGGGCCACTTGAGCCCGAGC
The DNA here is from genome assembly GCA_013436015.1 of Rhipicephalus annulatus. NCBI lineage: Eukaryota > Metazoa > Arthropoda > Arachnida > Ixodida > Ixodidae > Rhipicephalus > Rhipicephalus annulatus. Next base: position 432,468 of record WOVY01001968.1, on the reverse strand, counting down.
AGTGGCATCCCGGGCGTACTCTGTAACCGTTTGCGTAGTTCATGGGAGAAGAGTCTCGAAGGGTAACGCTGGATGGCGGCTGAACAATAAAAAGAAGGGGGAGAAGCCAGCGGTGTCGTGGCGTGACGAATTGTATGCGAATGTGTCATGAGGCAAAGTACTATCCCAATCAAGGTGATCTTTGGAAACGTACATGGAGAGCATTGTGGTCAATGTTCTATTTAGGCGCTCGGTAATACCATTTGTTTGTGGGTGATAGGCCGTAGTGAGCATGTGACGCGTCGAACACGAGCGAAGGATGTCACTTACTACTTTTGAAAGAAGTGAGCGACCACGATCAGTCAGCAGCTGTCGAGGAGTGACATGGGGAAGGATTACGTCATGAAGCAAGCAGTCCGTGACGTCAGTGGCACAGCTTGTCGGTAGCACTCGTGTGATAGCGTATCTTGTGGTGTAATCAGTGGCTACGGCTATCCACTTGTTTCCAGTGAGAGAAGTAGGAAATGGTCCAACGAGATCAAGACCGACGCGGTAGAAGGGAACGATGGGTATGTCTATTGGTTGGAGCGGACTAGCTGGTGGCAAGGTGGAATGTTTGGAGCGCTGGCAGAACTCACATGCTTCAACTTGATTTACCATGTTACCATGACGACCCAACACCGGCTCAACCCCGTCTGTGTTCTGCAGATCACGTTCGCCTAGCACCTCAAGCCGTTACTTATGTGAACCTGAGATCTGTCTCTCCTGTTCACGATGTTGACCACATGTTGACACCTATTGCTGACGTTCTGCTGGCCAAAAATGTTGCCGTGCCTCACACACTTTTGACAGTCACGGGAAATACAGCACGTCTTCCGATCCTAAACTTCAGCTGGTGCGCTCAAGCTATTCCAGATGGTATGACTTTGGCAAAAGTTTCTTCTATAGATGCTGCCACTTCGGCGTTCGTTGCCGAATCTTCTTCGTCCTCTGCTCCGTTCTCATCCTCGAAGAGCGCAGTGGATGCCACCATCGACAAGATGATCGCTCCGGACCTTCTTCCAGCACAGACAGCTGACATCCGGCACCTGCTGAAAACCTATCGCGACATCTTTGATTTTGATGACCGCCCTTCGGGTCAGACATCCTTGGTAACTCATAGGATTAATACTGGAGACGCCAGCCCCATCTGACGACGTCCTCATCGCGTGTCTAATGCTGGGCGGCATGTTACCCAGCACCTCCACCAAATGTCATGGGGGTGAGAGAATGAATGAAATAAATATTTTTACAAAATATGCAGGGAGAGTCAGAGGCAGCTGCAGCCAAAATGGAGGCCCAACAGCAACAGCAACATGAGCACGGTCGCTTTCATCGTATTCGTTGTCTATGATGCTCTTTCGTTGCCGATGTCGTGTAACAATATTTAGAGGTATAATGGAGAAGTAGTGCTAACCCTGCGGAGAACTTTTTTTTCTGCCAGTCAAACACTTCATCAAGCAGGCATTGCGGTGTCTCCACTGAGGTGTCAGCGATGACTCTTTCCCCAATTCTCCCGAATCACGCAACATCGAAATCAATGTAGTTAATTCTCTAAATATTTAAAACTACGATCATGATTCTGAGCCTGAGCTGGGGAGCACTCACCGCGGCAATGAAACTTCAAGTTCTCACTGTTTTCAGTCTCGTCATTTGTGACCATGTGCTATCATTTCCTGCAGCAAAGCAGGGTGGTCGCCTCAACCGACAACCAAGACTAAGCACGAGGCAAAGGTCCTGACCACCATCGCAAATCTTGTATAGAATGGTAGCCTGCTTTCGTCCTCGAGGACGAGTGCCACCGCCACTTTCTCCGTCAGCACCGGAAATGATCACAGCCGCCAAGAACCAGCAGGATGAATCGTATTGGACAGCGTCGACGAACGCGATGGATGGCGGATCACCAATTATGAGATTGAGAAGCGTGGCTGCCCCGACCTTTCGTCTGCCAACATTGTGTGGTGGATGCACGTTGTGCGAAATTGCTCCGTCCATAATGGCCTCCCGCAACTGATGGCGCGACGAGTGCTGGCCGTGGGATTGCAGCCGAGGGCCTCCAAAAACAGCCACCCCGAAGGTGAGGAAGAGAGCCTGGCGACATGGGCTGTGTACTGTGCCTCGACAACCTCGTCGAGGGTATTGTGGACTCCAAGCTGCATAAGCTTATTCGTGCTAACTCCCATGAAGATGCTGAGAACCTTTTTATGCTCTTACGCATCTGCGCCTCTAGGAAGGTGTGGTACAACATGAGAAGGGTGTCATGCCTCAGCCCTCAACGGCGGATAGAGACACTAGTAATGGGCCTGACCATATTATTCGTCCTGGTGGCTATAAAAGTGACCACTTGTCTGTTACAAACAATCGCCTCCATCACCATACCGTGAACGTGGATGATCTCAACTCTTGGAATGATCTGCCCGATGGCCATGTGAATGGAGATGCTGCCCGTACCGAGAGAGTTGTTCTCTGGGTATGCTCTCCCTCTTGATAAGGTGATACTGAAAGAGTTCCGACCTAGACAGGGAGAGCCAGAGCCCATGCTTTCTACGCGTTACACAACTATACCACTCGCCACGCACTTGCTGGCATAAAAAAATCACAGCATATCCACGGAACGAATGATGATTGGTGGGGCGAAGCGTTCGTCAGTCCGTCCGTGCTTCCGTCCGTCCATTCGTTCTTGCTTGCTTGTGTCCATGCGTCCGTCTGTGTGTGCGTTCATCCTTGTGATCATCGGTGCGTCCGTCCGTCCATACCTCCGTCCGTACGTCTATTCGTGCGGCCATTCCCCTGTCTGTCCATCCGTCTGTTCGTCCGTGCATCCGCCCCTATGTCTGTCTGTCTGTCTGTCTGTCTGTCCGTCCATCCGTCCACCTATATGTCCATCCGTCCGTCCGTCTATCTAGTGAACACCTTAAGTACCACCATATCACACATTTTTCATCATGTATTCATCATATACAAGTACCGCCGCCCAGTGGACATTCTAAGAACCACTCTTTCAGGTATGTGCCACCAGTGGTTAGCACTACAATGACGCCCGCACAAGCCACGCCATAACGAGCTTCGCCAATGCAGCATATCCACGGGGTATTTTTAGCTCCCATAAACGCAATGTTGGCGTATTTTTGGCGCACACAACTGCTTGGCATAGTCGGTAATACATACTTGCGGTTTGATGCTGACTTGTCTGTTACTGTTACAAAGAAACAATCCTTATGCTGCCATTCTGGCAGCATAAGGATTGACAGCATATTCACGGGGTGAATGATGGAGAGTGGGGCGAAGCATCCGTCCGTCCATTCGTTCTTGCTTCCGTCCTTCCATGCGTCCGTCTGTGCGACCGTCCGTGCATCCATCCGCCCGTCCGTGCGTGCGTCTGTTCGTGCGTCCATCCCTGCGTTTATCTATGCATCCGCCCCTGCGTCCGTCCATGCGTCAATCCGTCCGTGCAGCCATCCGTGCGTCCATCCATGCATCTGTATGTGTGTCCGTTCGTCCATCTAGTCAACACTCCAAGTACCACCATTTCGCATCTTTTCATCATATATTCCGCATATAGAAGCACCGTCATACAGCGGGCATTCTAAGGACTGAACGAGAGGTGGCACACACACACTTTCTTGCGGCTTGCGCTTCGTGTCTACTTCCCACCTTGAACCACCTCAAGGTGATTGTATATACTAGTTCACTGTATTCATGGCACTGCGGCCCAACGCTCGCTCAACTTTTTTAAAACCAAGGAGGTTCCGCCCAGCGAGTATAACATAGCAACCCTTTCTTGTCAAATAGTGCTCAATGTACATGCCAATGGCTGCTAATGGGGAATGAGAGACAGGAGAATTCGTCTTTAAGTTAACGAACACGGTGGGAATTCTTTATTCTTCAAAAACGCACATCAGAAATCTCGCACCGGCAGCACCTTGCAGGTCAAAGCGTAAGACACGTTACGCACTACTACGAGGGACGAACGGGTGCCGCTTCAAGGAGCTTCACCCCTAAAATGGGCCGCGTATCTGCATGCTTCGCTGAAAATGTCGAAAGATGGTAGTTTCCCGTCTGGAGGCGCTGTGTGAGCGGAAGTTTGTACCCATGTCCTACAATATGGCAGCGCATGGCGTACTTCTTTCCGGCTGTCCCAATCACTGCGCTCCCCTAGCAAATCCATTGAGTTTAGGCTCCCTCTCCTGGCTACCGGGAGAGGGCGCATTCACTGGGGGTTCACGTGGTGGCGGAGGTCAAGGCAGAAATCAGAGCGCGCGAGATTTTAACGTGCGCATGTGTTTTTTTTCGTGTAAGAGCAAGAATCACCCCGTAATCTTCTGAATTCACTAAAGTCAAGTATTTTTTTGCTGTTACCGTATTTGTCTCGGTCCCACTTACGAAAAAAAGCATACCCACTGCTAAATTTTCCTTTATAGTTCAATGCAAGGAGGCATCAATGGCGCTGTGGCCGTATTATACTTCTTTCATTACGGTTCATTTTGTCTCTGTGCTAAATACTTCTATTTGAGAATTGTTGCGTGGTTTCGCCTAACGGCAACAAAGCACAGGAGTATATACACTGAGAGGTGTCGCGGACTAGAAGTTTGTAGTTACTGACTGATTGCTGTTATTTCCATGTAACAGTAAAGATGCATTCTAGCATTCGTTCTTTTTGAAGACGTGCATGGGTGAACCGGGCTAATTGTCGTCGTTCAATCATATTGCCCCCCTATCGCGACATAAAGTTTAAATATTTTAAAGCATACGGATAGTCATGAGGTGGTCAACCGAAGCGATGTTGCTAGGTTCACTAAAATCTGAACGCGTGATGCGTTCTTCTTGTACAAGCAAAAGATCTCGATGTTCGTCGTTCTAGTCCAACGTATCGACTAAGCACCACGAAACTTACAGTGCGAACGGGGGACCCGAAGTGACTAAAACGCGCCTGTAACTATGGCTTTGTGGCTCACGGTCGTCGGCAAACGGGAGATATTCAGTCTAGACATGTGGCAACCGTGCGCACCCCCCCCCCCCCTGTCTTTTGCTTCTGCAGCGTGACAGAAGGTAGTTGAAAGGATAACTGGGGAAACCTCAGGGGCAAGGGTGAAGCTTTGTGTGCCATGCGAGCGCACTTTTCGCGCCAGACTTGACGGTGTCAGTGACATTGCAAGGACAGAGCATGACGATATAAGATACTGAGTGCCCAGTTTGGTCGGCTCAGCAAGCGTTCCTTTCCTGCGCGCGCTTGACCTTAATTCTTTGTAACGCCCTCATGCTGTGGCGTTTTTGTGGTTACCTTGCATGTCGCAAAAACAAGATCACACAAACACGATTGTGTTCGATGCCAACCAAAAGGAAGAATCCGGTTTTTCTTTGACGCTCATTAAGGCGCGCGCTCTTCCATGCCCGCTCTCTTCTTCTTCTCCTTGTCTTCCGTGAGTTTCAATACTTTCCGGCCCGCACGACGTTTTCTTCTCATGGGAAACAACCTAAAATTTGGTGAATATGGCGTACAGGTCTCCGATTGAGTTTTCTATTGATTTTCAAAAGGTTAGAGCGTATCTTCCCGTCGACTCGCGAATGAACTTCCATGACTTTAACCGAGTTCAAGTGTTCTAAAAGTGTGTATTACTAAGCAATACAATTTTTCCCATGTTAGCTCTCGTTCTTGTTTACTTGATGGAGCTTGGTCTCTCAGTTCCTTCAGATATTCTTTGTTCTATTTTTCCGCCAATCTCTCAGGACATTCTGCCTCTTTGCCCAGATTTTGTCGACACTGACTTCAAGTTGATGTTCGTTATTGCCTGCAAGCATGTATTTTTCACCTATTATGTCAGCCGGCACAATATAACTTCCATCTGTAAAAAATTAAGTTCTGTGTGAATAGGCTTTCTCCTTTGTATTACACCAAACTATCTTTATCAACTGAACTCTTGAACATTTTCCAGATCTTTAATCTATTTCTCCCACCTCTCAATTTCATCTTCTGGCAGTGAGTCATCGATAGACGTCCCTTTCCTCCACGTGTTCTGTATTTCTCGCTTAAGTGTTACCATGGATGGAGTGAAGAGTCTCAGAAGATTGTACGCTCTTGCTGTGAGCTGTAACATTTGCCGCTTCGGTAGCGTAGCGCTGGTTTCAATGTCTTTCAATAATGAAAGACATTGAAAGACATTGAAGACATCGGTTTCACTGGTTTCAATTAGGGTAGGTAAAGCCTATCATCTTAGAAGTTCCATCTGATACCAAGCACCTTTGTTTCGGTGGAAGCCCCTGCCCATGCGTTTTCCTCTTCCTTATTTATAGTTTGTTGTAATCGAGGCTCATTTGTATTGAACTTTCTCAGAGTCACTGGCACCCTTTCAAAAATATCTTTTGAGTTCCCGGTAAAGTTTTTCGGCTTCCTTGGGTGATTCGGCTCCCATTACCACGTCGTTTACGTGTATGTTGCTGCTTAGCTGTTTAATCGTCTATGAAAATTTATTCTAAATTTTGCTGAGGTGATGTACTGTTGCTGTAAGCAAGAACGTAGACGGAGCAGTGCAATATGTTAATCTTGACTTTCTCTTTATTACAACATTTTCACCGTTTCCACTAGAATTTATGTCCCACCAAAGAAAACGCAGTGCCTCTCGGTCATCCCAACATACTGAAATCTGTAAGAATGCTTACTCAATATCAGATGTCATTGCAATGCTATGGTGACGAAAGTTCATCGGCTTACGCATGAGATTACATTTGAGGTTTTGTCCAATTTCAACATTGCCATTTCAAGATAAACCTTTCGTGGATGATGATGACGCATCTAATACCATTCTTATTTTTGTTGTGTGACAATCTTTCCTGGTTACGGCTTGATGCGTCATGCAGTAGCAGTATGTCATTGGTGCACTTTGTTGCTCAGCCACTTCTGCCACTCTACTATTCAAGTACTCTTTGATGGCACTGTTGCCCCACTGCGGTAATCTAGTGGCCTAGATACTCGGCTGCTTACCTGTAGGTCACGGCATCAAACCCCGGCTGCGGCGGCTGTATTTTCAATGGAGGCAAAAATGCTGTAGGCCCATGTGCTCAGATTTGGGTGCATGGTAAGGAACCGCAGGTGACCAAAATTTCCGGAGCCCTCCACAACGGCGTCTTTCATAACCATGCGGTGGTTTTGGGACGTTAAACCCCACATTTTGATCAATGTGATGGCACTGTCAAACAGCGCACTATAATTTCGTCCTTACGTAACCTTCCAGAAAGATGCTTGAATCTGATCATTCCTATACATTTGTTTTGCGCGATGAACTGATTTCGCTTCGTTTTCTGTGATTGTAACTGCGCAAGCAGAGAAAACCGCGTTTATTTTTTTATTGGCACCAGTATGCCCTTGGGCATCAGGTAAATAAAAAGAAAAAGTTCTGTTTACTGTGTGAAGACCAGAAGCGGCCGATGTAGTGGACCGTGCGTCCAGTGCGTCAAGTCAGGTGGTCGGCCTGGGTAGTGGTGAAGACCAAGTTGGTGGTGTGTGCGAGCCTGGTGATGGCCCGGACAGGTTCCCAATAGGTGATCGAGCGTTGCCTTTGTGGCTTGGACAACGCAGAATAGGCATTTCATTGGGGGGGGGGGGCTGCACCAGATGTTCTTGTAGCCAGATTGAAGGAGTCAAGGAGGCGCCCACACAAATCCTCCTAAGCGCAACCTGCTCTCGACGAGTTAAGCCACCGGGAAGGTCTGATCCACTTGGAGGAATAAGTGCATGCGTGGAGTGCCGGAGGGTTTCTTTGTGCACAAGCAAGCTGTCCTTCAGGGACACACAAAGTAGAATCAGCGGGTGTTGAACAGCCGCTGAATGGCAAGTGGCATCTGCTTCTAGTTGAGCTGGTGCCGAGCGGCGGATCCATAATATGCGGACAGGACAGGCGCACGAGTTAATCAGTCAGTGTATAACGGAGGCGACATCGCGGGAGCTGGTCACTTTCCGCAGTTCTCGAACTGCCTGTGTGGAGTCCGTATATGCAAGCAATTTTTCGTGTGACAAAGAATTCATTTTGTGTATCATAACTGTTAACCCATCCCGTATTGCAGTGAGCTCCGCTTATACTGCCTTTGTTACGTAAGAATGTGTATGTTGAGTTGCAGGTAGCGCGGGAGAGACAAGACTTGTGTGGAGAACGCAGTTATTGATAGCTGCATCTACGTATACCGCTAGTGAGTTGTCGATGGTAATGGCGACGCCCTCCGGCGCGACTTGTCGGGTGGATTGTCGCAGGTGGGTCAGTGGTCGGTTATCGCTGGCCTTTGCCTTGTGCCAGGGTGGAACTTTTGCCAAGGATTAGTCAGGCTGTGGCAGCGTTGAAGTATAGTAGTGAGCTAGAGCCGCCGCCGCCGGAACAGCGTGACTCTTTAGGTAGCGAACGACTCGACGCTGGTGTAGAATTTTGTCGATGTTGTAGAGCTGCGCTTCCGCCTGGAGGGTCACGATACGTGTTATACGAGGAAGGCATGTAGACACCCTCATGGAATCTCGGTTGGCAGTTTCGAGCAAGTGCCAATCTCTCAACGTCAGTCATTGAAACTGAGCTTGATAAACAAGCCTAGGTTGTAGGATTGATCGCACCAACACACGGGCCATGCGAGAACAGGCACTTCCGGTCTTTTAAGAGATGCGACGAATGAGATTGAGGGTATTGACACTCTTCTGACGAGCAGAAGGATCGCGCGAATTCGCAGAGCCAGATGCGTCCAGTTCAACACCGAGCCCATAGATTGTGGATACAGGAGTGAGGATATGGCTATTTCGGCTCAAACAAATCAGCGTCTGCAGGAGGCGACGGCGGCCTCGACTGTTGGTGATAGACATGAATGCAGTCTTCGTGGCAGATAGTGTTAGTCTTATGCGCACACACCAGTCTGACACCTCGTCCAGAGCACTCTGGAGGGCCTCTTGCTGGCGTTGCAGGTCTGGATGTAGTGTCCACACAGTAAAATCATCCGCATACAGGAGGAAGAAGGCATCTAGAATGCGTGCTAGTTGAACGCGAGGGACAACAGGGCAAGATTGAAAAGTATCGGGGCCAGCACCGAGCCCTGTGCTAGACCCCACTTCATTACAGTGTCCGGTTCATTCCTTGATTGATTGATTGATATGTGGGGTTTAATGTCCCAAAACCACTATATGATTATGAGAGACGCCGTAGTGGAGGGCTCCGGGAATTTAGACCACCTGGGGTTCTTTAACGTGCACCCAAATCTGAGCACACGGGCCTACAACATTTCCGCCTCCATCGGAAATGCAGCCGCCGCCCGGTTCATTCCTTGCCTACCCATATGCAGAAGATGTGTTGTGCCAGAAAAGACACTACAAAGTCGCAGACGCGAGGCGGAATTTGAAGCCATTGCATAATGCGAATGATCGCAGAGTGGCTAACGTGTTCGTAGGCCTTATGAACGTACATGGCGAAAAGGGTTCGAGTGCTGCTTGATCTTCTTCCCACAAGCACCATGGGCGTCAAATGATCTAGGGTATATTCCGTGCCCAGATGCGGTCAAAGACCAATCTGGGCCGGATGCAACCAGGCGTGCTTTTCCAGCCACCAGGAGATGCGTGACGCCAACATGAGTTCAAGAAGCTTGCACAACATACACGTTAGAACAATCAGACGAAGATTAGAGAGGTTGCTCGGGTGATTTCCAGGCTTTGGTATCTGCGCAACTTCGGCACGCTTCCACGATTAAGGCAGCTCTCTGGTTATGCAGACTGCGTTAAGCGTGTCCAGCAGCCACTGCAGTGCAGGGTCATTGATGTTTTTGAACACTTCTTAGGATATCCCATCTGGTCCTGGTCTCCGAATGCCAGTCTCGCTTTTAAACTCTGGGGTTTTAGGCGCCCTTTAAGAAACACATTTTGCAAAAAGTGGAGGCATGCAACTGGCCAGCACGGGAATTCTGAAACTCGCTATTGGTGAGAATGACATTTGTTAGTTTTTAGAAAACAACATTTTTGGTCAGTTTTGATGCTCCTCAATTTATTGCTGTTGATACTTCAGCGAAGCTCATATGGCTTCAATGCTATGGTTGCCGAACATGCTTGAGTCTCAATTATCGGTGGAGATGGTTGTTTAGGCAAAGTGCTGAGGCAGAAACCAAAAAGTCAATCGTATACAGGTGTAATTGCCATAGGCGGCTTAAGAGGCTGCACGTTTTTTCTAAGCTAAGAAACAGGGCGGCAACACTGTGAGTAATATCGTGAATACTCGAAAATTGTGACTTCTATCACAAGTGACTTTCCATCAAGTCATCAAAGAGAAGTAAATACTGCTTCGCAAATGAAACAACAAAGCATGTTCTAATAGAAGGTGATACAGATCACTGTCTCACTTAGGTTAGTGCCTTCGTCACCATGCCATTCTATAACATTTACAAATTCGGGACGGATGCACTGGGGCATTATCAAATTCGTTGCCTCAATCTGTGCTTTTGAATTCACCGCCGCAGTGTTTGCAGAGGGTGTTATGCGTCAGTTATTTGAATTCCATTTGTAATTTTTCAAGATTATGAGGAAAACGTTTAGATGTACAACAGTTCTGAACTTTTGGTATATACATTTCTTTCGATTAAATTTTGGCACAGTCCCGTTGGTATTTGCATTCATAGCGCATGCTTATTACCGGAAGTTAGACTCGAAAATCTGGAAACTGAGGCACTTACTAACAAGCATGTGCATTGACACATTCTCGTAACAAACACGTTCGTAGGAACATGTTTCAGTTAACCATGGTTACCAGTCTGCACATGTTTACCAGTAATACGTGACTGAAGTGAAGAGCGCTAACAAGTCGGGTAGCTGCATGATTGGTTTCATTCTACAAATGCGGGGAATTTAAAGCACAGGAGAGATATCAAGCCAGGGTCTAGCCATTCTCTTTTGTGCTTTTTTTAAATTCTCCCTCTTGCGCAAAGGGCTTGCCGCAGCGATCAGCAGCCTTTCCGCCTAAATGTCTGGTTTTCACATGTCATCTCAAGACAGTAGGCCAAACAATGCCTGATATTTTATTTTGCTGTGAGATGAGAATCATTGACCCTGGACCTGCCACACGTAGAGCGAAGTTTGAAGATTGAAAACCTTCATGTGAACTCAAAGCGTACTAATTATAGCGAGTCGTAAGGCAACTCAGCACGACAGAAAATGGTGCCGGCGTAGAACTATAGTGTTTGTTTGGCACATTACCGGGACCTTCCTGTTCACCGAAAGGCCTGGTCGTGATTGTGCACATCCAGCGATGCGCTTCTGGAAAGATCTAATTCCTCCGAGAGGTTGGTTCGTGCTGGCCGAGACAGAGGTAGGGAGAGACAGTAATATTAACGAAACAAATACCGAGAGTGAGAACCGCGGGAAAGGAAAAAAAGAAAGAAACGCGACAAAGTTGATTCCAGCCATAACAAGTCACGCCAATAAGAAGTCGTTCGTGAAGTAGTGTGACCCCCAAACGAGCAAGACAAGCTTCTAGCGAAAACGGGGTACAGTTAATTGTTGGGTAAAGGGGTAGCTTCTTGTTGGTGGCTTGCGGGTAGCTTTTTTTTCTTTCCTGCCGACTCGAAGCTCGTGAATGCATTCTTGCCCCGTGTGTCTTTGGTTAAGGCACTGATTTTTTTTTGTCCGAGTCAAAGAGACGTTCCTCCATGACAACTAGAATCCTAATGGTGTTACGAGAAGCTTAGTGCGTTCTTGTTCTTGGCGTTTTTGCTGTGTGACTAGATCATTAGCAGATATTGCTTTTTTCTTTCTTTTTGTTCAAGGGGAATGAGATGAATGGGACGTCACGACAAATACGCATCAACAGGAAATTTGTGGTCATATGAAAGTAACGTGCGCAATATCAATAATGCGATGGGACCGTGATGCGAACTACCGAAGAATTGCAGTAGCACCACGAGCAGCACTGAGCTTAAGGAACTGATATTAAAACCTAAATAGGTAAATTCCTAAACAATTCTTATTATTATTACAATTAGTAGTAGTAGTAATAGTAGTGGTGGTGGTGGTCGTTGTCATCGATTAAAAGGCCCCATCAGCAAAACGCTGCTCTTTGTTTTTAAAGGCGAAGCTTTTTAAAGCGGCACCCGTTCGTCCCTCGTAGTAGTGCGTAACATGTCTCACGCTTTGACCTGCAAGGTGGTGCTGATGGGAGATTTCTCCTGTGCGTTGTTGAACAATAAAAAATTCGCAGCGTGCGCGTTAACTAAAAGCCGAATTCTCCTGTATCTCATTCCCTATTAGCAGCCATTGACATGTACATTGAGCCCTATCTGACAAGAAAGGGTTGCTACGTTATACTCGCTGCGCGTATCATCTTTGGTTTTAGACAGGTTTAGCGAGCGTTGGGCCGCAGTGCCATGAATACAGTGAAAACTAGTATATACCATAAACTCGAGGTGGTTAAAGGTGGAAAGTGGATACGAAGCACAAGCCGTAACAAAGTGTGCGTGTGCCACCTCTCGTTTAGTCCTCGGAATGTCCGTTGCATGGCGGTGCTTCTCTAGGCGGGATATATGAAGAAAAGATGCGAGGTGGTGGTACTTGGAGTGTTGACTAGATGCACGAGTTCATCCGTGCATGAACGCACGGATGGACGCATGGACGGACGCAGGGGCGGATGCATGGACGAACGCAGGGATGGACACACGAACATACGCATGCACGGACGGGCGGATGGACGCACGGAAGGTCACGCAGACGGACGCAAGGACGGACGCGTCGACGAACAGAAGCAAGAACGAATGGATAGACGGATGCTTCACCCTACTCTTCATTATTCACTCCGTCAATATGCTGCCAATACTTATGCTGCCATTTTGGCAGCGTAAGTATTGAGAAACAATCCTTATGCTGCCATTTTGGCAGCATAAGGATTGTTTCTTTGTAACAGTAACAGACAATTCAGCATCAAACCGCATGTAGGTAATACTGACTATGCCAAGCAGTTGTGTACACAAAGTATATGCCAACAGTGCGTTTATGGGAGCTGGAAATACCCTGTAGATATGCTGCCACGGCGAAGCTCTTTATGGCATGGCTTGTGCGTCCCTGGTTGTAGTGCGTAACCACCGGTGGCACATTCCCGAAAAAGTGGTTCTTAGAATGTCCGCTGGGTGGCGGTACTTGTATATGATGAATACATGATGAAAAAGATGTGATATGGTGGTTATGAAGCGTGGAAGCTTGGGCAAGTTGGTAGGACATAACTGAATGCAGGAACAGCGCAACCTACAAGTAGTTACTTCGTAACTACGGAAGCGAAAAAAAAACAAGCACAGAGAGGTTGAAAGTCAGTGCTCTGTTCTGTCCTTGTTTTTTTCGCTTCCGTAGTTACGATGTAACTACTTGTAGGTTGCGCTGTTCTTACATTCAGATATGGTGGTACTTGAAGTGTTCAATAGATAGACGGACGAACGGATTGACATAAAGATAGACGGGCGGAAGGATGGACAGACAGACAGACATAGGGGGCGGACGCACGGAAGAACTAACGGATGGACAGACAGGGGGGCGGCCGCACGAATAGACGTACGGACGGACGTATGGACGGACGGATGCACCGATGATCATAGGGATGGACGGACACACAGACGGACGCACACAAGCAAGAACGAATGGACGGACGGAAGCACGGACGGACTGACGAACGCTTCGCCCCACCAATCATCATTCATTCCGTGGATATGCTGAGATTTTTTCGTTGTTTTTAAATTCAAGTAGGTAGAGGAAAACTGAAAGATTTCTTCATCTTTAACTCTTCTTATATAGCTCACTGGTGATAAATGGTACATCTCTCCATAATAATATTGTGACGTAAAATAAGACGGGACGTGTCTATTTTCCAGCGTATTTACACCGATCAAATCGGAGCGCAGCACACAAAGTGACCAAACCAGTCCTCTTCGTCGTCTTCTGTCCACAGAATGGTTCACCCTTCATGCGATAGCTACGTATCATTACCCCCCGGTTGTAAAAGCACCAGTTCGGTGCACTTTTTGTGTGTGCTTCAGAAAAAGGGCGGTATGGTTTCAACCTACTGACGTGGACTACGTCACTGGGGGTGTTTGCAGACAGGTTACTCCCGGAGAATCGAATGACCTTATAGGTAACGTCCGTTACCCGTCGTATCATATGGTAAGGTCCCTTGTACTGAGATAGCAACTTCTCTGACAATCAAATACGATGAACTGGGCACCAAAGAAGAACTAGAAAACCAGGTGAGAAGTCAATGTTGACATGCTTGCTGTCACAGAGAGCCTTCTGAGTTGCTTGTGAAGCCAGCAGCCTAGAGCGGGCAATCTGACATGCGTGGTCGGCACGAGCGATATCATCACGTGCGTATTCACTCGGCGGAGGTGTAGTAGTCGATAGTAGGGTGTTCAGTGGTAAGGTAGGATTACGGCCATAGAGCATATGAAAAGGTGAATAACCTGCTGTATCAAGACGAGATGAATTATAGGTGAACGTCACGTGACGTAACGCTAGATCCCAGTCATGATGGTCATATGAGACATACATCGATAGCATGTCCGAGAGGGTGCGATTGAGGCGTTCGGGAAGGCTATTTGTTTTAGGATGGTAAGATGTCGTCAGTTTGTGTTGCGTTGAGGAAGAGCGCAAAAGGGCGTCGAGTGTGCGTGACAAAAAAATTGGCCCCCTATCTGCATGGTAATCTGCAAATGTCGTCGAAAGACGATATTCTTGCGTGTATGAGAGAGTGAACAAAACATTTGTCTGATGTACTGCGCAAGAAAATTGGTGAGTGGTATTCTGGAGGTGCTGCGTTAGAGTGCCTCGAGCGTGCAGCGGAGGCGAACGAGCGCATCAAGTCACGTCACATATGAGACATGAGCGCCATCTGGCAGTTTTCTTGGAAAACGAAGCACGTGGCTCTGAGACGGGTGTGCGTCCTCGTCTCAGAGGTGATAAGGTGTAGAACGCAAGGCGACGGCTAGGTGCCACCACCCTCTTCTCTTACCAAAGCTTTGGAAACACTCGTATTTTCGTGCAAGCGTGGCATGGCCAGCGCAGCGTGATAAACGCTACGGTCCTTGGAATTACCTATGCATGCCTTTTCTAGTAAAATACGCACATGCAGAGTATATACGTGTTGTTATGGTGCCTCAGATATTTGAAATAATTCCTTTTTAATTGACAATCGCACAAGTATGAACGCTGAATCTTGAGCAACATTGGTGGGCGCTGCGGATGGTGTCAGCCGTTTCAAGTACCTGGTGCCGTTAAAGGGGACAAAGAGGCAAATGTATAGACAGACAGACCAAAATTTTTGCGTCGAAGGTTCCCAAGAAAGACTATCGTCTTTAAAATGCGTGTGCACGATCGGTTAGCAGTTGCCAAAGAGCACCATGGTGTAGAATTACATCGGGGAGCAAAAGTTCGGCAACGTCAGTTGCAGTGTTGGTGGAGAGCGCTCTTGTGATGATCAACATGGTCGCATGGTCCATAGCAACGGCGACCCACTTGTTCCCAGAGTTTGATTCAGGGAATGGTGTGAGGAGGCCTACACAAACACAGAAGAAAGGTTCGGTAGGGACGGAGTTCGGGCGAAGGAGTCCAGCTAATTGTGGCAGGTAGTTTTTGACGTTGGAATTTATCGCAGGGGGCCACGTGATGTCGAACAGGCCACGCGAGACCACGCCAAAAGAAGCGGCGCCGGACGCGTTTGTACGTGCGAGATACGCCCAAGTGGCCGGCAGTTGGTTCGTCGTAAAGCTCATGCAGGACCGCTGAACAGAGATGGCTAGGCACGACTAGAAGTAGCTCAGCGCCATCTGGCTGGACACTTCGACGGTACAGCGTGCATTTTAGGAGGACGAACATGCGGAGTGACACGTCAGTAGTCAGATTCCAGACGGGCAAATAGTGACCGCAAGGAAGAATCGAGATGCTGTTCGTCACCAATCTGACGAAACCTACACATGAACATGTCGCTGGGGCCAGGCTCACTGACCGATTTGTCTGTTTGGTCAAAAGGATAGCGGGACAAGCGATCGGCATCCAGATAGAGGCGTCAAGACTTGAAGGCAACTGAGTAGGAATACTCCTGAAGACGCAACGCCCAACGACCATGTCGCCCAGAAGAGTCTTTCAGTGATTAAAGCCAACAGAGAGAGTGATGATCTGTGACAACAAGGAACGGGCGGCCATACAAGTAAGGACGAAATTTCGAAATCGCCTATACAAGGGCAAGTCATTCTCATTCTGTTATAGAGTAGTTAAGCTCAGACTTTGAATGGAAACGACTTGCATATGCCATACACGATCAATGCCCCACTGAGTTTGGACTAAAACTGCGCTGATGCCGTGACCGCTAGCGTCTGTACACACTTCTGTAGGAGCATCTGGTCGAATTGTGCAAGTATCGGTGGGGTCATTAGAGCAGTGATTAGTCGAGAGAAACCGTTAGCTTGAATAGGACTTCAAGAAAATGGAACGTCGTGTTTGAGAAGGTCTGTGAGTGGGCGTGCCAGTGCCGCAAAATCTTTCACGAATCGCAAAAGTAAGAGCATAGGCCCACGAAACTGCGAATATGAAGAATAGAGCACGGAACGAGAAATTTTGTTACTGCCTGTACTCTAGCCGGGTCTGGTCGTACACCGGAAGTGTTAACAAGGCGGCCCAACACAGTTATTTGATGAAGACCAAAGTGGTACTTCGAGGAATTCAGCTGGAGGTCGGTATGTACGAATGCTGTAACAATTGTCGAAAGGCGTTCAAGGTATGTGGCGAAGGTGGGTGGGAACATTATCACGTCATCCAAGTAACGCAAGCACGTCGCCCATTTAAATCCTTGAAGCAGCGTGTGAATCATTCTCACGAAGGTTGCTGGAAGAAGGGAAGGAAAATAGGAGGAAAAAAAGGCAGGGAGGTTAACCAGCCTATAGGCAGCCGGTTTGCTACCCTGCGCACGGGAGAGGGTTGGGGGAGATGAAAGATAGAGAGCAGAGACAGAAGAGAGATAAACACAGCACATTCGGCAGCACACGCGCGCACACTCAGTGGTGTTACAGAGACCAAACAGCATAATCTTGAATTGGTAAAGGCCGTCTGGCGTAACGAATGCAGTTTTCTGGGACAATCACAGAAATAAAAAATGTCACCGTAGGATGCCGAAACCCGGCAGAGCACGTCAGCCTGATCAGGCAAAAGGTCCACTTCAATCATATTTCGAAATATGGGTTTGGCAGAAGCGGGTAACCTTGAGACTTCAGTTTGGTCCGGAACAGTTACAGTGACAACGTTTATGTCATCATCTCTCATGGCAGTGAGTTGAGCAAGCGACATCTGTTAGGGCAACACTCCAGGTATGAGGCCAAAATTTAGGAGCGGAAGAAACACAGTTGTCCACTATGGTGGTGATGGTATGTGGCACTGTAACACTGCGCGTCAGTCGTGCGTCTGTTATCGGTGTAATGATGTAGTATCTGGCGGCAACTGGAGGGGTCGATGACAGACAGACATATGTCACACTAGAGGTGGCAAGCGAACAAAAATGGTTGGACCCAAGCGGGTGACGGGATTTTCACAGGCATCAGATAGCAGGGGAAGGTCAAGGCTGAGCGTGCCAGAAGAACAGTCAATTCAAGCCGAATGTGCCGACAGGAAATCAAGGCCTAGTATGAGGTCATTAGGGCAACGAGCTAAAACGGCAAAAAGGACTACGTCGTGACGACCAGCAATGTTGACACAAGCAGAGCACATTCCGATGACTTCTACGGCACCGCCATCGGCAACACGTATGGCTTGAGTCGTAGAGGGCGTCATGATTTTCTGCAAACGGTGGCGTAGATGTGCGCTCATAATAGATAGGAGGGCGCCTGTGTCAACAAGGGCAGTAACAGAAAAATTGTGGACATTTACTTCAATGAGACTGCGTTGTGTGAGCGGCGTCAGTAGAGGGTTTCCGGGCGTCGGGGCGTCGTTGGTATTGCAGCTTCACCTTCATAAGCTGCAAATCTAGTTTTCCTGCTGCGAACGTCCAGAAAGCTCGGCGAGGAAAAGCGCCGAAGTGGCGGAGGGGGATTGGTGGCGTAGCGGCGACGGGGAGTGGGAGTAGTGGCGGCTGGAAGAAGGGGCGTCAGTAGGAAGGGGATTCACTCGCAGGATTTCAAGCTGGACGGTTGTGCTCTCGCGATCTCCGACACCAGCGTAGCGCCCGCCGACTGGCTCGCCCTCCGCGGTCTCCTGACGCCGTGCAGCTCTCGCATTGTGGCGCCCCGCCCTTGGACTGCTTCGACCGGATCCCCACTTTCCTATCTCCTTCTTTTTTCCGTCGCTTGCATGTCTACTTCTCCGTCTATTTTCCTTCTATTCTTTTTATCCCTCCTTCTCCCCACCCCTATAAGGCACTGCGCCGTGTCGCCTGAAGGCAGACAGAAATTAGGTGCCTTTTTCCTCTTTCTTCTAACCACTAGCACCAGCACCAGTAGGAAGAAGCTCGTGAGGAGGAGGCGAGTAAAAGCTGGGCGGTGTAGCGGCTGGATGTCCAGAAGTGGTAGGGCGCATATAAGAAGGGTAGCTCTAACGTGGTGGCTTGGATCAGTGGTCATGGCAATAACAAAAATATGTTCAGGCTGATTACAGGAAAAGCCAATATGTTGGTCGTTAGGGGTTCGCCATTGGGTAGGGTTCCGGAAGGGCACTGATGGAGGAGATCGGCGAGCGTTAACTGAGGGGTAAGGGCGTACTTCAGGGCGAGTCACGGGACACGCTGACGGAAGACCAAGATTAGCGAACTCCTGCCTTACCACAGCTTGAATTAAAACTACCGATAGTTGTGATGGGTCAGTGGCTTGGGTTGTAAAAACAGGCTGTTGAATGGAAGCTGGACAGGCAGCTTCAAGCTCCCGACGAATATTTCGGGTGACGTGGTCATAGTTCGGTGGTTGGCTAGCGGCTTCACACGATAAAGTTGCGGCCATGTTGAGCAGTCGTGAGAATCTCTGCGTGATAAGGTGGCTCTTGGCGTTTTCAAACCACCGGCACTTTTTGATGATTTCATGGATGGTGGTGACGCTAGTGTAGACAAGCAAGTTGAAGGCATCGTCGCCGATGCCTTTGAGCACAATTGATACCTTCTGAAGCTCGGTCATGTGTTCGTACGACAACCTAGCGGCAAAGGCAATGACGTCGTGAATATAGGTGACATAGGATTTGGTAGACGTCTGTGCCCAAATAGCCAACTGGTTTCGCGCAGTTATCTGTCGTGCAGCGGTGTTCCCAAAATGCCACGGATCTTCTCCTTGAAAGTGTCCCAGCTGGCAATGTCGGCTTCGTGCGTCTCGAACCTACCGCGGAGGGCCATCAAGGTAAAACGCACGTTGGCAAGCATAAGTGTCTGGTCACACCTAAAGCCGACGCTGATCCGTTCATACACGTTGAGCCACTTGCCAACGCCAAGGCCATCCTGTTCAGAAAATACGCCAGTGTCCAGGGCAGAAGGTAGGACAATGTAGGTAGAAGTCATAGAAGAGGCGGGTAGTGAAGACGATGTTCCTTGAACTTGTGACATGGTAGAACCCTTGATGATGCGGCCGTTGTAGAGCTTCATGATGGGTACAGGGAAAGACTAGCACTTCCACAACAAATGTTTTGCGTAAAACGAGACAGGACGTTACTATTTGCCAGTGTATTCACACCAATAAAATCGGAGCGCAGCACAAAGAGTGAGCAAATCAGTCCTCTTCATCGTCTTCTGTCCAGAGAATGGTTCACCCTTCGTGCGATAGCTACGTAGCAATATTATTAATGTTGACCGCAGAGATGAATTATCAGTTTCACTCCTTACAGTAGACCACAGGAACGGCCTTTCGTTTCTTCATATCGCTTCGACGACAGCTCACCGACATCTGAAAAAAGAAGTGACGTCGGCAATCTACAATTTACCGAGAATGGACGCTGCGTTCTAAGGTGGCAACTTTCTCCTCTACTCTCAGCGATAGCAGCAGCACTCTTCCGTGGTCTTACTCCTCTCTAGTTTTCCGCCAAGATTCCTCGTCCACCCTTTATTCCCGATCTGGTCTGCCGCTAACCCCACTGTTGCCTCTCTGGGTGTAAGTCTCCCTTCAAAGTCGCCTGAGCCTCGTTTGCTGACACTAGTAGTTCCCTAGTAAGAATTCAGTGAGCATCTTCAGAAACCGTACTATATAAATTCAAATAAAAAATTGGCCCCGTATCTGCATGTTTCACTGCAAATTTTGTCGAGAGACGATAGTCTTGCGTCTGGAGAGAGTGAATAAAACGTTTTTGTGATGTTCTGCGCGAGAAAATTGGTGAATTGTGTTCTGGAAGCACTGCGTTAGAGAGTCTCGATCAATGTAGCGAAGGAAAATGAAGGCATCGAGACACGTTAGACAAGAGCGCCATCTGGCAGTTATCTTCGAAAACAAAGGAAGGTGTACGCTCCCACAGAGAAAGATGCGCGCCTGTCTCGGAGGCGATAAGGAGAAAAAAATTGCCCGCAGCTTCCCTCGGAGGAACATTGAGGAGGATGCGGAGCATATAATTGGTTAACGGGGTGTTAAAGTGCGACTTACTTGGGTCGATGGCTAAATTGGTTAACGTGGTTGTGAAATGGGGTGTTAAATTGCGACTTACTTGGGCCGATGGCTAAATTGGTTAACGTGGTTGTAGGAGGGGGTGTTAAATGAGTGAACACGTACACACGTATGCGAAAGGGCGGCGCTGGCCGAAGGGACGTCGATCATTGTGTTTGTGGATTCGTTGGAATTCATTTCACCGCGACCTTGGACGTCGATGCGCCGTACAAACCAACCGACGAGCGGCAACTGAGCGAGCGAGCGCCGACCTTGAGTATATATACAGCGCGACGGCGCATGCACTGTCTGCTGTCGAATGTTCGAGAAGGGGGAGAAGCGCAACGGCGCATGCGCGCGCGTCAGCTGCCGATGTTCTCGAAGCGCGACGGTGCATGCGCGCGCGTCAGCTGCCGATGTTCTCGAAGCGTGACGGCGCATGCGCGCTACATTATACAGCTAGCGAATGTTCGTGAAGAGGAGAAGCGCACGCGGTGTGTAGAGGAGGAAGGGTACACAGATGGTGGAGGAGTGAAGCGCGCGCGGTGTGTAGAGGAGGAAGGGATGCACAGATGGTGGAAGAAGGAGGAGGAAGCTTGCGGACGGCGCCGCACTACAAGCCTCGAGTATTAGATGCTCCGCATCTAAAACGCAAAGCGACGAGCAGGTGCCACCACCATGTCGTCTTAGCAAAGCGTTGGAAACACTTGCCTTTTTGAGCATCGCATTTCACTGTGAGTACAGCGTGATAAACGCTACAGTCCTTTGACTTACTTGTGTGTGCCTTCTATAGTATAAAGACACACATACAAAACATCGAGGTGTTTTTCGGTGCCTCAGATATGCGCAATAATTGCTTTTCAGCTGACAAGCACACGAGTACGAACGCTGAAACTTGAGTAATATTGGTGGGCGCTGCGGATGGGGTCGGCCGTTTGGGGTATCGCTTGATGCCGTTTTGGGTATTGTGAGGGCGGACAAACAGACAAATGTACAGACCGACAGACAGAAAGACCATAATTTTTGCGTCGTAGTAAACTGAATTATGTAATAGAAATACCCGGATATTATCGCATTATATACGCGGACGACATGACCCTCTGGGTTCCCGGAGGAGGTTGTGACGGTCACGTCAAGAGAACGCTACAGACGGGAGTAGACAATGTTCAGGAGTACCTGCTAGGAACGAGCCTCGAGTGCTCGGCAACCAAGTCCAAACTTTTAGTCTACAATCCCACAAGTAGGGGCCGCAAGATCCCACGTGGCGAGGAAAGGGAATCCTTCAAAATGCGCATTCTGTTGGCAGACGGCACTCCCATACCACACGTAGACAGATTTTGAATACTGCGTTTACACATTCAGGCAAACGGCCATAATGGTCAGACTGTGCGCCGACTCGATCGTTCAGTAGACGACGCGATCAGGCTCTTGCGTCGTATCACAAATAGATCTAACGGTCTGCGCGAACACTGCGCGATCCGTCTCGTGCAGACCTAGGCGATAAGTCGAATAACATACGTTGCCCCTTACCTCAAGTGGCTATAGACTCAGAAAAAAAAATTAACTGCATGACACGAAAGGCTCTTAAGAGAGTGACTGGCCTCCTTATCAACGCGAGTGCCGAAATATTTCTAGAGCTAGGACTTGACAACTCACTCGACGAGTTAAATGAGGCCCATGACGTTGCGCTATACGAACGCTTAACAAAATCAAAGACAGGTCGACACAATCTTGAGTCGCTGGGCATCAGATATCACACTCAGCGAGGAGAAAAGCTGGATGTCCCTGCCTCAGTCCGCGACCACTTGATCGTTCCGCTGATTCCTAGGAATATGCACCTGATGCAACACATCAGATGGCGTAACGAGCGTGCTAGACAGCTTCAAAAGAAGTTTGGTAACAGTAAGGACGTGATATACGTAGATCGTAGATGCCGCGAGATATGGAGAAGGAAGAAGAGCCTACGCAACTGTGGTCGTTGGCCATCAGGGCAAATGCCTCGCGAGCGCCATGGTGACGACGGGACACACGGAGGCGGCCGAAAAAAACGCGACATCCTTAGCACTCGCCGCAGCACCCCATGCAGAGATTGTGATAAGAGACTCGCAGGCGGCATTTCGCCGTTTCGCACGCGGCCGTGTCTCGCGGGAAGCGCCGCGCATCCTTCAAATGTGCGGAGGGCGACTCGACATCATGCTAACAACCCGAAACTTCAACGGTTTCCTCCTATAGTGCCCGGCACACACCACCCTTCCGCTCGCGGGGAATGAGGTGACCCACGCCGTTACTCAAGGTCTCACTCGCCGAGCCGCGGGTCACTACGTGGCCGCCTCTGACTCCGGGAGCGGGGCGATGCATCTGCTGGATCAAGACACTTTGATAGGCACGCAGAATCAAGATTCAGAATGGTCATGAGGTGATTGTGTTACAACGTTCCATGAAATCGCCGAAAACTACAGGCTCGAAAAGCATAGGTTCCCGCCAACGCACGAGAAATTAAACAAGCGCGATGCCGTAAGCTTTCGCTAACTCCAGACCCACTCCAACCCTATCCCCGTCGTTCTACGCCATCTCTACCCGAACATATAACCCACCGATATGTGTGAAGCGTGCGGGAACAGAGCAACGCTGAACCACACGCTCTGGGAATGTGCCGGCGACGACAGTCGTGAAAACGCCACCAATGGCGATGCGCCTATAGCAGCCGTCAATACCAAATCACAGGGAGCCTCGAGCTCACTGGTTCCTGCCGCCGCCCAGGCTGTGGGAGCCGCAGGGAACCTTTTTCATCGGCGTCGCCACCGCTGGGAGGCGGCCCTCAAAAGCCCAGAGTTGAACGACCAACTCTGAGCCGTCGGGCAGGCCGAGGATACCACCCGAGTCCAGGGACTGCGAGCCACCACCTAAAGCCACCGAGACCAAATTGCCGGCTCATTGTGTTCAATAAAGTCTTCTCTCTCTCTATCTCTCTCTCTCTCTCGAAGTACCCCAAGAATAACTATCGTCTTTAATAAAACCTCTTGTGTTTGCCTGGTAACCAGAAACTCGTCATTGTTATACCGGCTGCGGCGGTATCGCAATCCAGCAGCGGCGGTAGCAGCAGCGGCGGTGTCATGATAGCGGCGAAATTTTAGATGCTTCTTTACGATGAGGTGCCAGTACACTTTACGGAACCAAATATTGTCCAAATGATTCGAAACCCTTCGTTGTGATGTCTTAGATTATTTGAGTCACTTTGGGGCACCAGATGTAGATTAAGAAAGGATGCCCAAGATAACGCCCAACTTCATTCTTGAAGTGTGGAAGTTTTCAGCTCTTGAATAATTAAAAAAAAGCTATTATGTAGTGATGTAGTAAGAGAAAGGACGGTTGAATTGAGCGAAAGGCACAGAGGTAAACCAGAATCGTAGCATCCGGTTTGCCACTACGCCTTAAAATTAAATGAGGGGAAAAGTTGGGAAGGAAAACAAAGTAAAAGGCAGATGCTCAAAACACACACCAAACAACAATAGCTGGGGTGATATGTAGAGCCTATGCAATAGACCACTACCACTTAAAAAGGTAAATAAGACCTTGACTGTGCGAAAAAAAAAAGAGATTGTATCGGCACTCAAGCAGCCAGTCACTCTTTTTACAAGGGTCTAGCTGCTGCGTTGGTAACGATGGAGAAGCCCATGTTGTACAAGGTGGTTCAAAGCTTATACTTTCATGGCATGTATTTGCATGAAATTTTCACCTATACAGTAAATGTGAGACTACTACTTGCAGTCTATGAAATATTCATAGTTAAGGTGCTTAATGACAAAATTTTCAGCCATGCACACGTTTTACCAATGTTCGGCACTCACTCTTCCAGGCAGTGCACGCTTTAACGCTATCACGTTTACGCCCATTTGCAGAAAGCATCTTCACTTCTTTGATCTACGGCTCTCTCATTCTCGCCGAAGCGGCAAACTTCTATTTTTCTTGTCCTACATGGAAGAGAACCGCCAGCATCCGCAGCTCGCTGTATTACCTGAACCTGCATTATATCAGTAGCAAGTCCCGTTTGAAGCAAGCTCTTCGCACAAGGTGCTCTTTTCTTGGCACGCTGGAAAGTTTGAAACTTGAACAAGAACAAGGAAAGACACGACTCCTCTCCTTTACCTCCTGTCATTTTCTCCCGCGTTTCCTCGCTATTTACTTTTAGCGGACCAAAGCAGCGATGCGAGCAAGCAACCTCGCCGCGTATTACGCTTTCGCCACTTTTCGGTCTTCTTCGGCGTCGTACTTCGTTTGTACCGTAATAGAATTCTTCGCTTTCACTACAAGCGGCAGGCGAAGCTGCTCACTTCCCTATCCCTAGCGTACCGGCACCACGGCATCTAACTTATCTCTTTACTCTTCATTTCCAGCGATTGCTTTTTTTTTGAAAATCACCCGACACCGAACCTAGCCGTCCGGTCTGGCAGCCTCGGGGCGACCAGTGGCCTGTTCGATTTAGAGAAACGTCTTTCTCTAGAGCGCCGCAAGGTGTCGCATCAATCTAGCCGAGCAAGCGAGAAGCATAAGGAAGAGCGTGAGGGGTGAACGCGGCTCACTTGATTGGGCCCAGCGACGCTTACAACGCCGCTCGGCACAAACGCGAAGAAAGCGAAAGAGAGAGAGAGACAGAGAAGCGTACAGAGCTAACTCCTAACGCGCGAAATGAAAAGGAGCAAGTTTAGAACGAACGTAAAATATATACGCCCCGTACCCGAGAACGACGGACGCTGCGTTCAACCGTGGCAGCTCTCGCCTCTACTCTCAGCGGTAGCAGTAGCTAACTTCCGTGGACTTCCTTCTCTCCCGTTTCCCGCCAAGATTCCTCGTTCACCCTTTCTTTCCGATCTCGGCCGCCCCTAACCCCACAGCCACCTTTCTGGGTGTAATTCTCCCTTCAAAGTCGCCTGGCTCTCGTTTGCTTTTCTCGCTGGAGGTGCCAGTGGCTGTTCCTATTTGTTAGCTCGCCTTGGAAGGCGTATACATGATATTTCTCTCTGCACCACCATTTATTTTCTTCCCGGCGCCCCGTTAAGGGAACGCCAAGTGGCCCGATGATATTGGCGCCGCGTGAGGGCAAGGGAGAGTGGCGCAAAGTATAGGACGCGCAAAGGAAAGCTGCTGTGGCTATTTTGTCTCCTATCGCTCTCTCTGGCTGCTAGTGTCCGCGAGGTGGTGCTCCTATACTTTTTCCAGCCGTGTGTATGTCTGTTTGTAAGTTTGTACCTGAATTTAAGCTTGCGTATGTTTGTGTGGGATGATGTGCGTGCTGGCAAGCGTGCGTGCTTCTTTTTTTTTCTGCGGTGAAGCCACGAATGATCGTCAAATTTTAAATAGTGTGTGCGTGAGAGGGAAAAAAGAGAGAGATGGGAGATGACGTGCTACCATACTTTGAAAAAAATTGCGTCCTTCTCTCTTCTCTCCGATCTTGCACAGCGAGAATCAAAACAAAAAATAAAAGAGGCAGATGTATCTATATAGTGTTAGGATTTCAATATCGCCGGCATGACTCTTGTTTCTTTATTAAAAGCGAAATATTTCTGGAGTGCTCTACATGTAAGTTGGGGCTGCGTCGAAAGTCGAAATAGGAACATGAGATGCTGGCCTTGTCTTTTGGGCACGCCAACGGCACTCGACAGCTGGCATTATTATATTTCGATTATAGAATGCTGCTTTATGCTATCGTCCTTTCATTTCGAGAAAATTGGAAATGACAGTGACACTGGTCATACAGTAAAGTCATTTGTAAAGACAAAGTTAGAGATACATTTTACACCAAAAGGGTGACGTCTTCTTCGGTTGTTGGTTGATGGACTCGATGCTATATTCTTGAAGAAAATTGAGCGAGATATCTTCGTGTATCGTCTATAAATAGCTTAAAATTCAGCGTAATATCGCGGGTAGACATTGAATTCCTAGAAGTTTATTGTGCAAAGGTAACTTGAGCGCCAGTATTCATCAAAGTTCACGACGTTCTGGTGCTCAGATCACTCGATTCTGTGAGTTTACTCTGGAGTAGTGACCGAATTCTGTTGCTGAAAGAATGCAAAAGATTGTAGTCTATTTATATTTCAGTTTACGAAGAAGGGCACTATGTCCGAAATGTCACTATTTGATTATTCTACAGCAACACCACTCTTAATACTTTTAAGCATCTGCAGCTTGGCGAAGTGTTGCACACGGTACCGAAATAAAAGTAACTAAATATGTTACTCGTTACTCTTATAAAAAGGAACGCATTATCACCCTACGTTACCTCCAAACAAAAGAAAATAAGTTACATTTACAGAAAAAATAACGAACGTTACATCTGCCATTATTCCCTAATCATGCTCCGCCGCTGTGATCTAGTGGCTAAGGTAGTCGGCTACTGACCCGCAAATCGCGGGTTCGCATATCGGCTGCGGCGGCTGCATTTCCGATGGAGGCGGTAATGTTGTGCTCAGACCTGGGTGCACGTTAAAGAACCCTAGGTGGTCGAAATTTCCGGAGCCCTCCACTACGGCGTCTCTCATAATCATACGGTGGTTCTGAGACGTTAAACCCCACATATCAATAAATTATTCCCTAATCATCAATATTAATCAAAGATTATTTGCAGAAGGAACCCGCAATAAAAATTTTTCAAATATGAAATTGGTGTTTCGCACTGGACTACGAAACCAAGCACGAATTATACCGAATATCACTTGTAGAAGTTTACTTGGCTTCAGCGATGTTATAGAAGTTTAAAGATGCCTGTAGAGCTACGAAGGTGATGGCTTCTGACTCTGTGGCACAAGGTGAAGCCATTTTTTTTCCATGGGACAATAGCGCAATATGAGATTCAATAATCCACGCTATCTACAAAGAAAATATCACTGAACTTCCGAGAAATGTACTGTGATCATCTTTTTCCTAATATGTGGAACTCGCCGAAATCGCTACTGGTGCTCTTTGGCCTCTAAAATGACCTGCCGTGCGCCGATAGGATGTTGTGGAGGGCTCTATTGACGCTTTTCTCAGAAGGAGAGGGAGGGAATCAGCACGTTTTTGACACCAGATGTCCTTTGGTTTTTAATCCACACCTGCCATCCGATTTCGGCAAACAAAAATCATGGCGCGTGCCCATGGGCGTGGGCAGAGGGTGCAAAAGGGGCACTTGCTCTCCACCCCTCTCCCCCCCCCTTTCACTGCTACGCCTGATAACGCTCCCTCTACAACTGCGATGCAAAGCGGCTTTGCATCCACGTAGAAAAAATCCTGAAGATGCTCGCGCGTTTGCCTCACCGATGCCACAGCCCACATAGGTAGACTGTTTATGTGTAAAAGGTGTATTCAATTTTTATTGCGAAATAGATTTGCCCTCAAGGCATATTATTTTGTGGGGATAATTGTATGTAATGTACGCCCTTAGGCTGATTTGGTGTATGAAGTGAAGTAATGTGAAATGTGTTGACATCTATCTTGTGGTCGTAACTCGTGCCGTTGGCGCGAAGGCCTGACAGAGTGCCTCTACTAGCAAAGTAGATGCGCAAACTTTGTAGTAATAAAGAAATTCCTTGATCAGCCTGGCTTGCTTAGGAGCATGAAAGCCGCCCCAATGCTGCACATGATATTTCAATGAAAGTTTCTTTTAGTTTTTGGCCTTCGCACTAGTAATGTTCTTACCGCTCCGAGTAGTTCAATAATCAAAAACGTAGCTGCCATTGCAGAGAGAAATAACAATAAAATTTCAGGACAGAGTGAATCAATCTTGTCAACTTTGTAGTGAAGTTTTTGTAGCAATTATCATAAAATGTTGTATATAAGGACATTTTTTCGAAAATAATTTCTTTCGTTGTCCAAGTTTCTTTACTCTTTGCTGCGCATACGTTTGATATATGAAATGGCTTTTTTGTAACGATAATTGAAGTAAATGATAATGTTTGTGTGGTACATTTCATGAATGTAGAGAACGATGAGTAATGATATTGTTTCCGCCATGTTACATTTTCCTTTTAGACTGCTCGCTGACATGTGCATGAAATTTAAAATGCTCAATGAAATTAAAATATTTTTTGATATTCGTGTCGACCTCTCATGAAATCACCAGCTTGCGATAATTACGGTTAGGAGACAAACTGTGCATATGTTTGCCGTGTAGCTAGCTACCTGTAACCATGGTTATTTATTGTTTTATTTTATTTATTAATAATATAAAAAATGTCGGGATTTTCGCAGAAAGGACATCGGGAAAACACACAATAAAAACACACAATAAAAACATCCGTAAGTTATACATCGTTTAGGATACGCGTTACATTGATGCTACCAAGTTCTCACAATTCCTAACAATCAAATTCAAACAAATTCTAACCAAATTCTAACAACAAAGTTTTAACAGTAATTGTACTATATCCAAATGATTACAGTGTGAAAGAGTCAAAATAACACAGTCTAAAACAATGGATTTTGCAAAGATGACCACAATAGCGCAATATTAGGGTTCCAAACGCAAATGTTCTTCAACAAGACGTGAAAAAATATTTAAAGAATTGCTGCTAGTAATCATAGCTGCTAAGCTGTTCTATTCCCTTATTGATGCTGGGAAGAATGAGTGTTTGAAACATTCCGTACGGAATGCGTATTCTTGCAGCATTTCGGGGTGCTTCTTACGGGCGGGTCGTGATTGTTGAAGTGTAATGTACCTGGAGGCATCGATGTTGGTTTGCTTATGGCGTAGCTGGTACATGAATCGTAGGCGTGCTAGTCTTGCTCGTTTTTGCAGCGTTAGCATGCCCGCTTCTTCGAGCATTTCAGTTGGTGAGTCTGTTTGCCTAAACTTGTTAAAAATAAATCGAACAGCTTTTCTTTGCACGCCTTCTAGCTTCGCAATATGTTTTTTTGTGTACGGGAACCAAACAATGTTCGCATATTCAAGAACAGATCTCACGTACGTGTTGTAGGCTAACAGTTTAATTTCAGAAGGTGCTAGTCGAAGGCATCGTCTCAGAAAAAAAAGTCGTTTCAGTGCGGTAGCTGTAACGTTAGAAACGTGGGCATCCCATCTCAGATCGCCAGTAAAGGTGAGGCCAAGGTACTTATGATGACTTGTTTTAGGAAGTGGGATACTATTGATGGTATATGAGAACTCTGACCATTCCCTTTTTCTTGTTACTGTCATTATAGCTGATTTTTTAACATTAAGTACCATTTGCCAATCTGAACACCAGTTTGATACTATTTCGAGGGCTTTGTTTAAGGCAAGATGATCTTCTGCAGAGTTTATTTCATGATAAATTATACAATCATCCGCGAAAAGTCTGACGTGGACGGGAATTTGACAGGGTAGGTCATTGATAAAAATTAGGAATAAGGTCGGAGCAAGAACACAACCCTGGGGAACACCGGATTTGACGGGAACTGTTGTGGATACTTGTCCATTGAAATTAACAAATTGTGTGCGACCGGTAAGGTAGTTTTTTATCCATTTCGTAACGGAGCCATTGCCTAAAGTACATTCTAACTTTTGTACCAGTTTTTTATGCGAAACCTTATCAAAGGCTTTTGCAAAGTCTAATAGGATAAGGTCGACCTGTTTTTGGTTGTCCACACTTAAGGATAAATCTTGGGTTAGTTCTGTTAGTTGCGTGACTGTAGAAAGCCCCCTACAGAAACCGTGTTGAGAAGGCGACAGGATGCGTTCATTTTCAAGATATATATTGATATGTTTTAAGATAATATGTTCAAGAAGTTTGCTGCAAGTGCAAGTAAGAGATATAGGCCTGAAGTTATTTACGTCATCTTTTGGGCCTGATTTGTGTATCGGTTTAACTTTCGCTTTTTTCCAATCATCTGGTATGGTGCATGTTGCTAGGGATTTATCAAATATGATGCACAGATATTTTGCCATCCACTCCGCATATCGGTTGAGAAACAAATTTGGAATGTTATCTGGTCCTGAGGCTTTTTTGTGTCAAATTGGAGGAGCAGATGAAAGATACCTTGTTCGGTTATCACGGGCAGTTCCAATGGTTCTTTGTTCAAAATGTCGATTGGTGGTTGATTGCCGTCATCGGCCGTGAAAACTGATTGGAAGTGCTCATTGAGCGAAGAAGGGGTAATAAGGCCATCTTGAGAATGACTAGCGTTTTCGCTAGACTTTGAATTTTTAAGAAAGCCCCAAAATTTTTGCGGCGAGTTTTTGATGAAACTAGGAAGTGTGTTAGTGAAATAGTTCTTTTTTGCGGTTCTTATTTTTAATTTCATGTCGGTGATGGCAGTTGTGAGAGCAGTCTTAGATTTGCTTTTACTTAGTTTTAGGGATTTCCTGAGTCTTTTAACTTTGCATTTCGCGTGAATGATATCACGATTAATCCAGGGATTATATTTCTTTGATCTTTTTGTTTTATTTGGTACATATAATTTCATACAGTGAGTTATGGTATGTTTAAATTTTAACCACAATTCATCAACACTTATAGATGCGCGTTTCGAATCTTCTTCAAACGGTGCTAATTCCATTGATAGATGATCAATTATGCTGGTGTCATCTGCATTCTGAAAATCTGGAACGTTTTTTTGCGAGTGGCAGTGACTTTTTTTGGCACAAATTGATGCGCTGCACACGATTAGCTTGTGGTCCGATATCCCATCGAGAATTTCTACACTGTGTTTGTCACTTGGAAAATGGTCGCTTAAGAATACCAGGTCAAGTATATTGGAGCTCTCCGCCTGCACCCGTGTTGGCTCCATTATTATCTGATTGAGGTTAAAAGATAGCATTGCATCAAAAAGGGTTTCTGAGTTTAAGCACTCGTGCTGCATGGTCCGCCAGTTTATGTCGGGCAGATTAAAGTCCCCCAAAAGGATTAGTCTCTTGCCTTTCACATTGCGCTGCATGTATACGTGCAGTTATTGCATAGCGATATGGTCTGACCCTGGACTGCGATAAACACAACCAACTACGATTGAAAATGAGCCGCACAATAAATTGCAGAACACCGCTTCAGCACCCTCAACAACATGCATCTGTGTGAATCGAATACGTTTGTTAATAAGAATGGCAACTCCACCACCGCGTGTTGCTCGGTCCTTTCTCACAATGCAGTAGTTTGGAGGTGCTATTTCGGCGTCTCCAATCTCGTTTGAAAGCCACGTTTCCGTCACAGCCAAGAAGTCAGGGTCGACAGCAAGAAGTACTGATTCTAGCGAGTCGAGATTATTCAGTCTGCTGCGTGCATTCACATTGACAAAAACTATTTTGGACGTGGTTGATGGCGGCGAGTGCGCATGGGTGGTGTTCCTTCTTAGTTTTTTGGGTTTTTTTTGATTGGAGGGAGCATTGCGTTCTGTTTTTATCTCAACCTTATCGCCCGCGGTATCATCCCAGCGGTAAAGTACTCGATTGATACTAATCTTGTCATATACCAACCATACTTTGTCACCAGATTCTTTGTTAGATTTGGCGCTATCCCACAGCTTTTTCCTTATGCTACGAACACGAGCTGAAAAGTCTTCAATAATCGCTAATTTAGTTCCTTTGAGCTTTTGGCAGTTTTTTAGGATTTTGATTTTGTCACGCGTGTCGAGAAGTTTTAAAATAACTGGCCTGGTTTTATTAGCGTCTGGCTTTCCGAGCCTGTGAATTCTTTCGATTGCTACATGCTCTAGTTCCAGTGTTTTCTTAATAATCGTGTCGTTAACAGTTTGTTCGAGTGAGACATCATCCTCATTGTGCTTTTCGGGAATGCCGTACACAATCAGGTTCCCTCTTCTAGAACGATTTTCCAGGTCGTCAAGCTTTAGTTCAAGGTCTGAAACTACTTTTTGCAGGTGCGTTACTTGATCCGTGCAGATTGTTATTTTGCTATGAAGCAAGTCCAGCAATTCTAGTTTCTTATCTATGGCGGTTAGCCTCTCCTCTTTTATTTCTTTTAAGTCGCCTGCAATTACCTGCAGTTGTTTCGCGATGTGCGCTAAGTCTGGACCGGGATTTGTCTCTACATCGCCAGCAAGCAACAATACGTTCACAACATGAGATGACAAGTCATACAAAAATAAACATAGCAGCCTTGGGCACGGCAGCACAAGTAGGCACAAATCGTTCGATCGATAGCACTTCCCATAACGTTTTCTTACCTGCGCAAGAAAGACGAAAGGGTTAGACTTCATTTCTGCGGTGCCACCGTGCCCAATGTCCAGCAGTGATCCTCCGGCGGCGTATATGTTGGGCGCGAGGTGCGCCCCCTGGGCTCTGCCGCATACTGCGTCGACGCTGATGGTCGCCGCTGTAGGGCTTCCGTGCCGATATCCGCTGTGATGGCACATGTGCTGCGCGGACGACACTCCAAAACTGGATTCGGTGACGAGCTGCGTTGTGTTGCCTCGTTGTGGTTCGCTTCTTCCATCCTGCGCAGCCGGTATCAGCAGCAGTGTGGTGAGCAACTGCGCAAGAAAGACGAAAGGGTTAGACTTCATTTCTGCGGTGCCACCGTGCCCAATTTCGTGAGACTATGGCTATTGAGCTTCAGTTGAAACTGAAGAATGCCAACAAAGCACAAAGCAAAACTATTTTTTTGTGTGCTACAACAAAAGTTCAACCTTTGACATCTTGCATTCTTTTTAAGGCTTCTCTTCCTGGCTGAGGTCACGTCTTTTCTTCATCATGTGTGACATTCCACTGAAGCAATCTCTCGATCAGCAGCTCACCTGTAGACCGATCGAGGTTACTGGCCACCTGCTTTGTGGACCGGTATTCTACACAAAGCTTGGCCTCGAAATCGGCCACGCGGAAATGATCAAATTTTGGCGGTGGTTGTTCACCACACTGTGCTCAGCAAGTGTATTCATTTTGCATTCAAGCTGGCGGAGATATCTTTTAAGTTCCTTCAAGCCCTCGGGGAAGTTTCCCAGCCTCTTCCCCAGCGAACGAAGGGTCACAACCAGCGGGTCGTATGAAGTCAACCAGACCATACGCTTTCGCTTCGGACAGCTGTTTTTTGGGCATGGTGCTAATGCGACCACTAAAATTGTTTTCACGAAAAATTGTCCGTATATATTCTAATGACAGGTTTCAAGACCTCCTCCAGGCATTGTATGGCGATTGACCAACCCTCGCCAGAAAGAGTCGACGTGTGTAAAAAAATTTCTACCCGAAATTCCTAAAAAAAAAGTGATTCCACCCGTGCTTTCTTTGAGCATGTCTGGCAAGCAGATAGCAGTCCGACTCTGTGACAAAAGAATTGGTAAATGTGGGGTAGAAAAAAATTACACCTACGATTGAAAAAGCGACGGGCAGACTGACACCATACATTATCGAAAAATGGTAACGTAGGTGCATTACTAGTTACAGTTCCCAAATTGTAACAAGTAAATTACTAAGTAACAAAAAAATAACGCGTTACCGCCAACTCTAAGCTTGGAAAGTTGTCATGTACGTGCCTAACGCTGCAACAGCGGGTGGTTTAAGAGATTTGAACATAGAATCGTCACGAGGAATGAATTGAGTGTACCGGATAAATGCACAGTGATATGTTGACATTTATATTAGTCCTGTAGATTTATGAAGCCTTCAATATGGTTAACATTTAGCATGCACAAGTCAACAATAGGTGGCGGATTTATACTAATCACGCTTATCCAAGTGTCTCATAAAACATGTTATTTGAGCAAACAGCTGCGTAATACACAGTGACATCAAATCACACTCTGTAAACAAATGCCAAAATTAATTTCTTTTAGTGGCTTTATGGCATTCATTACAAGCTGTAACAATGAACAGAACATAACAATTGTACCCACGTAAAAGAGAAAAACAACGTTGCTATCTTTCGATTCTGCAACACATTTTGCTGCAACGACACGAAACGTTTTAGGTTGTTAGACACGACTTATTTCAAGATGGAGTAAAAAGAGTGACGTGACATGCGTAATTGTTTGGAAGCACTGGGATGATAAAGCTTGCGATAAAGTGATAACCACGACATTAAGGTTCTCACTCTGTAGCACAAACTAAAGTTAGCATTGATGAGTCCCTCCTTGGTGAGCTTTGTTGGCTACAGCTTGAAAATGATTGTTTAACGCAGTGTACGTGTCAGCTGCGCAGCATTATGCGTCAGCACAAGTTGTTAGTATGATTAATAAAGCGCTTCCAACGTCGCTCTGTCATTCTAAGCGTGTAATTCCAATCATGTGCGAAAGATTTCATTCAGACTGGGACGACTCTTTGCTCTCCCGCAGGGAAGTACCGAGTTATCTAAATTGTTTAATGCTCTTGCTAAACAGACAAGCGTACAATTGTAATTGTAAGCATGCAATTTTACTTTAAGCATGTCATTGCACTAATCTCTCTTTTACAACCAACACTAGCTTATATAGAGCGGGACTCTGTACCACTTCATGCACATGCAATTGTGAGATCGAAGACGAAACGGATTCTTCCTTAACACATTTTTCTCGCCCGTGGGCAGTTGAGAAAGCCGGCTATGTACTCCAACAACTTATGAAATGCCAACGCAGGGCCAATAAAAACCAAGATATGTCGCAGAAGGGGTCTTGAGGCTGCTTCACGGCACAGTAAAGTCGGCGAAAAAAGCAATGGGGCGCTTTATTGAATTATAAGCAAAAGGAAATATTTGGCCTGTCATACCGAGGTAATTTATAATCTTTCATTCGTATCACTCGGCTTGCCTGGAAGGGAGACAATACAAGCGGCCCGAAGGGTCTTTTCTTCATTTTCGCGTCGTGCTACGCTCGGAGTACTTGTCGCAGCGCTATCCCTGACGGAAAAGAAGAGTGTCCTTTCTTTTTATAAATATGTCCTCGCTTGGCTTTTGCCAGAGGCCCTTCATCTTGGGCTCTTGGCTCGTGCTCTCCTGCCATTTTCTTTTCCCCCGGATTCGTTTTAACGTTCCTCAACGAAATGTTCTTTTGTTTTCAACGGGGTACACTTGGTCTTTTAATTTCGCCGTTCTCCGAAATTTCTCTCTTAACGAGGACAAGACACTAATGTTCGGTCAGCCTCTCGAGTGTCGTTCCTCTTAGCCAGTGCGCCATTCTTCGAGGCTATCGACGATGACGACCTCGATCTAATGGATGAAATTCGGAGAAATGAGAAAGCAAGTAACGGCGTTTCAAGCATCGAAGTAGGGTTAGTGTTGCTTTATTTATAGCCTCGTTTAATTAACCAGCACAGGGTTTCTTGATCCCATGCTGAGGTTTATCTTATGGCTCAGGTACGGGAAGTCTTGCGTAGGAAGGTGCTGATGAAAATGTTACAAAAATATCCTTGTAGCAACTGTAAGGGAGCAAGTCACAGTGTTGAAAGTTGGGCTAGCTGTTACGGGTGCATTTTTTGGTTGCGGAGCGAAATAGACGAGGATCGAAGATGTTAGGGACACAAACAAGCGCTGTAAAGGCTTTTCTATGCACTCGTAAATTAATTTTGTGGTTTATCCCGGCTGTGGCGGCTGCATTTCCGATGGAGGTGGAAATGTGATAGGCCTGTGTACTCAGATCAGGGTGCCCCTTAAAGAACACTAGGTCTTCGAAATTTTCGGTGCTCTCCACTACGGCGTCTCTCATAATCATATGGTGGTTTTGGGACATTAAACCCACAAATCAATCAATCAAATTAATTTTTTTATTTATTTTGTACTGTTGAGCCATGTTCAAACTCGAGCAAATCGGTTCCTTGATCAACAATGAACGCCATGTCCTTCGTGAAGTCACGCGTGAGATTGAGGCGGCCGCGTTATACATGGCTGCAATCCTACTACTATAGTTCGCGACAAATACAAATGCGAAGTGATTGAACTTCAGTTACAGCTTCTCTTGCAAATCAGATGACTGTTCAAATGTAATTGAAAGTGAAAATAAAGAGTTAACTGGCAGTGGTGATTACTTCTTTTTTTTTAATTTACCAGGAAGAGCAGCAATCGACAGATTTCATTAGTATCGAGACTGGAGCTATAGCTATGTAATCGATTACGTGAAGGTCCTAGTCTGTTGGGTGCAGATATGGTCGTTACATCCAGTCTTGTTACGAGAACAGTTGTATTGTGCAAGTTTCCTGAGTGCCTGCTACATGTGTTTTTGACGCAGAATAGGTCAAGAAGAGCCGAGTAGGCCCGCCTAACTAGTACTTGACCTCTGGCTCCAGACCATTGTAATGACAATCGGGCCTGGGCTGCATCTGATCTGCTTCGCCGATAGTGGTAGACTCATTCTTCCCGCCATACTTCTTTTCCACGCCTTACTTTACTGTTACAACTTTTAGAATATGCACTCATCGAAGGTGGCCCTATCGCAGCCCATCAAATCTACGAATCGCCAACAGAACGCCGCTCATTAGACCACATCGCCCATGCGCTACAGCCACAATTCGTTGTTACATATTATCGCCAGTTGTTACCAGGCTTTATGATGATAATGATGATGATGACGACAATTATGTTATTTTTTCATCACATAATTTTCGTACCATGCTGGTAGATTGGACGAGAATTGCTCAAACGAAATTTTAAAACTGTAGTCTGGTAAAAACAATGACAGTCTTAGTCGTCAGACATTTTCTCTGCCTTATTCCTGCTACTGTTATGCACTTGTGGTCTCTCCTGAACTTCATTTTCCTCAGTCATCAGTCTGTTCGTTACATAGATCGACCCTGAGTGACACGCCTTATAGCTGTCGTATAATTTCTGCCAATAGTAGAGCTTGTAAGCAGTGAAATGAAGGGGTTTTTTGCCACGTGAAACTCATTTCCAAAGTAAAATCGGCATGCATGGCACGTTTGTATGGTAATTTTCTGAAGCGTTTTCTCATCAAGCTGCATGCCCTAGGCATCATCATAAAGTCGACTATGTTCGTCGCATAATAATGGTTGTGCTTATAGCTGCGTTTGCAATGTGAGTCAAGCATTTATCTTTTTGATCTCTTTAGGTGGACTCGGCTACAATTTTCTTGAATGCTAACGTAAGCGGAGTGTGATCGCATCCTTCACGCTCTTCATTTGAGTCTGTGATTAGCAAGGGTAACTGGGATTTTGTTTGTGAGCACTACCATCTGCTGTCAGTCTGCGTGCATGGTTTATGTAGTAGTCATTGATTCCCTGTAGTTAATCTTGCCTTCTTCATTGGTTTTTATACTAATTTACCAGCATGCTTTCGCGGTAAATCTCCGATAGCGTCAGAGAAAAAAGCCAGCATGAGTAGTCTACAAAATTGATAAACACAATATATTTAATTAAGTCTCAAAGTAACTTGACGCCTATAGCCGAAGTCGACAAAGTACTGCTCCCTCAAGCTTGTATATTTAGGTCGAGAAGGTAAGCCGAAGAGACGAGTCAAGCTGGTGCAAACGTGCATTATGAACTTGGCGTGTTCCAGAAGGATTTCCACACGCTGCAGTGAAATTACTGTCAGTGTCTCTTTTATTATTTTCCTTCTCTTCCCTCTTTCTCAACTTTTTTGTGCCCTTCTCTAATTTCCCAGTGTAGGGTAGGCAACCAAATGTCCTTCCTTCCTTCCTTCCTTCCTTCCTTCCTTCCTTCCTTCCTTCCTTCCTTCCTTCCTTCCTTCCTCCCTCCCTCCCCCCTCCTCCTCCCTCTTCCTCCTTCCTTTCTTCCTTTCTTCCTTCCTTTCTTCCTTTCTTTCTTCCTTCCTTCCTTCCTTCCTCCCTCTCCTTCTTTCTTCCTTTCTTTCTTCCTTTCTTCCTTTCTTTCTTCCGTCCTTTCTTCCTTCCTTCCTTCCTTCCTTCCTCTCTCCCTCCTTCCCCCTCTTCCTTTCTTCCTTCCTTCCTTCCTTCCTTCCTTCCAGAAGGGTCTCAGGGCAACCTCGCTTATTTTCCTCGCTGCATGTGGTCTCCTTAACCGGATGAATTCTTGCGTGCTACCTTCATATTCAAATTGAGCAGTATGGATCTGAGTTGACATGGATCGTAGTGCTGCTTGCAATCAAGGCGATAGCCATATGTTCGAACATGTTTGCCGCTGTCCTCGCTACTGTGCTCAGACGCTGTCCTTAGCGGTCGTGATAGCGAACAGTCCATCTTAGAGTGCTGATCTAAACTGTCATCGTTATGGAAGCCTGTTACGTAATTAAAGCGATAGTGTTGAATAGCTTGGTTTGCAGAAATTCCGTTGTCGGTGTCGCGTGAGCGTCGTTGGTTGCCAGGGAAAAATCATCGTGTGCACGTCCTAAAAATCGAAAACGATGCAAATTTTATAACTAATAAACTTTTTGGGTCAAACTGAGACTCTAACCTAGGTCGTTTGCGTGGCAAGCAGGTGCTTTACTAAACAGCCACGTGTCTGCTTGAAAGTACAGGTAAAATAACTTCTTCTGCTTGGAAATGCTGTGAGAACAACGTTCAAGCTATACAAATTCATGTGTATGCACATGGCCTTCACAATACAACGTGTAATACTAGTATTATTGCGTGGTACAAGCGCAAATTACCATCGGACGTCAGAACATGTGGTTATAATAACCATTTCATGGTTTGAAGCTGGCACTCATTACAAAAAGCACGCGCGTTACTGCGCGTATTCCCTTAGGCCACGCATTGCGAGCTTACAGAAGGTTTGAAAAGATTTCACGTGCATAATTTCTCGTGCCCCACCGCGGTGGTCTAGTGTCTAAGGTACTCGGCTGCTGACCCGCAGGTCGTGGGTTCAAATACCGGCTGCGGAGGCTGCATTTTCGATGGAGATGGAAATGTTGTAGGCCTGTGTGCTCAGATTTGGTTGCACGTTAAAGAACCCCAGGTGGTCGAAATTTCCGGAGCCCACCACTACGATGTCTCTCATAATCATATGGTGGTTTTGGGACGTTAAACCCCGCATATCAATCAATACATTATTCCTCGTGGTTTAAAACATGCTACCCAATACCCAGATGCAGCTGAATGTGAAAGCTTCACTGACGCAATCTATCTTTAGTTTTGTGGAATAAATTGTAGTAAACCTCAATTTAAACATCTCGTTCAACATCAAACAAAAAAATGCACTAAGCGGTTGAAGTGTGCACTAGGCACAAAGTATTGCTACCGCATTTAATTACTAAAGGCGAAGCTTGAGGATCCCCCATTTTTTGAAATTCTTCACAGGAAAAATACACCTTAAGCAGACTCGCGTTCTTGAATTTTTTTTTGCAAAAGCCCGCTTTGCCTCTCTACTCTTTTCCACCAATCTTTACACTTTCCTCAACGTACTGCAGCAAAACAGGTAGAACAATTAGAGCAAACCTTCATAGTTTTTTTCAACACTTTTGCCTTCCTCCTTCTCACTCATAGATGGATGCAATGCTATAAAGCACAATCTCATTTTTCGTACTGCAATTCTAAGTACTACAAAAATGTGCAATGGGCAACACAAAACGACACACGGGATCATGAACAAAACTTTTTTTATAAGTTCTCCCTACCCCAAGTCTTAAATATAACTGTGAGTCATCGTGAATGGTGCACCAAAATAGAGTGCGTGGAAGTGTACTGTGCGTATCGCAAAGACGTGGTTTCGCAGACAGCGCACGCAGATGGCGTGCGTGTTGTATAAGGTCGGTTTTTTTAGCAGAGTTGTATCGTGTTGCGTGGTCGTTTTGGCCATTGTATCCAAGCTCGTGGGCATGGAAGCAATTTGGCCGCTATTATAGTCGCGTGCAGCCAGTCGAATCAGCAGCGCACATGCATCGCTGTATAGAAGTTCAAATTTAGCTAGTGGAACACAATGCACTTGGTGTTGGATTTCGGTTGCGAAATAATTATTTGTGCGTTTAGAAGGTGGGCGTACTATTACAGCGTCTGTGTGTCCGCACTCAGTTGGCAGGTGGAGATTATCCATCGGTTGAAAGCAATATGAGAAGAGGAAAGAAAAAGAAAAAAAAAACGGTAGAAGATAGATAATGGAGGAAGAAATACGAATGTAGAATAACATATCAGGATATTCGGCTCTTGTGTTTAGAGCGAAACATCCCTGCCCTCGCATTCGAATAAGGCTGCGTGCTGCAGTTGATCCTGTACGTTGTGTACGGCATTTGGTCATCTCTTCTATTCTCTTTCTGTCATCTAATGATTTTTTTCAACGAAGTGAAAGGAACAGAAACAATATGCGTATGGTTAACCACAATGTCTTTTTATACGAATCTGTTTAAAAAGAGATTACGTGTCTCGCGAATTCGCGTACATCTTGAAAGCCCAAGCTTACCAAACTGGTTTTCCTTTGTTGAAGCACCGTTTGTTTTATGTAAACTTGGCATATCTTCAACGCAGGTCGGTAAGTAGCAAACTCCCTAGACGAGCAGTAAGCCTGCGTCACATTTATTGTAACAGTATCATGCCCGCATAAAGAATCAAGAAAACTTTAATTTCTCGTCTATGCTTTTTGATGCTCCAGGCTTCCATTGCAGTTGACGGCTAAAATATTGTCCGAAGGAGGATACAACTTTATTACAAGCGATTTCATTGTTTTCGAGATGGCCGCTTGTCTGCGGTGACCTCTTGTGCCCATGCAATGACTGCTTTCTGCAGTTTTATGGGGACCGTATTAAGGTCTCCCATGTCGTTTCGGAGGGAACTGGCAGAAGCTCTCTGGGTGGGGGAAGGCCTTCGCATTCCCAGAGGATGTGACGTTGGTTTGCTATGGCATTTTTGTCGCAATGTTGGCATGTTGAGTCAACCTCTCCACCAGTGAATATCGCTAAGCGGTGAGGAGTGGTTAGGCTGGTCGTTTGAATTTGGCGGAGGATAGTGGCCTGCGCTCTCGGGAGGGTGCTGTGCGGTGTGGGATATATTGTCCTGTAATCATTATACATATTTGTAAGTTCGTTATAGGAGGTCACTGCCTCTCCTATCGGGGAGCCCGGTTCCAATGAAAGCGCGACCCGGTTTGCTAACCCTCGGGCCACTTTATGCGCTTCCCCGTAACCGGGGTTTCCCGAGTGAGCGGGGACTCGGAACAGATTGATTTTGATTCTATCATTCCGATTAAAGGTTTTCAGAACCTTGGCTGTATTTATTCCCACACTTCCCCCACAAAGCTGAGAATAGCGCTATTAGAGTCGCTAAGGACAGTGTGGATGGTTGGATGCATAATAACCAGCGGTATGGCCATTTCTTCGGCCTCTTTGATTGATGCGGCTGTAGTAGAAGCCACAATTGCAATTTTAAGTTCTCTGTCCTCGGCACTCAGGGTGTATGTGTTGTGCCCCTGGTTGGCGGCATCGACGAAGACCGCGGTTTGGTCTTGCTTGTGCTTTTCACTTGGCCTATCTGCTCTGGCTTCTCCTAGTGTCGTGTCTGCCTACCAGGGTGTTTTTGGGTATTTGTTTGATCTGTAGGTAATGACTGATCGCGGGAGGTAGTGATGCTCTGCCTCCCGTGGTGTGAATGGGTTGAACTTTCAGTTTATGCAGGATATGTAGTCCCTTCGTCGTGTCTGAAAGTCGTGTTATTTGTGCTGTTTTGTGTGCTTCGATCTGCCCCTCTAGGGTGTTATGCATTCCAAGTTGAAGGAGCTTCTCGGTGCTGGTATAAACAGGCAAACCGTGGGCCTCTTTATGCGCCTGTCGAATTATAGCTTCATTTTTATCTTTGTCTGATTTCCTGAGATGATAATAGGGGAAAGAGTAGACTATGCGGCTGATTAGAAAGGCCTGAATGAGCCTACCAAGTCCATCTCCTTGATGACTCTATGTCTGTTGGCCACTCTCCTGAGCAGTCCACCAATTTGTTTGGCGGTGTTCTGATATTTTGTGAGGGCCATGGTATTTTGCGTGTTATGTTGAATGAGCATACCCAGCACTCAAATGGTCAGAACCGGAGGAACCAGGCTGCTTCCCAACATAATTTTTATCTGTGCTTGTTGTTGGGCGTCCATGCCTGACGTCTTTTTGGCTTTACTTCTAATGATTAGGCGTTACGGATTTCGAGGGGGAGCATGTTAACCCGTTGTGTCTAACATACTCTTGCACAACGTTGGCTGCCTCCTGTAACGCGTCTTTTATCGCACCGTCCGAGCCACTGTTCGTCCAGATTGTAACATCGCCCACGTATACGGCATGTTTGATATGTGGTATCCTGTTTAGCTGTTGTGGTAAGTTCATGATGGTGATATTGAAGAGTATGGGCGAGAGGACAGCACCTTGCAGGGTTCCGCTTGTGCCTAGCATAAACGTTTGACCGCGCACTTCACCCAGTTGGATGGTGGCCGTTCTTTCTCTGAGAAAGTCGGAAATGTAGGCAAACGTTCTTTCACCCACGTTCAACTGAGATAAGCCATTCGTGATGGCCTGATGCGCGACATTGTCAAAAGCTTTACTGACGTCTAGGCCCAGTATGGTCCAAGTGGCTCGTACTGGGCGAGGCTCAAGGATGTCCTGTTGCAGTTGAAGCATAATATCTTGTGTTGATAGACACTCTGTGAAGCCGATTAGGGTGTCAGGTAGCAGATATTCTTTTTCAATGTAATTGTTGAGTCGGATTAACATGATATGCTCTATGACCTTGCATAAGCAGGAGATGAGTGAAATCGGTCGAAGGTTTCGCAGTTCCAACTTCTTGCCCGGTTTCGGAATAGAAATGACGATAGCATGTTTCCAACTAGGCGGAACTTTTCCATCAGCCCAGTAAGTGTTGAATAGTTTAATGATCCGGCTGATCGAGTGGTCATCTAAATTTCGGAGCATTTTGTTTGTTATTCTGTCTTCCCCCGCTTCGGCAGTGGTTTTAATCTGGTTGAGGACTGCTCTAACTTCAGCTTCGTCTATATCGCTATCTAAAGCTGGATTGGTTTCTCCTTCATATTTAGCCGGAGTGGGCATGTCCGTGTTGGTGTTGAAGTATTTGCTTTGCAGTTACCGTATTAGGTCATTCTCCTGCCCAGGATAGGAATGGATTAGTTTCTGCAGGTTTTTACTTGCGTTAGATTTCGTTTGTTTGGGATCTATCAGATGTCTGAGTAGAAACCAGGAGTTTTTGTTAGCTAATTGGCCATTGAGCCGGTCACACATTTGGTGCCAGTGTTCTCGACTCAACCATTGTGTATAATGCTATACTTCTTTGTCGATTTGAGCTATCTTCTTTTGCAAGGTTCTGTTGTGTTTTTGTGACATCCATCTCTTCTGAATACTTTCCCTAGGCTCCCACAGGTATATAAGCCGTGAGTCAGGGGCCGGGTGATCCTCCTCAATCTCTGCTTCAGTGGTGGCCCTGTTCGCGTCTTGGATTAGAGTGGATGTCCATTCTTCCAAGTTTGTGAGTTCTGTGGGTTCTCTCTCATTTCTAATGTCTCTGAGAGTGTCATGCTCGTAGTATGACACGTTCGACTATCCATATAGTTTGGTTCGCAAACTGTGCTATATCCACGACGGCAGAAAAGCATGCCAAGTCTAACAAGCTTCCGCTTATACAACTGGGCCCAGCCAAGTTAAAACACATTTTGCTGCGCGCCATGAGGATACATCTGAAAGGGGTAATCGCGCATGATGGATGTGGTTTATCATAGTCTATTCGCGGCGCACACACTTACACTCAGAAAAGAGTTCACCACAACGCCCTACAAAAATGACAGCAGCCTTCTGATGGAAAACAAATGTCACAGATCCTGGTTCCAGCCGTCACAGGTTCACGGAACTCCTGAAAAGTGCTAGCATGTTTTCTCAAACCTTGGGACAAAGTTTGGTAATGTATTTACCAAGTTATAACGTGAACCTTGTTTTTTTTTCAAGAAAAAGGTCTAAAAATTGTATGCGCTTCAGATTCGCGCAGAAACAAACCTGTCCCATAGCTGCCACTCGTCATGGCTATTAAATGTTGTGGCCGGTTATGT
The DNA here is from genome assembly GCA_013436015.1 of Rhipicephalus annulatus. NCBI lineage: Eukaryota > Metazoa > Arthropoda > Arachnida > Ixodida > Ixodidae > Rhipicephalus > Rhipicephalus annulatus. The sequence goes on along the minus strand of WOVY01001968.1, from coordinate 388,079 downwards.
GTTGCTGCAGCCCCGCCCCATTGGTAGAACATGTGCTTGAGGCTTTCTGCCTCTGTCTCTCTCTCTCTCTCTCTCTAGTGATTATGAAAAGGAGGAGAAAAGAAAAGTTGGAGCCATTTACAATAGGTGCCGTGCCATCATTGTGTGTTGTGCGATATGTCAGCCACCTTGTCTAAGAACGGATGCAGAAGCCACGAAGACGCGCCGTCTGCGCCACAAAATAGCCGTTAACGTTTATTTGAACATGATTTGTTTATATGGAAGAGAGCGGCAACAGAAGTGCAGACCGCCATTTTGGCGTACTGTGGGCTTTGCGTTTGCTATTGGCGAGAGCTGGATTTTCGAGTGCACGTTTTCAAGCAAAGGCCACCGCCTTCCGTACGCAAAGTCATTTCAGATATTGCAGACGAGATGGCGAATGAACAAAATATTTGCACATTTTCTTTAGTTCGTGGAAGTTGCATGCACTCCAGAAGCGGGTTGCACAGTTTTTAACTGTTTCTTCGGGGAAGGGGCACGGATGCGCGTAAGAATTGAGGATCTCAGTATTTTCCCTTTTGGGTAAAGTAAATCGGGTGTGCTTTGGAATGGGAAGTGCGTTGAAATTGGGTGAATATGACACTCTTGCGTGCGCAGTGATTTTTTTCCTTTCCCACGAATACTTTCCGCCCTTACCCCATATTCCTGTGAAAAGTTGCTAACGTGACTGTTAACATGGTTAACAGTCACGTTAGCAACTGTGTTAACCTGGTTAACCTCACTGCTTTTCATCTATCTCTTTTTAGCTGCCGGGTGAATGTAAGCTAGCCGAGCTGTCTGGCGCTAGGTTGAGTAAATGGAGAAAGGAAAGAGCGTTGCAGAGGAGTTGTGCGTTGTATGACTTATTTCGTTTTTGTCGTTTTTTGAGCCACAGGATAGCATTAGCAAAATAAAACATGAAAGGAGAAAAAATGAAACCTCGGCTAGATCCAGTTGGTGCAGAACATTTGCAGTTGTGCCACGCAATGTAGAGAGACGTTGATTTTCGACATAAGCCCGAACGAACACGCGTGGCTTGACTGAAAGAAAGAAAAGAAACAAATGTAGATGACTGTAGAAGCGATACTCTCATTACATTGTACCTTTCTGAATATGAATTCAAGTGTGCGTATCATCGCTAATTTTACTTTGTGTTACGTATGCTGGTCTTGTTACGCGTGCGCAAGCATGGTACTGTGGTTGGGGCATTTGCACTCGTTTTTACGCTACATGAAGAACAAAGCACTCATTTGCCTGTGCCAGTGCTTGTCTCGTCTCTTTTTTGCGGGCTGTTCCTGTTGAACTTAAGTTCTCAGCTTTATAGTGAAATAATACATACAGTATAAGCAGAGTCTAATATAGGCTAATATTAGAAAAAAGATTTTATGTCATATTTGGTAGGTCGCAGTCATTTCATTTTTTTTCAGTGTACAGGTTACACTGATGTCTTCTTGCGGTTGCCGTAGTAGGATGTCAACCATTTCCATCTCTTTATTTTGATTTACTGAACCTATTCCCTCCTCCCGAAGAAGCAGGCAGGCATTGTGCCCTTCTAGGTGGTAGTTATTTTTCGCTATTCCACTTCCCTATTCTTCCCTATTCCCCTTGCTTCATTTTGTGTTTGTAATAATATCTGGTGTTTCACATCGCAAAACCACTGTATCATTATGAGAGATGCCATAGTTGGGGGGGGGGGTGCTCTGGAGATTTAGACCGTATGGTACTTTTGATAGTGCACTGACATCGCACTGTACCCTCTGATACTGCGCTCTGGTATATCGGCTCCATCGAAATGTGACTACCGCGGCCGGCATCGAACCCGGTACCATCAGGTCAGCAGCAAAGCACCATAGTGCTCCACCACGGTGAACAACTGCGTGTATGTGTATACAAGTAAAACCAACAACAGCAACAATATTAACAATAACAATAATGATAACAATAATAACAATTATAACAATAATAACAATAATAATAATGGTGATGATGTTGTCTTCAGATGGACGTTACTTACCTACAAAGGCTGCTTTGGGCACGAGACACTATGACAACCTGTGCACTTAAAGCCCGCAACAAAGTAAAATAGTGTGTCCTAGTACTTACATTGTAAACACGCCTGTATGAGAACGCGGACGATCGTCAACTCATATCGAGCGGATGCTGCTATGCTGTGTTGGCCTTAGTTTTACGCCAACCCATAGACGAAAAAAGGTAAACAAAAGGCAAGGACACGCAAGCGATGAGTGAAGCAAGTGGAGTCCTTGGCGTGGAAACAGTGCCGAAGTAGCCGTTGACTTAAATAAGGGAGGGGTGCTCGCAGTGCGAAGAGTACGGAGGCACAAGCGAAAGCTATTTTCTGGCCGGTGCTTCTGAAAACGTGCGGGAGCCTTTTGTCCACCGTGTTACGAGCACTTTTCGATGCCGCAACGCTCACAAGCTGCAGCAAGTCGCATCCCGGGCCTCGGCTTTCTCGCTTATTTCTGGTCTTTCAGGTTGTTTTTCTGCTTATTGTTTACACACTAAAGGGACAGTGGATGTTAGAGCTCTGAGGGCGTGGTGTGAGAGAGCTAGAGAAGGGGAGGGTGCAGGCAAGCATTAGAGAGCTGAGAGAGGGGAGTTTGATGATGTGTGGAATTCTGTGTAAGCAGGCGATGGCATGCATGGCCTGTTCACGGCAACAGCATCGGGCTTGGTTGTTCACGCGCGCTGTCGACTCTGTCGTAAAAATGGAGCACGCGGGTGCCCTCATTTCATTTCTGGCACGTGTTGCTACCGCGCCTCGCACTAAGTATTGTGACACCACAAGCTGGACCGAACACTCAGCAAGCTCAGCGAAAAAAGGCTGTATAGACTCGCATCGTGTAGCCTAAGTGTCCTTCAGTTCTTTTGTTTGTATACATTTGGACGGATGCAATCGAAACCCGTTGCTATTGCTTCAACTCGTCTTACTATCTTCCTAGCCGAATAGTTGTTTTGAGGCTGAAAACTCCAATAGCCGACTGTTCCTTACAAGACTGTCATTCAAGAGTCTTGTTTACTTCCAGCAGAGTATTGGGTTTCAAACGGGTATATTCTTCGGGCGAGTCTGTGACGTAGCACCACGCTTTTTCTCATCTGATGCTGTCTTCAGTGTTTCGTAACCATAACCTCCGCGAAAACTAATTCGGTAATTTGTGGCAGTTAGGCACTACGACACCTCTAGGTGCCCTCTAAATGGTTCATATATTGCTGAGCAATAGAAAAGGTAAAAACTCACAGGGTGCATCCCTCGTGCATTCGCCTGAGACAGCTCGAAGACGAGTGCTCTATTACTAGATGCGCAGCAGCTTATAGCGGAGTTCAATCCTGTGTGGGGCGTGACCGCTTTTACTGCGCATGCGCATCCCCTTTCTCTCTATTTCTCCTCTCTTACTATCTCCCCTCTCTTCCTCGAGTCGCCGGCGAAGACAACGGAACGTTTTCTCAGCAGTGCGGTGCCCGCACATCCACTGCGCATGAGCATCTCCCTTCTTCCCTCTCTCTTCTACGCCCCCGCCCCTCCTACACTGCCCGTAGAAACGCAATCCACGTGACAAAGCGCATCTGTGTTGTTCGTAGGCGTTGGCCATCGACGTTTTGGCAATTCACGTTTCCGTGAGACGGAGCGTGTCTGGTTTGATTAGCACGGGATCTTACTCACTTTCGCTGGCATGTGCGTTGCTGGACCGACTGTTTAGCAGTACTATAGTCCTGGTCAGCGGTAGCACTGGTCACCGGCAGCATTAGTCAGGTAGAGGTTCTGAATGGTGGTGCACCTGCTTAAGGCAACGTAGGTAAGTTTTTGTGGGTGCCATTCACCATCTGCAATTGTTTCACAATCTCCCGCTAAAGGAAATCATGTGTGGATGTGTATTTTTTTCTGACTAATGTAGAGTGCTTTCCCCGCCTGCCTGTGAAGGCTTTCTGCACATTAAATGGTCTGGTGCTGCTTCCGTGATCACACCCACCCCTTTATGTTCATTTACAGTGTCATCACGCGCCCTCATCATGTAACATCATAGTCCAGAAGGTTATGATCACGTAACAAAGTTTGGCAACCAGTGACGTCATAGAGGTGTTGTCACGTGATTATTTCTTGTGATTATTGCTTGTATCACTCATGTTGACGCGGGGTGCTGACGACACCGACGCCCGTGGTCAATTGGCGCGTTCGAGGAGGCATATAAGGCTTTGGCCTTAACAGATATCAATGCCACCATGACAGCGAATGGTATCTTGAGAACCTCTAATGGTGCGAGGAATATGCAAGTACGTGGTCTCGTTTATTTCTAATAGCAGTGTGCTTGAAGCCCTGAAGCCGCATACGCAAGAACTCATGTGTTGAGGCTGTTAAAGTCACTAAGCAGGCCTCGCTGAAGCGCTGTTCCCACCTCCTTAATGAAGCAGAATATTTTTCTATGCCTCCTTCACAGTTCATCCAGTCCTGAAACGAACAGTCATAAGCGAAAGCACTGAAGCAGAATATGTGAAAGAGGGTCGCTGACTGGGTGAGTTACTTGAAATGGAAGGTTTATGAATAACAGAACAAAACACGAGCTCAAGAAGAAAACAGACACAAACGATGCCCTAGTTGCTATTGAGCTTATTGAAATACATATTCTATTCATGCTAGTACTCTGTCCTTGTTTCGTGTGCAGGCAACATTCTCAAGAAGTGAAAACCTCCCAAACAAGACGTGGGAAAACACATTAGCCAACATGAAAGACGTCATAACGTAGTTGTCATGCCTTACGTCCATGGACTCTCACACAGGTTTAAAAAGTAGGGGAAAAGTTTGACGTCCGTATACTTCTTTCAATCTCAGTAAGCTGGAAAAAAGGGGAGCCGTGTGGTTCGGTTCAAGGAAAACAGGGTGGAATGCGTGAGCGTATAGGCTTCAAAATTCGGCCTTAATAGAAGTTCGTTCAACGTAAAACTGAGATAATATACCACATTCCTGTGTCATGTGACAGGGAGTACATAAGTCAGACAGGCGTGTCATTGTGTGTTGAGTTGAGCATCAGAAATCATCATCAAAGAATTGCATAAACTTGGCAATACACTGACCCCTCTCCACTGCAAAACAGTTAGAACAGAAGTGCATTGAATGTGGCTGTTTCAATTTCAATTCAATTTCAATTTCTTTATTTATTTACCAGACCAAACTGGAAGGTCGCCAAGGCTAAAAGCCGTGAGAACGGCTTGACAAAGGCCCTGGTGACCTGAATATACACATGGCAGTAGTGCGGAAATGATTACAAGTAAATATAAAAAAAAAAAAAAAAAAAAAAAACATGAACAATACACAATTCAAAAATGATTTTTTAACTGATTATTTTACAATACCTGTTATAAAATGTGTAAAAAAAAAGGGGTTTCAATAAGCAAAATACATCATGCACAGACAGTCGTATACATTGACACTTATCAACCTAAAAAGAAACATATATACATTTATGTGAAAACACATACATTCATATCGCTAATACAACGCAAAATAACGAGATATAACATGATACAATTTATTTACACTAGACTGGACAAGGGAATTACATAGACTGTGAGAATGGGTTGTTGCGCATGTTCCTATGGAGCCAGAGAGCAGAAATGTGAGTGTAGTTGTTTTTTGTTACAGGAGATTGTACTTTCGTGCGTGTTAAGTGTTGTGGGAACGTTGTAGGCCAAGGCTTGGTGTCTATATGTAGTGCGGAAACGCGGTACGAACCAAATATCTGTATTTCTTGTAGGAATCGTAATGACACGACGCTGTAGGCATGACAGTGATCTAATGAAGTTGGAGAATTCCTTATTCGAGAAATAAAGTGTGTGCAATAAGCGAAATGTGTAAAGGTTGTCAGCTCGTATTATATTAAATTCTTGGAAAACTCCACGCGTCGTTCCGAACGGTTCAATATTTCCAATCTGGCGGACTATTTTTTTTTGCAAAGTAATGACTTTATTGATGTTTGCTTTGCTTGTCGTGGCCCATACAAGGAATGTGGCTGTTCTTTGTTGTCTTGGGGATTCTGTTTGTGCATAAGATTGCATGGGCTAAAAAAAGTGGCGGAAGCCTTTCAAACTTTGAAAATAAAAAAAACAAATGTGTCAGTCACATTTCTTTAGCTTTGTCTTATGAAAACATAGGCCTGCTTATCAATCATAGCTGCATAATTTCGCGCACGGTCGTATATAAGACGAGGCTTTGTTAAATTTTTGCGCTTTTATGTATTTATCAATGATTAGATATTGCTAGCACAAACTAACGGAATAGAGGAAAAGAACCCAAACAGGCCCTGTGTCGCATTAGTACGCTGCCAATACTTCAGTATAAATCTATACCAACTAACGCGCTTTTCAACCCTTGTTACCAATGAGTTTGACTATGAGGTTGTGGTCAAGCTTGCTATCTAGCATTAAACGGTAAAATATTTCAAACAATGAACTCAGTTGCACGTACTGCGTCGTTTGCGTCTGTTTTTTTTCTTTTTTTGCTTAGTATTGTCCTTGGCGCTGTGAAAGGGCGTGCAGAAAGTGTGCTGTGTTACTGCTACCAAAATATCATCATTATGTGTTCACCAACTTTAAAAATTATCTGATGGCGTAATTTCACTACTTGGATACTTTCCCATAGTTGATTACAAAGTACTCTGAATTGTTGAACATTTTTTTCTAAACACAGATATGATATAATGTAAATAGACTGAGATAAGCAGGCATGAACAATCACACTTTTTATTGACAAATAATGCATTTTTTTCCTATTTCACCTGAATAAATGAAGTTATTTGATGCTTTACCAAAAAAAGTCGACAAGGCAAAAACGTGCAACCACCTTTGGCGCCTATGCAACATATTAGATAGCCGCAACTAATACCAGCGTCAGGATATTGTTACAGGAGCGCATGATCAATAAATTACAATCTGGTCCCGCAAAAAAGAATCATGTAAACAGAACCTCTTCTCCCCTGAGTGAGGTGGATACTTCCGTCACAGCTTTGTGTTGCTAGGAATTCTAGAAAAAGCAGCCACGGTTTAAAAGTTGTGGCTAAAACAGCCGTTAGATGGAACGTGCGAGTCGTGCGGAGTGGGCAGCAGATGTTACATGATTTCACAAAGCACGAACTGGATGTGCGGTTGCGTGTGCGTGGAGATATATGAACTGCCAGAAGCGCAATCTTTGACATTGATGGATCAATAACGAGCGATGGTAACAAATACTCGGGAATTGGTGCTGCGTAGAAAGAAAAGAAAAAAAAAAGCAGTGCACGCCATTGTAATCTTGTGTGTAATGCAACTGTGTGCAACAAGCCACCAAAGCCTTTAGTACAAACCAAACATTTATACAAGAAACACGAAAATTGCAAAAATATTGTCCGGTAGCTGGGTGTGTATTAGGCATACAGTTATTTTTTCGCAACTTTGATTATTGGGCGTATGTGCTGCTGAACTCGTGAGCTATGTGCTGCAACTTGTTTATTTTATTTGTTTGTTTCGGCCCACTCCAGCCACGAAGGGGCATCACAGGAGAGGAAGCTGAATACTGAAATCGCAATACAACAGAAAATGCACACATGAAGATCAGTGGTCAGTAATATACCAGGCGGATTCATCGAAAGGTAAAGATTTAACATGGCTCACTAAAACAGTTCATATTCTAATAGGGCAAATGAACGAACTGCATTTATACGGATTGGTTCGGTGAATGAAAGGACGTGTGTTCGGCTCATGATGATGCCTGGTGGGCTTTGATTTAGCGGGTGGGATGCAGTTGCTAAGTAAAGAAAATCGCAGGCAGTGAATGAAGAGTAAAACAAATTTAAAAGATAATTGTGACGACCATAAAAGAGATGCTACTAAGTTGAAGACTATTTGGGTAAGAACTAGGAAAAGAACACATACATTTCAAAAAGACCTCAGCGCAGACACCGCAGTAGACTATAGATTTAAAGGAAAGAGACGAACGAGTGTGATGCGGTGATTGCATTTACGAAAAAGAAAAACGTCACCAACAATTATCATACTGCCTAATGCTTGATTGATATGTTGGGTTTAACGTCCCAAAACCACCATATGATTATGAGAGACGCCGTAGTGGAGGGCTCCGGAAATTTCGACCACCTGGGGCTCTTTAACGTGCACCCAAATCTGAGTACACGGGTCTACATTTCCGCCTCCATCGGAAATGCAGCCGCCGCCGCCGGGATTTGAACCCGCGACCTGCGGTTCAGCAGCCGAGTACATACTGCCTAATGCAAATTCTAAGCGAAGTGATTCAGGTGTTTTGATTTCGTGATAAGTTGAAGTAAAGAAATTAGGAAAGATATGCGTGATGTTGCATACAACTATAGTTTTTGTAACTGTCTCACTAGGCAACACACGCCTGCCAGTCTTAGCTTTTAATGCAGGACTCTTCGCAGTAGGAGAAGTGAATGGAGGCGTGTTTCATTTACTTTACCAATACCTTGTTATCAAAGACGAGGTCTATTAAAGTGTTTCGCGAGGTTGTCACATCAGTCAGATGAGTTACAAAGCAGAGGAACGGGATGTTTTCACGCGTAAGTCATAGGAAGGTCTTGTTTGTTTTTACAAATATAATAATGTAAACCGTAACCAACATTGCTGTGGGTCGAGTGTGGTTAATGTGAGGCGCAGGAATTGCACGACGTCTCTGATTAGCGTGGTTGGCGAGAAGTACACAGCCATTAAAAAAGAGCCGTCTCTCAAGTTGGCGGTACGTAATTCACCAACTTCATCTGAGGTACCAAATATATGGATAGGTATATTGCAAACATATACCAAACATACCCATATTCACACATAAATAGCTACTCCCACCACTTTGTTGTGGTCCTCACGAGTGAGACGGTAGTCTGGGACATTGCGTGGCTGTTTTGGATTCATGCTAGTTTCGGCAGGGCAAAGAACAAAGGCATGCTGAAGAATGGAATCGTGATATATGCCCTTGGCATGTGTGGAAAAAGAGTGAATATTGAACAAAGGCCAACAATAACTGTGACTGTTGAATCAGGGCATTTGAGACTAAAACCGATGAAACTCACCGGCTAGTGTTCCATGCTAATTCGTTTTCCCTTAGTAGAATATGAAGCCGTTGTATGCGTTAGTAAGATGCGACTGTTGTCTGTAGCAAGACTGTGTGCTTTGTACACCAATTGGTTGGTTGGTTTTTGAGTTATAGAATAGTGGTTCAACTCACCACAAAGAATTGGCCAAGAATCTTGCGGTGATGAGAATTGTGTGACAATGAAATACCATTGAACTTAAACCACACAGTGGAGGTTCAACAACTTCAATGTATACAGCAACTAGCTTTGCTATGTACAACTTGATTTTTGATGACCCGCGAAAAATATAGCCCAGTTCCTGAAAATGTTCGAGAACATGAAAGTTTTATTGGCATCAATACCCTACACCTGCACAAGCTTTAGAGGACCACTCACCAGACCCCATAACAAATATTAGTTAGACCGTGGAAGTTCTTGTGAGTCTGATAAAGAGCATTACGCCACAAAATAATTTTTAGTTGGTTCATGACGAGCTGAGAAAACAGTTTTTTTGAGGCTGCCTGAAAGAAAGATGCCAATAGGCGAGCTCAAAACCCTTGCCTCTTGCCCCACGTAGCCTTCGCAAGCCAAATCTCTCCCCTATTTTTTTCCGGCATCCGACCCCGAGGTCACGTGCGCATGTCGTGTCCGAAGAAGCCCAACCCCCGAGCATGCGAGTGGCCTTGTTTTGTTGATTAGCGTCATTTTGTGTTCTACTCCCCGTTTCTGCGGGATGGTTTGAAAACGCTTGCTTAGAAGCGGTAGAATAGAGGAGCATATTGAGTGCTTGAACGCACAGAACCATTAATTTCTTTTCCAAAACTAGGCGTCTAGGGGATCCGCTCACCGAGGGGACACGATTGCATTCGAAACGCAGGCACATTAGCCCCGCATCTCGTAGGAATTCAGGGGGGTGGGGGGGGGAGGATGGAAAATACTGGCACATTCCCTCGTGGCGTCTCATTATTTATCTGAAGTTTTATCCATATATTCATCTACATGGCGTAGAGACAATACTTTCCACCGCACAAAAAGCTAACCAAACCTCAGGCTCTGAAACTCGTGCTTCTTACGGTCGAGGCGTACCTCAAACCCGCGCTATTAAATAAAACTTATCCCGAAATAAAGCTAACTAACACATGTTCCTACTGCCATGATATAGCTACCTTGGAACATATGTTCTGGCGGTGCCCCTTGTTACGTTGTGGGGAAGTCATCACATCATCCAAATGGGAGGGTGCTATTGCAAGCTCCAGACCTAAACAACAGCTATATGGGCAGTCCACCGGGCCCGCCACGCAGCAGAGAGACTTGGTCTGTTTGTTCAGACGTGGCAGCGGCCCGCAACGTGCTAAAGCATGTTTCAAAGGACCAAATAAACTTCATCCATACATCCATTTATTCAAGCAACAAATTACATGAGCTATCAAACCATGTTAAATCATTTTCGCCGTGTCACGTGCTACTGTTGGCAACGTCAGAGCACAGTCGCCGACGTAGAGGATCAACGTATCAGCAGTGACGTGTACGTAGGCGAATTCATACGTGTACGCCATGCCCTCATTCTCTGGGTGTGCACCCATGAAAGGAAGGGAGAGCAGCGTTCATCCTAAATTTGACTCATTTCCGCGGCACGTAGCGTTGCAAACATTGGCACACGTGGTCGCAAAAGCTTCGCCTACGCATTGTGCTTGTCAGCTCAAAATTGTCAAACATGGTGAATGGCCCTTTGTGTGAAGTGTGTGCTGAAGTTTTTGATCAGTCACTAGTGACAAAAGTTCTACCTCCTCCTGCCCACTTAATTCTTCATAAAACATGTGGAACGGCAGCACTTAGCGTTTTCGACAACACCCTTTTCGACAACACGCAGCTAATTGCACTTGCACAGCCGCAAATGCAGAAAAAAATCGAATCAGTTTATTGCGCACGATAGCCATTCGAGACAAGTAAGAAGAGGCATGTGACAGCATGGAAAGGCAGGGTAGGCGACAATTTACAACAGACACGTCGAGAACCTATTTCATCTTCATGTCACAAGAGCAAGCTGTTGACGTCATGAATTGCATCGCCTAGAGGGGAAGTGCCAGTATTGCACAACGGGCTTGTTTTAGGGGTGATGCTCCTTATAGCCTAAACTTGCGAATAATCACGCGTAACCAAGGGAAGAGACGAAAGACAAAAAAAGGCAATAGAAATAGATGGCCATTTCTCGTGTCATTTCCTAGATGGCGCAACTCTTCTGCTACTTTGCGATTGGCTGCTGCGTGCACTACTTTGTGACTGGATGCTGCGCGCGAATTGCCAACGAGTGCCTCTCTCTGTCTCCTTGATAGTCGCCGTAAGTGGTGGATCGTTCGTGGAGCAAGGACGGGGCAGAGCGGCGGGCGCGTTGAAGACTCTTGCGCTCAGCTTTCTTGGCTCTCGTCTTGTCAGTGTTACCCGCGCACTGTCTGCTTTCTCGAACGCAATCGGACGCATCTACGGACGGGCGCTTCGCCCCACTCATCATGATTCATTCTGTAGATATGCTGTGATTTTCGGTATATTTAGAGAGTGCTTGGAGGCCCTCTACTACGAAGTTTATTCAAAATAGACCACAGTGTTCATACACCACGCATTGTCAGAGATCACCAGGGCACAATCGCATTCAAGCAGAAAGGCTCTTCCTGCAAGAATGAAACAGATGTCGTACTAAGAAACATATCACCTGCTTGGATGATTCTTTTAGCCTCGGTTATAAATTACATTTATCGATGCTTCTGGCGATGACAGAACAGGTACGAAAAAGACACCAATAATCTGGACAATGAATTATCAGCTGAACGACTCTGCTTTTTTTACCTTGCAGTTGGTCACTCTTGATTTATCATTCAGGCAATTTATCATAAGGATGCTCAGCGAAGCACTAAATGATGAAGGGCCACAGTCAGTTAAGTGGATTTAAGAGATAATAAGTTAAGCTGGCACTGACCACACGACAGCGCAAGTGCAAATAGTTAGGTCAACATTTTTTTCTAAAAGTTGTGAGAGAAAGCTTTTCACTGGGAGTATAAAAGAACAGAGAATTGTTATCACCGATGTCGCCTACGCAAAACGTATTTAAACGAGGTCCTTCATCGCTGAAAATTATAACCAAGTCATCCGGCTTAACAGCATAACTCCGTACTAGGGCAGGTTAGAATATGACGTTGCGAAAACAAAAGTTAAGTCTTAAGTGTTAATCGCAAGCAAGCAGTCAGTCAGTTAATATTATAGATAGATCCAAATAAAGAAATATTTAAATATTTCAGTATGATTGGAAAGCCAATTCCACACTTCTGTGTGGCAGGCAGATGTTCTACCTTCATCAAAGCGCGGTTGTCGTTGAAACTGTTCTGAGAAAAGAAAAACTATTCGTAAGTCATGTAGGGAGAAGAGGTGTCCTTACTGCGTCCAATATTCCGGAGCAGAGGGGTAGAATCGCACCAGGCGTCAAGAACTGTGAATTGTTAAACCAATGGTTGGTTTAAAGGCCTACCAATTACAAAATACACAGCCACAATTGATCAGTGTTATCAGCAAGAACATCAACAATGTGTGCAGCTGTGCAGGTGTACTTGTTGCTTTGCGGTCGCGTAACTGGTACTTCACCAATTTGCAAGAGAAAGAATTACCACATACTACACTATTCGCACTTGTACATCTACCTAGCATTCTAAGATAGTTTGGAACACTTGGTTCTATGCTCACACCCGTTTCGCTTCAATCTATGTGGATCAGTTGAGGTGCTCAGTGAAGCTTCTCTAGACATTAAAAAAAAAGCCACAGCTTCGCCGAAAAGGCAAAGCAATAAATGCTATGAATGCGATAGCAACATATTCGAATATTTTACGAAGCAAGGTAAGTGTTTTTGGGAACGATCTATTTTAGTAAACATGCGCTTGCTAAGAAACAGTTTTCTATGACGAAGCCACAGTAAATGACCACAAGAATGCACTTGCGTTGTGGCGTTGAGGAGAAAAAAATGGGGTACCCTTAAGCTTCGCCTTTAAGTGTTGAATGCGAAAGCTTAATCCAGCCCCTAGTTTACCCTTGAACAGCTAAGTGCACACTTATTCATATGTTTTGTCACATACACGCGCACGCACACAAACACGCACACAGTAGATTGGACCAGCGCGCGCTATTATTGCGGAATGGGCTCACTTTCGTCTTGATACCTGTAAAAAAAAATGCGTTAAAGGAGCCCTAAAACACTTTTCTAAGTAACCACGGAATGAATTCACTAGAAGATTGAGTTTATTGCCTCATGAATTCAATGCCGCAAAATTTCAAGAATTCGTCTAGTGCAAGTGGAGTTACAAAGACTTGTTGCATGCTGCAATTGCATTATCTCTTCTCTCATCCCGACGAAAGAGCTGAAAGCTAAGCAGGAAGAGGTGGCAGGGCAAAGAAACTAACGCGCATCGTGACCTTGAGCACTTTTATTTCTTCAAATGCGCGGCTTTTTCAGTGTGATTACGTGCGCACGCGTGGACAAGTGGCGGCCTTGATTTTTCGGTCACACACGCACAGACAATTTTTCGCTCACACACAACGGGGCTGGAGCCGCGGTTGGTTTTTCGCGACACAAGCTTTTTAACGCTATCGCGTTAATAAATCTGAAAAAAGTGGTTGCTTGGGCGTGTTGGTACAGGCAAAGTAGCAGCGCTCTGTACGTGTACTTCTTCGTCTGGTCTCTCGTTTTTCGCACTGTTAGTTTTTTTCAACTATATTAATGAGATGCGCGCGCTTCCCGGGGCAGCGCATGCTGGCAGTAAAGGCTGTACGTCATGTGTCACCAGTGGTGGCAGTTTGTTATGAGTAGAGCACAAGCAGACGGCTGCTCCAGGAATACTTTTAGTACCATTTTTTTCGTGTTTAGAGCACAGCTTGTGGACGCTCCCACTTGCTGTGTAGGCAATAGCTGCGCAATGATCGTTGCCATAAGCCCCCCGCCCCCTCTGTTCACTCACAGATATGCGCGCGCGCAGACGACCCCAGCCGGAAAGGCGATCTTCGCTCCACAGAAAGAAAATGCTAGCACATCTCTACCCTCATATATATATATATATATATATATATATATATATATATATATATATATATATATATATATATATATATATATATATATATATATATATATATATATATATATATATATTGTCACGGGTATACAAAGGTACCTCAGGCACGAGTGCAGAAATGATGCAGACGGAATGAAGACGACGATGTTGTTTTGGGGCTGTGTCTCAACTGCCCTCTTGTCCTGCATCCTTGCATACTGTGTGCAGTGTTAGCCCACCTGGCGTTCACTTTATAACTACTCCCCGTTACATATTTTTGGTGGAGGTGCTGGATAACATTCCGACTCTGGATCTCCGTAGCGGACGTCAGCTTCGTTCAGCCACGATGCCTGAAGGCAGTGCGCCGTCCGTTTAGTCTACGCCTGCTCCGTCACCTGTGATCTCTTCCCATCCTCTCGATCCAGGTGCGTTTTGCGGCACCGACACAACTGACGTTGACGAGTGGCTTGCCTTATACGAGCGCGTCATCAAGCAATACAGGTGGGATAAGACACTTATGCTGGCCAACATCATCTTTTACCTGCGAGGTACAGCATGCGCCTGGTACGAGACGCACGAGGAAGACCTGACGAGTTGGGACGTGTGCAAGCAGAAGCTCCGTGACTCATTCGGCTGGTCAGTTGCTCGACAAATGGCGGCCAGGCAGGAACTCGCGTCATGAGTTAAATATTTCACCGAGTCGTACGTCACCTAAATCTAAGACGTGCTCGCCTTGTGTCGGAAGGCCGACAAAGACATTACCAAACTAGACATGTTCAGCAATGTGTTCGAAGGCATAGCTGACGATGTTTTCAACATTCTGATATGCAAGAACTGTACCACTATTGACTCAATTGTCAGTGAATATCAGCGGTCCGAACAAGCCAAAAACAGGAGAATTTCTCAACGTTTTTTCCGACTCCCGAACACCACTGCGACTTCTTCCTGTGATGATCCTGTGGCGCCACGTCCATTTGTGAATCCTCCAAACATCACAAGAATTGTCCGCCAGGAGCTGGAAGCTATGGCTCCTTCCGCTTATCAACCCCCTGTGCCTGACAACTCGGCCCCATTATCTCTTATTCAGGCTGTTGTGCGACAAGGGTTTGCCGACATGGGCGTCTTAGTTCTCCAAAGATCCAGCCACAAACCGCCACCCATAAATCCTAACGCTCACTACCATTCCGCCCCACTTGTTGCTGCTGCCGCGTCGGTCCCGCGGTTCTCATCGCGCTACCGAAATCCATCTGAGTGGCGCACACAAGATGATCGACCGATATGCTTCTCTTGCCATCGCGTTGGCCATATTTCCCGCCACTGCCGCAACAGATGGCCTTTCCAGCAACGTTTTTTAGACGACCACTGACAGAATTTTGGGCAGTATTCACCACCTCGTTTTTTCCGATGACCACCTTCAGGACCTGCCACCTTGCCATTCTTCGCAACGCTCCGAACCATCCTACGCCAATGTCGTCGCCTAGAGAACCAGGTTCAGCCGCTCGCCGTCGCCTCAGGGTCTCAGCCCCACTCCTATCAACGTCGTCACTCCCCATCACCGGCGTACTCTGGGCAGTTCTCGGGAAACTAACAGATGCAGCTCTGGAGGTGGCGTTGCATTGAAACTCGGACCAAAAAACCTCTACCGACCACTAATTCCAGAAGAAATTTACTCATTGTTATTATGGATGACCTGAACGTTACAGCTCTAATAGATACTGGTGCCCACGTATCCGTTATGAGTTCACGTCTTCGATCCCACCTGAAAAAAAAGTTCTTTCTCCTGCCATGTCCTCGACTGTGCGAGTAGATGACGGCAGCCGAACATCAGTTCTTGCTATGTGCACTGCCCACGTCACTGTGGCCGGCCTTCACACTTCAGTCCTCTTTGCTGTTCTAGACGCTTGCCCACATGACGTGATTCTCGGCATTGATTTCTTCACCGTGCATTCAGCCCTAAATAATTGTTCAACCGGCACTTTACAGCTAGAGTTGCCTTTGTACTCTGATGTCCCTCCTGCAGCTCGCACACGGTTACGATCCACGGAGTGTCTACGATTTCCGCCTCAGGCCGCTGTGTACCTTTCTATGTCGCCGTCCCCACCTGCTCCTGAAGGCGACTACTTGGCAGCTCCACTCATTGACCTGACCATTTCCCGGAACATCACAATTCCTCATACTGTAGTGAGGATTAGCGACAACAAAACGGTTCTCCCTGTCCTCAACTTCTCCGTGTCGACCCAGGTAATTCTTCAAGGTATTGCTCTAGCAGAACTCTACACTCTGGAGCAAGTTACAATTTCATCTCTCACTCCTGACATCAAGACCGTAGCCGCACCTGTCGCAGCCGCACAGAATAGAGCTTTTCTAGACAAAATGACATCAAACGACCTGTCATCATCTCAAGTTGAAGCACTCCATGGTCTTCTATTTTCTTACCTTGACATTTTTTATATTGACGGCCAATCCTTGGGCCGCAAGAGCATCGTAGCCCACCCTATCGACACTGGCGACGCCAGTCCCCTTCATCAGCGTCCTTACCGTGTGTCTCATTCAGAGCGCCAAATAATGCAGAAGGAAGTGGAGAAAATGCTCGAAAAAGACGTCATAGAGCCTTCAACTAGCTTTTGAGCATCACCTGTTGTGCTTGTTAAAGAGGACATCACCTGGTGGTTCTGCGACGACTATCGCCATCTCAATCAAATAACGAAGAAGGATGTCTGTCATCTACCTCGAATTGATGATGCGCTTGACTTCCTTCATGCTGCCAAGTATTTCTCTTCCCTGGACCTACGATCTGAATATTGGCAAACTTCAGTCGATGACCACGACCGCGAGAAGGCAGCATTCATAACACCCGACTGGATTTATCCATTTGAAGTCATGCCTTTTGGGTTGTGCAATGCACCAGCAATTTTTGAACGCACGATGGACTCCCTCCTTCGCGGTTTTAAATGATCGACGTGCCTGTGCTATCTAGACGATGAAATCGTTTTCTCGCCAACCTTCAAAAGCTATCTTCCACGTCTGTCCACCATGCTTGACGTTTTTCGCCATGCTGGCCTCCAGCTTAACGCGTCCAAGTGCACCTTTGGGCACCGTCAGATAAAGCTACTTGGCCACCTTGTTGACGCTGCTGGTGTACGTCCCGACCCTGATAAAGTCCGCGCGGTGCGCGAGTTTCCGTTGCCACGTTCCACGCAAGAAGTCTGCAGCTTTTTGGGACTCTGTTGTTCGTATTTCTGCAATTTTGTCAGCAACTTCGCGGAAATTGCTCGGCTCCTCACGGATCTCCTCAAGAAAAACGTGGCTTTTTCCTGGCGTGAAGACCAAGCGCATTCCTTCGCGTCGTTGATTTCTGCGCCCACATCCCCACCTGTGTTGGCTCATTTTGACCCAGACGCTCGAACGGAGCGACGCACCGACGCAAGTCGCCAGTGACCATGACCCATCCGGAGCTCACTTATTGAATACTCCGCGTTAACGCGTTAATATATATATATATATATATATATATATATATATATATGACAGTGGTGGCGGCGGTGGTGATGAGAAAATGGCAAAAAACAGCCGAGACTTTCTATATAATTGCTATCGCAATAAAAAGCGATGCGCACTGCCTTTAGTGTTATATTCGTGCGAAAGCGTTTAATGACTGATACTCACGGCGCCCGACCATACGTCCATTTATGCCCCCTCGCACTCTCTCAGCAACATCGTGACGGCACAGCGGTGCATAGCACTATGTTGCACTGCCACAGCTACGGTGTCTCTTCTTTACACTCTCTAAGCAATCGTGTGATGGCAGTTTCTGGCGCAAAAAAAGAAAGTGGCATAGTTAGTCGAATGACCACAGGCTTTTGCCGAAGGGACTTTGGAGATTATATAGTGTCTTTAAACTTTTGCGTTCTTCTCTTGAAGGTGAAGGCCAAGCTTCTTTCATGTTTTATTTTAACTTTCGGAATGCTTAAGCGTTATTCATCTACAGATCAAACTAATAACTCGACAATTTTTGTAAGTCTGATTTATAAAACAGTATGACAATATTTTACGTTAGGTAACCGTACACGATCGCAACATACCATTTTCCGAACGCTGGAATATAGAATACCCTAAAGCGGGCAGCTAACTCATTAGTAGCACTTTATTAATGCGCTTGTACACATAGTAATATATTTGCGTAAATTGTTCTTCCACATAGCAAATAAACCAACTAAGGATGATTTAACGAGTGCAATTTATAACTACAATGATATATTATACTGTCTTGGTCACCCTATAGAAAAGTCAGCGCATTTTATATATTTCTGTTACTATCTACTCCTAATATTTACACCAATTTTCCCAAGGCCTCGTAGCATTCGATTAGTTTGACAATGCTACAGGCTCTACTACCAAACTCTAATGTCTATGCTGTTTAAAAGATAACTTCTTTCACGAAAATAATTTACTTCGAACCACTGCAGCGATGTTTTCGTGATAACACTGCTGCATTATTGTTACCTAACTGCTATTTTAAAAATCTGGGTCTTCTCAAAGTAAACTTTTCATTTTTGCATTGGATATTTACGAAAACAAAGTTTCCTAGCTCTCGTATTTTTTATTTATGAAGCATACTATTCCATTTTGCACAGTTAATGAACACGCTGCTCTATATATCGCTTTTTCGCTGAACACACTGCTGCTGTAATACATTCATTTGTTAGATGGCATTGTGGAGGCTACAGGGAAATACTGGACGTCTTTTAAATGAATGCATTAGCCAGGGGTCGGCAGTGGCTAGGCAGTGCTAAAGAAGAACGACTATGACTATGATGGCTACAACGGGAGCAACAAGAACAACAGCAACAATGATAATAATGCTTTTTTTATTCTTTGTAACCCCTTTATAGCAATGGCGACAATCTATGAGTTTTATCCATCACCGTAACTTATTCATCATGCAATGTTATGTTTTGCAGCCCAAGGTCCCTGGTTCAATTACCAATGGTGGTTAATGATGGTTTCACGGGTTGCTCGATGTGGAAAAGTTTTTTTGCTGCGTGGTTGTAGTCTTTAAAGCGCTCGGCTGCTAGCCTGAAAGATGCGGGTTCGGTGACAGACAAGGCATGCTGAGGAGCATCAGGTGATCGAAAATGATTCATTTAGTCAGAGCTCTCCACTGAGATGTGATCTTTACTTATATCTATACTTTTTGCATCTGAATCCCTCTAGGTCATTATTATTATTATTATTATTATTATTATTATTATTATTATTATTATTATTATTATTCCACAGAAGCTTGTGTACTTCGAGATATGTTCATTGCATTTCTTCAACATTTCTAAGGCTTTTCTTACGGTGGTTTCTAATGGCCTATTGCAGCCTAGTCTCATTTACCGTCATCTAATCTGATCCGATTTGCGGTCTTCTTTGTAGTGAAACTCCTCATTCATAGTTAGACAATGCGAGAGACAGAGGAACATCACGTTAGCCTGCACTTGATGCACGTTAGCCATGATGCACGTTAGCCTGATATGGCTAACGTGCATGTAACTTGTTTATTCTACGAGATACGCCGAATAATAACGTAAGGCTCTTTTTTCCCTTTTTTAATTGGTTGGCGTTAGAGCCGCTTTATATAATTCATGGTGAACTCAGCTTACGCACACTATTTTGCTATTCGTATATATCCGGAAGTGGCTGTTCCAGCTGGCAGCTGGACGAAGAATCGATTAGCAGTAAACCTTGACAAACGCTAAACCGATTTAAGCCATAAGCTGTCACGAGCCCTATTTCCTGTTATGATAGGAATGGAACAGCCACCATGGTAGAGTGTACGACTCGAATAAAAGTAAAAAAAATAATATAGTTACCTTCAATTCGCCATACGGTGTTTTTCGCTTCTTTCCTTGTCCTGATATTTTCGCATTGCCGCTGATAGAATCAGTGAGTACGAATTAAAGCAAGCCGATGTCCCGGCTTATGTACCAGCGACTGCAATGACGTCTTGTCAACAATGAGTTTGCCGTACCAACACTGCTGGGACTGTTGCCCCAGTAATGTTGGCTGGCGTAATTATTCTCACCCTGAGAAAAAGCTGTTTTTATTTTTAAGTAGCCTGTTCTTATTATTGTGCTCCTACATATGAGGATAAACGAACAACTGAACTATTCCGATAGGCTTTTTTTTTTACATAGAAACATTTTCCACCTCGTCGGAGTTGATTATATCATCTGCTTTTGTGAGTTGGCCCCGAACGTTATTGTTACTTTTGCTTGCTGCTGAGTTGGCCATACTTACTTTTTAACTTGCGTTCATCATACTTTTTAACTTGCTATGACATCACAAGAACCGCTTCTGGCGCCGTAGTTGTGAGCCGCAACCGGTGTCCGTAACCACAATCGCTCAAAATAAAGAAATACCTAGCATATACTGCAGCTCGAACCTGGGGACACTCGGTGAAAACCCAGCATTCAACCACAGGGCCATGCCGGTGCTTCATTGCAAAAAAAAAAAAAAAACCCTATGTGCGTTATCTCGGGAGGAAACCGCATTGACTTGTCTAATGCAGAGTGGTAAAACAGTGAAATAGCCACCAGACGCCACACAATCTAAGTTTCGTAAACAGGCATGTGGGTCGTTCAGAGTGGGTCGTTCTGAGCGGCCCACTCGTTAGGAAGGAGTTAGCCGAAATTCTTCATCGTCAGCAGTCACCAATGGCCACCGCATCAACAAAGCACACCTAATGCCTTGTAACTTCGTATAACGGGCACCCCACTTCTTCGAACAAAGACGAATAATGGTGTAGCAGGTGCATTCCAACTTGAGGCAAATTATATTTTATGGCCTAGCGAGTATACCTTGCAAATGCCATTCTTCCATCTTTTGCTGTGACAGTGCTGCACATCCCACGTAGGACTGCTGTTTTTTTTTGTCATGTGTTGCTTTGCCTCTAGAACACTTAAACAAGGGGAACACAAAGAAGACTGTCAGTCAGGCGACCGAAAGCCTTACTTTGACCTCTTTGTGGGCATAGAGAAGTGCTCAAATGGTATACATAAAATAAAAAAATATGTGTAATCTAACTTTTCCATCTCGATGGCTATCGTGAAATTGCAAAGAAATAAACATACAATTAAGGAAGCCCTTGAAAAGACATATTTGCCCACCATCCAGTTAGCGCACGTATCCAGCCCTGTGGCGTAGTCAGCTTCAGACCTTTTTATATAATGTGTGCGTGCATGCAAACTGGTACGAACGATTGTGAGAAGGATTTGACTCCATCCACACCAAACTTCTTCTGGATAATTGTTTGATTATTTGGTATTCAGGCGGTTTCAGGACTGGTTAACTTCACTGTTGTTCTGTCAATCAGTCCTCCTATAAAGCACACGTCTTTATTATCAAAATCATCTTCTCAACAGGGGATCACTGAAAACGCTCGTTTAATTTCACGTTATTTTGAAGCAGCAGAACATTCGCTTTTGTCGGGACTTCTCGAACGCAAAGAGGAAATAATAAACGAGCTCTCCTTATAAATAAATTTTTGGTGTGCTGCTGTCCGCAGGTACTTCGAGAAAAAAACCCTCTTTGAGAGCACCCCGAGGGTAGGGGGGAGGTGGAAGTATGGAGGGTGGAAGTCACACAATGGAACGCAATAAGAGGAGACAGCCGGACAACTTTGCAAGGGAAATGAGTCGTTGCTAAGGAAGATTAGTTGAGCACCGCTCTTAATTCATTCATTCTTGTCGAAGCAGTGAGTCGGCACTCCAGTGGAAGGTGCAGCCGAACGTGATCGATACAAACTTAGCTTGCATTCCAGCAAACTCTGTGCTTCGGAGATAAAGTGCGCTATAAGTTGAATCTCGCATGACGAAGCGGAAAGCCATTGTGTCAAGAGACAGAGCCTCAAATTTGGAACAAAAAAGGGTACACGTTTCGTGCGTAATGGTCGAATATTTTTTTACAAGTCGTTCTACACGTTGAAGTCATTGAAAACATTTCGTGCCAGAATTTTCTCGCTCGTAATCGAAGCTCTTTTCGCAATCACTATTTTTTCAAAATTTGAAATACGTCATTTCTTCTGAACATACGAAAGCCCGAAAAAAGTGAATGTTAACAATCGGTTAACAATCTCTTCATTTATTCAAGTGTAACTCTCACAAAATCACATAAATTTGGCCATGGGTTTCAATGAAATAATGTTCATTACGTTGTTCATCCTTCTCTCAAATGGTTTTGCTTTTGCCTCACCGCGTAAATTCCGTCGTTCTTCACTATGCTGGTCTGATATGCACATGTTTTCACCGTGTCAGAACTTACATTTATTGGTTCCTACGCGCTGGGCCATAGAGCTCGGTTGTTCACCACGTCAAACGATACGTTTATTGGCAGTTTCGCTAAAACTTTGTAAGAACGCTGTCCCGCCCTTTTTATCTATTCTTACTCCGGATCGGCAGCGCTGGTTGTATTTTGCGAAGCGGTCATGACCACACACTAAGGAGTCGCAACTTGCAAATACTTTTGTTTTGATGACTGCTACAGCTAGTTTTATTATTAGACAGTTACAGTCTGTGAGGGTTCTTTATATTAAATAATGTACTAGTCGAATAATATGTGATAGAACAGACTGTTAAGCTAAACTTTTCTACTGTTTAGCTGTAGCTGTAGTCCAACAATAAATAATTAAATATAAGTCAATATCCTGCTTTTAATATTACCAAATGAAAAGTCCGTGAAGCAACAGCTCGCACTGTATGCTATCATCACCACGTCAATACAGCAGTGTTTATTCAATTATTTCTTTGTTCAGGAATAATAATATCTAATTTACCAAGAAAGTGGTTTGAAAATGCTGTTATCGATGAAACTTGCATTGATATACTTCACACAGAAAGAATACAAAGATGTGGAGGCACATTTCTTCGGCCGCAACAGTTTCAGGCGATGTTTACGCTTTGATCATTCGTAGGGTAGTCTCTTACCGCCATGTTTTTCGCGCTAAAGAAAACTGGAAAGGGCAGCGCATTTTGCAAGTTCATGCTGAAGCGGAGAATACCCTGTTTT
Source organism: Rhipicephalus annulatus (assembly GCA_013436015.1). Taxonomy (NCBI): domain Eukaryota; kingdom Metazoa; phylum Arthropoda; class Arachnida; order Ixodida; family Ixodidae; genus Rhipicephalus; species Rhipicephalus annulatus. Next base: position 364,843 of record WOVY01001968.1, on the reverse strand, counting down.
GCTGAAAGTATCTCTATGTATACCTAAGCTTTATAGTTTTTTTTACACCAAGCATCTTTGTGAAATCGAACACCACATTTGAACCTAGGTATGCGTGTATATATAGCGACCCTTTGTTCATAACTATGCACTGCGCCGACCGACGGGTTCACGTTGTGGAGCACACCCCTGTATTCTACTCGTAGTGCTGTGATGTTTACGCTTATCGTTTAACATAGACAGTTGGAAGTTATAGGTTTTGGCTTTTTTTTCGGCGTTCCTGCTTAGTTTGGAAAGCAGGAGCTGGTAAGTCGCTAGAACTAAGAGCGAAAAAATGTGTGCATGCGTGTGTGTGTGCGCGTGTGTGTGTGCGTGTGTGTGTGTGCGTGTGCGTGTGTGTGTGTGGGCGTGTGTGTGCGTGACACGCACAGAGAGAGAGGAATGTTGAAGCAGTCCGTGAACGACGGACGTTTCTTTGTGTGTCGAAAGTGTTCGCAATAAGGTATGCAAACATTTAGGCCCTAATAAGGTACGCAAATCCTCAGGCACTTTGTGGGTTGTTCTGCACAACAGAGCTATAGCTTGGGCTGTTCTATACCGTGAGATACACCATCCCGTTTCGTGTTAACCCATCTTGCACAAGGAAAAAAACACGTGTGTTCAGGGTGAACTGTGGACCCGGGTTGCGGAGTTTCGGGGGATAGCTGTACTTGTCTTACTGATTGCCACAAGCGCACTACTCATTGAATGAAAACAGAGTGTCATTGAATGAAAACAGAGTGCCCACTTAGTGCAATGACATCATGTTAGTAATTATCATCATGTACAGGTATTTTTGCGTCTCTGAATGAATTTCGAGTTATTAAAAAACTCCCAGTGTAAGCAAATACATTTGTGCTCCACAACTAGGCCACAGTAAAAATGTGGTCTGCGGAGTTGGTTATACATTCTTTTGTGTCATAACAGGTTCGCATAAACAATCATTATCGTGAATGGCTTATACTTTCTTAGCACCAGCAACGGAATCACTCGTCCAGCGCGCACTTGCTTGGTCCTCTTCATTTACTCTTTCGTTTCCTTAACATGTGCGCCCGACGCGCTCTCTCCTGCTTGGTTCATTTGTTCGGCGTGGCTTGAAATTATTCGGATGCGGTGGACGAGAGAACGATTACAGAGAGCGAGAAATAAAGTGAGAAAGAATGAACCAACTACAGCGAAAGGTAAAAAAAAAATTCTTGACAAAAAAAAAATGCTAGACAACACGATATTTTAAACGGCGCACCCACGATACGAAGGAGACCATCGTAATTGTCCAGGCCCGCTAGCAGAGCAAATGGTAGCTTTGTAGAGTACAGAATAGCAAGGTGAAAATGCAGAGAATGGGGAGGGAGAAAGAGTTAAGAAGGGAAAGAAGGAGGATGGAGAGTGAAGCGTAGCATCGAAATAAAAAGAGGGAAACAAATTGAAAGAAGGACAGAAAGAGAAAGACAAAAAGGACAGGGAAAGCTATAGATAGAATAACGCAGAGATAAAAAAAAAGAAAGCGAGAAATATTCAGTGATTAAGAAAGGAAAGAGAGAAATGATAAGGACAGATTAAGAGGGAAAAAATAGACAGAAAAGAAGCGAAGAACAAACGCAAGAAAAAAAAAGATGGAAAAGAACGAGACAAGTATGAAGAAACGATAATATTTACCAGCTCCGTGCATCCTTCATGCTTGGCGCCACTAGTGTGAAGCTGCGCTGTTTATTTTGTAATAAGGAATATTGCTTGTGTGATACGCTAATGGACTGGTACTTACCGACACTGAAATACAACCACATAAAATAGAGCATATCTTGAAATAAGACAGTCATATTTGAAAAGAATACACAGCTCATCAGGGAACGTAGTTTGGTAATTACTTAACCATTTCATCATTGAACAAGTCATGCAGAAGCCCTCAAGTCTATCCAATAGTAAATAACTGAACTTTTTCAGGCTGAGCCATCTTTTTGATCTCTTACTTGCCATGCTCAAAAGAAATGTTACGCAGCCGTTTTGCAATTAGCATACACATCTTCACACTGCTCATTCTCTCTTTATTCAAAAGTGCAGCAACCACCCACTTTATAAATTTTATACGCTTTCGAGCGTCTCTTTCGAAATGGCGTTGCTTCCTTGCGAGAAGCGCATGTGGGTGTTTAATTTTCTTGCGTTTACGTTAATTTATATTACCAGCAAAATTTTAGAAAAGAAAATCGTGAAAAGTGGCTTGCTCGTATTTCCCGTACTGAAGTTTCTCAAGGTGAAGTTATTTTGCTCCCCACAGCTTATTTTTAGGAACAGCATATGGCCAGTTCCGAAGTTTTGAAACCATCTATATAATTAATATGTTCAACTTTTAAAATACCGGCTATCTGTAAAAATATCCGTAACGGTGAGGCTATCTACACCACTCTCTATATAATGCGGTGAACACAGGAGTTCGTATGACAGTCACTGTTAAATTGTCAAATAATGAAGGCCAGCTATTTAACTTCTCTAATACTATTTGCACAAAAACGTCTTTGAAGTGCCGTTAGAGGTGAAAAGATGTGGAGGCAAGGATACTTTATGGCATTTTAAAAATTTCATTCATCTTACTGAGCCAATATGGAGGCGGTAAACTAAACGCCGACAGCAAATAATGTGCCCGCACGATAGTTTGTGACTTGTATCTGTAGGGTATTGCAAGTCAGCTCTGCCGCATTCCATTACGTACTTCTGTATGGTATTGTAAGTCAGCTCTGCTGGATTCCGTAGGCTGGTGGATGGGTTATAAGAAGTAAAGCTGCCACGCACCTATGTTGTACCACAAGACTACAGTGTAATCTATGCGCATTTTTCTGAAACGATTCTTAGTAGAACAGACTTCTTGCCCATAAGGGCCCACTATAAGTACCACTCACTTCTACTCTATTCAATTATAAGTGTCGGTAGACACAGCTTCAGTATATGCAGGGTAGAAACAGTCACAAATGATACTGAAAACTCATTTTTTGATCCTTTTTTTACAAAGTACCAGAATAGTGTATTTAAAACTAGTTGAAATATTAGAAGCAATAATCAAGAAACCCCGAAGCGCAATAGGGAGGCAGACAGTGGGTTTGTCTGCCCGTATCTCACGCACTTTACGCATTCACAGTCGCATTGATGTCTATTCGACATCGATTATACTGAAAAATGATGCAGTGATGTCTCACAAGGTCACACACTGGCACAATGTTTCCGAAACATCAGTCATTGTTCAAGGCCTAATCTCAGACCAGTAAGTTCGAGCCGTTTGATGGCCTAGACTTGTTTGCTTTGGTGCGCGATTTACTACAACCTTGCGTTCATTTCATCGTTATTCATTTTTCGTTCAAACGGGGTGCACTTTTCTGCCGTAACTAAAATTGATATTTTGAGACAATCAACGCAATGAACACTTTCGCTAGTGCTGGGACAGCCTTGTCACATCCTCTGTCAGCATGAACAATTGACCTAGGCTGCCAGTTGGACGCTCACACAACCGCGTTCTTGTTGCAGCTCTTTGTGCATGGAACTACGTGCTGCATTCAACTAATGTCAACGCATTAGATGTAAAATGTCGTAACTTATATATCAAAAGAAAAATAACAACAGCAATTGAGGTTATGCGTCCCAAAGCCACGATGCTATTATGAAAAATGCCTCAGTGGAGGACTCGGGAAATTCAGATTATGTGGTGTTCTTCTACCGGCTCTCACATTGCCCTGTATATGTGCGTACATCGTTGCACCTCCATCAAAATTCAACTGCCGCAACTGAAATCGAACCAGTGACCTTCGACTCAGCTGCCGAGCACCGTAAGCGCTACCCCACCACGGTTGGTCAGACTAGAAATAGAATGGGCTACACGAAGTTGTTGCGCGACCACGTCGAGTGTGAAATGATAAACGGCCAGCCTTCCACCTCACACCACCATTGTGACACACCTTTGGCCAACGACAACCTAACGTTTGTTAATTTGTATTTGTTATCTGACCTCAATAACATCTTCATGGTGGAAATTATGTTTGAATTCCTGAGTGCACCGTTCCTAAAAGTCATATCACTGCGTTGAGATCAATATAATTAGAGATATGGTGGCAGCCTGCTACAGTATGAAGCAATTAGAACTTTGATTATAAGCAGATAAAGCTCATATTCGCAACATACAACGTGCGGACAGCAGACACTATTTAGGACATAACTGCCTCTAATAATTGTATAGATCACATAAGCAAAGAGGGGCAGACAGAGCGGAACAAGTGTATAGAATGTGTCTGTTCGAGGCTTCATATTTGCACACATCATCATGAGTCCACTTTATTTTGTAAATATTTAAATGAAATGTTGCAATTTGACGATATACACAAGGAACTGTTTGTCCTTTTTTATTAACTAAGAAAAGACGTCTTCATTATAGAGCGTTCCCTTGCCACTGTCAAGCGCTTGTTCTGGCAAAGAAACTTGAGAGACTTTGTTTCGAAAGTTTCTAATTAACCCAGCTTACATTACAAGAGCGTGTTTTCAGATCACGCCAAATATTCAGTTGCTCGAGTCAACAAGAGCCCCCAAGCTAATACCTGTTTTGTTCTATATCTATAAACACACGAAAAGTTCTCTATGAAGCTCGGCTAAAGAATATTCGTTTTGAAGTGGCGTCAGCCCATCTATGGCGGTCGGTCAATTTGTAAGGCTTGCGGGGAAGCGGGTGGGCTGGTGTAGAATTACTTAGCCCCTCCTCTGCGATGCGGATCGGGTTGACTCGTCGTACAAACAGGACAGCCCGCCGCAACTTGATATTCCACAGAGGCCACAGCAAACACTCTCTGCACCGTCACGCTTTTCACTTCATTAACATTATCGATCCGTTGCGCGGGCAGTCAGAACTGCTGGAGCATAAATTTTCAACCTTCCTGTGTGGAAAGCAAATTGAAATAATGAGTGTTGCCATTTTAGGAGTGTGCCAGTTCACTTTGAAGGGACATTAATAGCGTTTGAAGAGAATCAGTGCACTCCACAAGCGTCCGTGACGTAAACACTTCCCTAAGCCGTTAAAACCTTTATAAGTAACTATCATTGAATGGCTTCTTCACTAGCCATGACATGAGTTATAGGGAAAGGAATGTTGACAAAAATTCTTAAGTTGAAAAATGTATATTACTCGAAGACAGGAAGTTCGTAGCTTTGCGGAAATAGAGGTACCGCAGTTCTGTCAGCTGAGTCCATTACGCAGCGAATATGGAGTGCAGCTCTCATGTATGAAATTATATCTTACGTGAGGTCTTGCAATAATCAAAAGGAAATGCCCAGAAAAGATTTCGGTTGGCTACTTCTTACGTGTTACTGGTAAAGGGATTGGACAGCCTGGATCAAAAATAAGACGTATTTGTTTGTATACTGCAGACACTTTGAATGTTTATCTATCTATCTATCTATCTATCTATCTATCTATCTATCTATCTATCTATCTATCTATCTATCTATCTATCTATCTATCTATCTATCTATCTATCTATCTATCTATCTATCTATCTATCTATCTATCTATCTATCTATCTATCTGTCTGTCTGTCTGTCTGTCTGTCTGTCTGTCTGTCTGTCTGTCTGTTCTGTCTGTCTGTCTGTCTGTCTGTCTGTCTGTCTGTCTGTCTGTCTGTCTGTCTGTCTGTCTGTCTGTCTGTCTGTCTGTCTGTCTGTCTGTCTGTCTTCTGTCTGTCTATCTATCTATCTATCTATCTATCTATCTATCTATCTATCTATCTATCTATCTATCTATCTATCTATCTATCTATCTATCTATCTATCTATCTATCTATCTATCTATCTATCTATCTATCTATCTATCTATCTATCTATATATCTATCTATCTATCTATCTATCTATCTATCTATCTATCTATCTATCTATCTATCTATCTATCTATCTATCTATCTATCTATCTATCTATCTATCTATCTATCTATCTGTCTGTCTGTCTGTCTGTCTGTCTGTCTGTCTGTCTGTCTGTCTGTCTGTCTGTCTGTCTGTCTGTCTGTCTGTCTGTCTGTCTGTCTGTCTCCCTATCTCTCTATCTATCTGTCTGTCTCCCTATCTATCTATCTATCTATCTATCTATCTATCTATCTATCTATCTATCTATCTATCTATCTATCTATCTATCTATCTATCTATCTATCTATCTATCTATCTATATATCTATTTATCTGTCTGTCTGTCTGTCTGTCTGTCTATCTATCTATCTATCTATCTATCTATCTATCTATCTATCTATCTATCTATCTATCTATCTATCTATCTATCTATCTATCTATCTATCTATCTATCTATCTATCTATCTATCTATCTATCTATCTATCTATCTGTCTGTCTGTCTGTCTGTCTGTCTGTCTGTCTGTCTGTCTGTCTGTCTGTCTGTCTGTCTGTCTGTGCGTCCGCCCGTCCGTCCGTCCTTGGTGTAAACCAAAATATTATCAGAGAGTGAAGTGCTTTGACACACAGGACTCACTGGTATTGACACGAAGAGTCTGTATCCCCCTTTTTCCAAATATGTTTTCTACTTTTTTCATACGATGTAAGAAGACATGAAGATATGAAATTCACGTGCATTCCATATCTTCGTGCCTTCTCCCAACGTATAAAAAATGTAGAAAACAGATTTGGCGTTAACGTGGTTTTTTCATCCAGGAATTAGATGGGCCGAGTCTGCGCAGTGGTGGATAGGAAAATTGGAGGCAAAGAAAAAAGAAACGCGGAGTGATTGTGAGGTGAATCACCGGAAAACGATTGTTGAACGTGATAGGGGTGCAGTGTTTCTCATACTTTTGTCACGTGGTAAGTGCTACATTGGACAAACTGGAAGGTGTTTAAATAACCAAGGAATGAATCAGAGGATATCGTTGAAGGCCCACCCTTCGTCGAATCTGTACCTAGATTGTAAGGATTGCAAGTGTCACCCATTCCTTCGCGAAACAAAGGTGTTGTCCCAGCACAGAGATTGGACAGCAAGAGAAGTTGCTTAGAATTTTTATATCCGGAAGTATGGTGACACGTGTGTCACGAGTTTTTAGGTCACATTGCACACACTGTGGATAGATTATCTAGCTCCCAAACTCCAATCTTTTACGTCCCTTTTTCATAATTTATATATGTGTATTCTTCAATAAACTTTCACTTGCTAGTTTGTGCTTGTGTGTGTCCCTTCTCTGTTTCTTGTCACTTTTTTCGCGCAGTTTCGTAGTTATGAATTACCAAATCATCCAGCATTGTTGCCTCTCCCTTGTTGCGCCAGTCAACTCGGTCCTGTGCTTGCTGCGTCCACTTTATGCCCGCCAATTTTCTGATCTCATCTGCCCAGCTAACTTGCTGTCTCTCCTTCATTCACTTCACCCACTTGCCTTGTCTTGGAATCCAGTCAGTTCCCCTAATGACCAGTGCTTATTTTCCCTACGCGCTATGTGCCTGACCCACGTCCATTTCTTCTTCTTCATTTAAACTAGGATGACGCAGTGAGCAATGTCAAGGTAAATGATAGGTGTAACCTTAAGAGGCAAGAAGAGAAAGAATGGGTTAGAGAACAAACCGGCGTCTTTATGTATGTATATATATATATATATATATACTTATATATATTAATGAGATATAACAGACAGTAATGCCAAGGAATGTACAGGGGAAGTTATTAGAACCAATGGAATGTAAATAAGAAGAAAGAGAAGTGGGTGAAAAAATAACCAGCCGTGAGCAGGAATCGAACCTACGACCTTCGAATAACGCGTTCGATGCTCTAACCACTGAGCTATCACAGCGGCCTTCCCTCCATCCACTTTTTTGGGTTTATATGTGAATTTAGAAGTAGGAGTGACAGTCAGCGCCATCTATAAGCCAAACGACGAGTGTGAGAACACTCTTATGCGCATATTTGGCGTCACGTAGCACGTGAACTTATTATGAGCGGGCAGCTGAATAATTGTCCCTCTTTATACAATCTAAACACACCAAGTCTGCCAGTATGAGACCCTCGTTGAATGAAATAAGGGAAGAAGTGTATATCTAAGGGCTCGTTTTTCCGTGTTTTAACACAATATTAATGAGATATAACAGACAGTAATGCCAAGGAATGTACAGGGGAAGTTATTAGAACCAATGGAATGTGAATAAGAAGAAAGAAAAGTGGGTGAAAAAATAAAGTGGGTGAAAAAATAACCAGCCGTGAGCAGGGTCGAACCTACGACCTTCGAATAACGCGTTCGATGCTCTAACACCACTGATCTATATGTGAATTTAGAAGTAGGAGTGACAGTCAGCGCCATCTATAAGCCAAACGACGAGTGTGAGAACACTCTTATGCGCATATTTGGCATCACGTAGCACGTGAACTTATTATGAGCGGGCAGCTGATTAATTGTTCCTCTTTATACAACCTAAACACACTAAGTCTGCCAGTATGAGACCCTCGTTCAATGAAATAAGGGAAAGAAGTGTATACCTAAGGGCTCGTTTTTCCGTGTTTTAACACAATATAATGAGATATAACAGACAGTAATGCCGAGGAATGTACAGGGGAAGTTATTAGAACCAATGGAATGTAAATAAGAAGAAAAAGAAGTGGGTGAAAAAATAACCAGCCGTGAGCAGGAATCGAACCTACGACCTTCGAATAACGCGTTCGATGCTCTAACCACTGAGCTATCACAGCGGCCTTCCCTCCATCCACTTTTTTGGGTTTATATGTGAATTTAGAAGTAGGAGTGACAGTCAGCGCCATCTATAAGCCAAACGACGAGTGTGAGAGCACTCTTATGCGCATATTTGGCGTCACGTAGCACGTGAACTTATTATGAGCGGGCAGCTGATTAATTGTCCCTCTTTATACAACCTAAAGACACCAAGTCTGCCAGTATGAGACCCTCGTTCAATGAAATAAGGGAAAGAAGTGTATACCTAAGGGCTCGTTTTTCCGTGTTTTAACACAATATTAATGAGATATAACAGACAGTAATGCCAAGGAATGTACAGGGGAAGTTATTAGAACCAATGGAATGTAAATAAGAAGAAAGAAAAGTGGGTGAAAAAATAGCCAGCCGTGAGCAGGAATTGAACCTACGACCTTCGAATAACGCGTTCGATGCTCTAACCACTGAGCTATCACAGCGGCCTTCCCTCTATCCACTTTTTTGGGTTTATATGTGAATTTAGAAATAGGAGTGACAGTCAGCGCCACCTATAAGCCAAACGACGAGTGTGAGAACACTCTTATGCGCATATTTGGCGTCACGTAGCACGTGAACGTATTATGAGCGGGCAGCTGAATAATTGTCCATCTTTATACAACCTAAACACACCAAGTCTGCCAGTATGAGACCCTCGTTCAATGAAATAAGGGAAAGAAGTGTATACCTAAGGGCTCGTTTTTCCGTGTTTTAACACAATATTAATGAGATACAACAGACAGTAATGCCAAGGAATGTACAGGGGAAGTTATTAGAACCAATGGAATGTAAATAAGAAGAAAGAAAAGTGGGTGAAAAAATAACCAGCCGTGAGCAGGAATCAAACCTACGACCTTCGATTAACGCGTTCGATGCTCTAACCACTGAGCTATCACAGCGGCCTTCCCTCCATCCACTTTTTTGGGTTTATATGTGAATTTAGAAGTAGGAGTGACAGTCAGCGTCATCTATAAGCCAAACGACGAGTGTGAGAACACTCTTATGCGCATATTTGGCGTCACGTAGCACGTATATATATATATATATATATATATATATATATATATATATATATATATATATATATATATATACTTGAAGGGAAGGCACGACAGGTCTGGGTATTTTCTATATTGAGTGTGCGCGCACAATACGACACCTAAAACAGTTTTAAGTACATCGTCCAGTTTTTATTTAAAGATAAAAGGGAACTACACGTGTGATAGTATCAACGTCATCTATCTTCTCGAGTGTTCAACATGCGGAGCTCAGTACATAGGTCAAACAGAGACAAGTTTCAGAATTCGTTTTAATAATCACCGTGCACATGCCGTAAGCCTCCCTAATCTACCGCTGTCGAAGCACGTCAGTATGCCTGGCCAGCTGAGCTACTATCATTTTAGTTCAGCTGAGCTACTATCATTTCTGCAGCAGTGGGGTTCACCAGGTGAACATATCTTCATACATTGTGGGAGCCCTGTTTTTTTTTTACTAAAATAGTCTTGAAGTATCTATCGCGGTGTACAGTTTCAGTCTGGATGATGAAGACATCGTTTGGTTCAGTTGTCCCTAAATCTTACTTATGTGGCGATATGTTTTTGTCTTACACAAAGTCAATACATGTTACTCTACACTATTGATTCTAGTCTGTGTAAAATATTGATTTAGTTGAAGTCTGGACTGCGTTGCTGTGTAGCAATCAATGCTTTTTTAGAGCTATTTGTAATGATGGTCGTTTTTAGGCATATTAGCTTCAACGAGTTCACTGCAGGTACTTACGTCACCATAACAAGGGGGAAGATAAGCGTCTTGTTTGTTTTGCCAGCCGAGCTATACATTAAAGATTGAGCTTAGATCAATATTATTGAATAATTTTGAGTTGTGTTTTAGCATTGCGCGAAAAAAATATATTTATTTTGCGACTTTTTAAATGTCGTCTGTATTATAATTTCCTAAAACCCAGAGTAAATTTAGGGTCATGTATTTAGGTTAAACTTTCAAAACTGCGTTTTCTGAGCGTCAAGGTGCAATGTGTGACTGCGTTTTCTGAGCGTCAAGGTGCAATGTGTGAGTTGTTTAATATAAAATTTTATTTGGGTCAGCAGGTGTTGCAATATATTGCACATTGGGGGGGCTTTTTGGTGAACAGAGAGAAAGGCGTATTTGAAGACATTGACCCAAAGAAGACGTCTCGTAACAAAAATATGGTTTTATTCGCTGCTTCCTGACAAATAAGAAAAATACTTATAGTAATAAACTGACGCAAGTACTTTATTTTAATCTGTAACTTTATTTTTCTTCTCAAAAACGCGATTACCATAAGCAGCACAAAAGTTTCGGTTCATTCACGGGAAACACCAATATGTTCCTGAATGAATAAAGAAATCTCGAAGATCACAAGGAGCAAGGAATATTGGCACGACAAATGGAAACGGCCCAAGCACAAGGAATTTGTTTTGCGGCGATTTAAAGTAATGCGTAATACATCAGGGGCTTGATAGGATTGAGTAAAAAAAATTATTATGCCTGACCAATAGAGCAGGCAAATGGTAATTCGAAAAAAAAAACTTTGGCAAATCGTAAATGTTGTTGTCGGCTACCCTCTGCCTTCCAGTATACTTCCTGAAGTCATATACTCCAATACAGTTTAACCATTTAACACCTACTTCGCCTCGATTGGTTCAACATCAGCTAAAAAGTTCAAGGAACTCAGCCTGTATCATGTACTTTCAGACTCCCATCTGAACTTTTTTGTCATGTATGACATCGACCCTGCGGAAATCAGATCTATTTTCTCTGGATTGCCAATAAATAAATCAACAGGTCTAATTATAATAACTGCAAGACTTCTCTGAGAAACTATATACGTCCTCGGGCTAGTTTTGTGTCGCTTTTTTAACCACTTTGTGGGAGCGGCCATTTACCCTTCTTTTTTGAAAAAAAAGGAAAGGTTATTCGAATATATAAAGGTGGCGGTCATTCTCAACCGTCAACTCTAAGCCAATCTTTGTTTTAAAGATAATTAACAGTTTATTCTGAAAACTTTTTGCCAATCGTTTTTTTAAGTTTATTGCGAAATAAAACATGCTCTCCTATCAGCAACATGAATTAAGACCAAACTATTTTACGTCCACCGTTGTTTTGATGCTTACGCAATTTATAAACACAGGATTGAATGACAATAAGTTACTATCAATTATCTTTCTGGACCTAAAGAATGTATCTGACCCCGTAGACCACTAAATACTGCTACATAAATTACTACATTACAGTTTCCGTGGAACCATTCCAGGACGTCGTTTTAACTACTTGGGACGTCACCAACAGGCTGTGTTCATTATTGACTTCTTGTCTTCTATGAGTCGCTTGAATACCTGTGTTCCCCAGGCTTCGGTGGTGAGATCATAACTGTTGTCGTTGTATATAAATGACCTTCCGTGGATATTAGGGTCTTCTAACAATCTATGTATGCTGATGATACTTGTGTCATAGTAACAGGTCAAATCTTGAGTCGAAGCCTAATAAGATAAGCTTGCTCATTGGTTATCAAATAGTAAAATACCTATAAATACGGATAATACCAAATGTAATACATTTAACTTTAGGTTAACCTTCATTATTGCTAGTGAGATATACGTTAAATGTAACGATTCCGTCATCGGACAGGCAACGAAAATTAAATATCTTTGTGTCTATAATAATAACGACTTACATTGACAGCCGCAGATTCAGGACGTGTGTTCTAATTTAGACTCAGGGTGTCATGCACTCGCTCATGCTCGGCAACATGTAAATAGCACCACTCTACGAATAATTTATCATGCATTCTAGTATTGTCATACGTCATATTGCATTGTATCTTGTAGGGGCACGTACACAACTTACTTTGGCTTAGTTAGAGGACTTCCAAAATGGGCTGTAATAAATATCACTCATTCTTAGTATAACGACCCCAGTAAACCTCTGTTTTGCTTATTACATTTTTCCCATTCGATGAGGTATAGAAATGAAAACTAGCCAAACATGTACACACGGTTATTAACTACTAGATATCCTAGGTGTTAAAGTTTTTTGCCCCTTTCTTATACTACCAGATACTTATACTACTTTCTTATATACTTTGGTAAATGGAATAATAAACGAACTAACAACGTATATAGTTAACAAATTTTACAGTTTGCTGGCAATAAGATCTAGATTGCTATACCTTTCGAAAGAAAAGCATGTTAAAATTACACTAAAACATTAGAAAAACTGTATTTAGAAGAATGTTTTGATTTAATATTGACCGGTCATGTTTAGTGTGGTGGTAGTCTTAACTTGAGTATGTAACTAGCGGTCGTTCTTTTTTGCTGTGTTGCAACATTTTCTTTTTTTTTGCTCTCTGTGTGGTTATTTATGTGCGATACTGCTTATTTTCAGATTTTAGTTAGGTAATATAGAACTTCTTTCGTTAAGGTTTTAGAGGTGTCTTTATAAATATTATGAAGTCTTGGTTTGGAAGACCTTTATTAGGCCCGAGGAACCGGCAGCCGACAGCGGAGATGCACGAACCAAGATGATGATGATACGTGACAACGATGAGGATGCATAAGCAATACATGATAATGATGATAATGTACAGATGAAGAGGATTGGTATACTAAATGCCCACACTGATTCCCCCCACGTGAGAGCGGCCAGCCTGGCCGCGGCAAGTCAAGGGGACAAAGAACGTCGCATGAAGGGCTTCATACGGGAGACATGGACGACTTCAGTAGTTCGATAACGGCGATCTGCTGGGGCTACAAGTGGCGTCACGCGATAATTTACTGGTGAAGTTTCTTCAAGAACTGTGTACGGCCCGATAAATCGTGGCTGGAACTTGTCGCACAAACCAGGTGTGCGAATAGGCGTCAAAAGGAGCACTTCGTCTCCAGGTTGAAAGGATACAGCACGATGCGATTCATCATAAACCAGCTTTCTGTCTTGCTGTCGGGCTTCAGTGTTTATACGAGCACGTTGGCGGCTCTCTGCGAGCCGCAAAACGTATTCCTCTGAAGAGGATGGAGATGAATCCGCATGGCAGGTAAAGAAGGAGACGTCCAGCAAAGAAGTAGGGGAGCGTCCATAAACTAGGTAAAATGGTGAGTAGCCGGTTGTCCACTGAATAGCCGTATTGTAGGCGAAAGTGACGAATGGTAGAACTACATCCCAGTTCTTGTGGTCTGGTTGAATGTAGGCGGCGATCATGTCAGCAAGAGTGCGGTGGAATCGCTCAGTGAGGCCGTTAGTTTGGGGATGATAACTAGAGGCAGTCTTGTGAGTTGTGCCAGAGGCGCGAAGAAGTTCGTTCACTAGTTGTGAAAGGAAGGCCCTTCCACGGTCGCTGAGCAATACACGTGGAGCACCATGACGCAGTATAATGGCTCGGAGGATGAAGTCGGCAATTTCAGAAGCTGAACCAGTAGTGACAGATGCCGTCTCGGCGTAGCGCGTCAAATGGTCAACGGCTGTTACTATCCATCGGTTTCCAGCAGCACTGACTGGAAGGGGGCCATAAAGATCGATGCCTACAACTTCGAATGGTGTGGCTGGGCATGGAAGAGGCTGTAGTGTACCGGCTGGAGCAGATGTGGGTAGTTTTCTACATTGGCAGGTAGTGCAGGACCCAACGTACCGAGCTACACTAGTGGTTATACCTGGCCAATAAAACCTACTTCGAAGGCGATCATAGGTTTTGTGGTAACCAAGGTGACCAGCCGTCGGATGGTCATGAAGTGCTCTGAGGACTTCGGACCGAAGCGATCGGGGTAGAACGGGAACCCAGCGCTGACCGTCAGGATGGTAAATTTTGCGGTACAGCACCGAGTTGTCCAGCTTAAATTGCGAGAGTTGGCGACGGAGCCTCGCATTAGGTGGACGGGAACTGCCAGTGAGGTAGCCTATAATACGTCGACAGTATGGGTCAGCCAGCTGTCGAGAAGAAAAATCGTGCGGGTCGTCCGAAGGCAGCTGGTCCATAGAGGCGAGAGAGGAAACCGCCGTAGACGTGGACTCCGAGGGCGTGTTGTGCGAATTGATTGCGGAAACCCCGAGTGGAGTCGCTGGTAGTGGGCAGCGAGAAAGAGCGTCGGCGTCACTATGTTTCCTGCCACACTTGTATACGATGGCAAAATCATACTCTTGTAGGCGTAGAATCCAGCGGCCGAGGCGTCCCGACAAGTTCTTGAGTGTCGAAAGCCAACATAGAGCGTGGTGGTCGGTCACAATTGTGAAATGGCGGCCGTGAAGATAGGGACGAAATTTCTGCACTGACCAAACGACGGCGAGGCACTCCTTCTCGGTGATCGTGTAGTTCCTCTCGGCTGCGGAGAGGACGCGGCTGGCGTACGCAACGACTCGCTCTCGCGAAGAGTTGTCGCGCTGGAGGAGGACGGCTCCTAAACCGTGGCCGCTAGCGTCCGCATGGAGGAAGGTCGGTGCACCATCGTGAAAGTGAGAAAGTACAGGATCGGTCGTGAGGGCACTCTTTAACCTGTCGAAAGCCGATTCACATTCCTGAGACCACTGAAAGGGCGTACCAGAAGCAAGTAGCTTATGGAGTGGTGCGGCTATGGAGGCAAAGTTTTGTATGAATCGCCGAAAGTAAGAGGCAAGACCAAGGAAACTTCGCAAATCTTTCGGCTTCTCAGTGCGAGGGAAGCGAAGCACCGCAGCAGTTTTCTCAGGGTCTGGACGAATTCCGTCCTTGCTCACAACATGACCAAGGACCTTGATAGATCTGCTGGCGAAATGGCACTTCTTGGTGTTAATTTGAAGACCAGCGCCCGCAAGGCAAGTCAGGATCTCGTCCAAGCGTTGCAGATGTTGAGGAAACGTCGACGAAAAGACAACAATGTCATCGAGGTAACATAGGCAAGTCTTCCATTTCAGGCCACGCAGCACGGTGTCAATCAAGCGCTCAAAAGTTGCGGGCGCATTGCATAGACCAAACGGCATAACATTGAATTCGTATAGGCCATCCGGGGTTGCAAACGCCGTTTTTTCTTTGTCATCTTCATGCATGGGGATTTGCCAATAGCCGGAACGCAAGTCGAGGCTTGAAAAGAATTCAGCACCTTGTAAGGAATCGAGGGCGTCGTCGATACGTGGCATGGGGTATACGTCCTTCCTAGTGATCTTATTGAGTGCTCGGTAATCGACGCAAAATCGTACGGAACCGTCTTTTTTACGCACCAGAACCACTGGAGACGACCAAGGACTGGTTGAGGGTCGGATTATCTCCCGTTGCAGCATATCGTCTACGTTTTCCTCAATGATTTTCCGTTCGGCTAGGGAGACGCGGTAAGGACGACGATGCACAATGGATGTTCCGTCGGTCTGAATACGATGTGCTGTAGCAGTTGTCTGACCCAGGCTGGATGAATGAATGTCAAAAGAGTTTGCATGCTTTTGCAACAAATCAAGCAGCTGCTGCTTCTGTGAGTCTGTCAAGTCCTTGTTGATGGCTGCTGTAAAGGCCGAGGAAGCAGTATGATCTCCAAGATGGCCTTTAGGGGAGGCAGGGGTAAGAGGCACGACGCACACAGGCTCCAGATCGGCAACGCATGCGACAGTAGTGCCCCGCGGCAGTAAAATTTTATCTGGTGTGGTGTTCGTAGCAGCGAGAACAGCTGATCCATTGTTGAAGCGAGCCACACCTGATGTGAGAGCTATGCCTTTATTGAGGCAACGGGGCGATGGAGTGACCAAAATGTCACCAGAGTCAACGTCGTTGGACAAAACAGTGATTAATCGATGTTCATTTGGGGGTAACTCGATGTCTACAGCAGCGACGAGTCGAAGTGGCCTGTAGGTTTCGTCACTAAGCAAGTGGTCTGTGTCAGTAAGATGGACGACACGTTGTGCACAACAAATAGCCGCGGAAGCAGATGAAAGAAAGTCCCAGCCTAAAATGAGTTCGTGGGAGCACGGGGATAGCACAGCGAATTGTATATAATGAAGAATGTCCTCGATTAGCACACGGGCAGTACAGAGAGCGGAAGGGCGAATCATTGTTCCCTGGGCTGTAACCAGTGTTGGTCCATCATAAGGCGTCGTGACTTTTCGAAGACGGGTACACAAATCAGCACGAATAATAGAAAACCCAGCCCCAGTGTCCACCAAAGCATCAACGTCCACTCCCTCAACTGAGACTGCAATCATATTGTAAGGGCGCGCTGGAGGAATTGGAGTACAGTGGTGGAATGCAGTTTGCCCTCCAAAAACTGCATCGCTTAGTTTTCCGGACGCCGATCAGAAGCGAGGGAAGCAGGCTGAAGAGGAGAAGAGGAGCGACGGTAGGGCGATGGTGAACGGTGTCTGGTTGATCGATGACTACTGCGCAGTTCACCGGATGCTGGCGGAGATGGAGACCGACGCGGCGGTGACGAATAACGACGGCCCTGGTACAAGGCTCCTGCGGTATAGTCTCGTTCGCGTATGTCGTACCCTCGGCGCTCATCTTGCTGGCGCTTGCGGCAAAAGCGTGAAATGTGACCACGATAGCCACAATAATAGCACGTAGGGCGAGTCGATCGATAAGAAGGGTAGTAGCTTGTGTTAGATGCACCGGGAGAGAGAGCACTGAGAGGGACAGATGATGGCTCAGGCGGTGGTGATGGAAAGCTCGTGGGAAAGCTTCTGGGAGGTGCGGCAGCAACCGACGCGTACGTTGGTGGCGGCGGCGTCGAGCTGACGGTGCCTGATTGTGCGGCGACGGCATGCGAGAACGATGGGAGAGTACGAGCGACAGTGGGCTGCAGGTGGGCCATGTGGGTCATGGACGTGAGCTCCTCCCTGATGACATCCCGCAATGACGTTGAAGAAGACTGCATGGGACACACTGAATGTAGTGTGAATCCCATTGATTCTAATTCTTCGCGTATAATCACCCTTATTGTGTCTCGTAGGTTTGGATCTGCCGTAATACGGGCCGCGTCGCTGTCCGGTTGTAGGCGCATAGACTCGAGTTCTTCGAGGCGCTGACAGGTTGTCGCAACGTCAGCAACAGTAGCTGGATTCTGGATTGCAAGGGCTTTGAATGCGACGGGTGCAATCCCCTTAAGAAGCTGGCGTACCTTGTCTGACTCTGTCATTGGGGTTTCAACCCGGCGGCAAAGTGAAAGGACATCCTCGATGTAGGATGTATACGACTCGCTGATGTGCTGTTTCCGAGCCGCGAGAGCTTTCTTTGCGAGAGCCGAACGAACAGTCGGTGTGCCAAAGACATGTCGAAGCTGATCTTTGAAGGCGGACCAGTCGGGGATGTCGATGTAGTGGTTGAGGAACCACGTCTTCGCGACACCCGTGAGGTAGAATGACACGTAAGCGAGTTTGTAGGTGTTATCCCACCGGTTAGCAGCGCCGACACGTTCGAAATCGTCCAGCCATTCCTCCACATCTTCCCCGCGCATACCGGCGAAGGGATGGGGCTCACGCTGGGGGCTGTTAATGACGTGAAAAGGCGCGGCACGCGGCGGCGGAGTGGGAACGGTTTCAGCACCGACCTCTTCTTGGTGCGACATAATTCCGGACACCTGGCCCAAGCGGCGACCTGAACGTAGCTCCAGGGGGTAGAGTGGTCGAGAGGATGACGAGGGATCTAACAGCACGCTCCACCACGTATGAAGTCTTGGTTTGGAAGACCTTTATTAGGCCCGAGGAACCGGCAGCCGACAGCGGAGATGCACGAACCAAGATGATGATGATACGTGACAACGATGAGGATGCATAAGCAATACATGATAATGATAATAATGTACAGATGAAGAGGATTGGTATACTAAATGCCCACAATATGTATTTTTAAACCCAAACTAGCCAATAGCAATGGGCCTACACAGTGTGTGCAGACTTTATGAAACAATTGTGATCAATCAAACTACAAATTTAAAAAAACTTCTACAGTGTTAGAGCTTGTTTCGCGGAGAGTCTGGCATCGGCGTCGTCGGTTGTGAGAGAAAAATTATCATTTCGCTTATGACCATCAAATTGAGAAACATGCAAATAAAATTATATAAAAAAACTTTCCGGCTCCAAAGGGTGATCGAACTTGAGTCTTGTGCGTGACAAGGAGGTGTTCTGCTACACGGCCACGCGTCTACTTGGGAGTACAATGAAAAGAATTTTCTATGCTAGGAAATGCAGTGAAAATAACCTTCATGCTTTACAAGTACGCGTGGCCTGTATACAGGCTTCAAAATACGAAAGATAATATCACAGTGATATTGTGTGGTACAAGCGTACAATACTATCGTTGCTCAGAACTTTTAATTATAACCCTTTTGTGGTTTAAAGCTGGCTGCGCAATACAAAGTCCACATGTCATACGGCCCGTATCTTCTTAAGACCACGTAGACGGTGCGTAGCAAGTTCAAAAACATTCCAAGCGCATAATTGCTACTAGTTCAAATCATGCTACTTATTGCACAAAATGCACTAGGGACAAGATATCACTATCGCATTCAACTATTAAAGGTGAAGCTTAAGACTCCCCAAATCTTTTTGACGTCGATAACGTTGTGCGACGATAACATTGACGTCGATAACGTTTTGCGACGAAAGAGATGGGGCCTTGAGAAGTTCGACTTGTATGCAGCTGTTTCCTCCAGAGCTGCAGCGATCAGCTTCCCTCTTCCGTAGCAGGTCGGTGGCCCATAGGTGACGGAGAGCATCGTCGGGGTGTTCGCGTAGGGTCGTTTAACATCAGAGGTGTACCTTGATGGCATCTTTGATGATGACGCAACCGGCCTGCCCAAGGTGTCAAATGAAAGAGCTTGGTGACAGGGGCAGGTGACGTGTCCAGTGATACCACAGGCGAAACAGATGGGCCTATTGTCCGGCGTCCTCCAAGCGTCTGAGCGACGGTAAAAGAGAGCTGAAGATCGCGAAGGGATACGATGGAGCAATGGGGGTTGTAGGCACGACATGGGGCGGCATGGCAGGTTGAGCATAAGGCATACGTTGTTGCTTTGGCCGAGCAACGACGGCGGCGTACGTGAGAGGCGCAGTGACAGGTGGTTGCCGATGCATCGGTGAGAGAGCCTCAGCAACTTGGGTCCGAATGGCGTGTTGGAGGTCCGGAGCCAAAGCATGGGCGGGCTCATGTGTCAGTGGCAGCAGTGACAGCTGGTGCGCTGCCTCTTCGCGGACGAAATCCTTGATTGTCAAAAGCAGCGACTGCTGATCGGCAGGACGGGCAAGTTACAAGCTTTCGAGCATGTCTGGCATCGTGAGGGCTTGACGAGCGATTGCGTGCTGCCTACGCAACTTGTCGAACCTCTGAGCAAAGCGATTGTGGGGGGATTTCTCGCCAGAAACATCTGCAAGGCGCCGTCCACGATACCTTTCAAAATGTGCCTGATCTTTTCTTCCTCGGGCAAGGCAGAGTTGACGTGGTTGCATCGATGCAATACATCTTCAATGCACCCCATGTAGTTTTCACCTGGTTGCTGCGCACGTTCACGTAAACACTGCTCGGCTTGAAGCTTGCGGACAGCAGGTCGTCCAAATACGTCCATAATAGCAGTCTTGAATGCAGACCACGTACGATTGTCAGCTGCGTGGTTATTAAACCAAAGTTGCGTGACGTAGCCGAGCTTACTTGGGTTGTCCCATTTGTTACTAGCGCCGACTTTGTCGTACCTCGTCAACCAATCTTCGACGTCCAATTCAGCGGAGCCAGTGAAGATAGGGGGATCTCGTTGAGGATACACAGTGCCGCAAGTGACATGGACGGTCGAAGGTCCCACCTGGAAAGGCGTCTCGGTGGCCATGTTGGTGTCACGAAGAGGGGGAAGCATACGGGAGTGAAGTTCCAGGTTCGTACGGCAGTCCACACACCTGTACCAGATGTCATGTGATTTATTCGCGTACAAATGAAATGGAAGGCAGAGGAACGTTGGCAGACCGAGGTACGCCAGAAGTCCGAAATCCAACAAAGCGCAAGCTCGGGTCGCGCGTGTAGATCACCAACGCTGTGGCTTGCCTTGCTTGCTGCTTCGTCGTCATCTTGCATTGTGCCTACAGTTTGTTTGTATGTATGTATGTATGTATGTATGTATGTATGTATGTATGTATGTATGTATGTATGTATGTATGTATGTATGTATGTATGTATGTATGTATGTATGTATGTATGTATGTATGTATGTATGTATGTATGTATGTGTGTATGTATGTATGTATGTATGTATGTATGAACACTACAAACTAAAACATCCTTTCACAATACTTGCTACGAAATTAAATTTTAGCAGCCTGCGAATGGTGGAGGGAAATGGTATAGCGTTTCTCAACGTGCAGACTCCAGAGTCATCATGCTTTTTGCTGTCGATACTGCGCACAGCTCCGCAATAATTAAAAGCTTCTCACTCTCGTGGTACCTTATATAATAAAAAAAAACCGTTAAACCGGCGCACCTCATCTATTTACTGTTTAACTTTCGAGCAAGTAAACCTAAATCTGAAATGTTCTCCTGTGCGTATCAGCGCACTCCAAATGAGAAGTGTGTAATGGCTGACGTGTTTCACGAGTGAGGCGGCGCATAAACGAGAGTGTGAGGATGTGATTCTAATATTAAGCAGCGGTTGCCAATATCTCCGTTCGCACTTCTGTTCCACTATGCATGTTTTCGCTTTTCGAGATCACACCATCCATTTTTTTTTGCTCCTTCGGCGTCGCGCTTTCACCGAGTGTCCACATGCGCTGCGGGCTATCCACACTAGCGGGCATTCCTAATCAACATTGCACTTCTGTTGATTAGCATATATATATATATATATATATATATATATATATATATATATATATATATATATATAACCACAGTGTGCATGCTATGAACGAGAGAGCTATTCAGTGTACTTTCAGTGTTCATTGTATACATTCTGCAGGGGAAAAAAGCGCAAATGATAAATATGCGTTGGATGTTGCAAAATCTTACCATGCGTAACACTCACTTAAAGCGCGATATAGAGTCACATGTGCTCTTTTGAATCTTGGCACACAGGCGCAGTCTCTCTGTCGAGTGCATTTGGCTCAATTCACGGCTTCTAAAGGGGCTCCAGCACTTTGGCGTGCCATTTCCCAAATTCTACTAGCATTTCTGACATTTTCTGAGTGCAGAAAATATGTGAGCCCAACAATTTTCCTGCGGTGCTATGCGGACAGCACCTTCTACGTAGAAGGCACTCCTGAATTTACGGATTCAATTTTTAATGTCCGTTCAATCTGCCAACCCTACCACTGGTGAAAAAAAGGTAAATCAATGTCAAGAAGTTTAGAGTGCAATGTAAAAAGCAGCAAGAAAAAGTTATCAAAGTAATCTGTAATCTGTAATCTGTAAGCTGTAATCTTCCGAAAATTTTGTGGTCTACTTTTATGTGCAAGCTCAGAAATTGACCTTCTTTAAGTTGAAATGCTTACAGAATCTGTGTGTAAGTTTGAAGTAGAAATACTGTATTTTTATTCGGTATGTGTCTTTGAGTCGTGGGGTTTCGTCGCTCTTATTTTCTGATAATCGGTGGAAAATTTCAGTGCGCATTTTGTAACGCGGCCACCCCTGCTATTGAAGCATACTGACTTCCTGACTTCCTGATACTGACTTCCAAGTCGTTCAAACAAACTTGCAATGAAGATCTTGCGGGAATGGGTTGAATATTTGTTTGGCCTAGCCTAGCCGTGACAATTAAGATGCCGCACGCAATTATTGATCTAGTGCGCGCTATTCTGTGGTGCGCGCTTACCAGCCAGTTTTATTATTTTTTTCTGTTGTGTGCAGTTCCCTGTTTCTAGCCATTGCTTATTTCGTCATCGGTTCGGGAACTCCGCAAGCTTCTCTTACTCTAGGGGGCTTTTACAAGTTTGCCCTTCCGCACCACATGCGCATGCGCGCGTTTGTTTGCGCTGATCCAGCGACAAAAGCGTAGCGACAGCTGTGAGACCGAAGTGGTGCGCTTTGAACGAAGACAAGAAAGCGAGGAAAGGAATATCGTTCAGCGGGACTAAACGAAGCGAGCTTATGCATGGAAAAGGCCTGGCGAGGAGCCCAGAAAATTGCGGCGACATTCACTCGCGGCAGGCCTTCTTCGAAAAAGTGCTGTGCGCTGTTTTTTTTTCTTGTTCATTTCACGTTCGCACTGGTGATCATTCTTGCGCGCCTATACGGACTTATCAGTTTATGCGGCTCGGAATGGATTGCAAATGCAGCGGCAATTTTTTCGGCCTGTCTCTCCGACCCGAGAAGTTCTCGCTGGTTATTCTAGTTCAAACGAAAGACGAAGCATACCCTTTGTGTGCGCGGTGTGTCGGTGCGCTACCATCAGTTGGGCCACGGCTCTTTTCTTTCTTTCTTTCTTTCTTTCTTTCTTTCTTTCTTTCTTCCTTTCTTTCTTTCTTTCTTTCTTTCTTTCTTTCTTTCTTTGTTTGTTTGTTTGTTTGTTTGTTTGTTTGTTTCTTTCTTTCTTTCTTTCTTTCTTTCTTGATTTCTTAATTTCTTTCTTTTCTAGGCATCCGCAGCAGCATTGTTGCGCAGCATGCGTACGGCTGCTGTGAACGCTTCAAAAAGCTGATCATTTAATTAAAAAAAAAACTGGGACTTTTCATTCGACACGATGACTGTTAGCATCTTTTTTCTTTTTTCGAAACATTTTGGAGCACCGACATGGCTTTTTGATAGAATATTTAGCTTTCTCATAAATATCCTGGGCTGGATTGCAGCTCATACCTTTACACAGTAATCTAGCAAAAAAAAATGTTTGCCTTCTTGTACTTGACCTGATTGTTCTAGGAATAAAACAAGCACATAATTTCAAATATACGGTTTCATGCAAAAAATACTACAAGGTGGTACACCGCATAAGCACTGAGAATGATATTACCTGTATTACCTAAACACCATTCAGCGTATCATGGTACAAGTGGCCATAAAATATCGAGTAGCTAGGAAAATCAGCATTGACGCATAAAAAAAATAACTTTCACTCCTGCAAAACAATAATATTCACCATAAATTTGTGGTTTCATGCGTGCACCTAATCAACATTGCACTTCTTGTGGTCTGTATTCAGATGTGAAATGGCTCTGCGAACTGATATAAAAGAAACACATAAATTAACAGTACTACAGTTTCCAGACTACCTTGATCAAAGCAACGGGTTTATCACTATTCGTTTCTCCTTGCTGTACGTTCAAATAATGGCGCTTTTATATATACCAATAAATTCAGTTGGGAGGTCACAGCTGCCTAAGCAGAGTTACGCCGATTAAGCAACACGTAATTGGATGCGCACAAATAATTGAAGGGCAGAAAGGTGGGACATAATGACTTGGATGCATGTGGCAGTTCTTTTGTTGGCATACTGCACCAAACAAAACAAAAAAAACTGTGTTTGCTGAGTTGACATTGCCGACCCGCAAACCCCGCGGCTGAACCGTGTATGGTGACCGCAATCATGCAAATGGAACAGAATCGACGAGGTTGCCTGGTAACGACGACGTGCAGTGAGTTTAAGCCGATGCTCATGGCGACACGGCTGACTCTCACTTCCGTGTCAGGTTTACTCTTCTGAAATGACTTCGGCGTCGACATCCGAGCTGAATACGATAACTATTTATCGCTGCCTGCATGCGCTTGCGTGAGGGTAGAGAAGGGGTGATTGCGATATTTGGCAAGCATCAGCACGGACGCTATTGATTCACGCCTGCCAGAGTCATTTTTTTACCGGTGTTGTTTCCACGGAGTGGATTGCGGTGAGATTCGCGGTGACCGTATGTATTCGTAACAACTGTGCCGTCCGACTAACCCATAATTCCGTGTCATGGGTTGGACAGCGCAACGCGTTTTCGTGAGCTTGGATTGCTGACCTCTCTTCTTTCTGTGAAAGAATGTTAGTTGGTGGTTGAAGGGAGATATAAATTGACGGTTTTCCGCAGCGGCGAAAGGGCGCCGCCACGTTTGAACATGTAAGCTAATGGCCTTGTAATTTCTACTCCTTCACTGTCGCTAATGACCGGCCCACTCGCACAAGCCTCATCCGGTTGAAGACCAGCAAAGAGGGTTAAGCGTATAGTCCGCGCCGCCTGTCTTTCTTTCTTTTTTTTCTCTTGGGCACTGCATCGTGTCACCTTATGGCTGATAGAAATCAGGTGCCTTTTTGCTTTTTTTAATTAAATGTATGTAAGAAGAGGTTGGTGCCAATGCGTGGGGCTGGCTACTCCTCTTCTCTTGCACAAAAGTCAACATCGCTCATTTTGTAGCAAACACAAGGCTATACATATGTACATAGCACAACACTTAGACAATGAGTTCACGTTTCTCAACACCAAGTGTCCACACCACACAGAAATGGGTCCACACTGCATAGAAATGTGTCCGCACCACACAGAGTTTGTAAAAAAAACACAAGTATTCACCCCAATTTAAGTGTTCACACAAAAACGTGAAAGCTCAATAAAATGTCTAAGGTGATTTTGTCGCTTAAATACTGAACTGTTTTCAGAACGGTTTTCCCAAAAGTATTGTAGTGAAACACGAAAATACTGTTTTGAAACATACCGCGGTTAACAGTGAAGTGCATTTGTTTTTTTGTTTAGTACTTTTGAGCTATTTCTGATTCCTCCAGAAAGTGAACGACTGCACGCGCTGCAGTGGCTTGTAGCTTTCCTTTTGGCCATGGACCCAAGATTTTTGCAATTGATAGTGGTCGCTTATCAAAAGAATTGTGTTTTTGTAAAAGGTTCTTTCGAGGTACGTCATGATTTTTACAATGCAGAAGAATGTGCTCCACGTCTTCTTGATCTTCTCCACATGAGCATGTAGGACTGCCAGCTTTCCTTATTTTATACAGGAAAGCCTTCGTGTAGGCTGTACAAAGTCGAAGCGTATGGATGACTGTTTCTACTGATCGGCTAACTTTTAACGGAATATTAAATTCTATACCGGGATCAATGTTATACAACAGAGAGTTTCGCGCACTATTTTCGAACCAGCTTTCTTTAGACAGTTGAGAGCTCAGCTTATTTATTAGACACCGTGCATCGCTCATCGATAGAGGTAGCAGTGATATATTATTTCCTTGATGTGCTGCATGTGCAATGT
This sequence comes from Rhipicephalus annulatus, assembly GCA_013436015.1. Classification (NCBI taxonomy): domain Eukaryota; kingdom Metazoa; phylum Arthropoda; class Arachnida; order Ixodida; family Ixodidae; genus Rhipicephalus; species Rhipicephalus annulatus. Next base: position 339,003 of record WOVY01001968.1, on the reverse strand, counting down.
GATCAGCTATGTCGTATCCTGTGATTCCACAGTGGCTTGGCACCCACTGCAACATTATGGTGTGGTTTAAATCTTTTGCTATAGCGTACGTCCTCTGTATTTCATATGCGAGCTCACTAGCTTTGTTGCCCAAGCTGATTCCTTTTAAAGAAACTAATGAGGATTGTGAGTTACTGATAACTACCCATCGAAGTGGACCTGGCTGTAAACATATGAAGCGTAAAGCACAAAGTATCGCATAGAGTTCTGCTGTTGTGGATGTTGTGAAATGGCTGAGTTTAAGAGCTTTTCTCGCTTGGTATGCAGGTACAAAGAATACCGACGTATAGCTTTGATTCAGACATGATCCGTTGGTGTACACGTGAATATAGTCTTCATAATTGGTATAAAGCTGTGTTAAAGTTATTTTCTTTAGTACAATTATGGGCATATCATTCTTACAATTTATTCCCGGAATCGAAGTTGTAGTAATTGGAATAGAGGGTCGCCATGGTGTGTGGGATGCACATGATGGCCAATATTCGTGTGTAGGCAGTAAACTCTTGAATTCTACTATAGTTTTATGTATTCTTGCAGCCGATCTCTCTTGAATAGCTCAGTATAGGGGATGATTAGCGTCTTGAGTTGCCAACCGAAGATAATGCCGGCAAGTTTCCGTAAATCTCATAGCATGAAAAGTTGGTTGACGAGACTCCGCAATTACTAAAGCACTGGCAGACGCTCGCGGTAGATCAAGACATATACGAGCGCTTCTGGCCAACAATCTTTGAATCCTCTCCTCTAAGTTACGTGATATCACATCTAAAACAGGGGCAGAGTAAGCTATTCTTTGTCGAAATATTGCTGAATGTACACGCAATAAAGAAGAACATGAACTACCCATCTCACTTCGGTTAGTCGACGTATTATATTGATTTTGGAAGTTGACTTTGTCCTCTAATGAATTTATCTGTGGTGCCCAAGATAGACGTCTGTTTAAAATAACCCCTAAAAATTTGTGCTGTCGCACAAGTTTTAAGCGCTGAGAGTCTATGCGAAGTTTGAATTTCTTGAGGCATTTACTTGTGAATGAGAGTACAGTTAGATGTTTTCTCATGAGAAAGAATCATGCCTCTCCTCTTAAAAAAAGTCATTGATTATTGTCAGCCCATCTTGAAGTTTTTTGCTGAACTGCCTGAATGCTCGTGTCTGATGCCCAAATGCTCAAATCATCTGATTATATGGAATATTTCAAACTAGTAGGTAAGATATGGGATATTTCAGCCATAACGCAATAAATAAAAGTGGGCTTAGTACGCTACCCTGTGGAACTCCTTGATTAACTTCATGCTGTTTACTTTTACCGTCAGCCGTGTCAATGAAGATTTTCCTGTCTCTCAGAAATTCTGCAATCTATCTTAGTGTCCTGCCTACTATTCCCAACTGAATTAAACCGTGCAGTACATGAGCGTGGCTGGTTCTGTCAAATGCTCGCTTTATATCTAGAAATACTGCAATGACGATTCTTCCACAGCTCCTCTCATGATCTACATAAGTTACAATGTCTAGAATGGAATACATGGTGCAGCGGCGTTTACGAAAGTCTGCCATATTTTGGCAGGCTTTCGTAAGCAGGTGGAATGTACGAAGCAGGTGGAATGTTCGGAGCAGGTGGAATGTACGAAGCACGTTCGTACATTCCACCCACCGCTGAAGTCTAGCATCTATAATCTTTTCCATAAGTTTACAAAGACAGCTGGTCAGGCTGAGAGGACGAAAATAATCTATGGATAAACGCGTTTTTCCGGGTTTAACAATTGGGACCACTCTTGAAACTTTCCAGGAAGGTGGAAGGCACTCTGTTGTCCATGCATCATTAAATACTTTCAACAAAGTATATGTGGCCACAGAACCCAGGTTTTTTAATGCTGCATACGTTATCCCATCAGGACCAGCTGCTGTCCTCTGTCGGCACGCTGCAAGAGCCTTATTTAATTCTTGCAGTGAAAATGGATAATTTAGGTCATCATGATGTCTATTGAAAGAAATAGTAATCAATGCTTTAATATTCCCAACAGACTAAACGTATTCAGGCGTGTGCCCGGCTGCACATGGTCGTGTAATATGCTGACAAAATGCATCCGCAACGGTCGTTTCTGGTACATTCTTCACTAAAGCTAAGGCTATAAATGGTTGTTCATGTGTTACTTTCCCACTTAAAGAGCGTAGAACATTCTATAATTTTGACTCTGGTGTAAGTGGCGTTAGCGAAGTGCAGAATTCCCGCCAGGGCTTTGTGTCTACTCTAACTAGTTGTCGTCTCATGTGGTCAAGTGTTTTTTTGACAGTCGCGGTAATCTTCAAGTAGACCCGTGCGTCTGTATTTTCTTTCACCTCTGCGGCGAACGGCCCTAAGTCTTTCGTATTCAGCGTCTACTCCAGCGTAACCTTCAGGAATTTTAACGAACTCGGAACACTGATACAATTTGTTTTCCATGAGTGATACTACGCTGTTAGTGTCAGTAACAGTATCAGCTTGAGGTGATATATAATAACGAACTGCTTGCCACTTAGTTATCTTTGCTGAGGGCCTATACTTAAAATGGCGTAGTTTTGAATGCTGTATTAGGATAGGTAAATGATCACTACCCCTTGTTTCAAAGTCTGTTCACCATGAAGCCACAGATGCGATATCTTGTGAGCAGAGCGTGAGGTCTAGTCAATTCAAGTAATTGAAACCCCGTAGGAACGTCACTGAACCGTCACTTAACAAGCATAATGAACTACCCTGAATTGCTTTTTGCAGGTCATTTCTGCGACAATCGCAGTACGCACTTTTCCACTTGATATTGTGAGCAATAAAATCTCCGCAATATATTCTTACATGACATCGGCAACGAAATAGAATCATAGACGACGAAGACGATGAAAGCAACCGTGCTCGTGTTGCTGTTGCTGCTGTTCTTCCATCTTGCCTGCAGCTGCCTCTGAGTCTCCCTGTATATTTTGTAAATATATTTATTTCATTCATTCTCTCACCCCCGTGACATTTGGTGGTGGCGCGGGGTACAACACGTTATAACGGAGCTCCGCAGTGACCAACGCTTGGATTTTTCCACCATGGCAAACCAGACACCAGCTCACGCCGAGGCGACTACAACAACAACTGTTGTCCTTCCGCAGCTAAAAGATCCTGGCACGTTCTGTGGCACGGATGATGTCGACATCGAAGAACGGTTGCCGTCGTACAAACGTACAAGTAGGAATTACCGCTGGGATAAAACTCTTATGTTAGCCAATATCCTGTTCTACTTGAAAGGAACAGCAAAAGTGTGGTTTGAGAACCACGAAGATGAAATTAGAAGCTGAGATACGTGCAAAGAAAAGATGCGCGCCCTCTTCGGCAAGTCTGTGTGTAGAAAGGCAGCGGCCAAGAAGTAGTTGACATCTCATGTGCAAACGTCATCAGAGTCCTACGTGACTTACATACAGGACGTGCTTGCCCTTTGCCGAAAAGCGGACGACGATATGGAAGAAACCGAAAAAGTAGCCAACATATTGAAAGGCATTGCAGATGATGCATTCAACCTTCTCAATTGCAAGGACTGCAACACGGTCGATGTCATCATCAAAGAGTGCCAGCGTTTTGAGGCCGCAAAAAGTCGACGTATGGCCCATAATTTCACCCGACTACCAAACACAGCAGCAACCTGGTCGTGCGAAGACAGGCCTGCGCTACAGACGCTGTTAACTGCAGATCACGTGACCAAGATCATCAGACGTGAACTTGAAGCTCTGTCTTCTGCATCCACGTGGTCCCATGCCTGTGACTCTAGCCCTCAGATGGTGCCACTGGTACATGCCATTGTGCGACAAGAGCTTTTCAGAGCTGGACTGGCCTCTGATTGCACTACAGCTCCCTCTCAGCCGATCAACTGTCGTCGACCCCCTGTTTCTTATGCCCAAAGCCAGAACCTTCCGGCGCGCCCTCGCAATCCAGCCGAGTGGAGAACTGCTGACGATCGCCCGATTAGTTTCAACTGCCACCGTATCGGACACGTGGCCCGCCATTGTAACACTCGGTGGTATTGGCATCAGGCATCCTATGGGTACCCCCATCGGCCAGAGAGGGATGATGGACGCTTTCAAACTTACTTGGAGTCACCTAAGGCCACCAGTGAAGACGTTCCTTCTATGCCGCCATATCGTCGTCGCTCTCCATCTCCGCATGCTCACCAGTCCCGTTCACCGCTCTCCCGTCGCCCATCGTCTCGCTCGGCCCAATTTCGCTGACCAATGTCGCCGACTGACCACCTGCCGTGGGAAAACTAGATAATACAGCTCCCGGAGGTGATGCTGCATCAACCACTTGCCCGCCAAATCCTCTGACCATGCTGCCGACTCAACGCAACCTTATTGACGTTGAAGTAGATGACACACCCGTTGTTGCTCTTGTGGACACAGGGGCTCACATATCAGTGATGAATTCAGAACTTCGTTGCCGCCTTAGGAAAGTTTTAACGCCACCCACAGAGCCACTCATCCAGGTCTCTGACGGCGGCACGTTTCCTGTGCTTGGAATGTGCTCCGCGCGTATAAGTGTGGCTGATCGCTCCACGACAGTGCTATTTGCTGTGCTCGAGAAATGTTCCCATGAACTTACCCTCGGCATGGACTTTTTATTCACCCACTCTGCCTTTATTGATTGTGGAACCGGCATGCTTCAACTTGATTTACCGTGTTACCATGACGACCCAACACCACCTCAACCCCGTCTGTGTTCTGCAGATCACGTTCGCCTAGCACCACAAGCCGTTACTTACGTGAACCTGAGATCTGTCCCTCCTGTTCCCGATAGTGACTACATGTTGACACCTGTTGCTGACGTTCTGCTGGCCAAAAATGTTGCCATGCCTCACACACTTTTGACAGTCACGGGAAATACAGCGTCTCTTCCGATCTTAAACTTCAGCTGGTGCGCTCAAATTATCCCGGATGGTATGACTTTGGCAAAAGTTTTTTCTACAGATGCTGCCATTTCGGCATTCGTTGCCGAATTTTCTTCGTCCTCTGCTCCGTTTTCATCCTCAAAGAGCGCAGCGGATGCTACCATCGACAAGATGATCGCTCCGGACCTTCTTCCAGCACAACCAGCTGACATCCGGCACCTGCTGAAATGCTACCACGACATCTTTGATTTCGGTGACCACCCTTTGGGTCAGACGTCCTTTGTAACTCATAGGATTAACACTGGAGACGCCAGCACCATCCGACGACGTCCTTATTGTTTGTCTAATGCTGAGCGACAAGTTATCCAGCACGAAGTTGAAGAAATGCTCACAAAAGACGTCATCGAACCTTACTGCAGTCCATGGGCATCGCCGGTCGTGCTAGTCAAGAAGAAGGATGGCAGTTGGCGCTTCTGCGTAGACTACCGTCACTTAAACAAAGTAACACGTAAGGACGTGTAGCCACTGCCGTGGATTGACGATGCTCTCGACTGCCTACATGGTTCTGCCTACTTCTCATCTATCGACTTGCGATCAGGATACTGGCAGATTTCTGTCGATCATCGAGACCGCGAGAAAAACCGCATTCATCACACCGTATAGACTTTTCCAGTTCAAGGTTATGCCATTTGGATTGTGTAATGCGCCAGCTACATTTGAAAGGATGATGGACTCTCTCCTGCGTGGATACAAATGGACCACGTGCCTGTGCTATCTCGATGACGTCATCGTATTTTCACCTACATTTGAATGCCACCTTAGCTGCCTAACGGCTGTTCTTGAGGTTTTCCGAAAAGCAGGACTTCAGCTCCACTCTTCCAAATGTCGCGTTGGCCGTCGGTAAATCACTGTACTGGGTTACCTTGTCAGTTCCCGAGGCGTGCAACCTGATCCTGACAAAATTAGAGTTGTCAAATATTTTCCCATACCACGTTCCGCAAAAGATGTACGGAGATTTATCGGCCTTTGTTCTTACTTTCGACGTTTCGAGAAGAATTTTGCTGATATTGCCCGACCACTTACGGAGCTACTGAAGGAGGACATGCCTTTTTATTGGGGTACTGACCAAGCAACTGCCTTCAGCACCCTTACAACATTACTTACTTCCCCACCCATCTTGGCCCATTTCGACCCGTCAGCCCATACTGAAGTTCGTACCGATGCCAGCGGACATAAAATTGGGGCTGTTCTCGCCCAGCGGCAACGAGGACAGGATATCGCGTCACTGCTTATGCAAGTCGCCTCCTTTCTCCTTCGGAGAGCAAGTTTTCCATAACTGAGCGTGAGTGCCTCACACTAGTCTGGGCAGTTGGAAAATTTCGACCATACTTGTATGACCGCACCTTTTAGGTAATTACAGATCACCATGACTTGTGCTGGCTGTCGTCCCTTAAAGATCCAACAGGACGACTTGGCCGTTGGGCCTTGAAACTACAAGAATACAGCTTCGACGTGGCATACAAATCTGTCCAAATGCACCAGGATGCCAACTGTTTATCTCGTCACCCCGTGGACCCACCTGATCTTTCAGCACATGATTCTGACCCTTGTGTCTTCGCCATGTCGGCTTTCACCGACATACGCAAGGAGCAGCTCAGCGATGTTCACTTGCGGTCTATCATGCAGAGTCTACGCTTGCCCCACGTAGACCCGTCGCTACACTTGTTCGTTCTACGCGATGGCATTCTTTACCGACGCAACACGAGCGCTGAAGGACCAGAGCTACTACTTGTAGTTCCTGTGACACTCCGTTCCGCTGTACTTGAACAGCTTCACGACGCCCCAACCACGGAACATTTCGGGGTCACGCGCACGTACGATCGCGTGCGGCGTAGATTGTTCTGGCCAGGCCTTTACCGTTCTGTGCGCCGATACGTTGCTGCATGTGAGTCCTGCCAGCGCTCCTAACATTCCACCTTGCCACCAGATGGTCCGCTCCAACCAATAGACATACCCACCGTTCCCTTCAACCCCGTCGGTCTTGATCTCACTGGACCATTTCCTACTTCTCTCACTGGAAACAAGTGGATAGCCGTAGCCACTGATTACGCCACAAGATACGCTATCACACGAGTGCTACCGACAAGCTGTGTCACTGACGTCGTGGACTTCTTGCTTCATGACGTAATACTTCACCATGACGCTCCTCGACAGCTGCTGACTGATTGTGGTCGCTCATTTCTTTCAAGAGTAGTAAGTGACATCCTTCACTCGTGTTCGACATCACTCGTGTAGTAAGTGACATCCTTCACTCGTGTTCACAAGCTCACTACGGCCTATCACCCACAAACAAATGGTCTTACCGAGCGCCTAAATCGAACATTGACAACAATTCTCTGCATTTACGTTTCCAAGGATCACCTTGATTGGGATAGTACTTTGCCTTTTGTGACATTCGCGTACAACTCGTCACGCCACGACACCGCTGGCTTCTCCTCCTTCTATTTATTGTTCGGCCGCCATCCAGTGTTACCCTTCGAGACTCTTCTCTCATCAACTACGCAAACGGTTACAGAGTACGCCCGGGATGCCACTGCTCGGGCTCAAGTGGCCCGCCAAATCTCACGGGAACGTCTTCTTGGCTCGCAGCTCTCTCAGAAGGCCCGCTACGATAGCCATCACAGAGTAGTTTCCTACTCTCCAGGTTCATTGGTTCTCATTTTGGACACCATGCCGCCACGTTGACCTCTCTTCGAAGCTCCTGTCTCGCTACTCGGGGCCTTACAAGGTTTTACGCCAGCTTACCGATGTCACATATGAGATTGCTCCGTTGGACAGTCAGTCATCGTCGTCTGCACCCGCTACTGACGTCGTCCACGTGAGCCGCCTCAAACCGTACATATCCGCATATGATCCTACTCTCCTTTAGGCGCCGAGACGGTGCGCTCAGCAGCGGGGGTTTATATGTTACATGGCATCGGCAACGAAAGAGCATCATAGACGACGAAGACGATGAAAGCGGCCGTGCTCGTGTTGCTGTTGCTGCTGTTCTTCCTTCTGCTGCATTTGCTGCTGTTCTTTGCCGCGAAAGGTTCAGGTCGCTTCACGCCAGCTGCTCACAGAATCGGAGATCGGCTCAACGTTGAGCGGCAGGATCCTTGTAGCTAAGAGTTGGTTTGCTTTTCATTCCTTATATTCCTTGTTACTTTCTCTCAACTGAAACGTTGTTGCAGCCCTTTGGAGGTCAGGCAAGTCAGCATATTCTGATGTCTTTCTCATCACCCGGCCAAGGGCACTCCCCTTGGCTGTCCTCACTACCGGTCATGGATTGGCCGCTCGATACCTTGCTACGCAGTGGAGATAGCTACGTCCCTGTGGCTCTGGTTCCTACAACTGAGTGTTTCATTCCAATGAAGAATCCAAAGGTGATACAAGTGGAGCTTCAGAAAGCCTCGTCGCTTTTCCAGAAGATTACGGACGTCCGCCAGTTCGACCGAGGGGGTATCCTGTGCTGCTCCGCAGACCAGGATTGCGTCCGAGAGCTTCTGAATTGCTCTGAATTTGCTGCATAGACGGTGAGCCCGTTTATTCCAGCTCATCTTGCATGTACGAAGTGCATAGATCGTGGGGTGGATAGGAGTCTGACACCTCAAGAAATTCTTGACTTATTTGCTGTAGCTGGGGCAGTTTCAGTCTATCGATGCACCCGAACGACTGATAAAACAAAATCGCCTGCTGAATCAGTTATAGTAACTTTTGCAGGAAGAGTTAGGCCAACAAAAATTAAGGCATGGCCACTAATCTACAAAGCAGAACCACTTTCCTCGAAACCTTTGCAGTGCTCAAAATGTTGGCGATTCGGCCACAGCATGAAAGGATGCAGATCGCAGGCTAGATGTCGTCTGTGCGGAGAGTGTCATGACAGCTGCGATTGCAAATCCGATGACCACAAGTGCTGCTTGTGTAATGGAGCGCACCCTGCAGACTCTGCTGAGTGTGGTGCAAAGGAACGAGAAATGGGTGTTTTAGAAATCATAGAACGCAGGCGTTGCTCTAGGAGGGAGGCGGTAGCAGAAATGCATGAAAGATCGAAAGGTTACGCAGGCATAACGTCCCGGCACACAGCGGCAATGGATGCATCGCTCGCAAAGTCGAGAACTGAGACTATTGAAAAATCCACTGAATAGGCAATGCAGCGTCTGGCAGCTACTCTTTTTGAAGCCTTGGCTGATATGTTAACACAACAGCTGACACAAATCATTGGTACAGTTTCTGTGCAAAATCGGGATTCGCACGCTCTGTTGATTTCAAGGGGTACAGAGGAGGAAAATCAGACAGTCAATCATAGATCTATCTTTCTGAAAGCAGGACCTTCAAAAAATTGAGTTCAGGCTGTGTCAGAACCTGTGACAGATGATTCAGGAGACTTTACAGATATGGACCCAGAATCTCTAAGAACTTTGAAACGTAACAGATCTCCCCCTTCTAAAAAGTGTTCTGAGAACCCAAAATCTAAGAAATACTTGTCAAAGAAAGACTTCTTTGAGAACCTTTCAAAAAATGATTTCTTGAAAAAAGATATTCTGGATCAGGCAGTTTCTTCTGCCGGTATGGCATCAAAATAGGTTCCCTAAAAATTCTGCAGTGGAACTGCCGGTCTATTTGGTCGGCAACTACAGATTTACAATATATTCCTTCGCAAATTTCTCCCGACATAATTGCCATTCAGGAAACCTGGCTTGGTAACGGTAAAAAAATTTACATGAAAAATTATTGAATAATACGGCTGAATCGGCTGAGTAGAGGTGGCGGTCTGGCTTTCTTAATATCAACTAAATTTAGTCACAGAGCCAAGATATGGTATCACTGTATAGATACGAATTATGAAATTCTGGTGTTAGACATAGCACTACCAGACTGCTCGCCTTTCTCTTTTGCAAATGTATACTTTCCTGCAGGAGTTCAAGACACGAGATGCCTCGATAATATGGTAGCTTCATGCAGAAAAGAAATAGTACTGTGTGGTGATTTCAATTCACACCATGTGTCTTGGGGCTTCAAATCTGATGTATGCGGAAGACGTTTGTGGGAATTAATGCTTGATAATAACTTTTCCTGCTTGAACTCACACGTTGCTACATTTGTAAGAGGTAACTCTAAATCGACTATTGATTTAACATTTTTCAGCTCCACTTTAAGCATATCCTCGTGGAATATATCAGATTGGGCTACAAACAGCGACCATCTTCCCATTACGTTTGAAATTAAGTTCCCGAGGTTTAGTTTGGCAGGGAAAGTTGGGTCATTCGTAAATTATGCTAAACTACAAAAAGACTTAAAATCTACGTTAACTTTTCGCGAGGAAATGCAGGAAGACCTTAGGGCTATGAGTCCATGTGCGGTGTTGTAACAATCACTAAAAATTCAACGTTTACTGTAAACTCGAACACAGCGGGATCTTTTAGCCCGTGGTGGAATCAAGAATGTGTCAGGGGGTATGAAAAGCGAAAAGCAGCTTGGAAAAAGCTGTTAATTAACCAATGCACCAAAAATTGGAGTGATTATAAATTCATGGCCGCCGATTTCAAGCGTCTAATGCGCAAAGCAAAAGAAGACTATGATATGAATAAATTTAATTATCTGTCTAACTCTAAAAATAAGAAAATGCTTTTCAGGTTTTTACGTGCAAGAAAAATGATTCCACAGACAGAAAGCAGTCATTCTACCGTTATGTCTCCTCGCGAACTCTCTGAATTCTTGGAAAATATTGCTAAAGGCTTGTAAATCAGGTTTACGACAATTATGCCAAAGTCCATGGTGAAGTTAAGGGTGGATTGTGATTTCCAGGAGGTATCTTTAGCTAAATTGGCGGATGTGATGAAGAGCTTACCGCCCGCTGCTTCCGGACCTGATGGGGTGACCTCTACAATGATTAAAGGGTTATACAAAATATCACCACATGAAATTCGTAACATAGTTAAATATTCACTGAAAAATTCTTGGATTCCGGCCGATTGGAAGCTTTCCAAAATAATTCCGATACTTAAGAAACAGGGAATAGAGTTTACTCTGGATAACATAAGGCCTATTTCATTGACATCTAACCTGGTCAAGCTTGTAGACAGAGTCTTAAATGCCCTTATAATAAACTACATCAATGAACATACAATACTAAACCCCAGACAAATTGGCTTTAGATCGGGATACTCCATTTGGTGTGTACATGTGGATTTGGAAAGTCGCATACAGCTGGCTCGGCATCGCCGCGAATACTGTGCACTAGTCACTCTAGACTTAGATAAAGCGTACGGCAAAGTGGAATATCCTATCCTAATCCAGCAAATGCAAGACCATTGCTTTCCAAAATATATAACAGCATGGATTACAGAGTTTGTGAAAGACAGAGAATTTTATTGCTTCTTGGATGGATGCTCTTCTAAAAAATATAAGCAGACACGAGGTGTACCTCAGGGCTCAGTATTATCCCCGGTGTTATTCAACATATTACTAAGTTCCATTCCAACTCATCAGGATATCCAAATTTACGTATATGCAGATGATATTGCTTTCTTCGCAACAAACAGTGATATTCACTCATTGTATCAGGCATTACAGAATTACATGAACATGCTAGAAAGATGGCTTGACAATATCCATATGTCATTGAACGTCAAAAAACAGCGCGCTTCTGCCATTCTCTTTTAAGGATCGTGTCAACATTTCCCTGATGTATCATACCGAGCTCATTCCCCAGGTCGATTTCCTGAAATACCTAGGCATTGTATATAATAGGACGCTAAATTGGAAAAGCCATATAGACGAGGTTGGCTGTAAAGCGTCACGTGCCTTGGGGTGGTTACGCAAATTGGGAAACAGAAAAATAGGATTGCGTAGGAGTTCATTGATAATGGTTTACAAGATGTATGTACGGCCTATTATGGAATTCGGGTGTGTATTATTTTCGGGTAGCACGGCTTACAAGATGAGACAATTAATATTATAAGAAAGAGAAGCTTTGCGCTTGTGTCTTGGACTCCCAAAATTTGTGGCAAATAATGTTTTGTATGTGGAAGCGCGCCTTCCACTTTTGTTAACTCGGTTTAGAATAGTTACAGTTCAAACTTTCCTAAAAATATACAATTCGCCTCTGCGACAAGCTTCATACGTTTTTATTCAAAAACCAACCGCATTCTTTGGAACACAATGGTCTAGACTACACTCCCCTCAGATTAGGTTCGTACAAGCATTGCTAGAGCCTCTCAATGTAAATATTTATCAGATTTGCATAACGAAGACACCTAATTCAAAACTTGAAATTAAATTTGATGACATTTTCCCCTCTAATGCAAAACAACTGCCCCTTCAATACTTAAATATTCGGTTAAAAGATTACTTGACTCATCTGTCCATAAACAACATTATTGCGACGGATGCGTCCAGTATTGAACGAAAAGGCTGGAATAGGCATCTGCTGTACTTCTCTCGACTGGTATTTCTCAGTTCGATTACCAGATTACACGCTTATATTCATCGCTGAATTATTTGCTATAATTTTAGTGCTCCGTAAACTTCCTGCAAGCGAATCAGAAGCGGTCATACTTACCGATTCTCTCTCAGTATGCACTGCACTATCTACAGCAAAAAATTTGACATTATTGAGTATGGTTAGCAGTTTATTACCAGCAAACCTGAAAAAATTGCACTTGCTATGGATACCCGGCCACTGCCGGATTTATCCAAATGACGTGGCAGACTCGTTAGCCAAAGCATCTTTAAGCGGACCAATATTACCTATTTCACCTGATTTTGCCTACGTAACAGCACTCAGATATAGAAAGGCTTGTTTGCACAAAGAAATAGAAAAATTATCATTGGATAAAGTCAGAGACTTCGTACATCTAAGATATTGCTGGAACAAACAGTGGTGTGTATCTCTGCAGTTAGAAACTACAATCACCAGATTACGATGCAGAATTCCGCATCTGAATTACTACCTACATAAAGCTGGACTAACAGCATCTCCGTTGTGTCTCTTTTGCAAGGAATCGGAATCAATACATCAATTCTTTTTATCCTGTAAACGTTATGCTTATCAAAGGAAAAGATACCTGGTCGAACCAATTGAGAAGCTAGGTATAAAAATAAACGTGGAACTAATTTTATCCTTCGGAGGGATTATATCAGGTTATAGCCATAGGGAGGTTTTCTCTGCTGTGTGCGAGTACATAAGGGCAACAAAGAGATTACCCTGTTAGCCTACTGTTATTATTTACGGCTATGAGACTACCTGAATGCCTGACTGAACACACTTGATGATCCTGCCACCCGGTGTTTCTTGGCCGATCCCCCTTTGTGGGTGAGAGCAAGCAAAGCCAAAGGTTCATCCTCATATTCATCATCATCATAATCATCATCATCTTCCATCTTGGCTGCAGTTGCCTCTGATTCTCCCTGTATATTTTGTAAATATATTTATTTCATTCATTCTCTCACCCCGGTGACAATATCACAGCTTTCGTGTACGTCTAGAAAAGTGCTGTCAATGCAGAAAGCGAGATATTTGTGGAAGGTTGGAGATAAACGCTGACTACTGTTATATTTATTCAACCAAATGTAACTTCACATGCTACACACTCTGGATAATCCGATGATGTAGCATTCAACTGTACTGATGACAGATCTTTTCTCACACATATCATCGCTCTGCTCGGTCTGGTAGATCTAGAGGACATATACACGATGTAGCTCGATAACCGAAAAGTAGTGTCTACCCCGGCCTCTGTAATACACAGCACTGGAAAAAAGCTCTGAGCCACAAATTTTCTGAAGTCTGCACACTTGGGGCGAATGCTATTCAAATTCCAATGGAAGATCGCGATATTTTGCTAACAATTATTCATGTTTTGCCTGCGCAGTGACTGTTGTGGCTAATTGTAACACTACCTGTACTGTCGACAAGATCGCTTTGACCTCAAGAAGGTTGTTAGCCTGTGAGATCACGGCTAGTATGGCCTTTAAAGCCGAGAATAACATTGATATGCCAATGTGAGCTAACGACACCGAGGAGTTTTCTGGTTGCGTCACACTTACTGGACGCGATGTGCTCCTGCTTTCTCGGATGTTAACCACGTGGTTACTTTGATCTTGAGGTTCCTCCTGAGACTCTTGTCGAGCTTGCTGCTGGCTTGTTGATGTCCCCGCACTTTTCTCTTGCTTTCGTTGTCCTCTTGCAGCTTGAGTGTACGTCATTACAGCATCCTGGCGTTTAGGTGCCTGCGGTTGAGGAGGTCGTGCAGGGTTCATGGTGTTCATGTTGGGCTCAGGTGCGTTATGCTGTTGCGTGCGACCGTAGATAATGTCATGTTGATATTGAAGAGAAGCTGCCTTGTTTTGCGGGCCTCCAGAGAACGATGCAGCGTGGGGCCCCTTGCAATTGGCACACTTAGGTTGTGTTATCGATTTGAAATCCTTGTGATGGTGGTCGTCGGCGCATATTTTGGAGCACCTTGTTCCTCGGCAATTTTTCGCCAAATGTCCGAACCTCTGACAATTATAGCAGCGTCTTGCTGGGCCAAGATATTCCTCAACTGGATGGCTTGTAAATCCAAGGAATACTTTCTCTGGAAGAGGTCTGTCATATCTGAATTGTAAATGCACACTTCTCAGTGGGTGCGATGATACAGTGCCATCTTGTCGTATTTAACGAGTCTGGTGCCTAGCCGATATCACACCTGCCTCTCTTGAATATTCTGTAAGTTGCTGTTCTGTGTACTCTAGAGCCACATGTCTGATTTTGCCTACATTTTGCATGTAAGACTCCGGAATGAATGGCTTCACCAGCAAGTCGGCCACCTGCGCACAAGACAACAAGCTTTTGGCTGAAGCAAGAGAGCTCACGGTGACTGAGAAACTTCCATCTTTATTCACTCGCAAAGAACTCACTTTCTCTATAGCAAGTGCAACAATTTCCGAGGCTACAACGTTTGGGTTTACTTTCCAGAAGGTTCTAGTTTCATCTATCGGTCGGAATACCACAGGAATTCCCTCAAATCTACTCTTTTTATTTGTCACTTGAGTGAAAGAATCCGCTTCCTCATCGGATTTGATATCTTCATCAATGAAGGAGTAGGTCGATGTCCTCTCCTGCATGTTGTCCATGGGCTCTTCCACTCTCACCTTTTCCGCAGAGCTTACTTCGTTCGACATGTCCTCAGCCTTCCTCATCGCCTTCAAAATGAGTGTTGGTGCACTGATGTAAGAAACCCTGGTAGAACCAGGTTGACTCACATGCTCGTCGGTTCCGAAGCCACGCTGTGGTAAAGGTGGCCCTTGCCACGCTTGTACATCCTGGCTGGTTCCGTCCGCCACGGTGACGGTGAAACGTCGGCGTTCAGTACCGTCACACCACTTTCTGCTCTCAGGAGTCACAGCTGATGCTGTCCTCAACACTGTAAATAGCTTTTCACGTCTGGAAAAAGCCTTTTTCCTTCTTCAAGAATCACCACCACGACCTTTTCTCACAGTAGGCTGCAGGACAGCGTCCGCCAGACACCACATCACGATAAAACAGATGCTTAGGCTAGTTGGTGCGCTCTTTCTGTCCTTGTCTCTTCTTCTGTAGTTACGTTGTAACTATTCGTAGTCTTGCGCTGTGCAAATATGTTGAGCCACATCACGGCCGCGTCGCCGAGGTGAAGGCCGTGGCGCTTCGCTGTGGTGGCGCCATCTTGTTTTGCATAGACAAACAAGCTGCGGAAAATGCTCTATAAAATGCAAGGCTATGGCTTGACTTATATGAACCTGCCAAGGCAAGCGCCAAATACACAGGAAAACAACTGATAAACACTTCACGCTTGCCGTTCAAAGAAATGTTGACCGCTTATCTCTGTGCTTTGCTGCAAATGATATCGAAAGAGCCTTCTGTCTGTAGGCGCCGCGTGAGATATGGCACCAAGTGGCAGTGACGTAAAGAAATGAAAGTTCTTTAGAACGCAGAGCCACAGGTAGGTGGCCACACCGTGTTATTTCAGCAAAGCGAAGGAAGCACCTGCTTTTTTCATTCGATTGAAGAATCAATAGGTGAGGTTCAACGTCCCCAAACTACCACACGATTATAAGTGATGCCATGGTGGAAGCATCCAGCAATTTATACCACCTGTGGTTCAATAACGTGCACCCAAATATGAACACACGGGCCTACAGAATTTTCGCTTCCATCAAAAATGCAGATGCCGCAGCCTGAATTCAATCCAGTGACCTGCGGGTCAGCAGCCGAGTACGTTAGTTACTAGACCACCACGGTGGGTCGCTTTTTTTTCATTCGTAGCGTCGCAATGTCAGCGCAACGTGATAAACACTTAGGAGATTAGAAATAGGTATCCATGCATTTTCTTTTCGCAATAAACGCTACCGAATACTTGCGGATTCATCTTGCACCTTATATATGCATAATATTTGCTTTTATTGACAATATTCACAAGTATGAAAGCAGCCACGAGTTCAAGATGGTTAGGCATTGAGCAAGGATTTGAAATTTCGCTGGTTGACTAAATAGTTTGACATACATACATACATACATACATACATACATACATACATACATACATACATACATACATACATACATACATACATACATACATACATACATACATACATACATGCATACATACATACATACATACATACATACATACATACATACATACATACATACATACATACATACATACATACATACATACAGGCAGGCAGGCAGGCAGGCAGGCAGGCAGGCAGGCAGGCATTTATTCATTGAACGTCCTAGTTCGAAGTATCCCAAAAATATCTATCGTCTTTCAAAAAGACTTCGGAACGGAGAGGCCTCCGTTTACAATGTTGACGTAGTTTGTCGTAGCCGACAGACGCCACGATGCACGATCATTTGGGAATGGTATGCAAAGATGCTATACTTTCTCGCCAACTCGATGTATGTCTCCACTTGTTCACAGTGACCTGATGGGATCGTGCTATTCAACGACACGCGCTACTCCATGCTCTCTCTCTACTCTGTTGAAATTTAAGGCAGTTAATGACTATTCGTAAACTTTTTTTGTATTTCATGCATACGTTTTTTTGTACATGATGGACATTCCCTGAGCGACGTTTTCATTGATAATCTTGATTGCCCTTCACAACGCTCTTTTGATGAGCGAATTTCCGTTACGTTGCAAGAGTTGCCAGTCGATGCTACCATGGCATGCCATCGACTTCAGCTAGCTTACCTAACCTTACGTTTTCAATTAACAAAACATCTGTTGACATGCTCCGGCTCTTTAGAAAGTGTGTAACGTTCGTACGGCATTTGTTTGTCATATGACTATTGCTTGCACTCGTCACTGTTTCTTTCAGTTCCTCTGTCCCGACCCGCTCTAACCGTTCGCGCTAAACGAACGCGCGGACTCGTACGGTCCAGTATCGGTGTTTGAACTGCTGTAGCAAAATACACACTTCTTTTCCATCGAGACAAGGTGAGTAATTACTAAATATTGAATTGATCAAAAACTCACAGAACCAACATCTGATATTTTAATAAACCACATTTTATAAACAATG
The DNA here is from genome assembly GCA_013436015.1 of Rhipicephalus annulatus. Lineage (NCBI taxonomy): Eukaryota > Metazoa > Arthropoda > Arachnida > Ixodida > Ixodidae > Rhipicephalus > Rhipicephalus annulatus. The sequence continues at coordinate 321,481 of WOVY01001968.1, read as the reverse complement.
CACATTATACAGCGTACTAATATTATACATGCTTTCTGTGAGACACAAATGGAAAGGCACCATTGCGTGTTCCTGAATTTTGCTAACCAATCAGCTTCAAAATAAAATTATGGAGCTCACTATTTTTGATCTGTGAGTAGGGGATACTTTATGTGGTTGTTCTCACAAGTACCCGGAACAGTATGATGGTATAAAAAACTACAGGGGTCATATTAAACACTTAAAATTCTTGAACGTGACTGAGGTGATCAAGAAAGTACTAATAAAATATGGTGACAAATGAGTAGACTTGAGATTCGGTGACTTGCCTCGCTTCCGCGAGGAGACTTGTGTTCGAAAGTTGGACTTTTTCACACCCGCGAACGTTGTATTGACACATATTCATTCTCTTCGCATAAAAAAACGGGTAAGGCTCCCTTACGTAACTGATAAGAATTATTTTATTCTTGAAAGAAGATATATATGGAATGGCAGTGTGTTTCTGAAAAAATAACAATCTTCTGCACGTTTTCCTAACCGAAGAAAGTTAATAACCATATGTTACATAAAAATGAAAAATATCAGTGACTTGTAAACCTAATCGCAGTGTTTTGAATTTCATTACTATTACTTTTGGAGTGGTTACACGATATTGATCATATTCATATTGGTCATGTTTCATTGATAATATGATAATATTGACAAGGTCGAGTGGTTACTCGGCTTTGCCAATACGATCACAATTACGGAACTTCATTGCGAAGCTATAATTTTGTAGACAGATGCATAACAAAATGTTGGATAATAATGATTGCAAATAAATAAATTAGTGAAAACATTCAACACGAAACTTCTTTAAACGTTATTTTGGGTGTGAACTCTGTTCTCCTTGACGATATAAGATGCTCACATCACCAGCACTACAGGAAGCCGGAAAGGTGTGCCCAATTTTGAATATTTCGTTGCTTCGTAGACGATACCACACATTTTCTTGCACTGTATTCCTCGAGCAAGCGAACATTCCATTGCGTGACTTATATATTCCTAATATGTATAGAAGACATTAAATAAACGCGCCACAAGGTGAAAAAAGGGCTCCCTAGTTAAAAAAATATTCATCACAGTAAGTCCATCACCAGAATTTCATGTGTTCTATAAAAGGTTCGGAATATGCGCATCAAACTTTGGTTGTTAGAGCAAATATTTTTTAATATCAATTTTAACCCGCATATGGATCTATGCGTGCGCTGTAGGTTTCGAATCGAGCTTGGAATCCATAATTTATTTGGTGTGGTTGCATTATTATTTAGACAATTAGGATACAAATAAGTAATTGTTTGTTTAAAGGGAACATAATTATGCTTAGGTCGTTCAGTACTCTAAGTAAACTAAGTATACCTAACAGTGCCATGCAAAGTAAGAAAAGCTCTTCAAATAATAATTACCTTTGTTGAGAAGTGTTCAGTTCTTTTACAGTGCTATACAAATTTTACCTATGGATTTCTCTCTCTTCACTGAAAGTAGAAAGACAGCGCTTTCTTACAATAAAAAGCAAAACAAATGGTGATACTTTACTGTATAAGGTCACTGTTCATGTCTGCGATTGTGGAAAACGTATGACATTGAAAGACATCATCCAAAACAACTTAACATTCGCGCACGCTGAAAACGCAATGTTTTTGCTGATTACAATGTTCAGGCAGAAATTCGTAGCTGGAGTTCCCATAGAGGGATCACAACTCGCATCTCCTAAAGGGGCCCTCCAACGCCCGAAAACATCGGTGCTAACTGCATAATTCTAAGTGCTCTCGACAGAACTATTAAAAGCGAAAATGACAATGGAAAACGCAAGCCTGTGATAGGATAAAATTAACGTTAAATGTTATCGCGGCATTGCATCAACATAGAGATTACTATCGCCAGGATTACTATCGTCAGGAGGCAAACCACCTCCTTTTGTCCTGACCGTGGTCAGTGCAATTCTATTGTCCAAAAAAATAAAATAAATAGAAATAAATAAATGTAATTTTTTTAGCATGGTTTTTGACCGAACGTGGAAGAGAATAAAGCTCTCCAACTTTTTCAGCTTGGAAACGGCAAAGCCAGACAAAGAATGTGCCTAACACCAAGGTGCTTGTGAAAACGCACCCGGAATGCTCCAGGCAAGGTTGGATGAAAAAAACCTTGAAGAGAAAAATATAGTTTTCTCTTCAAGTCCCACATTATTTGTAACCACCGCAATAAGTTGCCCAAAATAGACAATATGGCATGCTAGCTTTCTGTACGGTAGGGATTTCAGCTTATTTTATTAGACAGCCTTCCTACGCCAAAGGGCGAGGGAAACTCGGTCAGGTCAGCCCGTGAAAACTGAGTTGAGGGTAACCATCTATATTATTGTATTTTGAACTCTCCTCGCTGAAGAACTTTGCACTTCATGCCCTGATCGCTGCCGTTCTTGCGATACCTATTTTAAAGCTTTAAGTGTATACGCAACAGCTAGAAAAGCATGTAAAACAATTAGTTCGGGAAAAGTGTTAAAGGGCCCCTTTAAGGAGTGGACTATTTTATGCGCCTAACGACACCCGACAATTCGTAGAGCTATCAAAACTGAGAGTAGATCATGCGCCTACCACTGATAGCAGTTTTCAACTTTTGAAGGTCAGTGAGAGTCTGGAGAACAGCGCCAACTTTCCGACTCTTTGACACACACCTAACCTCATTCCACGTAGGTACCACATGGTTATCAAACAATTTTTCAGCTATATATAGTGCAAATATATGAATCCTGTCTATTAGAGATGACAAATCTTTGAACAATCGGTGTCGCTGCCGTTGACGTTTCAACTGATGGTTTAGAATACCTGCTCCAGAGCGTCTAGGCAGGCAAGCGCTAAGGTGAGGATTTAGGGGCTCTAAGAAGAGAAGACCACTATCCGAAACGTCTACTCCAGTGACCCACCTTGTGCAAGGATTCGTCCTCTATTCAAGTGTCCATCTTATTCTGAGCTTCTGCTCTGCTAAATATTGTAACAAGGAATATAACAGCGACACATGACTGCCAGCAGTATTCGCACACTAAAGGACGTAGTGATTGAGCAGAATAACAAGTGAAAACATTTCTTGAAAGTCTGTAGGTTTCATCTGAAAGCTAAAACATCTGTGAAAGTCTGTAGGTTCGTTAGGCCTAAAACACAATATAAACTCACGCGAGAGATTTGCAGAGAGGTGTGGTTCACCTCGTCTCTCCTTCATGTTTTGTACGTGGAATGTATGGAAATGCATCTCTAAGCTTGTAGTTTAACACGTCACTATATGTGGGAGCGATCATGCTTACTACACTCGTTCATGTGCTTCTGGTAAGTTGTACAAACGATGAAACGTCAAACAACAATCTGCGAACAAGCTCAGCACCTTGTGCTACCGTTTACCGGAGGTGCTTTTTTGTTTCTTGAGTCTTCTTTTTACAAGTGGTGCGCGCTGTCATGTCGTCTTTATGGAAGCACAGCTGATGACCCCAACGTTGGCAGGCAAGCACTGCGTACGGTGGCGCTTGCATTGTTCTGCAGTCACGGGTCGTAAAGGGAGTTTGTTTTTTAAACAATGAGACACGACAAAAAACAACACAGGTCTGTTCACTGGAAACTGTTAAGCGTAGCGTCTCTGAACAACGTCCACGAACTTTCACAGAAGTACCTCTTTTGATTTTTTCTTTGTGTACTTGTCATCTCTCTTCCTCCGGTCACAGACAAAATAACGTTAGTGGCTCTGGTCGTAACAGCACTTGAACACTTGAATTCACTTATCACATTGTTCATTCACGAGTGAGCACACTGTATGTGTCGTCGCCGTCAGTTCAACGCTCGAAGTTACGTGCTCTCTTCCGTCTCGCACATACGTCGACTTGAGCTGAAGCATTAATCAGGGTGGATTTCACGTGCACCCGGTCCTAAGGCGCACCAAAATCCAAGCGGCGCACGGGTCTATGATCTCTCATCCGTATTCACAGTCACTTCGGCTCGGCGTCTCAATGATACGTCACGTATGACACAGCGTGCACGGGTCTCGTCTTCCCATACTGCACGAGTGACAAGTTTCGACCTGCGAAAGACAATATACAAGAGAAGCGTTATATTTCTGGCCGGTCGTGGCAGGTTAGGCTTGAGTGCAAACAGTCTTTTGATTGGGTCAGTACACCAACAGCGTTGCCAGGGGGTGGCAAACAATGCTCTCCCCATCCCCCAAATTTTTCGTTTTGCCGTAGCTTACAAAGCACGAACTGACTCTCGACAACATCTGCCAGCTGACCCCCCCCCCCCCCTACCCTAAGATCAAGGTGGTGCCTCCAAAACCACGAAAAAAAAACTAAATGTTGTCCCTTATGCCTCTTTGGCTTCATCGTACAATAAGTTGTCTAACGTATACGTTGATATAAGTACACCCTACAACTCAATATAAGAAGACATACCCTTTTTAGAATATATCTGAAAGTCTCGATCGCATTCCGCTTCAGACATTTCCAAGTTCTCGGACGTGGCAGCGTTGCCTTCAAATACACAATTCTCCCCTTCGTCCGGGTTGCTGTCTTCATCCGAGATCCTGCAATTATAAGGATACAATAGTTTAGAGCAATGATTTCAAGCCTAGAACAACCGATTTTTTGTTTGTTTGTTGTCTTGTGTAAGTATGCCCAGAACGGGGAATTATGAGAAAAGGTTAGAAAACCGAAAGAAGGGGGAAATCTAAGTTGAACGTAGAAAAAACAAATGAACCTGGGTAAAACACGGGATAAAATCTACCAGTACGCTATGTTGGGCTAGTTGGTGTATCGTTATTTGAGGGGCGCGGCGCAAGCTTAAAAACCAAGAAAACTGAAAAGAAGCAGAAGGAATGAATTTCGCGTAAATTTATATCCTGTTTTATGCCCAAAAAACGTACAGACCTTCACGGTTGTGTGTAGATTTTTGACAAAAACTCGACACATACGTGAAACATTTCAACTCGCTATTCTGCTCAATTACAACGCACTCTTTCTCCCTCTTCTCAATACTCTCGGTTTTTAACCTTGCGTCACGCCATTCAAACAAAGACAGTTTATGTCACAAAAGCAGGAAAGAAGGGAAATCAGAACGTAATTCTGAAAAAAAAAAACTTGTGATCACAGAAAAAGACTTTGCTGCTCAAAGTTCGTGGGGGAAAACGATAAAAAAATACACAGGACAAAAAAAGAACGCTTAAAAATTTTAACGTGAAGTAACACAAGCAATGGACATTGTAAATAGGTGTTGAAAAGAAGCTACACGCTCAAATGAATACCAAAGAGTGAACAAAGACAAACGGTGCGTAGGTGTATCTACAAGGTACTGCGGTGCAGTGAGAATACGTGTATTTCTCATAAACCCCAAATGTACATTTTCCACTGTCTAAACTGTCTATTTGAATTTATTTGTGCGTGAAAATTGCAATGTCCTTATAGCACAAGTGCTACAAAAGCGAATCACGAGCATTCCCATAACGAGAGCACCAGACATGTTTACTGATCGTCGAGACTTTAAGTCCCGAAAGCGCTATATAATTACGTGGGAAGCCGTAGTGGAGGTCACTGAGATTCGACGACCAGAGGTTATTTAACGTGTACCCGAATATAAGTGTGTGCGGTTCTAGCCTTTCATCTCAATATAAACGCGGCCACCGCAGCCGTGATACTAGGTCGAGCGCCGCAACTAATATACCACCGAGCCGAGTAGTATTCGTGTTTAAGGCATGGGTGTCTTTTTAAAGCAGACCAACGTAATAACATTTTAAATAACTTCTGACTTACGAGCAAAGCCATGCAGGTGAGCGCATGCCTATACCTATTGGTTCAATACACGATAACATTCAGACGCTATTTTAGAATGCTCTGCTTTTATGCCAGCCTCTTCGATCTGGGTGATTGATTGTGCCTACTACTATCTTAGTATCAGCAACAACGGCAGCCTGCATTACGACCTGCCACAGTGGCGTATGATCATTTGGGCTAATCTGCTTTTCACTGCACCTGTGCACATAAGTGAGTGTAACTTGATGGTATTATTTGGGCTCAGCCTGCCGTAGTTGCCGACCGAGCTGTTTTAATGATTGGCCCGAAATGCGTGGAGCAACTATTAGATGTGAGCGCACTGTGTTCTATGCAATAAAAAGAGAATTAGAAGCAGGAAAAAATTATATTCGAAATACATATCGTGAACTAATACGCAGAAGGTTATCTCTTTGATAAATTGCGAGCACAAGGTTGATTGTTGTCAATGTAAATAATATGGTGGAACTTAGCGAGGTTGAGCAGGTCATGAGAGGCAGTGGGTTAGACAATATGTTGTCGAGAAGTGCTTGTTTAACGCACGGTCATAGCAAGCGTAATAGAGAAAAAAAATACTGCCAAGCGCTCTAGCCTGACTTGCTGCACAACATATCCCAACAGCGATACCCAATATTGATTGTTTAGCTCAGCGCGAAATCATATCAATACTAACTGGAGCTTAATTTCGTCATTAGTGTTGCAATGGAGAAACGTTTCTAGGCAACACAATTTTCATAGGCTCAAGTGACTGGCCCCTTCCTGTAGTTCTTGTAGGATGATGCTGTGTAGCTGGATCCACAGACAATTAGCAAGGTAGTACGTATAACTTTCATTGTTTTGTGGTTAAATTCAAGGTGACCTTTATGGTTATATTATGTTTAGGTTTACTGATTAAAAATAATAAAATTGACCAGACACTATAAAAGGTAGAGGATGCTTTTACTGATATCAAGTGAAGCAAATAGACCTGGGCCGACCACGTAGTGCTTAGATCAGACAACCCATGGCCAGAAAGAGCGATGGAATTGATATAACGGGGAATCAGAAGAATTAGAAAACAGCGATGATTTCTAAAACAAGCAACTAGGCACCATCATGCTCTGATGCACATAGAAACAGGGTGGTGCCCACTCTGAATCCTAGCTAGAGAACTTGTTTCTGAACCAAACGTGCTTGCCAGAGCAATCTGAGATGGGAATAGTATACATGTCACCGCAGCTTTTTTTCGCAACTGGGCAAAGTGTGGTAGTCACCTGGTATAGTTAGGGTCTTTCTCCATGTTCAATCTTAGAGTGAATTGACATGGAGAGTGATAATGGGAAAGAATCAGCCACATGTAGTCATAGCACTCGATTTCGACCAGCTGAACGTGACGCTCCTCGCTATAGGGCTACGGAGTGCCCAAAAACAACCAGTGGAATGTATAACACGCTGGAACGACGAAGTTAAGAAGTTTTAGAAATCAAATAACAAAAGAAGTACTCGGTAATATAGAAAACATGTTTTAATTGGTTCTACTGTGTCATTTTGTTAGTAGACAAACTGCGTAACTAATTTGGTCATAGCAATCTTCAATGTGGTGGATTCCCTCGACAAGTAATGCATAATTCCGGATTTGAGTGGGGATCGAACCCGGGTTTTTTGCGTCCATTATGCCATCTTTCGTTATTCTTCGGAAAAGTGTGGTTTATGTTCAAGCAATTAGGTACAGTTGTTCGATGCTGCGGCTGACAACGACGATTAAAAATTATGCCTGAAGCTTTTGCAGTGATTTGTAGCATTAAAGGACTCATTTGTTGTGCAATTCGCATTGTGTGGAGGCCTGGTTGTTTTTTTTCTCTTCTAAAACGTTTTCATACTCATAATAATGCAATTTCTTTCTCAAGATGAAGCCTAGCTGAGGCCATGTTTCGATGGGGTTTAACCGTTTCGGCCCTGAATTTTTTTGACCAGCAGATCTTTTTGTTTCTCGTTGATTTGGAGTTACTACAACCTGACGAACACGAAAATATTTTTTTCTGAGCATCCCATCACTATACAAGAAAAATAACTCCATGTTCTAAATAAAGGACTCCAGGGATTAGTGGATGTAAATTGAAATATGGTGAATTCAAATAAATACATCTATTTATTTAAACCTGTTATAGCAAGTTATCGTTGTGAAACCAACATAAAGCAACCACGTATTAGTTACAGCGCCTAAACTGTCCAATAGGAAGTTATTGCGCTCGTGATACATAGCTCTTCATTGAACTTGAATGGCCACCGTCTACATATTGAACACTTTGGAAAATTGAACGTTAGAAATAATAGCCAAATCCCGCTTTGCTGTGCCAGAGTAATTTCCGCCCATGTTTGCAAGGGCAAGCTGATTGAAATACACTTCACCGTCGTCTTTTTTAGCTTCATCATGCACCATTATTATATTTCATAAAATAAATTAAAACTTATTACGCACTATCTCGCGGTTAGACACTCCTTACCTATCTAAGTGATGTGGGCAGGTTTTCTTGAATAGAAAAACAATAAATCAGGAAATTTTACAAGAGCTACACATCTGGATTAGCCTGAATGCATTCAGAGGTCTGACAACCACTGAGCCGTCATGTGCTATATTTAGGACATGAAGATTTTTCACTGCTGAGGGTGATACGCTAGTGTTAGGAAAGACCCACTTTGTAAAATGCTAGTTAGGCATCTTAGAAACAACATGACAGAATGCGATTGCCACTGATCTAATAGTTAACCAGTAAGGTGTAATTTATTAGGCGGTCGGGGCGAGTGCCATCGCTGTCGCAATGCACCATTTTGTTCTCTATTTTGCAGAATTTCAAAGATGATGACGACGCAACAATTACTACCTATGCTTGTGCAGGTGTATTGAGGATAGTTGGGACATTGTTTTCTGACTTTATTGTGTTACATTTGGCAGCAAAATTACTTCATGTCCTTTTTATAGAATGCCAGGGCCGGAAGGGTTAAGCAACGGCGAGGCTCAGTGGTAGAATACTGGGCTAGCACGCAGGGAACACGGGTATTAGTCATATTGCGTTCTTGGTGTTTACATTGGCATCTTCCATACCCTAAATGCACTGACCAACATGCGTATTTGTATACACTTGAATAGTTTTACTAATGTGTTTACCATGCAGAGCTTATAATGCAAGAAAATGTGACCTGAAGGATATTAAAAAAAACAGGGAGAGTCAGCTTAAGAAATTGTTATCCTGTAAAAATTATTTACGGTATTGTAGAATGCAATTCTACTTAACATAAATATTAAAATGTTTCTTATTTTGACATTTTGACATTAAAGTTCGCTGTATGTCTGTCTGTGTCAGTATTTTTATATATTATAAAGCCCATTGCCTGTGAAGTAGAATGATTATTAAAGTAAAGCATGTTAAAATGTAAATGTGGTCCCAAAGTTCAGTCAACCCTGTGCATCATACCACGTGAGCCACCCGATCGAACTATTATAGACCCTAAATAAGAATAGAATATCAAGCGGTTGAAATCTTAACCCCACGAGTTACTCATTTAGTCCTAACCAGACATCACTGCTTAGCTTTGTTTCCTTCTGCGTCATAAAATATATTGTCACAAAGACACCGGTAGGCAGGTACAAAATAGGGCGTTTACTTTCGTAACCCAAGGGCCAGAAACGCAAACACCAGAGCACGCGCACACAGAACTACTTCGTTGTCCTCCTCAGAGGCTGGCTACTATAGTTGCCAGCCTACCTTGCGTCGATTCCCCCCTTTCACGAGTGACCGTCCCGGTCGATTAACTGAGATGCTAGCGGTGGCCATGAAAAAAAAAGATCACGTCAACGAAAAAAAAAAAAGCCCACGCTGCTGTGGATAATAAGGAAAAAGTTCGAAGTGTTCATAATTCGCGGGCGTGGTACGGTTTCATTCGTACTACATGGACTACTTCTGGACGTGGACGTCTTCGGTTTAAACTGGTGTCGGAGCTTTAGGGAACTACCTCGTAATTCACGTCACTGAGACAGCGCACAACTTCGTAAGGGCCAAAGGAGCGTCGCATTAGCTTCTTTGAAAGCCCACGATGTCGAACTGGTGTCCGCACCCATACATAGTAACCTGGTTGATAGTGGACGTTCCTTCGGCCTTGGTTGTAACTTCAACTGCAGTTTCCTTAGTCACAGCTTTGGTTTCTGCATAGCGAGTCAGATAGTCGGTTGCGATGATTGTCCACTTATTTTCTGAGGAAGACGTAGGAACTTTACCAAGAAGATCCATTCCCACTTGCTGAAATGGTGCTCGAGGTGAATCTAAAGGTAGGAGGAGACCGGCGGGCTTTGCGGGTCGAACTTTACGCCTTTGACAGTCCCGGCAGGTGCGGACATTGCGCTGAACGGACGAATACTGCTGTGGCCAGTGGTACTGTCGGATGCGCGCTAATGTCCTAGCAAAGCCTAAGTGACCGGCACAAGAATCGTCGTGCCACGCCTGCAAAACTTCCTTACGCAGTGCTGTTGGAACGGTGAGGAGGAAAGTTTCCTGGCTGCTCTCAAGATTTCTCTTGTAGAGAACATTGTTCCGCAGGCAATACGTTGTTAAACCACGTGAGAGCCGGCGTGGAACGATAACGTCTTCCCCTTGAAGATGCTGGATGACACAAAATAGCTCAGTGTCCTCACGTTGAAACTCAGCCATCCGCACCACATCGACGATGCCAAGAAACGTTAAATCTTGTTCAGTGTCAGTCGACGTCGGGGAAATAGGAGCACGAGACAGGCAGTCAGCATCTGTACGATTATGTCCTGATCGGTACACCACCATTAGGTCGTACTCTTGAAGGCGGAGGCTCCAGCGGGCGAGGCGGCCTGATGGATTCCGTAGATTGGCGAGCCAACAGAGCGAATGATGGTCAATCACCGCTCGAAATGGCCGGCCATATAGGTAGGGTCAAAACTTGCTAATGGCCCAAACGACTGCTAGGCACTCTTTTTCGGTGGTAGAGTAATTAGCCTCTGCTTTTATGAGACTACGGCTCACGTAAGCGATCACACACTCTGCGCCGTTCTGCCATTGAACTATAATGGCTCCGATACCTACGTTGCTGGTGTCTGTGTGGATCTCGGTGTCGGAAGTGTCGTCGAAATGTGCCAGCAATGGAGCTGTCTGCAGTCGTTTGCGCAGCTCTACAAAGGCTTGTTGTTGTTCTTCCGTCTGTATGAAAGGTACATCTGGCCGCGTCAGTCTTGTAAGAGGTTCCGCAATTTTTTAAAATCCTTCGACAAAACGGCGGTAGTACGCACAGAGTCCGAGGAATCGCTGAACAGCCTTTTTGTCTCCAGGACGAGGAAAATCGGAAACGGCAGCCAACTTCTCCGGATCTGGTCGAACACCCCCCGGGCTCCCCACGTGGCCGAGAAACTTGAGTTCCTGATAGCCTAAGTAGCACTTTTCGGGCTTGATACTAAGGTTCGTGCTCCTTATTGCAGTGAGGACACTTTTTAGCATTGAAAGATGCTCGTCAAACGTGCTTGAAAACACAACATCAAGTACACAAGACACGCCTGCCACTTTAGTCCAGCTAGTGCAGTGTCCATCATGCGTTGAAACGTGGCGGGAGCGGAACAGAAACCGAAAGGCAGCACTTTAATGTCGTAGAGCCCATCAGGCGTCACGAACGCGGTTTTCTCATGGTCGCTCTCGTTAACTTCAATTTGCCAGTACCCTGACTTGCGATCTAATGATATAAAAAACTAGGCGTGGCGTAGACGGTCTGAGGTGTCATCAGTCCGTGGTAGGGGGTAAACGTCGCGTTTTGTGACTTTGTTAAGCCGTCAATAGTCGACGCAGAAGCGTGGTGTGTTGTCTTTTTTCTTTACTAAGACAACATGTGGCGCCCACGGATTTGTCGAGGGTTGGGTGACGTCCTCATTCAGCATTTCGTGTACTTGACGCTTAATCAGCTCTCTTTTCTTCGGGGACACACGGTATGGATGCTGGCGAAGAGGCCGCGCCGACTTTTCGGTAACAATGCGGTGTTTTGTAACGATGATACGCTGAAATTTCGATGCTGTGAAGAAGCAGTCCGAGAATTTCCCTCACAAGGTTTAGCAGCCGCTCTTTTCGTGAATCTGGCAAGTCTGGATTAACGTGAAGGCCGCTTTCCAGGTCAGCACAAGCTTTTGCATGCGGTGAAGTCGTATCCAATGTGCCGATATCTGAAAAGTCAGCGATTTCACTGAGGAAAGCGACAGTAGTCCCTCTAGAAACGTGCTGAAGCACATTCCTGAAGTTGTTCAGCAGAACTCGAGAGCGTTTATTCTTTAACCGAACAACGCATCGGGTTATGCATATGATTCGTTTGAGCAGCAGTGAGATATTTGCCTCTGCAATACCTTAATAGTCGTTGAATTCATCAAAAACGTCGCAGGCTCCCAAGGTGAACACGCTACTCTTCGGCGGTAACGTGACGTCATCGTCAACAATTCTCAAAGCATTGACGTAACTGCCCTGAGGGTTGCGCGCTAAAGCGTGTGCCGTAGAAAACGTCACCTGCGACTCTTGCAAACCAATCATGGCTCCATTATCACGCAGAAAGTCCAGTCCGAGAATTAGGTCCCTCGAGCAACTCGGCAGTATTACAAAATCTCCGAGATACGTAAATCCGTGAATACTGACTCGCGCTGTGCACCGCCCCACCGGAGTGAGAAGATGGCCTCCTGCCGTACGTATCTGCGACCCAGCCCACTGGGTAGAAACCTTCTTCAGCCTGCAGGCAAGACCCATGCTCATAATGGAAGTGTCTGCTTCAGTGTCAATTAGCGCCATTTTTTCTTCGTCGTCCACAGTTACAGCAATGTTCGATGTCACCACTCTTCGTACCGCGTTTGACTGCGTCTGTACATCTTTTTGCTGCCGTCGCTGTCGTCATAGTTGAGGATATTCCGTAGAGTCAGCGTCAGCGGCCTCACCTCCAGAGGTCGCTGAACTCAGTTTTCCCGACCTGCAGGACTGGGTGAACGGCGTCTCGGAGCGCCGCGTGAATAGGCTGGGCTCGGTGACTTGTAGCGAGCAGGCGACGACGAGCGAGGCTCTTGTGACCGATGTTCGATACTGCGACGATTTGAGATGAAACTCTCTATTTCCTGTGGTCGCTCGCCAGGTCGTGGACGAGGGGCATTAGGCGAAAATCCACGGAGACCCACACGACGGTATGGACATGTTCGGTAGACGCGTCCGGCTTCCTCGCAGTGGAAAGAAAGGGGCCTGTGGTCGGGTGTACGCCAAATGTCACTCTTTCTCGGTCTTGCTTCGGCAATCAACGGTGAGCTGCGAGGATGGAAGCTTACCTCCATTTTCTGAGCGTGTCGCTCATTGTGGTAAAATACGCTTGTTGAACTGCACAGTGGAGGACGTCGCACTGCTTCCGCGTAGCTCATCTCGACGCAGTGCCTCTGTTGCGGCGCCTCGGACGGTTGGGGAGCGTGAACGGCTTGCCGTAGTTCGGCGCGTACCATCTCTGCAATGGAGAGCTGCTCTACAGGCGAAGCAGTCACCTGCATCTTTTGTAGCTCTTCCTTAAGGAGAGCTCTGATGAGCTCTCGCAACGCGCTGACGTCATTGCCGAGAGTGACAGAAGTGACCTCACTAGGGTGTACACCACGGTTATACTGCCTGGCACGCTGTTGAAGGGCCCTCTCCATGGCAGTGCCTTCCTCATGGAAATCCGCAAGTGTCGCAGGCGGGTTTCGAATCAGGCCGGCAAAAATCTCTTCTTTAACACCACGCATTAGGTAGCGAACTTTCTTGAATTCGGACATAGACAGCTCCGCACGCCTGAAAAGCCGATCCATGTCCTCTACGTAAGTCGTCACCCTTTCGTTAGGGCCTTGAACCCTTGCCTCTATTGCACGCTCCGCTGTCACTTTCCTGTCCTCTCGGGCAAATGCCTTGAGGAACTGCCGGTGAAACTCATCCCTTGACGTAAGCGCTGCTTCATGGTTCTCAAACCACGTTTTTGCGGAGTCCTCCAGGAAGCAGTACACATAGCGTAGCTTACGCTCTGGGGTCCAATCGTTGATGACGGCAACCCGGTCGAAATGCTCGAGCCAGTCTTCGGCACCTTGAAAAGCAGCTCCGTGAAGTATCTTCGGCGTCTTGGGCTGGTTGATAATCACGTGCGCTGGTGCTGGCGCGGTGACGTTAGGCGGTGTTTGATTCACAGTCCTCTGACGTTCAGGCAGCAAACCCTGCTGTGGCTCGAGTCCCTGGAGACGACGGCTGGAATGTACGTGCACAGGGGTAAGCTCGGCTGAGCTACTCGATGGACTCGCGTTAGGGGTGCTCTCAGGGGACCGTATCATCTACCGTACCCAGCACTTCCACCAGAAATTGTCACAAAGACACAGGTACGCAGGTACAAAATGGGCGTTTACTTTCGTAACCCAAGGGCCAGAAACGCGAACACCAGAGTACGTGCACACAGAACCACATTGTTGTCCTCCTCAGAGGCTGGCTACTATAGTTGCCAGCCTACCTTGCGTCACACGCGTTACTCATTTAGTCCAAACCGGACATTACTGCTAAGCTTTGTTTCCTTCTGCTTGATAAAATATATTCCAGTAAAAATTATTTAAATTGAAATAATCCTCACAAGACACAGATTTCATGTGGCTTTCAAAACAAAACTATAGTGGTATGTGATTGATTTGAACCAGTTTTCAATTTAGTTTCCATAATTTGACAGGATGTCACAGGCACTCATGAATTTATTGAGCTACGACTAAGACACGCACAGGGAAAGTTAAGTTCTGTCATAAATACAACATCATGCGTGCAAAAACTTTGTTAAGAACATAAGTGTATAACCCTCCAGTGACTATGCAGTCACACATTATCGAATTGCGATAAGATATGCGATGAAACGTTTTAAACTAAAAGCACGTTTAGTAAGGTTTCGGTGACTTCGCATGCAAACTACGGTTTTGATAAAGTCCGAACAGCTTGTCGCAGTCGACCACCTAGTGGAGCTGTATACAACACGTTTAAGAAAGCACGAAAACATATATGCGACAAATCTTTGGTATGAAATTAAGCAGACCCTTAGCACTTTATACGAATGCAAAGGTGACAGCTTGCTTAAATATCCTGTTGATCTCCTGTGGTACTTTCTGCTGACATGCTTTGAAATTAATGTTCAACTTTTTTTTGATGTCCTGTTAAAAGTTGAGCTGTTACTTTTTCCAGATTTCCCGTCAAGTGTTGTTGAACTTTCTAATAGGCTTTAAAAAAACTATCTTTTGACGATCATGTACATTCTTCTACAGTTCACCAATTGGTATAAATTGAAATTTGTAAAAACCTCAACTGTCGTGTACTTGGCAGCCTGGCAGAGTAACCACTTATAAGTTATTTGTTTATGTAAGCTCTCAGACATTTTTTTATTGAGTTAAGATCACTCAACAGAACTAAGGTGAATACAAAGTTCCACGTGACATCATCAAAATATCACACATAAACCAACAGTAATTCCGAGCAGGCTTTCCTGCATATTCCTGGAATTTTCAAAGAAACTCTAAAATTTGCTTTGAACTTTGGACTTTACACGGCCTTGAAACATAGGTATTTGAGGCCTTTGCCTTTAAAAACTATACAAACATGTCATCCACAAAATTCACCTCGTTTTGTGCTCACTTTTTTTGGGTAGATATCAGTTTGCGAGGGTAAATTATGTCAAACACTGCTCTCATTCACAAATTGTATTGTCTGTGGAAGAGGTTGGCCAATTTCACCCATTTCAAAACATGGTGATACCTTAGTGTTGTCTCCGTTAGCATTACATCACCATCTGCTGAAAAACATAAGCAAATATTCATCCTTGCTGAATTCACAGCCTTCAGTTCAGGTTATTGAACAAAGCTATAATAAATACTGCAAGAAAGACACTTTCATGCAGTTGAGTCATGAAAGACCTCATTTGGCTACTTGTTTCTGCACTGAATTTTACATTTATTATAGGTGAGCCCAGTAAACGCTGTTGCAGAAGTATACGTTACCTCTCTGTAGATTTCTGCTCAGCTTTTTGTCCGTAAAGGCTGAAATGCTGCCTGGGTAGCCGGTCATATCGCGCTTCGGTAGCGTTGTATGATGCTCTTTCTAAAAGCAGCTCGTCCCAAGGGCTGTCGCCGTCGGGTGCTGAAAAAAGTATGTTGAAAAATAAGCTAAAGCTTACTGAAAATTCAGATCTACTAGAGCTATAAATGAAGCCACATTTACTCGAAAGTGCTCCTATTTGTTTTGTTGATACGGCAAAGTATTCTTTCAGGCGTTTAATGTCGGTGGTTCCACCACAGGCAATAATGAGAAAAGCAAACGAATGTGAACGTGTGATCTATTTTGAACGTTGTGCTATAGCTGCAGAAGATCACATCGCACTGAAACAAAGCCATTTTTTAAATAATGCAATTCTGTATGACCCCCTTACTGATTCTGAAGCTCATCAGGTTTAGTATATGGCTTTACTGGAACATATTGCAGTCTAGTTAAGATTAAGACGAATTCGCTGGGTGCCCCAGCAGACACCTCTAAAACTCGTGATGTCATGGCGGAGGGATGTGTTTAAAAGAGCGTCACCACATATGCTTTCTTTTCCCACTCTTTCTTGGTTCAACTGGTCTACAGTTTGCAGACACGAACCAAAAAATTACAAATAATAGTTTTAGTCTCCTTATAGTAAGACGCAATGATAAGAGAACATGGCCAGCGTTCATTGCTGTACGCCCATAAAAATTATAGAACTATGTTAAATGAGTTAAAGCTAGTAATGACACTGTTGATATTTAGTAATTAGACTGCTGAGAATTACGTGTTTTCGCTAAGTTGTGCATGCTACGCTAGTCTGCAATAAATGAATGTTGGTGAAACACAAATTCTGACATTAGCATCAGTTTCCGCTAATTCATTAAAAACATGCTGCTCGATGCATTAGTTTGTCAATACATATTTACCCAGAAACTTTAATTCAAGCGGATCACAAAAAAACTGCTCTTGGCTGTCATTGTTTAGGTAGTAGCTGCTGGGCGCCAAAAAAAAAGAACGCATTCGCAGCCATAGAATTGAAAATCAATAATTTAGGTAACTGGCTCAATTCTATTTTTCTCTTCGTTAAGTGTTATTTCTGAGAAAAAAGCCACGTATGGGACACAAAAAAATTTAAGTAGAACAGCCAGAATGGTAATGACCTTTCAAAGATGGTGACAGGCTATTATTTTTATTTATGACATGCATTGCTGGCTTTTTATGTGGCTAAGATAAATCTGGGATCTTCATGATCAAAGCCTACGTGTACTGAATAGTTTGATATGCTGTTGCTACCAGCGGAAGCAAGACGCCACTCTTGCATGAACAGAACACGTCGGCTTTCGAGCTAACGACATGTCAGATGCCTTGAATCAGTGTTGCATGTCTACTTGTAATTATACCTTCACATAGTCTTCCGGCTACGTCTTGAACGTGACATTCTGGTGGAATTGCTGAGTGGCTTAAGAGCAAATTGCAGCAAAAGTACATGCAGTGTACGTTGAGTAGAACATGCACAGAATAGTGTGCGTGTCAACGTTTCATTGTAAAGTGGACTTCTGCGAGTGAACACTTAACTTCAGTGTTATCTTTTGTTTCAGTTTTTTGTGGTATTCTTTTGTATAGGTTAGTTTTTATTCTTACTCAGGGTAGCAGGCCGGTCGATCATATCTTTATTAAGTAATATTGCACTAATTACCATTGTAACCATATATGAATTTCATAGAATTTCAAAAGAAATTGGAGAATACTGATAGATAACTGTAATATAATTTTTGTTAGCAGCGACATGTTCTGCACCACACAAGACTGCGGCTATGTTTCCTACACATGTGAACAGCACATAGGCATTCAAGTTTGTACTAGCAGTGATGTAGTTTACAATGTTAGTCATCGCTACATTGTTACATTCGCGCATATCGCAGAGAAATAAATATGACTTGACATCATACACCCTTCACCACTTTACGGCAAGATACGTACCTCCATTTGGGTTGGTTCGGAAAATGGATGTGTAGTGTGGATCTCCGCCCTCGAATTCACGGGGCATCTGCGCAGGAAACTGCTCGAGAGAAAGAAAAAGAGAATGTGTAATAAACAAAGATAGCACATTCAACAATAGTTATGTGACTCTTTTCATGCTTTACACAAACGGATATGATGTCTCTATATTGCTTTGTTCTTTTCACAGAAGCCTGAAAAAAATCGCTTTTATTCCCAAGTGCTTAGATAGTAAGTAGGTGGAGCTCTATATTTTCACTGCTATCTTCATATTTTGTAGTTAAACTATGCTTTATTCTTTTCACAGAAGCCTGAAAAAAATCTCTTTTATTTCCGAGTGCTTAGATAGTAAGTAGGTGGAGCTCTATATTTTCGCTGCCATCTTTATATTTTGTAGTTAAACTATAGCAATTACATAGACCAAGCCCGATTGGCTGTAAACGGTTGCTTTTAAGGCGAAAACTGCAATGGAAAGGACGACAGAAAACAAGGAAGAGATTGGACATGCTTGTGCGTGTCTCATATATATCTTTGTGGTTCAACCTGGTTTGCGCTGAAGTCTTCATCTGAAAGGTATTTTGCTAGGTAGGCCTGCCCGAAATTTCATAGCAGCATTTTTGGTGTGGTGTTCATACGAAGGCCATTTCGGCCAGCACACCATAGTTATACAAAACTGTTTACCAAATACAAAGAACGATCCTGCAATCTTCTCCTGCCGTTTCCTTTTTTTTTCGGCCCAGTTTGTAGCACCAGCAGTGGCAGCAGCCTCTCCACGCGACGTTGTGAAGAAGTAAGCTCTTGCTTGGTCTAAATGCGAGAGATAGCAGTTATGTATTGTACCGTACCCTGCTTTGCCGTGCAGACGCACGCTCATTCTCCCTTGTATTATGACGAGCACCCTTTGTCAAGTGATTGCACTTCGTTTAATGCGATGTCGGCAGCGAAAGCACATATAACAATGTGTAGCCTATACGTGTGAATTCCTGATAGGTTTCACCCTAATGCTGACATTATCCACGTGTTTTTATAAAGAAATAATTGACGAGGAGGAGATAGCGTCTATAAAAGGGCTAATAAAGGCGACGAAGAATCCCCCCTTTCTTGTTTTTGAACGCTATGTGGTTTATTGCGCTTCCATACATATTAAAACCAAAGTGGCGTTTGTTTGCAATTAACAAGTGAGATTTCTTTCAATTTTTTTTTCTGAAGTCATCACTAATGTTCACGCCACTTTATTAGTATGTACGTTAGAGCCCTCTACCTTCTTGATTGATACGTTGAGTCACGGCAACATCCGGGAGAACACTGGCTAAAGCTATTTGAAGAAGACATGAGCTTTTTATATGCCACTGGTGGAGCAATAAAGGCGCTTGTTGAAAATATGTCGTTGAAACTTCAAAGGCGCATTAGCATATGTTTCTACATTTGAACACGTGTGATCATATAGTGAAACACATGTGGAAACAGTTTAAATTCTCACTGCTGAACAATGGTGGTGGCGAACAACTCTATTCAACCCTGCGTATTGAGGCGTGGGCCTAAGCCGCGCCAGGGGTGGGGGAGAAACCATGTTTCTCAGCCGCCTCCCGTGGTCGCTGTATGGCCAATATTTCGTCCTCCCAATATGAGCTGATCAGCGCGGCTCTCTACTGCACCCCAAGCTGTTCTGAGGAGACTGTAAGCCCGTCCTGTATCTGTGCGCATTCCCGTGAAATATGCTATAGGGTGGCACGTCTCATGCTACATAATTTATACGAGTCATCTGGTGTCCCAGTTAGTTTCCACGTGAAAGTTTTCTTTTACCATCAGGTGTACGGCATTGTACGTGGATGAATACAATAACATAAACATACAAGTAAATGAGATAATATGGTTACAATCACAGAGAGCTGACATAGTTATTATTAGGTATTCATGTTAAAATCATGTTAGTCAAGCAGCGATGCTAGTGGTTAGAAAATTGGCCTCGCATGCAAGAGTTTCGTGGTTCGAATCCCGGTGCCGCGAAGTTCCCAACCGGATTTTAAAAAGTGCGCGTGGTGATGGAACTGCATAAAGAGGCCTGGGGTGTGGCCCCACCGGTTACCACCGCCGGTAACGCACTCCCTCACCAGAGAAGGATTGGCCACCATGGTGCAGTATCTGGCCACTACCTCCCACGTACATACGTCACTCTACTCACGGCCCTCAGTCTCCGGCGGCTGCGAAGCAACTGACCATGGCTGCGGTCAGATTTGTAACGCAGCAGATGACGCCGAAAATCTCTGGATCCGTACAGGGCGCCATTGGAACCTGAACTTGGCAACGTTTCACGCTAGAACCTTATCTAGTGAGGCAAGTCTAGCTGTACGATTCGAGGAGCTAGAGGGCATTAAATGGGATGTCATATGGCTCGGTTAGGTTAGGAGGACATATGAGGCCTATACAGTGCTACAAAACGGGCACGTCATTTGCTATTGGGGCTTGGCTGACAGAAGAGAAATAGGAGTGGGGCTCCTTATCCACGGAAACATAGCTGGCAACATAGAGGAATAATATAGCATTAATGAAAGGGTGGTAGGTAACGTAATTTAACTCAATACGAGGTACAATATGAAGGTGATACAGGCTTATGCAACTACGTTCAGCCATGATGACGCGTCCGTTGAAAGCTTCTACAAATACGTGGAATCGGCTACCTGCAATGTAGAAACACAGTATTCTATACTTATGGGAGACTTGAATGCGAAAGTAGAGAATAAACAGACTGGAGACCAGGCAGTAGGAGATTATGGTATCGGTACTAGAAATGCCAGAGGAGAGGCTGCTAGTAGAATTTACAGAACGCAATATTTACGGATTTTGGATACCTTCTACCGAAAGCGAGGAAACCGTAAGTGGACATGGAGGAGCCCTAATGGTGAAAATAAAAAAAAATGAGTTTATTCTAAGTGCACACCCAGACATTGTGCAGAATGTGCAAGTGCTTGGCAAGGTACAATGCAGTGACCATAAAATGGTACGGCCCCGAATTCGCCTAGACTTGAAGAGGGAACGACAGAAACCAATACGTAAGAAACCAATCAATGAGCTAGCACTGAGAGGGAAAGTACAGGAGTTCAGAGTCTCGCTTCAGAACAGGTACTCGGCTCTTATCGAGGAAAACAGCCTCAGCGTTGACGCAATGAATGATAGTCTGACGATTATCATTAAGGAGTGTGCAGTGGAAGTTGGACGTACTGTTGTTAGAGAGGACACTGGCAAGCTGTCTCAGGAAATGAATAAGCTCAATAAGAAACGTCAAAGCATAAATTCCTCAAGTATAACAGACAAAATAGAGTTGGTAGAGCTTTTGAAGTTGATTAATAAGCGTAAGGTATCTGATGTAAGAAGATATAACATGGAGAGAATTGAACACTTTCTGAAGAACGGAGGAAGCGTCAAACCAGTAGAGAGAAAACTTGGGATTGGCAAAAACCAGATGTATGCACTAAGGGACAAGGAAGGTAATGTATCTACCAATATGGATAGGATACAAATTTTAGTGGAGGAGTTTTACAGAGATTTGTACAATAGCCAGCAAAACCCCGACCTTAACATAAGAACTAGCGGTAACCCAGATGACACCCCTCCAGTAATGATAGAAGAATTCAGCAAAGCCTTGGAGAGCATGCAAAGAGGCAAAGCTGCTGGTGAGAATCAGATAACATGAGATCTGCTGAAAGATGAAAGACAGATTGCGTTAAAAAAACTGGTGACCTTGTTTACGAGGCGTCTTCTGACGGGAGGAGTACCAGAAACTTGGTAGAATGCTAACGTCATCCTAATACATAACAAAGAAGATGACAAGGACTTGAAGAATTACAGGTCGATCAGCTTGCTTTCCGTAGTATAGAAGCTATTTACAAAGGTGATTCCTAACAGAGTAAAGAAAACATTAGAATTTAATCAACCAAAGGAAAAACAAGGATTTGGAACAGGTTACTCAACAATTGACCACATTCAGATTATCAATCAGGTAATAGAGAAATGCTCAGAATATAGCCTACCACTATTCATAGCCTTCATAGATTACGAGAAGGCATTTTATTCAGTAGAAATATCAGCAGTCATGCAGACACTGCGAAATCAGGGCGTCGACGAAGCATACACATACATCCTGGAAGAATTCTACAGGAAATCAACTTCTACCATAGTGCATATTAAAGAAATAAACAGAATGCCAATGAAAAAGAGTGTAAGGCAGGGGACACAATCTCCCCAATGCTATTCACCGCGTGCTTACAGGAGGTTTTCAGAGGCCTAGAATGGGAACAGTTAGACATAAGAGTTAGTGGATAGTACCTCAGTAACCTGTGCTTCGCCGATGACATTGCATTGCTGAGTAACTTAGGGGACGAACTGCAACTCATGATTACGGAGATAGACAAGGAGAGCGGAAAAGTAGGTCTTGAATAATCTGCAGAAAACGAAAGTGTAAAACAAGCTCGGAGGAAAACAGCGCTACGAGATAGGTAATAGTGCACTTGAAATTGTAAAAGACTATGTCTACTTAGGACAGGTAATCACTGCGGAGCCCAACCACGAGACTGAAGTAACTAGAAGAATAAGAATGGTGTGGAGCATATTTGGCAAGCACTCTCAAATCATGACAGGTAGGTTGCCACTATTCCTCAAGAGGAAGGTATATAACAGCTGCATCTTGCCGGTATTTAGCTACGGAGCAGAAACCTGGAGAATCTCAAAGAGGGCTCAGCTTAAATTGAGGACGACGCAGCGAGCAATGGAAAGAAAAATGGTAGGTGTAACCTTAAAACACAAGAAGAGAGCAGAATGTATTAGGGAACAAATTGGTGTTAAGGATATCGTAGTTCAAATCAAGAAGAGGTAGTGGACATGGGCCGGGCATGTAGCACGTAGACAGGATAACCACTGGTCATTAAGGGTAACTAACTGGATTCCTAGAGAAGGCAAGCTGGTTAGGGGTAGACAAAAGTTTAGGTGGGGAGATGAGATTGAGAAGTTTGCGTGTATAAATTGGCAGCAGCAAGCACAGGACCAAGTTGAATGGTGGAACATAGGAGAGGCCTTTGTCCTGCAGTGGACGTAGTCAGGCTGATGATGATGATGTTGTTGTTGATGATGATGATTATTATGATGTTGTTGATGATGATGATAATGTTAAAATACCGGCCATGCAAATACGGACAAAAGGGGAACGCCCACTGTGAGACAGACAGCCACTGCCCTAACCAGAGATAACTGCAACGTAAGAGATCGCTAACCGGAGATTCACCATCTAATCTATCATTAATTTGTTCCGAGCATAAATGCACGCCGAAATTCACAGACTGCGCAGTCTGTTACGGGAACCAGGATGACGAAACGCGTTTAATGGTTTAGGCGTATATATCCATAATAGTGACAGCACATGCGTGAGCCCACTGTCAATTAACCAGCATAAGGATTAATAACATTCATGGTTTAGCCAGATTGCCACGCGTGCCACATTGACAGTTACGGCCTAAAGAAATACATGAGCCCACTTGCCGTTGCTAGTCTGCATTTGGAGTATCTCGACTTTTATATTGCATACGTGTTTGCGCGCCAAGACTCTTGAATTGAACACAATATTTTCGCGTCGTAAACAAAATAATCATAAACTTTTGCACATATTCACTGTTATTTGCAATAAAGCCATACGCGAAAAAAAGCCAGGTTGGTGTGTAGGTTTTCTTTTATGGTACTCATGTCTTTGCGCATATAAAAACAACACAAAAATTATAGCGAATGAGATGAGAATGCTGAATCCAATTGTACGTCTTAGCGTCTGAAAGAAAAAAAAAGTTATCTGACACATGCGAAGGTAGAAACTTCATTAGATTGAGGCAACTACACCATTCCGAACAGCCAAAGAAATCAAACTTTGCACACTCGCTGAGCCCGGATAAGGTAGCTTCATATTCATTTGTCGATGAGACAGGGTCGTGGAACTAACTTAAAAAAAATGTTTAATGCAAGGGTTCATCGCGCGTGATTACCGGCGCTAGGCTGGAAAAAACAAAAAGCTTCAAAAGAGCGCTTGTGTTCTTTCCTAATGAAACACGGGAACCTAACCATTAGCTCGGGAAACGACTCCAGCTTAGCAAGCTGCCGAGTACCAAGAATCATTGATGATCAAGCGCGTATCAGCTTCACAACAGTACTCAGACAAAGGGCGCTCTCCAGCGCCCAACACGACCGAATTCTCATTCATTCGCGAGTTTCGCGAAGCTAATGAAACAGGGCTGAGTTCAGTCTGGGAGGGGTTGCATTAAATTGATTCTGGGTTACACGCACATACACAGACACCATTTTTTTACTCTGCTTCGCGCGAGTTAAATTTTTCCGAATTTTTCGCATGCTTAAATGCATTTATCGCTCTTTTACAACGTGATATCACTTAGGAAAGGGCCTGCAAGTCAGTTAACGCGTTCAAAAGTGGCTAAAAACATGTTTGAACGTAAATAAGTCTATCTATCTATCTATCTATCTATCTATCTATCTATCTATCTATCTATCTATCTATCTATCTATCTATCTATCTATCTATCTATCTATCTGTCTATCTGTCTGTCTGTCTGTCTGTCTGTCTGTCTGTCTGTCTGTCTGTCTGTCTGTCTGTCTGTCTGTCTGTCTGTCTGTCTGTCTGTCTGTCTGTCTGTCTGTCTGTCTATCTATCTATCTATCTATCTATCTATCTATCTATCTATCTATCTATCTATCTATCTATCTATCTATCTATCTATCTATCTATCTATCTATCTATCTATCTATCTATCTATCTATCTATCTATCTATCTATCTATCTATCTATCTATCTATCTATCTATCTATCTATCTATCTATCTATCTATCTATCTATCTATCTATCTATCTATCTATCTATCTATCTATCTATCTATCTATCTATCTATCTATCTATCTATCTATCTATCTATCTATCTATGAGCAGGCACAACTGAGGTCCTTCTCCTTTTTTGACAACGGGAAAAGCATCATCTTTATTTTTTCATCCAGCAGCCAACGTACAAAAATTATCTAGTTGCGTTCCACTGTGGCGTAGTCTACGTCAACGTGAAAACCTTAATGGTAATGCTTGAAAAATGTAAACATCGGGTCCCAATCTCACGAACTGTTTGCTTAGTCGTGAGACATCTTGTGCTCGTCGAGCCACCTCTGCCGTTGCGTACCTTTTAGGCCTACTACACAATCTATTAGGTCCGAGCTCAATGTCTTTCATTTCTTCTATCATGCGTAATTTGCGGGTTACTACATACGTAAGAGTAGGTCAAGTCGCGCTAATGTTCGCGTACATGGTTGCTGTTTGCCTGTGTTGAGCAATGCTCGACAGGTAACGTAACATTTGCGTACAGTTTAGCTGCCAAGATTACTGGTTTTGTTCGCGATGTAAAGCGTTAGCCTTAAAGAAAGCTTAAAATATCCTAAATGGCACCGAGCGACCATGGAATGGAATGGAAAAACTTTATTTCGGTCCTGCAGGACGCGCTTAGCGCGTAGCGGGCGTCTCCCACGTAGGGACCGACAGGGAGTATCTGGCGGCCGCTTCGTGGGCCTGCTGGACGGCCCATCGCTGGTCGGCGAGAAGTGAGCTCCTGAGGGACCTCTCCCACTTGCTTGAGGTAGAGTCGGGAGGAGTTGTTCTACACTCCCAGAGCATATGTTCGAGTGTCGCTGTGTGTCCACATGATGGGCATGTGATGAGCGACCATCATAGGCCCCATTTTACAAGGCGGGTGCAGTAGTGTGGAAGCTACGATGTGCAAGTGAACCAAGTGCTATCTCAAAAACTCGTTTCAGTAAGGTGAAACCTACAAGGCGTAGGACAACCACTTGTTTTCACAGCAAAGCATAGTTCTATTCATATTTACATTTTAATTATAGAATGTTTAGGCAACTGCGTTTGTTTGGCAAGTGCTACATCACAGGAAAAGCGTATACGCTAAGGACAACCCACATGTGATGCGTCATAGGTAGTTAATTATTGTATCTGTAAACGTCAATATTTGTGATAGTGAACCAACGGAGTACTGCTCATACGGACGTGATCGCCCGCTTATGTCCGTACTCGCGCTGCTTGCTCTCTGTCCTGACAGCAATAAATGAACCATGGAGCCAGCTTTTGCTTTGTGTCTTCTGACGGCTAGGATAAAGTGCCAGGTGCGTTTTGTGCTCATTATTGTCGTTTGTTGCATTTTTTCATCTGTTTGTTCAACCATAGTTGCCAAGGGCTGTCACCAACAATGTGAGAATTAACCATGAAAAGAAGTGCAAACTGGACACGCGTGCATTGCTGTCGAAATGGCAGGGCACAAATATAACGCAAACATGAGCACCGGTTTTGAACGTAGTATGGGCCAGAGCGCGTGGCAGGACATAATGATTTCGAGGTGCAAGGAACTGCCTTGGGCGAGTGCTGCTATGTTGTTCGTTGCTCCCGCGGTACCATTGCTGCCCGCCGATAAGAGAGCTGCTTGTTGACGCGTCATCGCTCTAATCGCGGAACATGTGAGCGCATGCGCTATGCGGACTCCGTGAACCATAGCCACGCTGACCATAACCGAGGGTACGAGGCAACATGGATGAATATGTCGCAGAGAGTGCTCGCTCTTTTCATTGTTTAATCAGCCCCGTAGTTTCTACAGTGCTGCAAAACCAGCTTGCGAGATGAACTATAGACCACCAGATGAACTATAGAACTATGCAAGATCTGCTGTCATCTATCGGCTGCTGTGTGAATTTCTGCCATGTTGAATGCCAAGCGGGCTTCGCATGTGCATATTTAGAGGGTATGTATCAACGAAGCGTATGAAAATACTTCTCAAGCTATCGTTTACTTAAAAATATCAGCATGATGTACCAAAGTTGGCCATTTGCACTTCATTCGTAAGTATTCGTAAGTATTTGCACTTCATATTCGTAAGTATTTGCATTCGTAAGTATTTGCACTTCATTCGTAAAGTTCGCGGAGCACACAATTGTCCTCTATTTTGCACGCAATCGCAGATTGAATAATGGCCTTGCTCATATCTACTCTGTAGTGGTGGAATGCGATGGCTTCTTGCACATATGAAACAAATGGGTGATACTGGGATCAACCTTAGTGAGGTGACGAAGGAGCTAGCTGGCACAAGTACACGCTTGTCATGACGGTCAGACCCTACCCGAAGGCCACTACTATTACGGGTCCAACAACAACCATTTAATCACGCACAGCTGTCCTCCTCGGTAGATTAGTGGCCACTGACCCTAAGGTCACGGAGTCGATCCTAGCCGTGGCGGTCGCACTTCGGGGGAGGCGAAATAGCAGTTGCCCGTGTACTGTCCCATGTGAGTGCACGTTAAAGAACAACAGATAGACAAAATCTCTGGACCTTTCCACAACAGAGTATCTCATAATCATGTCCTGGTTTTGGAACATAAAATTCAAGTTTTATATTATTAGTTACAATTATATCCCGAAATACAACTACATGGGGCGCAGACAATTCTTACTGCTACATGTAACGTTGAACAGGACTCAAGCACTCACACTACGTTTACTGCAGGCCGAAACATATTCCACCCCGTATTTTCCAAATGAAGTTTACCTTCAGCGTGAAGTTAAACAAAAATTAACACGCGGCATCATTCGAATCAGGCACATGCTGACAGGCTGTCCCATTAATATGGCTGACACTGAAAAGATTGGCTTTACTGACAAATGATGGAGCGAAGCTTCTCCTATCAAAAGTAAGGCAAACTTATCCAGCTATTAGTTCAAATGTTCATCTCTGTCAATTTGCTTATCAAGATCAACTACACTGTCCAAAAGGTCCACAATACTACCGTAAGGCTCAGCCTGATGGCACCGACGTGGACGAAGCCCGCCTCGGTCTGAAAAGACCGGGCTTCGGGACCTTAATATTGTTTAATGAACGAATGAATGAATGAATGAATGAATGAATGCTAAAAGTACTCAGTGTTGAACAAAGCAAATAAAACGCGCACCAAATGATGAATGAGACCGAAAATCATATTATATTCACGAGGTACACCATGATAGTCTGAGACGTACTGCTGGGCTAAGGGGTTAATCATGACAATGGAGAGCAGCACAGGTCAGCACCAAGGACGGCGCAGAACATAATAGACAAATGACTCTGTAAAGCTTACCGACAGTTTTTCGGGGGCGTAGGGACTAGACAAACAGATAAGGCACCTGCGAAGAGCCTCCTTCCAGCGCTTATGTTTGTCATTATTAGGTTCTGGTTTGTCAAGTACGCTGCGTCAAGCTTTTCTACGTTTGTTTTAGTTTATTTTTATCCGTCCTAGTTTCTTGTAGCACTGAATTTGCTGCCAAAAGTCGCGTCAAATGTGTCTGTGAAAGAAGCACACCTGTTTGGGCGGGAACGGCACATCGTAGGTGTGTTCAGGACGACCGGTGAGGGGACCGCCATCGCCAGCGACGCCTCCACCACCACCTCCCATCGCGGCATTAGGGTGACCTCTGTGGCCACCACCCGAAGGTGAGTCCGCATCACCAGAGTACACCGATATGTGTGTGGTGGCGTACGGAGAAGGGAAGTAGAGGGGGTCGCCACGTGGGGCGTCGTAGACCTTCTTGCCGACGGACGTCATTGAAATAGAGTCGCCCTTCATATCACCTCCACATGCACGTTCTGCAAAGCAGCAGTAGAAAAAGAGAGGAAAATGTATGAATAGGCGCAAAGCCATCGAAGTCAATCAAGGCATGTTACCTGCTGGTTCCGTTGCGTTGGGAAAAACAAGTTGCTCTCCAGAAGCAAAAAATAAACAAATTGCGAACCAAATCCTGAACAGGTGCCATCGAAGTGAAACGTCGCAGTTTGAAGAAACAACTGTTTTGTTTCTCAGATCCATTGTATATAATATTCTCAAGAAAAAAAACTGTGCAGCTGAGAAACTGGGTTACACAAAATATGTTCATGCTAGAGTTGTTCTTAAAAGGAAATCCCACGTTAGCCTGATGTTTGGCATAGCATCATCAATTGTATGTGAATGTAAACGCTATAAAAAACGTGATTCCAGCACTTAAAGTATTAGCGTAAAATTTATAGGTCACTTTGATTACCGCTTCATCGAAATTGAAAAAACAATTGTCAACTGCTGATACATCATGCGATGGGTGTTTTTCGAAACATTATCGTTTTTATAACAGGTTCCTCATTTTCAAAAAGACAGACTCTCTAATGTGTGCTAGAACTCAGCATTAACTTTGCGATCTCCTGAACACAAACGCATTTGTATTCGATTTTGTTTTCATGAAACGTAAGACGATTCATGCTTTTCATATGATTCGGGAAGTTGTAAGCACTTCCGGAAATAATTGGTGGAGTTTTGTACCATGCTTCTTAACGAAGAACGTTTGGGTGAGTTAGGAGTCCATTGTTTTTCAGGAACCATAGCTCACTAAACAAACACGAGACAAGATTAACACAAAACAAGCGCTATCTTGTGTTATGCCAACTATAACATGTCCACCTTAAATATGATCTTGTGAATTGCCACGAAAATAAAAAGAAGGGAGTGAAACTAACTGCAGATGGCACCAGCCAGCAAAACTGGTACGACAAAACCTTCCGTGGCCTAAAAGAGACTGTCCACCTGATCCTTCATCTGATGGCAATTTTTTCCAGTCTGTTGAGATCCGTCGAAGGACTTATGCTAGTTTGACATGAAACAACCTCATTACTAACTGGCAACGGTACTGGTCAATTATCCGTGTGATGATTGGCTTACATAACATCATGTGATTCATGAGCAGACCTAAAACTGATTCATGAGTTTACCGGAAGCTTGAGCCGTGGCACTGTATTCATGAGTTCTGGTACGGCGGTTGCACATCACGTAAACTACGGCGCCGATGACCAGCACAACGACGAAGGCACAGATAATGGGCACCACGAGGGTCACACTCCGAGGAAACGCCGTACTCTCTTCGGGGTGCAAAGTCATTGGTGGTATAGTGGCTGCACGGAGACAAAACACAAGAAAAACTGGTTAACACTTCACCCTTGTGATCGGTGAAGTGCACGCTGAGAAGTTGCTGCAGACACGCGACATTGAAGGAGCAACTGTGGGCACTGTAGTGAGCATGCCGCGGGTGAGGGAGGTAGTGACATCTGCGTGCGTGACCTACTTGGTATCACTCTAACACCTGCGGCGAGGGGAACGCGTTGTGGCGCGTTCGTACGGATGAACGTACGTACGGCGTTACGCACGTGAGTCAAAGGGCTGCTTTACATATAATAAATCAACGCTCCATCAGCAACGTAAATTTGGTCGGGCAGCCAAGCTGGTTTAGGTTAATCGTGTGGTACCTTGGGTGTTAAGCGTACAAAGCTGCGTCTTCGTCGTTTCTGTTAACCGCCGAGTTCTTCATAAGCAGCTTCCTCCTCGGCAGTGCTGGTGGTGCGAACTGCCACACATCTACCCATATTGAATTAGGCGAAGTCTGTTCGTGTGAAACTGCAACCCACGTCGTTTCGCAATCCAGTCGTACAAAAGAGCGCGAGTGCATTTAATGATTAGCTAGCGAGATCTTGTGATGTCTTGAATCAGCCCCTATATTTAGAATATGTCGGTTTATACCAGATTTGTTAGTGCTAGATCACGTGACTGGCAGGCTCGGCCTGTGGCTTTTTAACGGACGCCTTCCATGAGCACCACTACCACCCTATGCCAAAACAACTACTATTCTTACTACTACAACTACCACTGTTGCTGCTGTGGCACAAGCTATAAGCAAAGATGGTTTCGCTCTAAGAATTCATGTGTCCTTCTAAATGAAAAGTAAAAGCAGACACTCCCAATCATCAGAACCAACCTCCACCAGCTGTGAGCGTGGCGAAGACGAATTGCGCCTCAGTTGAGCCGGCGTCGTTGGAAGCGGACACGAGAAGGTGGTACCACGATCCCGGATGCAAGCCTCCAAGCACGTAGGCATCAGAGGAAACGGCATCGATGGTCTCCGGCACAGCCGTCCAACCGCGCTCTTCACGCAGCTTGTACTGCAAAGTGATGAAGCGGATAGGGCAGCCGCCGTCCTTCCAGGAGCGCAGGTTCAGCTGCACGGCGCTGGAGTTGCTCGACAACAGCTCGTTTTTCTCCGGCGCCAAGGGAGCTGCGGGAAGTGAGGAAGTACATTAATGAGGAGATGCAAGACAAAAAGATGGCAAGATGAAGGTTAACATCAGTACCAGCAAAACTGGCTCACTATCCTAGACTGAGGAACCGGAGGATTGACATATATAGAATAGAAAGCAAGCAAAAAGTGTAAAGCACAGTATACTGAATATGCATGTATGTCAATACGTAGGGACACAAGAAGACAAAGACAGACAGTGTAGTTACGCATTTTAATAAGTTTTATGAATAATCAACTGGTTCAATCATCTATACGTTAAAAGGAACGGGTGCATGTATTGGCCGAGTTTCATTGTAGTTAATCACAAAGGGGAAAAAAGACGCACTTTCTTCTCCTCTTCGCCTTCTTAAAAAAAGACATGTAGACATCGTGCAAACCACCGTGATCAGGATACAGAGAAATAGATTCAATTGAATTTCTCGGAACAGTGGTTTTATAAAATAATCGAGAAATATTCGGCAGATCCCACGTACTTGGAAATCAACTTTATGCGAAGCATGCGGAGGAAAGGCGACCATGTTGCAATTTTTGTTTTCTGAATGACACGCCATAAAATGACGCTAAATAGAAAATATTTCACGCACAGACATATGTTGAAGAGTTGCAGATGTTTATACAACCAGTTCTCCACTTGCACATTGATGTCAGCTGGAAATGTGTTTAAGCAACACCAGAAGCTGAGATGAAGCGCTGATGCTCGCGAACATGCTGGCCCTTGACACTGCCATTTAAATCACTTTCAGCACATGGAACCTCACCCCAATTGGCGTTTACCTGACGTGACGGCTGTATGAAAGCAGTACTTATGTAATGTTCATATAATTGGGTAGGCAGCATTGCAACCACTATTGTGTTTCATGAAGATTAGCGTCTATTTGAAGAGTAGTTCCGAGACCTGGCGTAGCTTTGTGGTAGAATGCGTGACTGCCACGCAGAATGCTTGGGTTTGATTCCTGCAGGGACCATGAAATTCATTATTTGCATTCGTCGGGTGGCCAACGCTGCCAATGTCAGGTTTTTATTAACACTGACATTCATTCTATGCCTTCGTTGGGTCGGCGCTACCAATGTCGGGTATAGCTTAACGCTCGCGCGTTAAAGTTGCACATGTGTGTTTTTGTCGCACCTGGAAAGATAATAAGAGTCAATCACCTGTGGCACATACCCGCTTACCAGCGGCACATACCCGCCCGTTAGTATCTGCCATGGTCTGACGGGAAGTGTTTGACGGTGTACGCGACGGGATTGTGACATTATTCATGTCTTGACCAGCGCGTCATATTCGTCAAACCATCTTACCCTCACATGCTGATTTTGGTTCACGCCAAGTTAAGGGGTGACCACGAGCGCATCCAAGCATAAGCGGCAATAAACATAGATAGATAGATAGATAGATAGATAGATAGATAGATAGATAGATAGATAGATAGATAGATAGATAGATAGATAGATAGATAGATACGCTCGAAGTCACTGAAGTTTGCTAAGAAATGCTTCACATTTAAAATTCTGTGAATTTGATGTACAATGTGCGAGGTCGTGAGCACTGCATGGTGTGTTATTCACACATACTCACCTGCTCGTAGATGCGGTATGTGGTACTGCGCTGCAGAATGCTCGTAATTGACCCAATTGGTAAAAATATGTATTCTTTGTCGGGGGCGAGAGCCAACGGAAGGGCACTAACCTGCTTATCACCCAGCTTTACAATCGCCCCAGGCTCAATGGTTTCTATAATGAGCTGTGTTCTGCCGGTGGAAAAAGTGACTCGAATAATAAATTCGTATGTTTGTACATAACATAACGCACAACTTGGCAAGCGGGTCTTCAATAATAACGAATGGGATTGCGGAGCGCCAAATACGAGATTAAAGAGGAAGAAGCAGACACGAACTTGTTATGAATACGTTTGCATGATTGTAATCCATGGAATCAGACTCAGCATACACACCGTCTTGGTCATCCAAGACTAATTGAGGCGCTTCAACGTTTTTGTGTCTTTCATGGGGACATCGGTGACATCGAACCTTTTATGTGGCGGTGCCCGCATTTTGAAAGGTAGAGGGCAGCGATGGTGTGCGGCTTGCAAAAAGGCTGTCACAGGCACGGGACACTTGAAGATTTCCTTTTTCCTGAAAAGCCCATAGCAACGGTAAGGAGCGTGCAACGCATTCTTGGTGCTTTCTTAAAGTGAGACCCTGTGCTGTGTGATGTTTGTTGATAGACCATTACAACTTAGGAGATGCTCAAGTAGACCAAGTGGCGGCCATTTAGGTAAAGCTAACTTCATCTGTTGCAACAACACAGCCACCACCACCACCAATACGCAGCTCATTCTGGAAATCACTGAGCCTTAAGAGACTGCAAAAGTGTGTAAGAAGTGCCTTAGTGTCCCTTTGCTCTCAATATCAGAAAATCAATTTTTCCTGTGGTGGTTTTGTTTACTTTGTGACTGTTGTCATTTTTGTTCACTGCTCATGCGTTATTAATCCATAATGTGTCTGTACATAAACTTCTTCAGTGGTACCCTATATTTAGCTGAAATTTCTGGCTGGGTTAATCTCACTCTGCTTCACGCCTCTATTTTTTTGTTGTGCAACCATGCTCAAGTATACCAACTATTGCTTCCCCAAATCAACTGCAATACTTACCATGAAAATTTTTTCTCTTGTTTTCTGTCACTTATGATGTTGATGTTGCTAATACTTTGTTCACTGTGCTTTGTTTGCCCTCATGACTATGCATATAGAAAAATAATGTTTTCTGACGACAAAACGCAACAGATCCCTCCAAACATGCACAATTAGTATGAATAGCTGGAAATGCAGACTGTTTAAATGATTGGGCTTTGACAGTCGTGCTTGTAGATGCTGTAAGCTTGTGCCCTGGCTTTCCAAAGTGTGAAGGAAAGTTATAATATTTTTAATGCATTATTTTTCGTCATGTTATACCTCTGTTATCCTGTGCGTTGCAATCACTCCTTTTGTTAACAGTCACAACGAATGTTACAAAGGTACTGAAGGCTTTCTATATAGGGGACACAATGAAGACAGCTGTTTGTTGTTGTTGCTGTTGTACTTGCCCATATTTGTGCCTTTAGGTAGCAGCAACAGTGAAAAATATCATGGTGAGATCACATAGGTTGCTTTGAACAACGACATTAAAAATGTGTGGGTTTTCACACCGCCGTTCATGCATCATCGTCAAAGCTGGGTCTCCTATATGACCGCCAGCTGCGCATGAAGTCAGTGCCGCATCAATAGTCTTACAAACTAAATATATAGGCAAACAAAAATTGGAAAGTGGCCGTTTGCGCCCGCAGGTGCATTGCAATACGATCTCTACAGGCTGCGAAAACTGATACATCTTAAATGTATCCTAAGAGTTGCCCTTAATCACAGTGAACCCTACAGAGATGTAAAAATAAACACAGTTCACTTGAAATACTTCCTCGAAACTTTGTGCGTATACCATCGAGGAGTCAACTTAACGAATCCTCATCATGGCGTGAAACTTCCAAGCAGCTAGCGTTACCCAAATGTGGAACAGAGTTTCGAAATTGTCAAATCAGGTGCACCTTGTGAAAGGGAAGAAAAAAAACTTGATTGCGTTAACTCAGACCTAGAATCAACCAGAACTGCTTCCATAATCTCGTTTCGCAGCCTTAAAAAGCAGAAATAAAGCACGAGTGGTAGAATTTGAAGTAAATCTAATCAACATCGTACGTAGAATGTAGCAACCTTCCACCGCTATTTTGTGCACTCAATGCAATGAGCTCCCGCCCGTTCGAATGAGCGCTAGTGAAATTTCAAAGTACATTTTAACCTGCTTCTGAGCAGATGTACCACATTTACGGGTGGTGAAATTGTGAGCTTTTGAGGCATTATTGACGTCTGAGCAAGTGCTTTGGAGTTGCCAGCACCACTTTAGCAATATTTAATGCCAGAAAATGGTACGAACGACATCTCTGTGCCATTAGTCTGCTGTTTTTAGGGGCGATTCTCCTTATGGCGTCATCCGTTCGTCTCCCGTTATCTTTTATGACGACCGGTGGCACATACCCTAAATAGTGGTCCTTAGAATGTCCGCTGGATGGCGGTACTTGTATATTATGAACAAATGATGAAAAGATGGGAGATGGCGGTACTTGAAGTGTTCACTAGATAGACGGACAGACGGACGGACATACAGATGGACGGACGGACTGATGAACGCATGGACAGACAGACAGACAGACAGATGGACGGACGGATGGATGGACGGATGGATGAACAGACGGACGGACGGACGGATGCATGGATGGACAGACAGAGGGACGGCCGCATGAACAGACACACGGACGGACAAACAGACGCACCGACGATCACTCAAATAGACAGACGTGCTGACGGACGCACGGACAGACGCATGGACGAACGGAAGCAAGAACGAATGGACGTACGAACTGAAGAACGCTTCGCCCCACCAATCATCATTCACTTTATAAATATGCTGGGAATATTTATCAGTTTTGTCTTTGTTTTAATATTTTTGACACCGATCTGAATTAAGCCAGCTGTTCCGTTCTGTTGAAAATCACAAGTGATCCCAACGCTTCCACGCAGCTTCGACTGAACGCTTCAATGGCGTGATTTATTCGAGATAACTTGATTGTACATTTCTTTCATCGTAATTCGGGAGAATTACCTTTGAAGGGACACTATAGCGACAAAATTACTAGGTTTGGATTGACAAGCTGTACTCTGAGGACACTAGTAACATATGGTTTAAATAGTAAGCTAATTATGAGCCGGGAAAATGAGGGTAGAACTTTCGTAATTAAATTTTGCACGAGAGTGTGAATGCGTGATATAAGAAAGTTCAATATGTATTTCAGGTATTCTCGCGGCGTTAGCTCGAAAAAAATTTCTGTACCTTCATATTCTAAGTCTGTGGCACGCACAGAATTATATTGTTTTCATCTTTACCGATTGGAAGCTATAAAGGGCCGAGTAAACGTCTTCGAAACTTCTGACGTGACAGAATTTCGGGCAAAAATCTCAAGAAGGCGCCGCCACCATCCTTTTCTTTTCACGCGTTTTCTCGGTCACTAAGCGTCGTGTCGGGTAAGAGTGGTGTTTTCGGGATTGTGAAATTGTATTTCTCAAATACGCGAAAAATTTCTTTGCTCTGTAGTGTCCATTAAGGCCTGTCCTAATGTAATAAACATCGGATACGGTAATGTAACGTTGTATTGTACGTCTTTATGAATGAGGCACGAAAGCACTGCCACTTTAATTTATTCACACTTGGCACCACGTACCATAAAAGGGGTAAAGCCGCTTAACCATAAGTTTTCTTGCAGATATTGCGTTATGTTCCCTCAGCGCATGTTCTTACCGCGGCGCTGAACATTAGGCTGCCTACTAGGGTCTTCTAGGACTTTCTGTTGTGTAATTTATGTGTTTATGCACGTGCGCATTACACGTACGTCTTGGTTTAAAGCCTCTGCCAATACTTGATATACTTCGATTCATTTCAGGAAATATTAAGCGTGCCACTTAGTTCTGGACACAATGATTATGGTGACAAATCTCGTTCTGAGATTATTCCTAAATTGGTGTGGCGAAACACTTAGGAAGTTTTTGAAAGAACGCTGCAATAGGCCAAAGCTGACTCTTACCGTATATTGTCACGTGATCGTGACGTTGACGATTGCAAGAGACTGTATGTTTGAGATGAAACTCTTTACTTGGCCGAACTTCCGGTCGGTAAATGTGAAGTCATATTACAGTGATGTAGCGATCCACATAGCCAGCGCCAGCAAGAATAGA
This sequence comes from Rhipicephalus annulatus, assembly GCA_013436015.1. Lineage (NCBI taxonomy): Eukaryota > Metazoa > Arthropoda > Arachnida > Ixodida > Ixodidae > Rhipicephalus > Rhipicephalus annulatus. Next base: position 284,584 of record WOVY01001968.1, on the reverse strand, counting down.
TCAGGAGAGAAAGAAGACGAGACCAGACTGGAATGGCTCAATAAACCGATGCATTTTTGATTACATTGTCACTGTTTTGATTTATTCAGGCAAAGCATACTAGCACCGCCTCTTGAAAGACTGGGCTTGCAATTATCACAACCTGATCTTTCATTTGGAGCTTTTGCACTGGGTTTCAGCCACAGGGATGTTTTATTCGCCGTTCAGGAATACATCACTGTGACTAAACAATTTTCTTGCTAAATTGCGGTCTCACTATTTTTCTTTATTTTTTTCTGCGAATTTGCAATTGGCATTTCAAATCAAAATTTTATTACATAAGATTTGTAGGAATGACGCAATGCTGAAAGTATCGGGCAAATTCACCTTATAATTGTCAAATCTCCTCCTTTGGGTACGAGCCATTTGCACAGGAAAACAACAACAACAACAAACCCATGCAGTCGTGTTGTCTGCACGAAAACTTTACATTGGCGTAGTCGAGGCCAGAACCCTGCAAATGAAGATCAAGTGCGACTTCACTCGTCGTCAAGAGCGACCCCTCATCGTGGACTTCCAAGCAGAGGGCCAGAGATACGTGGAGTGGCAGGTAGCCGCTACAACTCCGAGCCTTCTGGAGACGATCGCCCATATCGCTCGAGCTACTGCGGATGACATCATCGCTCAAGGTAGCGTGTCTGTGAACACAGCCCTTGACGATTTGGCGTCTCATTTGGTAACAGCTCCTCCGGCACGTACTTTTCGAACACCAAGAAGCCTCTCTGATACTAGCAGTGAAGGTGCCCTTAACGCTATACTTGAAATACAGAAGCTATATAGGGCACAACAGCAGCAGTTTTTACAACTTCTTGTGTCAGTTGCAAATGTAAGAGACAAGAAAGAATTTTCTGTTCGACCGGACATGTTTGACGGTAGTTCAAGCGCTGATGCGTGGCTCGATTTCTATGCATTTGCGTGCACCAGAAACCAGTGGAGGAGCGATGAAGACCACGTACGTAATATGAAGCTTTTCTTCTGCGGACATGCGCAGAAGTTATTTGAATTAAAAATAACTTCTCATGGAAACATTTCTTGGGCCGCATGAAGGAAAAGCTTTGCAAGTGCTTTGAAGACGAACCATATAGAGCATTGGGATAATGCCATTGCTTACAGACAGAGATGCACAAATATCAAGAAATACGTTCTCCCCGCAGGGGCGCCTGCGCAAGTAGGCGTTTGGTGTGTAGCGACACCACGGACCCGAGCTAACGGGGGAGTTTCGGCTCCCTCCCACGCCTAGCCGTGCGTGGCTTTGCCGCGTCCGGGGAAAGGGGATCCTGGGGGTTGAGCCAATGCTGGGTGATTGGACCTTTAAGGCCCCCCGGCAGAGGCAACACACCCCTTTGGCCCCGGCTTCACGTAGACGGCACCCCTGGGCTGACCCACCCAGGGGAAATCGGCAGTCGCCTTTTCCTATCTCTCTCTTCCTTACATCTTAGTCTTTTCTCGTCTTTAAATCTATCCTGTCTTCTTCTCTCTTCCATTTACTTCCGATTTTTCCTGGCGGCAAGGGTTAACCTTGTGTAATTACTCAACCTTGAGTAGTTATATTTGGTTATAGTGGCAATGCACGGCTGGCGTCTGCAGCCTTATGCTATTAAGTGCTTCAGCGTCCCCTGGTTGGACTGCATGGTGGGTGGTCGCCATTGCTGCCGAAAAAAAGTACACTACTATGGGAACACCTGCATTTCCCCGTCTACTAGATCGTCCTCCACCTAAGAGGGGACGCACCGATGACATCTCAATTTTCAGCCAACCCAGACAATGTTTTCCCAAATTCCATGTTGTGCACAGCGAAAAGCCAACAAAACAAGCCAGAGCCATATCTCCATTTCTCGTTGCTAAATCTCTGACTGAGCTCTTTGGCCCAGGATACAAGGTAACAAAGATGGCTAGCGGAGATCTTCTCCTTGAGCTACCAGAAAAACACCACTATGAAAAACTTTGCAGTCTCAAAACATTCGGTAATATCCCAGTATCTGTTTCACCCCATAGATCAATGAACACCTCACGCGGAGTTGTTTCAGAAGCAGACCTTCTTGAAATGTCTGAACAGGAACTGCTTGAAGGGTGGAAAGAGCAAAATGTCACGGATGTGAAACGAATCGTCATCAGACGCGACAACAAAGAAATACCTACCAAACATATAATACTTTTGCATCTAGCACACTGCCTTCATCTATAGACACAGGCTACATCAAACTCTCTGTCCGTCCCTAAATTCCCAATCCAAGACGATGTTATAAATGTCAACGATTTGGTCATGGCTCGCAGAACTGCCGAGGTCAGGAAACTTGTGCAAGATGTGGTAGCCACGGCCACCCATCTGATAACTGTGTTACTACGCCTCACTGCGTGAATTGTGACGGAGAACACGCCGCGTATTCGCGTTCGTGTCCTAACTGGAAGAAAGAAAAAGAAATAATCACTCTTAAAGTCAAAGAAAACATCACATTCAAAGAAGCAAGACGAAGAGTGTCGCCATTTTATGGCACAACATATGCTGATGCGGCGCGTCAGGGGGCAACGCCGCACCAGCCCTCGCCACCCCTTCGGCCTGCGCAGAGCGAGCCGTCGGCTGTGGCACCTGCCCCCAAGGCGGCTGTAGCCCAGGCTACACCGCCTACTCCCAAACAGAGACCGGAGACTCCAGAGTCTTCGGGTCTCAAGGCCTTCCCTCACCAGGCGAGGCCCAAAATCCAAACTAACAGCCCGCACGTGCGGGCATCCAGTGCCTCCGAGGAGGCAATGGATACGTCGGCACCCTTGGTGCCGAAAGAGCGGCGTGGCTCCTTGGAGCGCGCCAAGAAAACAAAAAAGCAAATAACAGGGCCTGGTGACGGCCCGGTTAAGTGAACTCAAACTCCCCGTCTAAACAGCCACTCGCTTTTGGTACACACAGCATTATTTTACATTCACCATGAACACTCAAATTATACAATGGAACGTCAGGGGCCTTCTCAGAAACCTTGACGACATCCAAGAACTCCTACACGAACACTCACCAAAAGTGCTGTGTGTACAAGAAACACACCTTAATTCAAAACACACAAATTTCCTTCGCAAATACGTTATTTTTCGAAAGGACCGTGATGATGCCAAGACATCATCCGGAGGTGTTGCCATCATAGTGAATCAAGGAATTGCATGCACACACTTACAACTCCAAACATCCCTTGAGGCAGTGGCTGTTCGAGCGGTTCTTTTTGATAAACTGATCACAATCTGCACTATCTACATTCCTCCTAGCTATCAGCTGCAGAAAAGTGATTTACACTCTCTAATTGATGAACTTCCGGAGCCTTATGTTCTCCTTGGAGACTTTAACGCGCATAGTAGGCTATGGGGTGACTCTCGGTATGACGCGCGAGGTCGACTGATTGAACAGTTCCTTCTCCCGTCGAGCGCGTGCCTCCTGAATCGAAAAGAACCAACCTATTATAATATCGCCAATAACACCTACTCCTCCATAGACCTAAGCATAGCATCTCCATCTCTCATCCCTCTACTCCAGTGGAATGTCGTCAGTAATCTGTACGGAAGTGACCACTTCCCCGTAGTCTTGAGCACAACTACAGTAACCGAGTGCCCACCACGTGTTTCCAAGTGGCTAATAAACAGAGCCGACTGGGAACAGTTTTATACTATCGCTAGTCTAGGTTGGAATGACATCTGTACTTCGAACATTGATGTTGCTGTGAACTACTTCACAGCGTTTTTGATTGATGCTGCTACGAAATGCATCCCACAATCAAATGGACAACCTGGAAAACGACGTGTGCCATGGTGGAACTCTGAATGCCGAAACGCGCGCAAACAGCAAAACAGAGCTTGGAGGCTGCTTCGGAACTCACCGACAGCCGAAAATCTTGAAACCTTCAAGAAAATAAAGTCTCAAGGCAGGAGAACGCGTCGGCAGGCCAGAAGAGAAAGCTGGCAGAAGTTTTTATCAGGGGTTAATTCATACACACAGGAGGCTAAAGTCTGGAACATGGTCGGTAGGATAGCAGGAAAACAAGTACACACACTTCCCCTCGTAAACACTCAGGGTGATACTTTGGAAGATCAGGCAAACTTCCTCGGTGCACACTTCGAACAGGTATCCAGCTCGTGCCACTATACTGACACTTTCCAAAAATACAGAACAAGAATAGAAAAGCAGAAACTCAAACACAAATCCACTAGATACGAGGCATATAACCAAGCTTTCAGTCTAGCTGAGCTCCAAAAATCTCTAAACTCCTGCAGTACTTCCGCCCCAGGTTCAGACCGTATGATGTATGAAATGTTAAAAAACCTATCAAACGAAACCCGAAAAACCTTACTTTGTTTGTACAATGCTATTTGGTCTTCTGGCACTATTCCTACCTCCTGGAAAGAGGCGATTGTTATTCCCATTTCGAAAGAAGGCAAGGACCCATCTTTAGCTTCGAGTTACAGGCCGATTGCACTTACAAGCTGCTTGTGCAAAGTCTTCGAAAAAATGATAAACGGCCGACTTGTACACTTTCTTGAAACAAACAATTTGCTCGACCCATTTCAGTGCGGGTTTCGAGAGAGTAGATCCACGACAGACCACCTTGTTCGTATCGAGGCACAGATCAGAGACACTTTCGTTCATAAACAATATTTTCTCTCTGTATTCCTCGATATCGAAAAGGCTTATGATACAACATGGCGTTTCGGAATTCTAAGAGACCTGTCCCACCTTGGCGTACGCGGAAGAATGTTTCACATAATCGAAAGTTACCTGTCAAACCGGACATTCCGTGTCCGAGTAGGCACGGTTCTTTCCCAAACTTTCGTTCAGGAAACAGGCGTGCCACAAGGTGGTGTACTTAGCTGCACACTTTTTCTCATCAAGATGAATTCCTTGCACTTGTCCATCCCTCGCAATATGTTCTATTGTACATATGTCAACGACGTTCAGCTTGGCTTCAAGTCATGCAACTTGGCCATGTGTGAGCGGCAGGTTCAGCTTGGTTTAAATAAGGTCTCCAAATGGGCAGATGAAAACGAATTTCGACTTAACCCACAAAAAAGCACGTGTGTCTTGTTCTCTCGAAAGAGAGGCATGCACTCGAAACCCGACATTCAACTGAACGGGCAACAACTGTCCGTCAAAGCCGAGCATAAATTCTTAGGCTTAATCTTGGACAACAAGTTGACCTACGTACCCCACATAAAGTATTTAAAAACAAAATGTTTAAAAGCCATGAATGTTATAAAAGTGTCGTCACGTACTACGTGGGGTAGTGACAGGAAATGCCTCATGAACCTGTATAGAAGCCTTATTCGCACCCGCTTAGATTATGGGGCCATTGTTTATCAGTCAGCGACTCAAAGTGCTTTGAAGATGCTGGATCCCGTGCACCATTCGGGCGTCCGCCTTTCTACGGGTGCTTTTCGCACCAGCCCCGTAGAAAGCCTTTACGTTGAGTCAAATGAGTGGTCCCTTCATCTGCAAAGAACCTACATGTCCTTTGTATATTTCCTTAAGGTGAAAGCAGACAAGAGGCACCCCTCATACTCTACTATTAATGACTTATCGAGCTCCATTCTTTTTCAAAACAGGCCTTCAATGAGGCAGCCCTTCTCAGTTCGCCTGAAGGGTCTAGCTGAGGACACTGGAGTGTCACTCGAACACAGTTTAATGGCTCCTGTTGCATACCCGCCACCGTGGCAGTGGCAGACTATAGATTGCGATGTGTCTTTTTTAGAAGTTACAAAACATGCGCCTATTGCCCATATTCGAACATACTTCTTGGAACTTCAACACAAATACACACGTCCTGAGTTTTTTACAGATGCCTCTAAGTCTAACTCTTCTGTGTCCTACGCTGCTGTTGGCCCTTCCTTTTCGGATGCTGGCCCTCTACATCCAGGCACAAGTATCTTCACAGCGGAAGCTTACGCGATACTTGTGGCAGCTAAACACATCAAACAATCACAAATACAAAAAGCAGTAATTTATACAGACTCCCTCAGTGTGGTAACGGCTCTGCACAGTCTTAAAAAACAAAACAAACCCTGTCCTCGTTTCACTTTACTCCATTTTATGCACCCTCTACACACTCAACAGACATGTTGTTGTGTGCTGGGTGCCAGGGCACCGTGAGATTCAAGGCAACGTGATGGCGGATCAGCTTGCTGCATCCGCCCACGAAAGCACCGCCGTTACACCGACATCAATCCCGGCCCTTGATCTTAAGCCGTCTCTCAAACGAAAACTCAGGGACTACTGGCAGAGCAAGTGGGATACACACACACAAAACAAACTACACGTTATCAAGCCACACCTTGGCCATTGGCCACCAGTATCAAAATCGCGTCTAACAGAGGTAACACTAACAAGACTCAGGATAGGACACACATACACGACACACACACACCTTTTGTCTGGTGGCAATCCACCATTGTGTGACAGATGTGGTGAATACTTAACCGTCCTTCACATGTTAATTCAGTGTAAACACTTAGAAACTCTTAGAAAACAACATTTTCCAATACTCTACCGACAACATATACCTTTACACCCTGCAATGTTTGTCGGTAGAGAACCACTTTTTAGTCATAATTCATTGTTAGCGTTTTTAAAAGAAATTCACAGCTTTCATGTCATATACCCGGGCATACCGTAGCATGACCTCTCCAGAGAGGTTTTTGCTGCGGTGGCTACACAAAAAAGCACATGCCTCACGGCCCTTGGACGCAAGGGTTTGAACGAGTGAGGCATTTGTGCTATTGCCATACATATCCACCATCGTCTTTTATTATCACCAACTTTTGTGATCTGTTCACATCACACACACCTTTCACGGCATGGTCATGATTTTATTACTTGTATGTTTTTTCTGCCTTACTGCGAGGAATTTTATGGCCCTTATACAGCCGCTTATCACAATCATTGTCCATATTTTTAGTAAGATGAAATGGCGCTCTTTGGCCGTGAATCGGCCCTTGCGCCATAAAACATCAAACATCATCAAGAAATACGTTCTCGAAAAGTGGCGCTTACTTCTTACTGCTGACCCATCATTGGCGGACTCCTCTCAATCGCTCTGGTGATACGTAGCATGAAAAAGTACTATCAAAAACAGATGTCAGTGAGATCAATCGCCTCTACGGACTAGCTACTCTCAGCACTGAAATATGTCACAGCACTTAAATACAAGACACCTGATGAAGGGAAGCGGCGATGGCGTAGTGGTTAGAGCATCCGCCTCGCATGCAAGAGGTCCGTGGTTCAAATCCCGGTGCCGCGCAGTTCCCAATCGGATTAAAAAAAATCCGCGTATTGATGGTACTGCACTTAGAGGCCTGGGGTGCGGCCTCACAGGTAACCACCACCGGGAACGCACTCCCTCACCAGAGAAGGACTGGCGACCCTGGTGCAGTATCTGGCCACTACCTCCCACATGCATACGTCAAATAACTCGCGGCCCTCAGTCCCCAGCAGCTGCGAAGCAACTGCCCACGGCGGCGGTCAGATCTGCAACGCAGCAGAGGGTGCTAAGAATCTCTGGATCCGGACAGGCCGCCTTTGGAACCTGAACTTGGCAATGTTTCACGCTAGAACCTTATCTAGTGAGGGAAATCTAGCTGCACTATTCGAGGAGCTAGAAGGTGTTAAATGGGATATAATAGTGCTCAGTGAGGTTAGGAGGACAGATGAGGCCTATACGGTGCTACAGAATGGGCACGTCCTTTGCTATCGGGGCTTGGCAGACAGAAGAGAACTGGGAGTGGGGCTCCTAATTCACAGAAACATAGATGGCAACATAGAGGAATACTATAGCATTAATGAAAGGGTGGTAGGTATCGTAATTAAACTGAATAAAAGATACAAGATGAAGGTAGTACAGGCTTACGCGCCTACATAGAGCCATGATGACGCTTCAGTTGAAAGCTTCTATGAAGACGTGGAATCGGCAATGAGTAAGGTAAAAACACAGTATGCTATAGTGATGGGCGACTTTAATGCAAAGGTAGGAAAGAAGCAGGCTGGAGACCAGGCAGTAGGAGATTATGGCATCGGTACTATAAACGCCAGAGGAGAGCTACTAGTAGAATTCGCAGAACGCAATACTTTATGGATTTTGAATACCCTCTACCGAAAACGAGAAAACTGCAAGTGGACATGGTTTCGCCCCAATGGCGAAAATAAGAATGAAATAGACTTTATAATGAGTGCACACCCAGGAATCGTGCAGGATGTGGAAGTGGTTGGCAAGGTACGATGCAGTGACCATAGAATGGTACGGTCTCGAATTCACCTAGACTTGAAGAAGGAACGACAGAAACTGATACGCAAGAAGCCAATCAATGAGCTAGAACTGATAGGAAAAGTACAGGAATTCAGAGTGTCACTGCAGAATCGGTACTCGGCTCTTAGTGAGGAAAGCAACCTTAGCGTAGATACAATGAATGATAATCTGACGAGTATCATTACGGAGTGTGCAGTGGAAGTTGGAGGCAGGGTAGTTAGACAGACCACTGGCAAGCTTTTTCAGGAAACGAAGAACCTAATTAAGAAGCGTCAAATTATGAAAGTGTCAAGTACAACAGACAAAATAGAACTGGCAGAGCTTTCGAAGTTGATTAATAGTCGTAAGGTATGCGATGTAAGAAGGTATAACGTGGAGAGAATTGAACATGCTCTGAAAAACGGAGGAAGCGTCAAAGCAGTGAAGAGAAAACTTGGGATAGGCAAAAGTCGGATGTATGCACTAAGGGACAAAGAAGGCAAAATAACTACCAATATGGATAGGATAGTTAAAATAGCGGAGGAGTTTTACAGAGATCTGTACAGTAGCCGAAACAACCACGACCTTAATAGTATAAGAACTAGCAGTAACCCAGATGACACCCCACCAGTAATAATAGAAGAAGTCAGAAAAGCTTTGGAGAGCATGCAAAGAGGCAAAGCTGCTGGTGAGGATTAGGTAACATCAGATCTGCTGAAAGATGGAGGACAGATTGTGTTAGAAAAACTCGCTACCCTGTTTACGAGGTGTCTCCTGACGGGAAGAGTACCAGAGTCTTAGAAGAACGCTAACATCATCTTAATACATAAGAAAGGAGATGACAAGGACTTGAAGAATGACAGGCCGATCAGCTAGCTCTCTGTAGTATACAAGCTATTTATAAAGGTAATTGCTAACAGAGTAAAGAAAACATTAGAATTCAATCAACCAAAGAAACAAGCAGGAATTTGAACAGGCTACTCAACAATTGACCACATTCATACTATCCATCAGGTAATAGAGAAATGCTCAGAATATAACTAACCACTATACATAGCCTTCATAGATTACGAGAAGGCGTTTGATTCAGTAGAAATATCAGCCGCCATGCAGGCACTGCGGAATCAGGGCGTCGATGAAGTATATATAAACATTCTGGAAGAAATCTTCAGGGGATTAACTGCTACCATAGTGCTTCATAAAGAAAGCAACAGAATACCAATCAAGAAGGGTGTAAGGCAGGGGGACACAATCTCCCCAATGCTATTTACCGCGTGCTTACAGGAGGCTTTCAGAAGCCTAGAATGGGAACAGTTAGGGATAAGAGTTAATGGAGAATACCTTAGTAACCTGCGCTTCGCCGATGACACTGCATTGCTGAGTAACTCAGGGGACGAATTGCAACTCATGATTACGGAGTTAGACAACGAGAGGTCTTAAAATAACCTACAGAAAACGAAAGTAATGTAGAATAACCTCGGAAAAGAGCAGCGCTTCGAGATAGGTAATAGTGCACTTGAATAACTGCAGAGCCGAACCACGAGATTGAAGTAACTAGAAGAATAAGAATGGGGTGGAGCACATTCGGCAAGCACTCTCAAATGATGACAGGTAGATTGCCACTATCCCTCAAGAGGAAGGTATATAACAGCTGTATCTTGCCGGTACTTAGCTACGGAGCAGGAACCTGGAGACTTACAAAGAGGGTTCAGCTTAAATTGAGGACGACAAAGCGAGCAATGGAAAGAAAATGGTAGGTGTAACCTTACGAGACAAGAAGAGAGCAGAGTGGATTAGGGGACAAACGGGGGTTAAGGATATCATAGTTGAAATAAAGAAGCGGAAATGGATATGGGCCGGGCATGTAGCGCGTAGACAGGATAACCGCTGGTCATTAAGGGTAACTAACTGGATTCCCAGAGAAGGGAAGCGGGTTAGGGGGAGACAGAAGGTTAGGTGGGCAGATGATATTAAGAAGTTTGCGGGTATAAATTGACAGGAGCAAGCACAGGACCGGGTTAACTGGTGGAACATGGGAGAGGCCTTTGTTCTGCAGTGGACGTAGTCAAGTGGATGATGATGATGATGATGATGATGATGATGATGATAATGTCGGCAGAGATAATTGCTATGGCAATAACACCCCACAGCTAAAGAAACTTACACTATCGAAGAAACAGTCTTTCTGATGAAGACTGGAATTCTGGGTGTCCAGATGCTAGTGAATAGTCGCAAATTGTTAGTTTTGATTGACACTGGTGCCTCTGTTAGTTTAATTAACGAGAACCTAGTGAACGCTTGAGCAATTGTACTTGGGAAAACCATTCGTGTGTGCAGCTATGATGGTTCTTGTCGAGAGTATCACAGATGGGTGGAAGTATGTCTGGAGTATGAAGACGAGAAGCTCAGAGTTAAAGCGCATGTAATGCCCGATGTCAATTTCGACTTTCTTACATCAAGACCTGATATGACACGCATGAAGATTAACATAATTTGGTATGACGAAGTTATCATCGGAAAGGAGTGCGCTGAAGCAAATATCGCCCACAAGGCTTACCTTATCGTAGGCCGGCTACCAGAGAATATGTACCATTGATGTTTCCCGAGCTTTTGTGAGTTGGTGCATACCCAGAAGCCACGAGAGCCATTAAGGTACCGTCTATTCCTAAGCAACACCATTGTAAAGAAAAAAACCATAAAATCTCAGTCATTACAAGAAAGTCTGGTTAAAAAATGAGCTCCACTCAATGTTAGAGGCGGGAATCATCAGGCCTTCAACCTCATCTCTTTCTTCACCTATTACAATTATTCTGAAAGAAGAGGGTTCATGTCGCCAGTGTACAGATTATGAGCACATTAATAAACAAACCGATCTTTTTTCATACCCAATGCCACAAATTGATGAGATCATTGAAAAAACCGGAGATGTCAGTGTTTTTCCGCATTGACCTATGGAAAAGTTAAAAGAAGATGCAAAAATATACCGCATTCGTCACCCCTTTCGACATCTACGAATAAAAAAGACTACCCTTTGATGGAATAACTCTGGATCATGGTTCCAAAAGATGACGAATGACATACTTAGGGACTTCACCAGAATATTCTGTAACGTATACGTGTACGATAATATCATATACACGCAAATGTAAGAAGATTACGAAGAGCAGCTATAAAAGGTCTTCGAAGCACTGAGCACCGCTGGACTTTACATCAACATAAAAAAAAGCGAGTTCTTCTGCTGAAAAGTAGTGATTCTGGGAAGAGCTTTTGAAGGGCGAACCAAAGGCACTAAAGAGGAGAGCGTCCAGCGCATTAAGAAGCTTACAAAACCTCATGACATACACTCCTTAAGAGTGTTTCTTGGTCTCATTAGCAGTTTTCGTGCATTTATAAAGGACTATGATAAAAAAACGTAATTTTTGACCGCATTAATTCAGAAAGGCGTTCCATTCGTCTGGTCCGACGATTGTCAAGAGAGCTACCTGGAACTTGTTCGAGCCATTTCATCTTACCCTGTACTAGCCCTGCTCGACTTTGATCTTCCGTTTGAAGTATATACAGATGCATTGGATGGATGGATGCTATGAGCGTCCCCTTTATAACGGGGTGGTGACAAGTATGCCACCAGGCTCGACAAAAAAAAAAACCTTTTTTCTTTTTTGATGTTGGCCTAATGCCTCTACTTCGATAAATTCTATCGTAATGGAAAAAAAGGAAAATTTTCAGCTTTAGTTCTCTGCCATTTACGGCACACTGTCCATATTTTATTTTTCCAATATTTATTTTTGTTCTTTCTCTCTCATTTTCTGCCACCAATACTCTAACCGTCTCTTACTTATTTCAATCGCGGGTGTGTTCATCTTTCCATTGTTGTCCCTAAAACCCAAGGCTTCCTGTAGGCTCGTGCCCAAACGTACACCTGGGTGGATATCTCCACATTCAATCAGAACATGCTCCACCGTTTCCTTATCTTTCCCGCAGCATGTGCATTGTTCTTCTTCTTTACTGAATCTTGCTTTATAACTACGCGTTCTAAGGCAACCCGATCTCGCTTCAAACAGTAAAGCGCTTCCCCTTGAATTATCGTAAAATGCCTCCCTCCTTATTTCATTTTTGCCCTTTCGGTAGTTACTCAAAGCCGGTTTTTTCTCCATAGCTGCCATCCAGTAAATCCTCTCCGCCTCCCTGACTTTTCCCTTAACGCTCTTTGTTGACATATGGCTTACAATACCAGCCGTATATTTACTAGTGAGTCTTCTAGTTCTTTTTCTCCACTGTGTGTCCACGCTCTTCCTATACAAATAACGGAACACCTTCTCTGCCCATCTACTCTCCTTCATATTTCTTAGCCTTTCTTCGAACCTTATTTTGCTCTGCGCTTCCCTCGCCTCAAAACCTGCCCACCCCATATCGCCCTTTACAGCCTCGTTTGTCGTCTTCCCGTGAGCACCCAACGCGAGGCGTCCCACAGTCCTTTGATTTACATCCATTTCCGATTGCACCTCTGCCCTCATGCACACCACTGAGTTCCCAAAAGTAAGCCCTGGAACCATTACACCCTTCCACAGACCTCGAAGCACCTCATACCTATTGTATCCCCACAACGCTCTGTGCTTCATTATTGCCGCATTCCTCTTTCCTTTTGCTGCCGAGGCTTTTTCCTGTACCTCCATGTATCTATCACTCTCATTTACCCATACTCCAAGGTACTTGTATTCGCTTACCCTCGGTATTTCTTGGCCTTGTATGGACACCGTCTGATCACAGGGATCATTGAATACCATCAATCCACACTTCGTTACACTGAATCCTAGTCCAAGAGCTTCACCTTCCCTTCCGCATATATTCGCCAGCTGCTGTATATCATCTCGACTGTCCGCAAATAAGACGATATCGTCCGCATAAAATAAACCTGGAAGCTTCTGCTCAATCATCATGCCGCCCTGTTTGTGTGACAGATTAAAACCAATGTTGCTACCTTCTAGCGCTTTTTCCATACTCACCATGTACAGCATGAATAACAGCGGGGACAAAGGACATCCTTGTCTCAGACCCTTGCTAACCTCAACGTTCTCTTTGCTACGCATTCCTTCCCACTCTATGCAAACTGTATTTTCTCGGTATATCTCCCTCAAAAGCTGTATACAGTCGTCGCCCATGCCCATTCTTTTCAATATATCCCACAAAATTTCCTGATTAACGTTGTCGTATGCCCCAGTGATGTCTAGAAAAGCCACGTACAAGGGCCTATTCTCTATTTTAGATATTTCTATACACTGAGTGAGAACAAACAGGTTATCGTCTAACCGCCTGTCGACTCGAAATCCATTCTGAAGTTCTCCCAAAATATCGTTATGTTCGGCCCATGTTTCTATTTTCATTTTTACTGCTTGCATCGCCAACCTGTATAGTACCGATGTATTGGTTAGTGGTCTATACGAGCGAATCTTGTCCTTTTCTCCCTTGCCTTTATAGATTAAGTTCATTCTACTTTGTCGCCAACTGTCCGGTATTTGTCCGTCCTTTAAGCTTTTTTCTACTGCTTTTAAAAAGCGCAGTGAAATGCGCCTGCAGCGCATTTCACTGCGCTGCAGGCGCCATCTTGTATCAGCGCTATGAAATTGAGCAATCCGGAAGAGAGCTTAAGGTCACTGACTACTATTCAAGAACGTTCACGACGATGCAGGAGAATTACACGACAACAGAGAAGGAAGCTTTAGCGATCGTAATGGCTTTTAGATACTTCAGAAGTTACCTAGAAGGCAAACATTTTTACCTGTTTGCTGACAACCAGGCGTTGAACTATTTATTGAAACTTGCACAGCCAAAGGGAAGAATAGCTTGACGTGGCAGTGAGATCCAGCAATTCAGTTTTGACATAGTGCATAGACCAGGCCAGAAGCACCAGGACGCTGATGCCTTGTCCCGTCTTCACGTGCCACAAGAAATTCCGGACGGAAGCATCATCTTGCTGAAACTATGAAAGGTCACGCAATACATAAAGAATGGCAGCATATCCACGGGGTGAATGATGGAGAGTGGGGCGAAGCATTCGTCCGTCCATGCGTATGTCTGTGTGACCTTCCATGCGTCTGTTCGTGCGCCCGTCCCTGCGTTCGTTCATGCATCCGCCCCTGCGTCCGTTCATGCGTCCATCCATGCATCTGTCTGTGCGTCCGTTCGTCCATCTATTGAACACTCCAAGTCCCACCATCTCGAATTTTTTATCATATATTTATTCCGCATATAGAAGCACTGCCATTCAGTGGACATTCCAAGGACTAAACGAGAGGTGGCACACGCACACTTTCTTACGGCTTGCGCTTCGGGTCTACTTCCCACCTTCAACCACCTTGAGTTCATGGTATATACTAGTTCACTGTATTCATGGCACTGCGGCCCAATGCTCGCTAAACCTTTCTTAAACCAAGGAGGTTATGCCCAGCGAGTATAACGTAGCAACCTTTTCCTGTGAGATAGTGCTATATGTACATGCCAACGGCTGCTAATGTGAAATGAGAGATAGGAGGATTCAGATTTTAATTTCTTACGGCTTGCGCTTCGTATCTGCTTCCCCCCTTTAACCACCTCGAATTCATTCATGGTATATACTAGTTCATTGTATTCATGGCCCTGCGGCTCAACGCTCGCTAAACCTTTTTAAAACTAAGGAGGTTACACTCAGCGAGTATAATGTAGCAACCCTTTCTTGTCCGATAGTGCTCAATGTACATGCCAATGGCTGCTAATAGAGATCGCAGCGTGCGCGTTGACAAAAAGTCGAATGCTCCTGTCTTTCATTCCCCATTATTAGCCATTGGCATGCATATTGAGCACTATTTTTTATTGTTAAACAGCGCACAGAAGAAATCTCTCACCGGCACCACCTTGGAGGTCAAATGTTATACCTATTTCAGGTATGTGCCACTAGTTGTTACGTACTACGAGGGACGCCGAAGCCACGCCATAAGGAGCCTCGCCCCTAAAACTGCGCAATGGAAAGATGTATGTCCCTGAAACAAAAGTGCCTCAAGGACTGAAGTTATATCACAGCAGTTCCCATTCAAGAGGGAATGGCGGATTTTGGAGGACATACCACAAACTTACTCAGAGATTTACTTGGCAAAATATGAAAGCAGATGTTGCCCATTATGTGAAGACGAGCCATGAGTGCCAAATTCCAAGTCAAAATACAAGGCTCGGGCAAATAGAATGGTATTACCAGAATATTCAACTGTACGATTCGATGTAGTTCACTTTGATTTCGCTGAAGTCAAAAAAAGGGTGAAGGCAGTCTAAAGAATCCAAGCCTTCCTGGTTGCGGTGGATGAGAGCACGTGCTTCGTGGCCGCAAAGCTGGAAGAAAAGACGCGAATTGCGTGACAGCACTGTTGTAGAAAGAAATTTTCCAACACACCACGGTCATCGTTGCCGACAGTGGGCCAGTGTTTAGTAGTCAGAAGCTACGCAACTGGGCCCGCGAAAGGAACATCGTGCTTCGATACGCAGCGCCTTATCATACAGGGGCTAATTCTTTTGCTGAACGCATAATTAGAGAATCAAAAATGTATAAAAAGTTATACCCGGAATTCAAGGGAGCCTTCAAGAGTGCTTTGGAGGCAGCCATACATCGTCATAACAGGAGCTACACCACCGGCATCGGGTGCAGCCCGCAATTCGCTGCGTTTGGTACTGTTCCTTGGTTGCCAGTGGACGCATATCTGAGCTTAGTTGGAAGGATCACACTGATGGAAGGCCTCAAGACCCAACTCAAACAGCAAAAACACAGAAGTACGATGAAAATGCATTTTGATCGTCGCCACAGCACGATGATGTCAGAGATCAACCCTGGTTCCATGATACTAGTTAGAAAAAGATTGGACTCAGAAGCTGCATTCACGAGTTCATACCTTGTTGTTAAAACGGCCAAGCAGGAAGGACTTCTTAAGACACTGGGCCAAGTGGAAGAACAGAGGAAGCGTCTATCGGAAATGTGGTGCCATATTACCAGCGCGGGGGGAATGACAGCCAGCCGGGAGAGTGTAGCAATCCACATCGCTAGCGCCAGCAAGAAGAGATCAGGAGAGAAAGAAGACGAGGCCAGAGAGGAATGACTCAATAAACCGTTGCAGTCGTATTGTCTGCACGAAAACACTACAAGTGATATATACACATTGACACTGATGGTGGTGTAAAGAGCGTCGGCCGTCGATCGTTAATCGACTGACAAGCGGTGATGAGCGTCGGCATTTATGTATGTGACGTCGAAAATTACAGCGTTATTGCTAGCGGCTACGTAAGCAACAGAAGAATCTGTATAGTGCTCGTGTCTTGCGCGCAATCATAAAGTGATCTACTACAAAATTGAAGCTTGTCGATCACTGCAGGCGTGGTGTGCGCTGAGCATTCCTTGCAGTCTTTGTAGGAAAACCCCGAACACAGAAGTGAAATGAGAAACACGCGTGGCAATATTTAACAATGTTAGTCATGTTACGCGGAATTTGCGAAGAAATATTGAAAGCTGTTTATGCGATTTGGAAATTTTCGCAACAGCATAGCTTTTCTGAAAGACCGGCCCGAAAGACCAACTGGTTTCAGGTTTTGAACGTGTCTGCATGAGTGCATCCCCTTCATCATCATTATTATTCATTTTATTTCAAAAGTACTGCCAGCCTCACACATGAGGCCTTAGGCAGGGGTGGGTGATACAAAAAAGCAAACAAATATGAAGATACAACAGGAAAGGAAACACGTCACGTAGAGCTTACACCATGAAGAAATAGTACATCAAAGTAAAACGCCAGTACTTACACAATTGTAGTGGTTTACGCGCACACATACAAAAAAAACTATGATGACAAGCATCTGCTCATACAGAACTAAGAAACAAATATCATATAACGGTTCAAAAATCGCAACATTTCAAAAATACAATGCATTGATATGAAAAAGTGATAAAAAGTGGAACATAAATGGAAGCCTGTTCAGGATACGCAGTGGAAAAATAGAGGGCGAAGCGCAAAGAAAGATCAAAGTCAAGCGGGTTGCTGGCCATCATCATCGTCCAGCTGGCTACGCCCACGGCAAGCAAAATCCTCTCCCATGTTCCACCAATCAGCCTTGTGTTGCGCTTGCTGCGGCCACGCTGTACCACAAGCTTCTTAATCTCATCTGCCAACACAAGTTTCTCGAACTCGCATATTTGCCTTCTCTTAGAATTAAATCAGATAAAGTAACAATCACCAAGTGGCTCTGCTGACTACGTTCCACGTGCCAGCCCATGTCTATCTCTTCTTGACGAGCTATGATATGCTATACACCCCATTGTTTCCTGACTCGCTCTCCACGTGTCTTTAGGTTTTACCTATGAGTATCCTTTCCATTGCTGACTGCATAGTTTTCAATTTAAGGTAAACCCTTTTTGTAAGGTTCCACGTTACCGTTCCGTAGATAAGTACCGGCAAGACGCTGCTGTTAAATACCTCCCCCTTGAGGGATAGTAGTAGACTACCATTCATGAATTGAGAATGGCTCCCGAATATGCTCAATTCTATCCTTATTCTTCTAGTTATCTGGCGCTCATGGTTTGGATCCGTGGTTACTATCTGTCCTAAGAAGACAGTATTCTGTAAAATTTCCAGTATGTCGTCACATATCGCAAAGAGCCATTCTCTGCTGAAGCTGTTGAACAATACTTTAGTTTCGTGCATATCAATCTTTTAATCTTCAAACCTACTCTTTCGTTTTCCGGCTTCAGTTCAGTAATCGTGAACTATGATTCGCCCTCTGAGTTATTCATAAAAGCAATGTCATCTAATCTCAATGTACTAAGATACTCTCAAGTAACTCCTAATCCTAGATTTGCTGAATTTAGGGTGAATGAAATGTCTTGTAAACATGCGGTGAATAACATTGGAGAGATTGTGTCTGGCTTACTCTCTTTTTATTGGGATTCTACCATTTTTCAAGTAAGGATTATGGTGGCTACAGATCCACTGTAGATTCCTTTCAGTATGTTTTCATAGACTTCGTCGATGCTTTGACTTCAGTTATGATGTCCCTATTTGCCCGTTTGTCCTCTGACCCACTCTGATCTCTTTATGTATTTTAAGATTATACCAATCATTTTTCTTTAAATCACTGGCTGTGTCGCCTTCAATTTATATTCAACCTTCTTTGCGAGCCCCCAGATTTCTGCTTCATTGGTAAGTACCTTAAGATGCAGCTGTTATACACCTTCCCCTTTAGGGCTAGTGGTAAACTACCACAGTGATAACTGAAAAACTTAGTGGATCCTGCATGAGTCAAGTGCATACTGTCTCAGTTTTTCTTCGGACACGAAATGCTCATCTCTAGCTTAGGGTAACAAACTAATCGTTGGCCTCATTGACTGAAGCGTTGTTTTCTGGTTGTCTCAAAAATATTTAAACTGTACAATGGTTTTCCTTCACTTTGAATGAGTTGTATGTGACGCGTTCTTTCGGGACAACACGTATACAGGATTACAGTTCATATATAGTTTTAATCAATAAAAGTACAATCATTGTTTGTTTATTTTTAAAGACGACTACTTACCTCCCCCAGACGTTGTAGCGCTGACGCTAGAGCTTGGTTCACTGCGTCCCACGTCGTTGAAGGCCACCGCGTAGAAATGATAGCGCGTGCCGCAGTTGAGGTCTTGAAACGTGTGAGACGTGGCCACTCCGTCCACTCCCAGTTCGCTCCAGTCACTCGTCTCCGACTTCCAGTACAGCACGAATCCTACGTGATGAGTCAGAACAAGAACCAGAATGTGAGTAATTAGAAAAGTGTCACCTCGATAAATATGTGGCGACAAGGTCCGTATGCATCTTGTGAATTTATTATTATCTGCGCATGAACTTTTCAGTTTGAACTGTTTAAGACAGCTTCATGGCTCGATAAGCATAGCTGGAAGCCATTTTTCATTATTGTACATGGAGAATATACATGATGTGCCGATTGGTTGCAAATAACAAAACATCAAGAACCTTCGCAGTCTACTCATTCTTTCAACTTCAAGGAATGTCGTTTTGACCAGAGCAGCTTGACGACGGCCATTCCGCTTGTTGAAAATTCGATTATACGTTTAGTGGTCGACAATTTCTCGTCATTTGAAGTCTCGATCTTACCCCAAATTTATGTTTAGTCTGCATTAGAATTTCTCTGACATTTATGAGTATAATATTTATTTATAATAGCAGTCATTGTCAAATTTTCGAGCATAACTACCCCACAATGAGATAATTATATTGGTTTTGTACGTTATGTATAGACCGCAGAGTTTTCTGGAGTATGCTGATTATCACCTCAGACATCATGGTTCTCAAAATCCTCCGCTGGTAAAAAGGCACCAGTAAAGTACAAAAATTAGCTACGCAAAGCTACCCAAAACCACATGCAGTTGATACTACAATACCATCTGAAATAATATTAGGCCATTGCTGAATGGCCAAATGTTATATTCGTAGTAGCCGATTCAAAATAAAGCTCTTCTTCTTACTCGACTACGTTGGCGCATCGACGGAATAAAATCAACAAAATGACGGGTACACATGGTAAGCTCTGCGCTGAGTTTATAGCGACTGTCACAGTACAATTCCAAGCTTCGAAAGAATTCCTAACTTTAACAAAACTACACAACTTTATGCAAGTTGTGTTGGTGGTTTGAACAAAAATTCAAGAAAGTTTGATTGCATGAAAGCTTCCAGCTTGAGAAAAGTGTCTTCCGATTATGTTAGTGCAATGATTGCTAATATTTTATCAAAATGAAAAAAAAAAACGCTTTACTGCCTATAACTAAAAAGAAGACCCGTGGATATCTCTACGTTTTGTGTGTTTGGGTGTTGCTTGCGGCATTGGACTGTCATAGTTCTGTCATAGTTCTCACTGGCAAATAGGTACTAGAGTTTCAATCCTACTCATTGTTTCAACTCAGTCACAACCATTCACTACAATATGACTTATAGGTCGACAGGCAGGAACATCAATGTTAAATGGGAAATCAAAACAATATATTTCCAGTCATTTTCAAGGCCCAACCATAGCCTCTCTATTCTTTCAACACTGTGAATGCCTCAAGCGTAATTTTTCGCACAATATTTTCTGGCTAAAAGCGATCCTTCCACCTCTAGGAGCGGGCGCCCTCTTTGTAACGCCTTAGTAACTGTTCCCTTGGATCAATAACTGTGACGTCAGCCTATTGATCTTCCCAGGTTGCGTTCGAGTCCGCTCGCTAACTCTAGATGGCGCATATGCCCTTCTCATTCAGGGAAAGTTTCAGAAGTAGTCTGCCTGTTTCGGGCGCCGACGTGCAACGAAATCTTAACAAGCCGAGCTACGCAGAGAAAAAAAGCACGTGTAGCAAAAGAAAAAAAATGACGTCTTCCACTTTTCCGACATATCTAAGACTAAAATAAGGTTCGGTCATTCTCACTTTTCAAAGCCAAAACTAGCGTAGCCTACTTCTATTGTTGCTCAATTTTCTGGACAATACCTTCTTACCAGTTTCGCTATCACAGAAAGGACTGCTTAGTTTCAACCACAAGTGCAATGCATGATGATCTTCTAATCTGCGAGCATTTCCTGCACACACAGCCTCTGTGTCTCATCAAAACTGTGTGACGTGACCATTTCACATAACCTTAGAGGCTGTACTGTTTTGAAAGCCGTTTACTTTTTATCGTCTATGTGGAGCCACCGCAAACCCAGACTAAGGCGCTTCGATTCATGTGTGGCGGAAGGGTCAGTAAGAAATCACAGGCCTACGCTGAACATGCATCGCACTCCAAGCTAAGGCTCACACAGTGGCACTTCCAGATAATTTTTTACCGCTCTTGGGTCGAGTACTACAAGTACATTTGTGGGACAGCCGCTACACAAGAAATCACCATATTTTGTTAATATACTATGTTTTGTATATATTGCTCTTGTACGAAGTGTCAAACTGATGTTACTCTAATTTTCTGTATTGCTGGTTTGTTACTTTGGTGAGCAGTCATATTACCTGTACAGTGTGCCCTCCTGCTATAGTGTCAGTGGAGACTGTTAGTATTGCAAATAAATAAATAATAAATAAATAAATAAAGTTATGAAGTAGGGAAGCATTCTATAGGTCATTATTATTTGTTATTCCACGAATAATGAGGTACCCGCTACACGTCGGTAAATATATGTGCACTTTACGGATGCCATGGCCATTCACAATAAAGAATTATGACTGAGCCCTTAGTAATGAGTTGAAAGCCAGAAACCAATCACTCGATATGCAATTCGCGTTGTGCGAAACCTGGTTGTGGGTATAGGCGTGCGCACTCGCAACTGTTGCTATAGGAGAGGGATTGAGAGCGAAGAGATAACACGTGCCGGAACGCGCCGTCCATTGCACGCCCGACAAAGAAACCCATTCGCACTTACAAAAAAAAGGCAGATCTCACGTACTCTGGGGATCGATGATATGCGAAGCACGAATGTGAAATGTTGATATGTCACTTTAAAATCAGCACAACGTTACGAGCTGGAGGTGAATGATGACGCACATCACTTTCGCGTCATGATTATTATGTTTGGATGTGTCGTTTACCTTCATCATCTATTCACCTCACGTGATACCAAATTTAGAATATGTGGAGCTAGCGAAACGGCCGCGAGCACGCTATGAGCGTGGTATGTTGTCATGTTCTTACACGACACCTGTCAGGATTATCTTGACTGCACCAGTTATATATTTAGTCATCCATTGACGTCACGTTACACCAAATTTGGTACACGTGGATCTAGCAAAACAGCCGCGAGCGCATTATGAAAGGCCCAATATATTCCAATGTAGCGTTGACGCGTGCGCGCGCTGGGCACAGCGACGCAGCGTTAGCAAAACGCGAGCTTTCTATAGCCTGACGCCAGGCGCGACCAGCATTCATCGTCGTGGCCCGATGGCAACCGGCGCGAAATGCGACATGCTGCATTTCGGCATTTCGCGCCGATGCGTTACTCAGACAACACTGCGTCTCCATCTTGTGGTGACGGAGGGACGCCGGATGCGCTGAAACGCGCATGCGTCAAAGCAGCGCAGTGGGGCGCGCACCGGCAAGTATATGGCAGGACTGTTGCGTGGCGTGGCAACGCCGGCGTGACGCGACGAACTGAACGCCGACGAGCACACCCGTCACGTCGAAATGTATTGGTGCCTCGACTATATGGCATGTAGTCACGTTCTCACATGACACGCATCTCATGATTATTATGCACCTTGGTGATCCATTGGCATCACGGAATACCAAATTTGGCATATGTGAAGCTAGTGAAACGGCTGCGAGCGCATTATCAGTGTGGCGTATATAGTCTTGTTGTTACATGACACGCATCTCATGCTTATCATCTTTGCACCAGTATCATACCTTCGTCATCCATTCACGTTCCGTAATACCAGATTCGGTTTAAGTGAAGCTAGTGAAACAGCCGTCAGCGCATCATGAGCGTAGAATGTAGTCTTGTTGTTACATGACACGCATCTCATGCTTATCATGTTTTTCACCAGTCACATACTTTCGTATTACATTCACGTACTGCGATACCAAATTTGGTAATGTGACGCAAGCAAAACGGCCGCAAGCGCATTATAAGTGTGGCGTGTAGTCATGATGTTACGTAACACGCATGTCATGATTTCCTAGTTAGGCTCCGTCACTTGTGTTCCCCATGCAGTCATGTCATACCATACCAGTTTTGCAACATGTCATGCGAACGAAACCACCGCAAGAGCAGCAAGACCGTGGAATGTAAATCATGACACCCATGCCTTACATATCATTATTTTCATGTTATGACTAGTCAGTTATGCTCATCATACAGTCGTGCTATGACATGCCAAGTTTGGTATCGGTACCATTATCGAAATAGCCAGGAGAGCTAAATGTCGTAGGCGGCTAGATAGATAGACAGACAGACAGATAGATAGATAGATAGATAGATAGATAGATAGATAGATAGATAGATAGATAGACATATAGATAGATAGATAGATAGATAGATAGATAGATAGATAGATAGATAGATAGATAGATAGATAGATAGATAGATAGATACGCTTATTGTCACCGAAGGTCACCAAGAAATGCTTCTCATTTAAAAATGCAGTTGATTCACTAAATATTAATGGACGCTTCGTTAATTCCAAAGCAGTTTTGTGGAAAGCGCGTCTTATCAAGATTAGCTACAGGCAGTCCAGAAGGTTCACGATGACGCACAAGGCTCGGCCTGACGATACCGACGTGGACGAGGCCCGCCTCGATCTGAAAAGAACGGGCTTCAGGACACTAATAAAGTTTTATGAATGAATGAAGGGCAAAAGCCTGTGCATATAAAGATGGGTTCGGTCAGCATTGAACGCGACGCGCGTCTATCCTCTTGCATGCGTGGATGGATTGTGACCGGGGCTTCAGAGGAGACTAGTGCTCTTTGTTTAAAAAAATGCGTGCTTGATACTTTGCATTTGATGTCGTTAGCATTAAGGATACTAACCCTTTGAAAGGCTACGTACGCAATTGAGTACACCACTCCTTTCGTCATTTGCATAGAGCAGAGGCTAAGAATGAGCGAGATATATATAGAGCTTTGGATGAATCAAGCCTTGTGCATGATAAAGTTGTGTTACTTTAACTTCATTCTGCAGTGTGCCGTTGCATATGATCTCTTTTCCGTAAGTACTGCCACGTTCGACGAGCCGTGCGACATGCAGCTTCCTGCAAGCAACGTGAAAAGTAGAATTTTTCTTCGCCCAATATGAACATAACAAACAATGAATTTCCATTTTATTCAGAGCCTGAGGTTTCATTCTATTCATGTTTAAAGCAAATATCAAGGACATCGGGGTATAGAGATATTATATTACAACTCAATTATGATGAGTTAATATAACAGAAAAATTCAACAGTCCTCTCATTATTTTTGTTCAATAAAATATTAAGTGCCTTGAAGTAACGCTGTAGTGATTTTGCAAATTTACACACCGTCTTTCATAGGTGCCGTTTGAACGCTATATTAGAGTATATTGGGCCTTCCATGATGCGCTCGCAGCCATCTTGCTAGCTCCACGTACGCCAAGTTTGATGTTACGTGACGTGATGGGATGACAAAAATATGACTGGTGCAAGCATTAAAATCATGAGACGCGTGTCATATGAGGACATGACAACATACTACGCTCATAGCGTGCTCGCGGCCGTTTCGCTAGCTCCACATATACAAAATTCGGTATCACGTGCCGTGATTAGATGACGAAGGTAAACGACTCATCGAAACAATATAATCTGGACACGGCAGTCATGTACGGCATTATTTACCTCCACCTCGTAATATTGTGCTGATTTTAAAGTGACCTATCAACCTTCCTCATTCGTGCTTCGTATATCATTGATTCCCACTGTGCGTGGGATCTGCCATTTCTTTAACTCCAACAGGTAAAATGATACTTGTACAGACATCAGGGTGTGTAAGCTGCCGAAATTTTCGTGTGGCTTTCAATGAAGCGCTTATTTGCAGGTCTGAACGAGAAATCTCAATATGTAAAAGGAATACAACAGAGAAGGAATGGAAAGCATGGGTGTTATTCGCTTTGGAAAAACCAGTATGCTATTCTACACTGAGGAAAGGAGTGGGAGAAAGGAATCAGTAAATAAAATGTGAGAGAGAAACCACCCAAATACGCAACGTCAGTGTGTCAACGGCTGTGAGTACAGTTAGTTTTTGAGGGGCTGCCCTTTAAATGTGAAGTGATCAGGCTTTCACTTTGGCATATGCTTTCGCCGTGCGCCAGAAGCAGATAACCGAAGCGGTTATCATCTTTGTGCCCCTCTTACTTTGGCTGAGTAATTAGGCCGATGATTTTCTCCACTCCCGAAACACGTGCGCCGATTTTCTCAATGTGCGATACATTGGATGGGTGAAACAACGAATACAGAGACACCCGGAGAGAAAGAAAGATATACAAAAAAGGAGGAATAAATCTATGGCGAGAACAAGTTCCTTAGCGAGGTGGAATTCGAACCCGCGTTCCAAAGGCGAGTGTCTTATCCACTTGTCCATTCAGGCACTCTAGCAGAGGATATCATGCCCTATAGTATAGTATGATAAACAAAAGTTGTAAAAGAAAAAAACACGAGGAAGCAGAAGGGACAAAGGAGGAGGGGAGGGTGTAAAGCATAGCGTAAAAAGAAAGGAATGGTACAATGCGAAAGAGATAACGAGAGTGAGTCACACACAGACAGAGAAATATAGAGTGAGAGGGTACTTTGAAAGAAAAAGGAAGTAAAAAGTGAAACATAAGAAAAGGAATCTAAGAGAAAGGACGACAGAGAGAGTGAGAAAAAGAAATAGAGAACGCCGGAAGGAAATCGAAACAAACAGAATAAACACAGATCAAAGCCAACAGAAGAGAGAAAAACAAAGAGATAGGAAGGTTCAAAGAGATAAATAAAGTAAAGCAAAAACGGTCACCTAACTCCGCACGTCATTCTGGCTTGGCGTTACTACGCGAGGATGCCTCAATTTTTTTTTACTTTGGCTCTGATACACATGAACTCGCTCATCGGTCTCTCCTAAAACAAAAGTATAGGTGTTTAGACGCGTGGAGAATTATTTTAAACAAATATGTCTTTTCTGGCACTACAAATGCACATTCTCTAAATAAATCAAGCTGTTGGCAGGCCTGATCCTAGAAATATGAGGAGCCGAGTGTCCAGCAGAAAAAAAGTCTAATGAAGACGAAGCAGACACGCTCCATAACAAGCAAGCTCGCTATGAGCTCAAGCGCAATAATGAAGACAAAGCGTATCCCTCAACCTGAGCGTGAGGAGACCAGCGCACATCGAATCATGTCACCATTCTTCTCGGCTCTGCCTCTCATGCTTTCCATCACATTCGCAGCGTACAGCGCAAGCAGCGTGATAGCGTCTTGTCACGCTCGAACTTCATGAGAAAGATCAAGGAGCTGTGGTGCCGCAATGAAATTTCGTACTAAAATGAAGGCATGGAGCGCATCTGGAGTTTTCAAGTGAAATATCTTTGAAGTTTTTCGCTCTTCCTTTCCCCATTAGAAAAGAGCGAAAATATTTTTGAAGCTGTGAAAATTAGGCTTTCTTCAAAAGAACATCCCGATAAAGACACCAGAAAATAAAAACACAAGGCCAGCAAGAGAGCCCATGACCCACCAAAAGGAAGGAAAAGCCCCTTCAACAGGAGCCGATCTTGTTTTGTTTAACTTCCAGGACTTTGGATCGCTAGATATGAATCATGCTCTCTGATATTGTCTATTCAGCACTCTGATTTCTTTTCCATGTGTTTGACAGTCTTGCACCTCCAAAATAAACTGATATGCATCTACCCAAGAGAAGTCTCGCTGCTCCACACAGTTTCATTATAATTCGTTTTCTTTTCAATGTCGAGGGGGAATTAATATTCTGCAAGCGTAACCAGCGTAGCATTGTGTTTTCTACCTCGTTTACGATTCAGGAAAAGGAAGTGGCCAATGGAGTACGAGGGGAGGTGCGGTGGCGTGATTACTGCGATGTAACAAGTCGTGCGGTGTCGCGTGTATCTCTTGTCTATCACGTTACTCGACCGAATGTTTCCAGCAAAATTAAAACGATAATAGAGAAGGTGAAAACAGATGGTCACCTGCCCGGGCTAACCTTGCGATCTTGTTTAGTATCTTTACGAAAACTCGCTCTGGCGCCCTCTAATTACTTGAAAGTAAGACAGCATATGTTTCGCAACAGAAGAAGCCTGCTTGTGCTGCCAGCGTCTTTTTATAAGCAAGCAAGAATATGAGGTAACCATATACAAGTGATATGACACGAACACATACCAGAGACGCTGTTTGTAAAATGACGTTGAATGAATGAGAAACCCTGCGCCATTACAAAGCTTCGTTCACGTTTATTCAAAGGATGAGTGGTTAGATATTTTCTAAAAAGGTGTCAGTGCAAGACCATCGTGTGATATAACTCTTTGGCGTAAGTCAAATCTGTTGTCGACTTTGGGAGAAGAATTAGAAATACTAATTTTTAAAAACTCGCAAGCTCAGCAGGACAACGCTTTCTAACTTAGTAACGAAAAGCTGGACAAGTCGAAACTAAGAAGTTTGTCATAATGAAATTCTTTCCAAAAGTTATTTGCTATTTATCACGCCTGTAGTCCTTATACAGAGAGCTGTATTATTATTTTTCTTGGAGGCTTGGCAAGCTCATTAAAAAACGCACAAGAGCACAAACACTTTTTCAACCCCTGGGAATAGCTTTCTCGCAGCGGATTTCACTCGTGAACTGCTTCCTACTTGAGCGCATCCACTTTTCCAACAACGTTAGCGAATATTTTATGAATCAGCAGAAATAGCAAAGAAACCTACAGGCAAGTGTATGGTGTGTAAGCCCGCCTTACCAAATCGTATAAGCGTCCCGCTTGACGATACCTGAACCTGGCTTGAGTGGCGCGCCCTAACAGCGGACCTGCCTTTCCTGTAAAATGAACTCGGCGGGCGCAAGCGCATGCCAATAGATAGTGGGGCTAGCGTGCGGGAACCGCATCTTTCATACATGGCTTTTCTACCTTGGCGCGCAGCCTATAATATTCGAGCTATATATGCATACAGTAACCGGTGCGCCTTATGGTTCCCGAGAACGTACAGCTTCGTAGACGGATGGCTCAAGGGAAACATCAACGCCTAAGCTGGGCGTGGGCGTCTGCGTTTTTACGTGCGCCTTGTATTTGCTGGTTCATTTCCCACTTCTCATCGCAGACTGCGGCAGCGCCGTGCAGCTGTGCATTAGCATGATTAATGCACATAGGAAACCATGAACAGTGCAGTAGGCACATATAGGCCCTAGATGGCACAGCCATTTTCTTTATTCGCCGAACACTGGCCCTCTAAAGCACCGGTGCTTATCCATGTATAATGAATAATCTGGGCCGCTGTCCGCTCAGTCTGTGTAAGCGAGTGTTTGCACAGTTTGCCTCTACGCAAACGTCAATAGAGCATTCAAGTTGAAGTGTTACGGATGTGCCTTGACTTGATTTTAGTCAGCGCAAGCATAGATGAACAATGATGAAGGGTGCGTTAACTGAGCTCGTTGGGGCCGCAATCCTGATAAAAGACGACATACATACAGTGTTTGTGGAGCATGGATCACTCCCCTGACGTTCTTGGTAGGCGGGGTAAATATTTGTGTGAGGTGATTTATCTGTTCGATATGCAGGCGATATGTAAAGTTTATAATATAGATTAAAATCGCTCTGCCATCTGCACTAAAATGAATTTTTCATTTCTTTTATCTGTAAAGCAGATGCACAATGTTTCATTGCTGTTGTTCTAGCCTTCAGGCTTCACTAATAAAACGTATAGACCAATGACGTTTACTGGTCGTCTCTCGGTATGAGCATTCGAGTTGTTGAACAACCGCACGTTCTTTTTGGCGTCGATGTTGACCTGTGTGCTCAAGGGAATGCCAGAATAGCATTGATTCAAGAAAGTTCTTGACATGCGAAAGAAACAATGTCCTGAAATATTGTAAAAAAATGTGAATTGCTCTATAAAAATAGACTTAGCACCAACAAGAAGTTTACAAAGGACTTGGATACACCGAATGGAAATCAGGGATATTTATGTATTCTTTTTGACATCACGTTGGCGGTGATTGATTGATTGATTGATGTACGGGATTTAACGTCTCAAAACCACCATATAATTATGAGAGACGCCGTAGTGGAGGGCTCCGGAAATTTCGACCACCTGGGATTCTTTAACGTGCACCGAAATCTGAGCACACGGGCCTACAACATTTCCGCCTCCATCAGAAATGCAGCCGCCGCAGCCGGGATTTGATCCCGTGACCTGCGGGTCAGCAGCCGACTACCTTAGCCACTAGACCACCGCGGCGGGCTCGTTGGCGGTGTGAAATTTGTTATTATTGTTTATGGACATGCGCCACCTAGTCGAACAGCAAATGCTAACTGAATAAGAATGGCGTAACTTTGCACGAAGTGTGAGATGGTTAGCATAATTGAACAGAGAGGATGGTCAGCCAGGAAGCGGCTAGCTTTTAGGAAGCCCTTCTACTTCCTGTCTAGCATAATTGTGTTCTCGAGGACTCGAGACAAAGCTTCCCGAACCATGTTTCAGCCTGGCGACATTCCCACCTCGCGTGAAGTTTGCAAGTACGACGTACGCTTTCGCAAAGGGAAGTTTGCTGACTTTCATGACTGAGCGAAAGAATAATTTAAAGGTATTTATGTCATCCTCGGCTGTACAATCCAGTTTAATAAACCAATATACACCTCGAGAGGATGTCGAGTTGGGCCATTTGATTGACGTTCTTTTTGAAACTTTTTGTTAAATGCACCGAAAATTTGACAAGGTGTCCATTCTACTTCAGCCTGTATAAGTTTCGGTGCGCTTTTGGTGAATTTTTGAATTGTTATACACTTCCTACAGCCACTGAGCTGATGAGAAGCGACACAGTTTTCCACATGAGTTGATGAACACCTTGATCACTCATCGACGCTGAAATGTACTAGCAGAAAAAATGGTTCAAATGATTTCTGGTTCCCAAGAATTTGATACTGTTGATGGCAGGTGGCGACAAATATTTATTAGGGACAATCTTTTTTAAGCAAGCGAACAAGTATTGCCATCGTATATCGAAGTGCGCTGCAATAGAAAATTACCATGTCTACCCTAATAAAACTGAAAGCGCACGAAT
This sequence comes from Rhipicephalus annulatus, assembly GCA_013436015.1. NCBI lineage: Eukaryota > Metazoa > Arthropoda > Arachnida > Ixodida > Ixodidae > Rhipicephalus > Rhipicephalus annulatus. The sequence continues at coordinate 254,529 of WOVY01001968.1, read as the reverse complement.
GCACTCTCATATAGGTACAGGACTTGTATGTAAAAATTATTGCGCGTGTGATGTCGCTGGTCACTCCGCCATTGGCAGGACGTCATAGCTTCTTGTCGCGCCTATTTCATTTTTATCAATGAAAGAGGTGGAATCGGTTAAGATCTCCTTTTTATGCTAAAAACATCTAATGAATATGGTTGACAGTCAATCTAAGGGACGTATAGGGTTGCCCACATGAATATTTCAACTGCGGTTATCACCTAAATAAAAAAAAACGTGGCTGATCTCCCTGGGTAGGAATCAGTGTCACACGAAAGTGAAACTTGTCTTTACAAAGGTAATTGAGCGTTTGTTACAGATTGTTTCAGAAACAGCAACAAATTGCAAAGTCATGTTAGTAATGGCAAGCAGCTCAAGAACTTCCACCACAATGCTCAAAGAGAAAGCACGCACAGAACAAGCGCGGACTAACAACTGTCACAATTCTTCCAGCGTCGTGTGTCAGCAGCGTGCTTCTTTCGCAAACGCGGCCGTGGCAGCGTGCGAAGTGACCTTCTTACTTTCCCGAATTACGAGTCTGATAAACGCGCACGCAGAAGAGACCATGCTCCGTGGTACCATAGGGGCAGCGACCTTGAGAGCACGTCAAACGCGAGGCCGTCGTGCCATCTCGCCGCTGATAACTAAAACGCACTGAAGTTTGGAATCTCTGTGGACTGCCAAACAGTGTGTTGTAAATGAATGACTTGCCGTTAGCACACCAGACAACGAACGTTTTGTAATGTAGTGGCTAACACCGCACGCTGAGAATTGAGAAGTTGCTGATTCGATTCCATGCGGCAGATATTAACGCAATAGCGTTAGAGAGATCATGGTGCAGAAATTTCGCCGTCAGCGTCGGCTCAGTTGGTTGTGAGGGAAAAATTTTAGAGGGAAGCAAATAAAAAAAGAATAAAATGTTTTGGTCCCATTGAGGATCGAACCCAGGCCATTCGCGCGGAAAGCAGGTGTCCTACCACAAAGACACGACGTTACTTGCAGCTGTCATAGGGTAAAAACAGTACATAAGGCCCATGTAGTGAAAGGAGTCTCCTTGGCGCATTTTGTTCGACAGGTGTCACGACGAAAACAAGCCCATTCGGCAATTTGTAGGTGCATTTGAGAGGCCATCAAAATACGTCGAAAAAGGCCGGGATAGTGCAGCCATCACCACTAAAAACAGACAGGAACTTTCAAACAGCTCTAAAAATGGACGACTATGTCCATCTAGCGGAAAACATGTCATGCCTTTCCAGAGGCGTTGATAAAGCAAACAGCAAACGCTAGATAATGTGCTACCATCTGTGAGGTAATGTGAGACTCTTTATGCCTCCCAGATGGCAAGCGTGCGGCGTTTATCTTGGAGGCCATGTGACTCTTGCTTTGGATCAAAAACTTGTATGTACCATTTGCGCATGCGCGAGAGTGTGTGTGTGTTTCTGTGTACCATCTGTGAGACATTGTGAAAAACGTGTCTCGACTACAGCAGAGTGCCGTTCTAGCAGAGGGACGTGGCCACAATGCATAGTCACTGCATTAATATACATACGTCGCGCTTGTGCTCGCGCGTTTGTGTGCGCGTTTGTGTGTGTGTGTGTGTTTGTGTGAGTGTGTGTGTGTGTGTGTGTGTGTGTAACAAAACATACCAATAAGTATGCACTTAGCGGTTGAAGAGCGCACTAGGGGCCGGATTTCGCTATTGCGTTAAACTCCTAAAGGCCAAGCTTGAGGGTCCCCCAATTTTTTTCCATCGTATTTTTTTATTTGCAGTGTCTTTGTGTATATTTTTCAACGTCACTTTTGGGACGAAAGTAGATCAGCGAAGCTGTAGTGAACCTCGATATCAAACACTTTCTTGAAAAAAAAAAGAAAATGAAGTGGATAGAAATTGACTTCAAGCATTACTGAAATATAAAAATTTATTAAAGAGGATAGAAATTTCTCCATCGTTACATTTCTAGTTTTAGAGCATAGGTCTCTTTCTGCTAAAGTTGTAGGTTCAATGCCCAGGTGCAACATGTTTTTTTTTGATTGACTCGAAATTCTTTTCATTTATGTGACAGTTACTGCCCTATATACAGTTAAAACTCACATGTCCCCAATACGGTTCTTGACCTTATTTTCTGTTAGTTGGATTAAGATATTTTGTTTTAGTGCGCCAACTTCTACAATGTTATGCCTGTTTCTGTTATTCACAATGTATTAAGAACTTTTTGGTTTTTTGTCACTTTTCCTGTTATAAAAGTATTCAATATGTCATTAAAGATATAAAACGGCATACATGAATGCCTATTAGATGGGGTTGAGCATAGTTCAGTCACGCGTTTTCGCTACTTTACCCGACCGTTCAATATATTTGTATTCACTCTGACGATGTTCTACTGTCATATTTCACGATGTAACCTAAGATGGGCTTCTTCAAACTTTTTTTGAGAACTACATGACAGCTCGTTTACGCAAGAGGCAAAAAAACGAAAACCACAGACACACCTGTTATGGGTTTCGCTTCTTTCGAGGACACATCCCAAGACACCGTCACAGCACTTGTGGATGTAGACACAACGTGGATCACGGGAGGAAGAGGAGGATCTGTGTCGTCATTCATCCAAGAGGAAAAAAAAACAGTTAAGAAGAACGTTTGTTTGCAAAGTTAAGCAGCAAATGCTGCGGAGGACTGACTCATTAGACTTGTTCGGTTATCGGTGGCGCAAAACGAAATACTATATATGGATACTTATGCTTCATGCTAGTAACAAACAATATATATCGTTTTATGACTGTAGCATATGTAAGCATTACGAACTAATGGTATCTCAAAGCAGCTTTCCATCATATGATACTAGTAGTACTATTCTTGTTTCTTTCAATAAATTGCAGAGCGGTTGCACGAAGTACAAAAATTTTCATTGAACTGTTAAGTTTTCCTCAACAAGACAAATACAGCAAAAATATTGCGGTAGCCATTTATTTGTTTACGGTGATGAGATTTTGAGTTGTTTTAAACATTTCAAGACAAGTGCATTGTTCTTGCTGTTTTAGGTGCCCAATCATAACAAAACGATTACAATGATAAATTTATTTTTCTGCAAAAACGTCCAACTTCTTTCGTCGCAGGCCCGTTGTCAGCAAAAATTAAGCAACAGAATGCTGATACTGCATTTACCTTTTATCGCACAAAAAATAGTACATCAGCAAAAAGGCATCGAACTTGTCTAAACAATTGCACGTAAACTTATTATGAGAAGAGAAGGAAGCCAACCACCCATTAGTAGCACGAAGCCACAAGAAAATCCATAAGAATTTCTCAGAAAAATAAAGCTTCTTAGTTGCCTAAAAGGTCGTCCTTCTCTGTGTTCGAACCCGGGACCAACGCTTTTCTGGGGTGGTCACTTTACCAATCGAGCTAATACGAAGCTAGCAATTGACAGCGCAAGGGTGAATTCATCGACCACCCGAAGCACATGGACAGACGTATTGCAAAAGAGTTCTGCGGAAACCTGCAAGGTGTCGGTGGAAGGGTTAAGAAAAGGAAAGAAGACAACCCCCTGTTCATAGCATTTTCTTTATAAAAATGATCCCACACCCCACAAAAAAGAGCCTTCGTGAACGAACATCATTTTCTCAGGATGTCTGTATCATTTTTACGCTTGCTCATTTGGGAACTGTGGTAAGCGTGGCAACATAGCAATCAAAATAGGTAAAATGCTACTTTAAAGGATTTCTCCCAAAATGCAACAGCAAGTTTGCTTCAAAAAGGATTCAGTTTCCTGTACACATATACAGGGTTAACCTCAGGTTTTTATTAGTCATCAAAAGGCAAGAATGGTAGTATTACAGGGGCTCCTATAAGAATTCTCTAAGCAGTGATCTGATTGCCCACTGATTATCTTGAAATCATAGCGCAGTTAAGGACGTCAAATTCTAGATATTGATATGATTTATTATTTAGAATGCGCTTTTAATTGCATTTCATTCAATAGCACATGCTAACTTCAACGCGACTTCAATGCATTGTCTCGATACATGCGGAGGCAGCTCATTATAATTGGATGCCTGAAAAATAAAGGCGCGTGCCATCGTGCAAGCACTCATTTAACCACTCTCACGAACAACGATTGTTCTCATTCATGCTTATTAAAACTATTATTGAACGTAATAAATGCCTGCGCTAAAGACATTACTGAGCAACAGATGTACACAGGACGGGTGTAAGCATCCAACTTCCAGCTACGCATTGTGTTCCAAGTATACACCAAGTAGCCCAAATAAGAGCGTTACTGCCAATGATTATAATTTCATTATTTAACGTAAAAACATTTTATAGACAGAGGCAAAGTGGCAGATGTCTGCCTTTTGCTCACCATGTTCAAACGTTTGAGCAGTTATTTCGGCAGATGGAGGCCCGGCGCCTTTGCCGTTGAACGCCTGCACGATGACGCTGTACTTGGTGGAACGCTTCAGGTTGTTGATGCTGATTTCTGGAACGAAGCCATCCAGGACATCAATTGTTTTGTAGACGAATGACTCGCCCGATCCGACTGGCTTGTAGCCGACGTAATAGCCGCGGATCCGTCCGTGTGCCGAAAAGTTTGGAGGTGGCTGAAAAAATAAACGAAGTAAAAAGACGGGTCTGTGGTTACTAACTTATGCACAAACAACCATAAACCCAGGATACAATCGCCGGCCTAAACAAAGGAGGACAACAGTATATGCGCGAATACGCCTCGTAAATGTCAGGTTGGTGCTAATCACAACAGCATTTAGTCTGATTCTTTTTTGCCGCGTCTATGACATGACAGACAAAAGAAGTCATTTATTTATACATTCATTCATTTGTCTTTTAAGATACCAATCATTACGTGCAGATAACAGACACGTGAACTGAGACTTCAAGTACAGAATACATACACATATATATATATAAATATATATATATATATATATATATATATATATATATATATATATATATATATATATATATATATATATATATATATGTGTGTGTGTGTGTGTGTGTGTGTGTGTGTGCGTGTGTGTGTGTGTGTGTGTATTTGTTACGTGACATACCCGATTGTGCGCTCTAATGAAGTGCTCGTTAACATTTCACCACGAAGACTGCCTTGACAAGGCTGTGCGAAAACGTACGTTTTTCTTGCGGCAACACAAAATATAACAGCCATGTCTACCTAATGTTATCATAAAACGCCTAGAATGAAGCGTATCGTTTGTACGCGGAACGTTATGGAATACTGCAATCACGGCGCGCATGGGCGCGCGAGCAGGCACGTCACATGGTATCTTTTTGCATTTCACGTGAATATGTAGTATGCAAAAAACAATAATAATTTTTCATAGAAAGTTTGATTGACTCCTACCGTATGTTTTGCGTACTCATCCCCAACTGTCTCGTAGGAATTTTTTGCCCAGATTTCTTGCTTCAAAACGTAATTGATTAAAACATCCAATCGGGCAGTTAAGGACAACACAAAAAACAACGTGAACTACTGCAGGCAATAGTCAGCAACTTTGATTCGGTCGTCTATATATTGTAGGGAAATAGCTGAAACACCAAATACCTTAATTACAGTAACATGAATTCACCATTTTTGTTTCGCCTTTTTAATTGGCTCCGAAGCTTCTTCGGTAAATTGTGCAGTTTATAAAAAACAACGCCCGAAAAGGAAAGCCTGGATTCCTGGTGGAATCACACATCTTGGTGTTCTCCTCATAGGTTGTTTTGGGTCATCTGTTTTATTTTGGGTGCAGCGTGACAGAGGCCTTTCTTTATATATAACTGGCTAGAATCAGCCAATACCTTCTTTCGCGTTGGGACATAGCGCGTCTATTTGTGCTGCGTAGAACGCTAGGCGTGAGTTATCGCATGTAGTCATGATTTCTTTTTCATACTCACCTTCCACGAAGCCTTCAGAACTTGTGAACTCAGTGGCACGACAACCAAATCTTCAGGAGGTTTTGAAGGCACTGCAAGGATATTGCTCTTTGCAGTGGCCAATGATCAGACAATACAAGAAATGTGATTCACAAAATGGCGACACGTTTGTAGTTTGAGGATATATCAGAAATGCCTTACAATGCATACATGCTGTTACGTCGATGACGTAGTTAGTTCATACACATTCGATCATAGTATGAGGAACGATACAAAGGCTGACCAAATGGAGGAAACAAGAGAACAATATAACTCGAATAAAGTATGTTGAAGTGAATAAAGATATATCTAGTGCCTTGTCACTGGAACTCATGAAAAGTAAAGTACTTGTCAATAATATATCATACCGTCTTTGGATTCACACTGTTCAATCCTTGCGGCAAATTGACCTTTCAAAAGTGCATTTCGGCCCCGCTGCGATGGTTAGTGGCAAAGGTACTCGGCTGCTGACCCGCAGGTCGCGGGATCGAATGCCGGCTGCAGCGGCTGCGTTTTCTATGGAGGCGAAAAGGCTGTAGTCCCGTGTGCTCAGATTTAGGTGCACCTTAAAGAACACCAGGTGTTTCAAGTTTTTAGTCCTCCACTTTGGCGTCTTTAATAATCATATGGTGGTTTTAATGATATTGACGTTAAACCCTACATATCAAGTAAAATCTAATTGCTCTACCTCCACACAGCCGTATAATATAGGTACTTTTTTCAATGATGAAGGAAAGTTAATTATAAATAAATAATGAGACACTAAACTACATAATTTATGGTCCAGCAGTGTTTTAAGAACTTTTGTGTGTTCGTGTATTTTGGGAAGGAAATTGTGATAAGTAATACACGAAATGAAGTGGAGGCGCTGTTTCCATTCCTGCAGTTACGCCTCAAACACCGTGACTCCGGTTCGCCAGAGCTAGCAGTACAGTTTCATATCATTATTATCTTAAAGCCATTCAGGTCCAGCAAAACTATTTACATCATAACAAGAAGAGCCTTTGGTTGCCTTATATTACATTATAGTTATTATTTAGGAATAGGTAAACGTGCAGACTTGCTTATATGTCTTTAAAGTCATTAAGGTCCGGGTGAGATGATTCTCTGACTTGACGCAACCATACGTTGTTTATTTTCACAGCTGCTATAGTTTATGAAGCGTACTAGTAGGCAGGTAATAACTTAATGGATGAGTTAGCTTCAGTTTCTTTCTGATCGATATCTGTATTGCCTGGAAACTTTGTGAAGGAGGGGAAAAAGGGTTGCTGATGAATTAGGTAAGAGTATATATATTCGAGGTTAAGGGACCAGCCGCAGCAGTAGACAAAGGTACAGGGTCCACCTCCTATACGCAATGTGCTGGCTTGGAGTTATATTTCATGTATAACTGCGGTACTAACGACTGGCAATCGGTACTTTCATGCTTACAGTGAGAAAGTAGTTTCTCTTTTTCGCTCTTTCCTACATTGCACTTCCCTTCTCTTTCTAGCGTCCTTCCCCCTCTCCCGCACAACACTGCACAGTGCCCTCTAAAAGGAACACTACAGAGCAAAATGATTTTTTCCGTATTAGTAAAGTACAATTCCACAACCCCTAAAGTACCACTCTATAGAGGGAAAACGTGCGAAAAAAATAATGCGGATGGCGACGTCACATTGGCGTCACGGTATTTGGTGCTGACCAAATACCGTTACGTAAGAAATTTCGAAGGTGTCTATTGGGCCTTTTGCTTTCAATCGATAAAATGGAGTGCATTGCAATTCGTTGGTGTCCTAGACTTAGTATGCGAACTTTCACGGAATTACATCGAGCGAATGCAACGGAAAAAATACAAACACAGTATTGTCAGAAAATACTGCTGATTGGTAGTCGAGCCTCCCAAGAACATGCCAGCCAAAAATTAGAGCGCAGCACGCGGCCTGGAATACGCAATAAATTATCAAAACCAGGTCAAAATTACCTTCTCTTCTCTCAACATATGACGCAAAACGCTAAAAGATAGTTCGTAGAAAGATATCTGTCAGTCATTGACTCATTTGAGCATGGCTCGCTCGGTCGTTACAGGGATCGCCAGGAGAGGCCGGGACTGGTCCATGTGTGCACGCGCGATCAGACAGAAAAGCCACGTATTAAAAAAACGAAGAAAAAAGTGTTCAACGTCATGAGGCACGCGTGACGTATTTTCTTTGCCCCTGCCATCTTTTTCTGCTTAGCTTCCAGTGCTTTAGTGAGGACAAAAGAAAAAATATGCGTTTGCAGCGTGCGACAAATTTTTGTAACTCCGCTCGTACTGGACGGATTCTTGAAAATGTTTCGGCGATGAATGCGTGAGGCAATGAGCTCTTTTAGTGGACCCATTTCATGTTTACTTGTAAACACTCAAAATTATTCTAGAGCTTTCGCGACGACCCATGATCAGTCTGGAATAGTCGACGCCACATGTATAAATGGCGACGCACTTCACCGCTTGTCACTTTATTGTTGGCCAACACTCTGTTCCCCGTTATCGGTGCCAGTCTGTATCGCTGTAGTCTCACTTTGTTTACCGTCTACAAGATCAACCCAAATAAACAGTTACATCGTCAACCTACAGTCTGCTGCCTTCGTCCACGTCTCAAACCTGTGACAATATATTGGTCCCTTTTTCTTACAGAATATATTGATATAATTTAAATGATTACTGACCCAAGCTATATTATAAAAATTGACCCCAGCGCGTATTCGCTAGCGTTTCTTTAGCGACCCAACGGCCTTTTGTGTGAACCGGAGAAAAACATTCCTAAACTGTGAATTTGAGGGGCATATTTACCATCAGCCTTCGTTGGTATAAGACATCCACGCTAACTATTAATTCACTTGCAGAAGCGCAATCCACTAAAAAGCAACATATTAATTCAATTATTTGTTCCAACAATTTAGATACTCAAGGAAAATAGGTCCTACCTTCTTCGTCCGTAGTAACAGAAATCATGGGGCTTGGTTCGCTCCTCCCAAACTTGTTGACTGAAAGCACACGCAGATGGTAAGCAGTGATAGGCTCCAGGTCGTCCAACACAGCTGACGTGTTAGAACCGGGTACCTCCACATGTCGCGAATCCTTCTGCCATGAGCCTGAGAGTAAACGCAGTAACACATAAGTCGGGGGTGTCTTCCCTGTTTTATCCCGGCTGCGGCAGCTGCATTTTCGATGGAGGCGGAAATGTTGTAGGCCCGTGTGCTCAGATTTGGGTGCACGGTAAAGAACCCCAGGTGGTCGAAATTTCCGGAGTCCTCCACTACTGTGTTTCTCATATACATATGGTGGTTTTGGGACGTTAAACTATGCATATCAATCAAACTTTCCCTGTTTCATGTTGATGGTATTTACTGCACGCATGTCACAAAGCTGCAATGGGCCTTTTCCGCGTCGAGCCAAATCGGAGTGACACACTATAGTTTTTTTATTTTGGGGGGCGTTTTAGTAATTTGCCGAGATATGCGTAGAACCATATTTGCCAACGCTGGTGTCGGAAACCTTTTGAGCCGCAGGGCCGAGTTGCTTGAAGCCTGGATGGCGAAGGTCAAACGGCGTTTGAGGGGGTTTAGGGAGAGGGGCCTTTACAGGCAATGGGAAAGCTGTTGTTGAACTGACAAGAGTGATGTACAGACTTGGTATGAACACCACATTTATTTCCTGCACGCATATCACAAAGCTGTAACGGGCCTTTTTTGGCTATGTATATTGCGCATGTGAGCCGGCATCGACAAAGCACGCTTAATGAATTTTAGTGGATGAACGACGATGACAGGTGCCGAACAAGTGACATCTAGTGTCACAAATTTGTAAATGTTTCCCCCAAAGAAAGGAGCAGATGCAGGCCCCCGAAATAGCTAGCCAGTGCTTGGCGGGAAATTTCGCAGGATAAGAACCCTCAACTTCGTTTTCGAATATCTCCACTGGAGGTGCTGGTCAGACCCACAAAAGGCCCATTTTGAACGTAGGGTACAAGAAAAAAAAGAGACATTTAATACGACCTTTAAGGCTGGCAAATACGTACACTAGGTAGTTCATCTGCCGCAGCAGAAAGTCGTGCGGGTATTCACCGCTTACTTAGGATTGAGGTGGTGGGGGAGGAGGCGGTTTGTAAGGTTGTGGTCGGGGCTGCATATTTCTTCCTCACGAGCCACAAGTTACTGACCCCTGTGCTAAGACATCTGCAAGTTTGAAATACTACGAAGAATCGTGCAACACTTGTGTTTTTTTGGTTACAGTTGATGACTCCGTTCAAATGGATCTTTCATGCGCTTCGCAGCGGTGAGTAGTGTCCTTATATTATATATACATAACAGTAGCCCCTCTTCACTAGGCTACTCCGTTTATATATATATATATATATATATATATATATATATATATATATATATATATATATATATATATATATATATATATATATATATATATATATATATATATACCAAATTGTAATGTAATTATGAAGTGGGAGAAAAGATAACTTGCCCACTTTTCACCCACTTTTTTCATATTCACATTAAAATTTGGTCTAATATCTTCCCCTATACTTTCCTTGGCAATATTGTCTGTTAGATCTCATTATTATTTTGTAAAAACACGGAAAAACGAGCCCTCAGGTATACACATCTTTCCATATATATATATATATATATATATATATATATATATATATATATATATATATATATATATATATATATATATATATACTTTCTTCTATACTTTTGCGTGCACATCAAGATAGATATATGGCGACGAAGCAGCAACTCACCAGAAACTTCTTTCCACTGCACGAAATAGCCAAGAATGTCACTGTTCCCGTTGAAAGGCGTGTTCCAGCGAAGTGATATCCGTCGACTGGTCGCTTCTACGACTCTGATGTCATCGGGTGCATCTGGTGTCTCTGCAAAGAAACGAGAATATCCCTGATGGAGCCAAACTTAACGAAAAAAGTCTTGCAACGTGGAACTGTGCCTCGTACTCTTAGAAAGGTTAAGCGTTTTTTTTTCAATGGACTGACACTATTGGAATGTCGTGGCTATTGTCCTTCGCATGATGTCAGAGGGTGAGAATCCTGCGCCCTGTTTACAAGTGGTCCGTAAGACACGACGCGACCCAGTGCGTTGGCCAGAAAGAACTTCCGAATGCCAAAACGAGGACAATGAGTTACGTCTAGAAACTCGGTGCTTATTATGTGGTGTAGGTCACATTACTTGCCATGCTTCGGAGGTTTGGCACAGTGAAGTCACACACAAGCAGTGGCTGCATGGGCGGTTTGCTTTAGTACAGGCAAGTACAACATTTTACTGTCGGATTTTCTTATGCCGAGAGAAGTTAACTTTCTTTGTGTGTTCTTTTTAGTGCGTGTCTAATTGGGAGTGTTGATAGATACTCTAACACAATTATCAGTTCGAAGATGAACATTTTGAGACAGAGTATACAACCTCCGCCTGGATTACTCACAAAAATGATGCAATCAACTTATCTTCATATTTTTTCAGCAGATCTGCTACTATTGTGATTTCCAGTGTGCTTTAAATAAAAAATTATCAACAGCATGAACCAGCGCTTGATCAAGCACCATCCAAGCACTTTGTACTAAATGTAAGGAAGAGAAGCGGAAACATGTGGCCTCTTAGCGGTGTTTGCCACCCGTAGAGCAGGAAATTTTAGGTAATTTCATTGTATTTCCAAGCAGATGAATGTATTTTCACTGTTTTCCCTAGCAGACGCATGCCTGTGTGGTGGAACAGCTACTAGCCCCCGAATTTCGATCCTTACCCAGACCCGTAGTTTTTTCATTTTTTGTTTTATTTGCATTTTTCTCGATTTTACAATTACGCACAAGATGATAATTTTGAGCTCAAAATGAGTGACGCTGGCAACGATGCCAGAATTTCTGCGAAAGGAGCTCTTTAACGTTTTCGCGTTGAAAAAATTCTCTGCCACCCTCTTTATTTGTCAGCATTCTCTTAAATTTGCTGTACCGTTGGTCAAGTGAAATGTAGTGATACAAGCCATCGCAAATCAATCATGTAGTTTTTCACCTCTGCACCGTGACTATCATGTGCAAATGTGCTGTAAAATCAGCATATAACGATATATTATCCTATTTAAGCTTCAAACAGTTGTGGTAAACTACCCAGGCTTATAAATGCGATTTAAAACTTAATAATTCTGTAACGTAGGCGAAGCCTAGACGATGACCGCAGCTTTGCTGATAGAATAGAAATATGATGCTTTGAGACATATTTAATGCCGTTGCGCAAGAAATAGGCTATTAAAATTTGATTAAACAAAGTCTTCGTTATTCAATGGAAACAACATAGGCCAAACTAAACCATAATGATGGTTGATATTGGCGAAGATAATGCGAATGCGAAAGAGACTAATGTTTGTCGTCATTTTTTGTCTGAAGTTTTGGAGCAAACTGTAAATAAAAAAAGTGTTTGTAGCTTGTTTGCTGAAGTGTACGGCACGTGCTCCCATTTCTTCTTGGGATGCCAGAATTGAGCAAAGCTACAAATGACAGTGTCAACTCCAATCGAGGGAAAAAAATTCATATTGAATAAACGGGAAAGATTACCTAATGAACTGAAAACAACTCCCTCTCGAGAGCAGCGTACGAAACAAAACTAACAAAAGTTAAAACTGGCAGGCAACGAGAGCAACACAAAGAAAAACATTGAGATGATGATGACGATGATAAGAAAAAAAAACAGAGGCTGAAAAGAAAGACGAGGGAATGATGTAGCCTTGGGCGCAATTTTCACAGTGCTTGTTTACTTTTGACCTCATAGTGCTTGCTCGTAAGGGTCGCCTCAAATATCCACCCTTCAATCTCTGTACAGCGTTTTGCCATATTACATTTTTGGCGTCCCTGTTATTTACCACCTTGCGATGAATCTTCCAAGGCTCTTTTTAGAGTAATCTCAAGACAGTTATGAAGAACTATCTCAAACATCTCTTTCTTCATTCAAAACGAATTCAAAACGTGCAATAAAAAAGAACTCTGAACCAAATAATCGCAATACGTGAGCACAGTTTGAAAAAAGAAAAGAAACAAAAAAAAGAAAGACGGGGAGACCGAAAAGGGCAAACAGGAGCAACGCTAGAGACATAAATTTGCGGGACGCCATCCAAATCTCCTCTGTGAAGGCTGGGGGTGGCGTTGCATTTCTAGCGAGCAAGTAAGCAGCAAACAAACGCAGTGCTCACACTGAGCGATGGTCCAGGCATAAAGAGAAGGTGCGCAATGGGCCATGAAATAATTTCTCGAAAATAGCAGCCTGCGCAGGGGGGCCGCTGTGAGCGCACCCGAAACGAGTGCGCCCCTCATTCTCTTTCTGTGCGTTCTGTTTACTTTCGGTCCTTCATTTTCTTATCTGCCGTCACGCACGTTGTACATTTTTTTTTCGTTCTCCTTTTCTTATCGCTCTTTTTATACCACGTAGCTTGAGATAGCATGGGCATACGGGACAAGTGGTAACAGGGCCGGACGAAACCGAAAAAGATCGATGTTCAAGAGACATGTTACGTTGTTTTATTTTTTAAACAGCTGCATTTGAGACGCAGCGATTCGCTTTTGCAACATTACTGTATTGTGCTGGCTGGTTGGATATGTTTGACCTTGAGTGCCGCGGTAAAAGCAAGGCATCTTGCAGTGGTAGACTGAAATATCGAAATGGTGTGGCTCCTTTGATCCATTACTTTCGGGCGTGTTTAAGAAGCTTATTTGATACAGTTGACGCCAAGCGTCGCCACAGACTCGAGAAGACCAACCAATATCGTTTGAACTCGGTCTTCATTGTATTGTCGTGTACAGGAGAAAACGCCAGGAACGAAGAAGTTGTGCTTTAAGAGGGGTCAGGGGGAGGCGCAGAAAGGAGTTGAAAAACATCTCCAGTTGTGAACAGATTAATATCAAGATGTGATGAGTAGTGTAAGTGCGTTGATTAAACGAAAATTCTCGAGAAGGTGGTGGGAGAGAAACAATGTGGGAATTGGAAACGTTAGTCAAAACTCTCTTCTATTAACCAGGGCCAAGAATATGTGGTCTGTGAGTCGTCTCGTTCACAGCGCCGCTCCGGGTCTCCCAAACCTTGACACAACGCATTGAGATGAGCTTCCATTTGCACCAATCATTGGCTAGGTGTGTGTCCTTTAAAAAAATGTGTACCGGACACAACCCTCATACCACGCTTCCTCCATACGCCAAGATTCTGCTGGCCAGAAAAAAAAATGCTCACCTTGCACGAGTAACTTGATGTTAGTTTCGTCTTTTCCAAATTTGTTTGTCGTGAGGCAGGTGTACAGACCAGAATCAGTTCTTTCGGTTGCGGCGAAGAGTAGCGACGATGTCAGACCATCCGGCGTCGGAGTGTCATCTTGCGTGAAACTGTGAGACCAAGCGAAATTCGATGTTTTCTTTTAAATACATAGCGACAAACACAAAGTAAAGTTCTCTTGCGAGGTCGCTTAGTATGCTGCTGCACAGTCAATACCATAAGCATTGATACCAATCTGACTCTACGCGTCAATTTCACAGAATAATAAAGGGCAACATTTACATTAATAATTATCGTAAGGCAGCCCTAGACTACGAGGTCATAAGGATGAAAAAGAAATCAGATGTGTTAGTTTGTTTAGTATTTGTTGTCTGGCGCTGCTTTACTACAATTAGCAATGCCAACCAAATAGTCCAGCTATTCATTATTCTTCAGGCGCCGATTTCACGAAACTTCTCTTTTTTTCGGTGCATTTTCCCGATGGTAAGCCAGCTTCACTAACTTTGTACTTGTGCATCGTGATTGAATGGAAGGTTAACGTTCGAAAATTTTTACCGTAGGACAATTTTGTGAATATGGTCTCAGAGTCTTCTAAACAGTAAAGTGCGTCGTAGAGGTATGGCAACAGTTTGCTAAATAATAAATTTTATGTGGTTGCAGTTACGTGAACGACCTATACGATGCTTAGCAGTGGTGTTGACAAGTAAAGCGAGTTCGAGCTTTCTTCGCTCATAATTTGTTTTCTCCATAAATAAAACTTCAAATGTCCTTGAGCTACACTAGATCAAAAGTAAACGGCGTTGAATCATACACGAGGCACTGCTTGACTGGACATAAGCTAATTTAAACGACTACGCTTTTAGAGAAATAGCAAGTGCTTTCCTTAGCGAAAGTGACTGAAGTGATTGTAACTTGATATCAAGATTGATTGATATGTGGGGTTTAACGTCCCAAAACCACCATATGATTGCGAGAGACGCCGTAGTGTAAGACTCCGGAATTTTAGACCACCTGGGCTTCTTTAACGAGCACCCAAATCTGAGCACACGGGCCTACAACATTTCCGCCTCCATCGGAAATGCAGCCGCCGCGGCCAGGATTCGATTTTGCGACCTGCGGGTCAGCAGCCGAGTACCTTAGCCACTAGACCACCGCGGTGGGGCTTGATATCAAGATTACAAGAGATGAGACCGTTTCGCGAAATCCCATCAGGAAGCAATTATGTTTTGCGCTGCAACTAGAAGCCTCCAAAAAGAAAGTACGTTGTTGACGTCAATCATTATAGCGGCACACTGTACCACATTTGTGACTTCTGCACTGGCGAGAAAAATTGGTTATGCTAATTTTATTCGCGAGTGCAAGCGCCACGCTAGGGGGGCGCACGCGAAAGCTAATAACTCCTAATCGTCCCTCTGTAACGGGAGGCCACGAGAATGGTTGCAATGACACTCCTTAATCAGCCGTTCGCTATTACGCGGCCGAGCATAGCCCGTAAGCGCCAGGCGAGCTGGCGGTGGACACCCTCAGCGTCCGTAATTAACGCTCGCCTCCACCGCCACCTCTCCCGGACGCCACTCGGTCTCGTTGCGAAGATGGGCAGCATTGCCGCGCTCGCTGCTCGCGTCGTGAGGCGCTGTGGACGTGGTTGGGTGTCGAGTTTGGAAGGATGCGGGTGGCCATTCTGAAGCTTCTCCGTTGGCAGAGGTGCTGACCGGCCGGTGCAACGATTATCTTCAGAGCTCTCGGAGCGAGGCTCCGGGATCTCGGGCACGAGGAGAGCGCGCCCTAATTACGGCGGCGCGTTGCGCGCGATGGGCAGTGCAAAACGGCGGAGAGCTGGTTGCGGCTGCAAGTTTGCGAGGCCTTTGAAAGTGAGAGTGACTGGATACAAAACAGGGGCCAGCGGCACGTGTAGCCCCCATAGAATCACTTTTCGAAGGGAGCTGTAATTTGAAAAGGTTTGAATATGAGTAGGTATCGGTGCGATCCTTGGGTGGCGCACCGATACTTACTCGTATGTCCATACGAATACTGACAATACAGTCATTTTTTTAACGGTAGCGCTGTTTAAGGTCCTTATACACCGCAGGTGATTCGTCACCAGCGCTCTCCTTATCTAAATGGAAGTGTAACGAAAGAGTAAAGCGACATGAAGGTATGTGAGAGAGAGGGAAGCAGAGTTGGTTGTCTTGTTGATGACTTATAGTAACGGGGATAGGATAGAGCTACGGAGAGAGGAGCAGGGCAGAGATGAAGCCATGGCGTTGGCGAAGCAAGTAGTGTGGAGAGCAGGATTGGCTGATAACCATCATCGAAAAACTGAGGGCCTCGCATTCGTTCTACAATGCAACTTGTAATCGATCAGGAATGCTCGACAACAGCTACGGGGTAAAACTGATGCGACCATCTCAGCGTCGCGTCGTCACGTCGGATGAGAAGCATATAACTTTTCGTCCTGAATCTGAGTCGATTGCAAAGTTAGGGGTGTTGGAGGTGGGCCTATCAACTGCAAACGTCTTCTTGTGTCGTGAGTGAAGAAATCATAACGACGTTGATGTTCACAGAGCAGGCGAAATCGATTTCGATCCCTCCAACTTCTTCACAGCAAACGAAAAGTGATTCTTCAAAGCCGCCGTCCGCACCAACACTTTCCCACTCAAAGCTGCGGTATCCCGTTACGCAGTGCGGTAAGCGACGCGCACGCCTAGCCGCAAAGCGAGGCCTCTTAAAACGCGCTAATGCGCATGAAGCACGCGGAGGGGAGCTTCCTTCTGTTAACGCATATAAGTACACATACTCGTACAGGCACAAACGCACGGACTCACTGGTAGATAAAAAGTCGAGCCGGTATTGACTCGCCCTGATGGAAGAGCACGGCGAAGCCTAGCACACCGCACTGAGCTCGTAGGCAGAGCGCGTGCGTCTGTGTGTGTGCTTCCCGCGTAAAAGAAGCCATCGCTTTTTTTTTCTCCGGGCGTTTAATTAGCCGGCCGGTTTTCCGCTTAATGGGTCGATACCCGGCGCTCGGTGCACACCACTGCGCTGCCTGGCCTCCTTCTCCCCCCTGAGCACTCTCCACACGCGCCTGCCCTGCAAGCCTCGTCGCTTCAAAGCCGCTGATGTCGGTACTCAAGGGAGGCCTCCTCATAGCGCCCGGCCTATTGCGCTTGAAAAGAATAACGTACTACACGCGGCTTTCTGCAGTTTCTGTTCATCTTCCCCGCGTTCCCCCACTTCCTTTTCCTATCTCTCGTCTCTCACGTAGTTTGAATAGTGACGTTTGGGTTCGCGAGAGATCTTATTTTTAGCTTTGTGTGCGTGTGCTGCAGTGTTATTATGTCGGCAGCTTTTGAGTGGCTCGAGCGCGATATCCACGGGAAAAACATTTGCCGACGACGCGGTGTTATCGAGCGCTCCTTCTTCCAACAGCCATCGGAGGCGACCTCACAAAGCCTCACCGCTTCGACTAAGGCCCACCGCTTCCCCGATCTCCGCCTTCCCACTCGCAAACTCTTGCCCGCTCTATGTTGTGCGTGAAGCATGACTGCACCGTTGTTAGCTGCCGCAAGCTCTGGTATCATCTCCTGAACGGAGCATATCCTGCGACCGCGGTACAGCTTTTTTTTACTTTCTTCTTCTGCTGAATTTCTGCGGTAGTTTTCTTTATTTCCGGTTTTGATGTATGTTTGGGTAAAGACTTTGGATAGACGTGCATGCTCACTCTTTTACCCAACAAACATAGTTATGACTGGATTCCGTAAGTTAGGTTTCCATTATGACTGATGATTTTGTTACACTGAAGGCCCCTTAATGATATGAATAGCGGTTTACCTTCCTGCATTTCTTAGAAAGGCTATATAGTTTCAAAAAGGTAAATATAAAATGATGTTCACTTTTAACGGCGGAGCTGTTAAACTTTCCCGTTACACCATTTCGGGTGACCAGAAAACTGCAACTCTGCGCCTAGTGCTTGGAATGTGATAACTCGGCTGAAGTGTGCTTTCTTGGTCCCTTTCTTCATGATACCTAGTGGCTAATTACAGGCAGTTCGCTCTTCACGATGTGCAATCGAGAAATCAGAATAGCTACACTACATATTTTGTGTCTTCTTGTAATTTTGTGCATATTAAGGCTTGTATTCAGCAAATTCACCAAAAATGACACAGAGGATGTGAAATTTAGGTGTATATTCAATGCATGCACATTTACAAGACAGAAAAAGAAAGAAAAAAACGAGAGAGGGGAAGAAATGGCAGCAGAAAAACGAATAAAGTGAGAAGACTTTACATATTAAGGCCATCCTAACTACCAGGATCGCGTGAGTTAAGCTCTTGCTAATTAGGACAAAGACAAGGCTGTGTTATAAAAATGACTCTAATTAAGGCTTGTTAATTAACACCGAAATCACTTATACCTTGCTAATACTCTAGGTAAATTTTCTTTATGTCCCCGAAGTAAAAGAAAGAGAAATGCAGTTCCTGCTGTGCACATGTTTTCGATGTGGGCGTGAGGGATGATACTCCAATGTTCCACGGCGGCTGATAGGTACACTTAGAGTTTATTTTTAATGTACTTTTTAATATATTAAAAACACAATTCGCACCGAAAATGAAAAAAAGGAAACAGAAATGTTTATTATTGTTACCTAAAAATAATGATCTCGACAAACCCAGGTGTTCCAGATGCGCGTAAAATACATAAAATGTTTTCCTGTTACTAAGGCTGTCACTATAGGCAAATTATCGTCGCCACGTTTCCAGTCATTCAGAGAAACACGGCGATAACGGTGTGGCTCCTACCCTAACGCACTTTGTATTGTTCACCGTAAAATAATGTATAATTTTCAGTGACTACAGGGCTGACTGCGCAACAGGCTGTGGTAGCTATAGCAACAGTGACGACGTTATGTAATCACTCGATCAGCCGCGGCGCCGAAAGAAAATAATGAAAAAAAAAGTACTCAGGCTGCCTTTTTAGCAAGCTTGTTTCCAGAGCATACCACTTTCTTCCTTTGCGAGGTTGGTGCTCGTCAGAGTTATTGACCACTTTATCTATTACCAACATCGAGCTAACAATTTCTATTTTTGCTTTCAGTATGGGTACTCTTTCACGTTATCGTCAAAACTTTTGTCTCGATGCAACAACAAAAGCACCACGTATGATCGAAGAAGCAAGGCAAGAGGTTCAAGAACGAAAATCAATACTCGCCGTCGCTAACAAGCTACGGAGTACTATACACAACTGATCAGCACACGGTCCTTGGGCGAGAGTTTCTACTGAGCAAGAAAAATGAAGAGGTGAATGGGGAGATTCGTCGGGAAGGAAGAGGAAGTAGAAGAACAAGAAGAGGAGCCTTGCGTGCGGGAAAAAGCCCGGCCGCATTCGCTCTTGATTTCTCCCTCATGCGCGGCGGCCTGTTCAACGCAACCGAGCGCACCACGCGCGCCTCATGCGGAGGATGGTGAGTGAAGGCCACCGGGGATTTATGTTCACATCGTTAAACTCCAAGACCCCCCGCGGCGGGCCGTGCAAGCGTCGAGGTCTGCCTGGATCCGGCATGCGGCGAAATATTGGAGGTCTCGCTCGGCGCACGTCTCAGCCCCCGCTGCCGCCAGAAGCAGTGCTCGACGTACAACTGCGGCCCATATACCAGTGCGCTCTTCGAGCAAACTGGTCGCACTGGCCCTGCGCGCTGCCTGCGGTTTCGATTCGAACTGGTAATAATGGCCTCTCACCACGGTGTTCCTTCCTCTCTCGCCGCCACCACCACCACTTCTTCGATCAACGAGAGGTGTACAGTTTACCTTACCTTGTTTTTGTTTGATTATTCACTACTAGCTTTATCTAGTTGCGTTAGCTTTGAGGATGAGAAAACGGAGACGCCCTTCGTTCTATATTTCATGTCTATTTGACTGGTGAAAAGCTAGTTGGTGTGCCTGGCCTGTTTATTCTTTTTTGTACCTTGTCAAGATTGGTTGGGCTATTCATTCCATCCGCAGGAATGATGATAGGCTTTCCCGTACGCGCCTTTTGTACGAGCAGAGGGCAGGTTGAGGATGACTGCATCATAGCATTAAAAAATTAAAATCTTTTTTGACTAATGTGCCACAAGGGCGAAAATTGTGCTACGTGGCTGTGTTTGACGTATGAAAGTCACAACTGGCTTTATGGGGCCACCGGAGAATAACATGATTAACTAGATGCAGTTTAAACGAATGAGGCTGTGGTTAGAGGGTAGCTTTGGACAAGTTGTTAATTGAGTAAAGGGTGCACTATATATATGACGAATTCAGACGCTTTAGGAAGAAAATGCTCTATCGACATACTTAAAGTACCACGCTATTACATTTACTTAGGCTGTGCTTATTTCTGCTTTACTTGTGCTTATTGTGGTTCACTAACGCTGTGCGAATGAGCCCATGTGGTGCCACAATTTCGCAAAGTAGTTAACACATTTATTTTGAATTTGATCTTTTGTGTCACATAGCACCTGTTCTCTAGAGAACATGTAGTCTCGTTCCACTCTCGATAATGACGGCGCCTTGATGAATGCAGTTTCAGTAGAAGGTTCGCCATCGATAAGCTATTGGCAGTGCTGATACACTATTTTTATTTTGTATATTGTCGGTAATCTGACGTAATACACTGTCTTTAGAATCACTGGAGTCACTATACGAGTAGAAACTGTTGTATCAATGGTGAGATATCACGTACCATAGCGTGAAGCGTGTGGTGCATGGTGATGCAAGTATAGGGGCGAATAGGAGCGCTGGAGAGGTCTCACTGGAGTGAGTGCGTCGGATAAGTGGAACTCGCAAGTTCATGCTTACTCCCGGGACTAATTGTCTGTTCAGTTCATTTGGTTGTTTCTCTCATATGAACAAGCCCTTCGAAAAAAAATATTGTGTTTTCTAATGATCCCACACGTGATGGAGTCCTTCAGCATGCAACCAGTGTCTCTACTACCACTGCTGAGACGGATGAAGAAGTGGTCATTGCCCTGACACTCTAAACCCCACCTGTCGCACAATCATGTATGACTCGCTCTGCCGTTACTAACTTGAGCAAAGGCCGCATCTCCCCTCAAGTGCTTTGCATCCTTTGCTAGGCACCACGCTCTAAAGACAGCATGATCTCCTTGACATGGATTTTCACCCATGCGGGCTCAGTCCACCCACAACTCCCATACCTCAATGAGCTCACCCACTCCATTAAGCGAGACGTCTACCGCACCAGAGCAACTGGAGACGAGTTGGACACTAGGGACAGTCTAAGTACAATGATATCGTTAAGACATTTTACCTCGGACGCTGAGCCTTCCTCCACCCCCCCCCCCCCCCAATTTATCCCAAGCTCTGCAGGTACCAACCACCACTCTGCGTCTACTGAAAACCAACACGTATCCCTCACCTGCTAGCCTCCGCCTTATATTCTCGGATGTACACGCTACTCCCAAGTGTCGGTGCTGTGACACTCACTCGGATACACTTCCGCATATGCTGTGGGAGTCCCTGGCACATACACACACACTAACACCACGACCCTACCGTCGAGGCTGCGTGAGGCTTGGCGGAGCTCCGCCCTCGATGACCAAACATGGGCGACCTAGCACGCCCGCGAAGCTACGTCAAGGCAAACCCTTGACGTTCTCTCGTGGAAGGCCTAAGCCCAGCTGCTAAATTTGCTGACTTTGTATTATGAAAGTTTATTCCTCCAACTCCTTTTTTTGGGTTGATTAAAGCTCGTGTGTTTTTCTGGATCAATTAGAGTCTGTGTTTTTCGCTCATGAAAGTGTTGTGCAATACGTGCAATACTTGGAATGTTATGAACTGTTTTGCTTATATTTTAGAACACATTTTTTCCTGCTTTCTACGCAACCCAATAGTAATATTGCGGTACTAAACAGTGCAAAGGAAACAAATAAAAAAATCGGTGCCGTATCTGCATGTTTCACTGTATTTGATTGATATGTGGGGTTTAACGTCCCAAAACCACTATATGATTATGAGAGACGCCGTAGTGGAGGGCTCCGGAAATTTAGACCACCTGGGGTTCTTTAACGTGCACCCAAATCTGGGTACACGGGCCTACAACATTTCCGCCTCCATCGGAAATGCAGCCGCCGCAGCCGGGATTCGAACCCGCGCCCTGCGGCATGTTTCACTGTAAAAGTTGTCGAAAGACGATAGGCATCAGTCTGAAAAAAATGAACAAAAGATTTATTTCATGTTGTGCTAAAAAAAATCGGTGAATTGCATTTTGGAGGTGTTGCGTTGGCGGGACTTGATCCGTGCCGCGAAGGCGAACGAGTGCATCGAGGCACGTTATACACGACCGCTATCTCGCAGTTACCTTCGAAAACACTTCGAAAACGAAGGAAGGCATGCGCTCTTGTCTCGAAGGCGATAAGGTGTAGAATGCAAAGCGACGGCAGGTGTCACCACCGTGTCGTCTTAGTAAAGCGAGGGAAACACTTGCCTTTTTAGGCTACATTGTCAGCGCAACGTGATAAACACTGCGGTCCTTGGAATCACTTATGTATGCCTTCTCTAGTATAAAGCCACACATAGAAAATATTGACATGTTGTTATGGTACCTCAAATATGTGCAATTATTGTTTTTGAATTGACAGTCGCACAAGTATGAATGCTGAAACTTGAGCAGTATTGGTGGGTGCTGCGGATCGCGTTGGCCGGTAGGGGTATCGGTTGGTTCCATTTGGGGCATCGTTACGGCGGCCGAACAGACAAATGTACAGACAGACGAACAGACCACCTTTTTCCTGTCTAAGTACCCCCAAAAAGACTATCGTCTTTAAAAACCGAGTGCGATAAACTTACCTTGATATGTAGCGATGGTCGAGGATCATGTTGTCTTTCTTCCAGGATATTGTAAGTGGTTTTTCTCCGAATGCTTCACACACGAGTCGAGCTTGCTCGCCCTTGTTGACACGCAGAGCCTGGTAGCTTACTTTGAAATGCGCGGCCACTGTAGAACAAAAATGTTGGGGATGTAAAGCAATCTATGACACCTCACTGTAATTTCCACATATTGGTATAAGATTCTACCTGGACTATTTTTGCTCGGTTACTCTTTATTCATTTTAATCTAGTCATATTACTTGTACATCACGTTAACCTGTGTATAAAGAGTTGTGAACGAAACGAAAGTTGATTTTCCACTCCGTATAATGAAGTAATTCAGATGCAAAACAACCTTTTGAAGTTAGAAGGGATTTTGTCTGGGCAAGTTTGTGGGGAATTTGCGAAGTTAGCCAGCGTGAAAGAGGGACTGAAGACCTGTTGGTCCAGCGGTACTTCTGTCCTTCGCGCAGTTAATCACGCTGTTTACCTTCGCAACCTGTTGAACGCTATTTTCGATTAAGTAAACCAGTAGATGCGTGTCAAACGAATACAAATGTTCGAAAGTTTTCGGTGCTGCTTGCGATTATCGAAGATCCTGAAAATGAGATAGCGCAATATCTCGCAGACGTGGTGCTTGTGCAAGACGTTATGAATAAGGGTAACTCACTTCTTTACGGCGGCAATAAAGCCTTGTTTCTTCGCAATGTCCTAGCAATGAATACAGCTGTGCACACCTCTTCCATATTTCAGAGAGATTTCTATTCTTTTAACATTCATTGTAACTAATCTCTATTGAAAACAAACATCTTAGGTGAGAGTCACATGTGCCCACAAAAAAAGAAACACTTTTTTAAGTATGAAGAGCCACCGACCCACACAGGAAAGAAAAAAAAAGAAAGACAATGAGAGGTACACGTAATATTTTGCCAGAGATTCGTCTCACATTTATTACGCAAGCGAGCTATCGTCAGTGATTATAGGATCCCTTGTTCGACTCAATTTCAGACAGCTAAGAAGAGAAAACAAAAGATGATATGGGCAGCAGCGAGGTAAAGAGAGTGACGCTGCAAAACGGCCGCTTCATTTGCGAAGATGTAAATGTAATCAATCTGCGAAGAGAATCGCTGCCGAAATTCCTCTGGTTCAAAATATTTTCAGGGCGAAAAAATATTAAACGAAAGAAAAGAAATAGGGCGAAAAGATAAGTTAAGCGTTGCTAAAACTAAAGTGGGTCAGCCTAAGTACCATGGTCCCGGGAACACTCGTTATAGTGCGAGAACGTTTGCAGCTCCAGCGGGAACGGAGACACCCACCGTGAACAGAGAGCCGAACGACGGTGCTGATTCCCACGCCGATTCCGTTGGTCGCCTCGCAGAGGTATTGACCGGCGTCCTTGGGCTCGACGTCGTTGATAATGAGAGAACCGTTTTCGAACATCTGCATATGATAATTGCTGATTATGGATTTAAACGCCTTGCCCGCATCGTCTCCTGTGGCATCCGCAGATACGGGAAATGAAAGCGGGCAGGAAAGTAACGGGAACTGGTGGTCAGGGAAAGAAGGAAAAAAGAGAGGAAAGAAGAGAGAAAGAGATGAAAGATTTTATTAG
Source organism: Rhipicephalus annulatus (assembly GCA_013436015.1). NCBI lineage: Eukaryota > Metazoa > Arthropoda > Arachnida > Ixodida > Ixodidae > Rhipicephalus > Rhipicephalus annulatus. Next base: position 229,796 of record WOVY01001968.1, on the reverse strand, counting down.
AAACACCGACAAAAAGGATCTTACGTCCCACTTTATGCAAGTAAAAATTCAATAAAGAAGGTAGTGTAAATACAGTCTCTATTGAGTGAAATTCATTGGTGAACAAAAAAATTAACACAGACAAACAGAGATGTTTAGTTTTACCTTGTTGCTTATTGTTTTAGTCACGTGAATATCTTAGGCCTTTGAAGATTCACAAGTGCATGTCGTTTTTTTTTTCGAATCATTCACCCCATTTTCTTATGTTACAAAGGAGAGGGTGGTGGATGTCATTCCACAGCGGATGCCTATTGATCGCCGACAGGACATGAGGGTTATTTGCCTAGATCTTTTTTCTTCTTCTTCTTGTCATAAAATGCCTCCATTGCACAGCGAGGTCGTATGTAGGATGATGCGGCCGAGTCACGCAATTCCGTGACGATGTCATCTGGCAAACTAGACCATAACAGCGGCCCTCAATGCAAACCAGCCGATTCTGTGGTGTTCGTTACAACGCTCGTAGAACACCTGCATTGTCTACAAATAGTGATCCCTCTCCCTCTCTCCTTGTCCCTTTTTTTACTACCTCCCAATTTAGATCATCGTTCTGTCATGATGATGCGCCATGTTAAGCGGAGATAAATGGCCACGTAGCCAGTATCGACAAGTCGCGTATGCATGACGTGAATGTGTTTTTTATCTATATGTACTGCTATTTATTGTAGTATTGAGCAGGCATTTCTTTACATCACCACTTCGTATAAGCAGGAGCATTGCCGCATTGGCTGGCTCTGTAAATGGAACAGTTGTGAAACGCATGTGCGTGGCACCAGTCGGCTTGCGCAAAACGTTATTACCGAGTAAATCAATACAGTATAGGACTGCGCTCAGCTCATCCAAACATTTGTCCCGAGTGTGCCACAGCACAAGGTCATTTATGATTCATATCGATGCAAATAGAGTTGCATCAGCTATGTTTTTAGAACCGTGTTATCTATGTCCATGTATCAGTGATTCGATAGCGCCAAAAATACTTAATATGCTCCTTTCGTAGCAGCAGGCTTATAATAATATCGATGTTTTAAGATCGAAAAACGGCGATATGATTATGAGAGACGCCGTAAGAGAGCGTTCCGCAAATTGTGACCGCCTGGGGCTCTTTAACCTGCCCCTAAATTTAAGTATACGGGCTACAAACATTTTCGGCAGCATCGAAAATGCAACCGCCGCAGCCAGGGATTCAATCGCTCCATCTTCGGGCTAGCAGTCGAGTGCCATAACTATTGGGCTCACCGCGGCGGTGCAGTAGCAGCAAGCTCGTCCCTTGAAACGTATTAATGAAGCATAAACGCCAATGAAAAATTATTAATTTAGTGATATATAGGTCTCCGCTAGTTGAAACGTTGTTGTTATATTTTCAAGTTGCAAACTTTCAACTACGAGTTTTTGCATAGATTCGCACATATTTCCCATACAAAAAAAAAATTTGAAGACGCTTGATCTTCGCCTTCAACAGTAGAAACCGATAACGCATTGGACCCAGGGGGGGGGGGGGGGGGTTGACGCATTTCGAATTTCTAGGCTGGCGTCGATTCTGGGTGCATGCTTCAACCACGCCACAAAGCGACGAATGACTGTGCGTGTAAGAGTGGCCGTTTTAAACTATGCGAGAATGCTTACTGCAAGTACAGTTGTGAATTGCCCGATACGCCATAATTATTCCTTTCGCGAATCAGCGAGCGACCCGCTACGCATCCGTCGGGCACCATGCGAACCTACGTAGCTATTCACTACGTTGATGCTTCACCTTCTGGTGATTCATAAATATGTCCCAGTGTTTTGTAATGGGTGGGTCTTTGAAACACCTACTGGTTGTGGAACTCACGTATTTTGACACATGGAGCGTTTGTACACGTTTGCTACGCCGTATATATTGCGTTAAGGAAGCTCTTCCCCCAACATGGCATTCATACTGTTTCAATGATAGCGAAAGTTGGGCTAGTTGGTGGTTCATGCTTGGGATGCAGAAACCGCGCAAAAAATATAGACAAGGACTATATAGGTCTTTGTTTTTTTTGCGCTGTTTATACATCCCAATCATTCTGTTTCTTTTTATAACGTGGTGCCGAGCAAAAGTGTTAATATGTGATAGAACACCCGCTTTCCACAAAAACAAACCGGGTTTGATTCTCACTAAAAGCAAATATTTTAATCTATTTTTGTCTTCTTTGCATCTGTCTCAATTTTTCGTCAAGGACACGTTGATGATTTTTCGCTCAAAACTAACGACACTGACTCCAACGCCGACGTCGAAGCTGGTGCGGCAGTTTTGGCGAAATGAGCTTTTTAACGCTAAAGCGTTAAAAATAGAGGCAGAATTTAAAACAAAACAAGTCACACAAGATGTAATAATAGTTAAAAGTGCATACAACTTCAAAAAAGATGACACCGCGTGACTAATACACAAGTATAGTTTTCATGTAAAGATTGATATGTGGGGTTTAACGTCCGAAAACCACCATATGATTATGAGAGACGCCGTAGTGGAGGGTCCGGAGATTTCCATCCCCTAGGGTTCTTTAACGTGCACCCAAATCTGAGCACACGGGCCTACAACATTTCCGCTTCCATCGGAAATGCAGCCGCCGCAGCCGGGATTCGAACCCGCTACCTGCGGGTCAGTAGCCGAGTACCTTAGCCACCAGACCACCGCGGCGGAGCATAGATTTTATGTAGTTCTCGCATAAAGTGCTTCACACAAAGTTCATGAAATGAACAGAGCAAATCAAAATAATTGTGCCAATTGCTCCACGACACTCTGGTAAGATGTCAAGGTGCGTATCTGCTCATCATCATCATCATCAGCCTGTCTACGTCCACTGCAGGACAAAGGCCTCTCCCATGTTCCGCCAGTTAACCCGGTCCTTTGCTTGCTGTTGCCAATTTATACCCGCAAACTTCTTAATCTCATCTGCCCACCTAACCTTCTGTCTCCCCCTACCCCGCTTCCCTTCTCTGGGAATCCAGTTGGTGACCCTTAATGACCAGCGGTTATCCTGTCTACGTGCTACATGCCCGGCCCATGTCCATTTCCTCTTCTTTATTGCAGCTATGATATCCTTAACTCCCGTTTGTCCCCTAATCCACTCTGCTCTCTTCTTGTCTCTTAAGGTTACACCTACCATTTTTCTTTCCATTGCTCGCTGCGTCGTCCTCAATTTAAGTTGAACCCTCTTTGTGAGTCTCCTGGTTTCTGCTCCGTAGCTAAGTACCGGTAAGATACAGCTGTTATATACCTTCCTCTTGAGGGACAGTGGCAATCTACTTGTCATAATTTGAGAGTGCCTGCCGAATGTGCTCCACCCCATTCTTATTCTTCTAGTTACTTCAATCTCGTGGTTAGGCTCTGCGGTTATTACCTGCCCTAAGTAGACATAGTCTTTTACAACTTCAAGTGCACTATTACCTATCGCAAAGCGCTGCTCCTTTCCGAGGTTGTTGTACATTACTTTCGTTTTCTGCAGATTAATTTTAAGACCCACCTTTCTGCTCTCCTTGTCTAACTCCGTAATCATGAGTTGCAATTCGTCCCCTGAGTTACTCAGCAATGCAATGTCATTGGCGAAGCGCAGGTTACTGAGGTACTCTCCATTAACTCTTATCCCTAACTGTTCCCATTCTAGGCTTCTGAAAACGTCCTGTTAGCACGCAGTGAATAGAATTGGGGAGATTGTGTCCCTCTGCCTTACACCCTACTTTATTGGTATTCTGTTGTTTTTTTTATGAAGCACTATGGTAGCAGTTGATCCCCTGAAGATTTCTTCCAGAATGTTTATATATATTTCATCTACGCCCTGATTCCGCAGTGTCTGCATGACGGCTGATATTTCTACTGAATCAAACGCCTTCTCGTAATCTATGAAGGCTATGTATAGTGGTTGGTTATACTCTGAGCATTTCTCTATTACCTGATTGATAGTATGAATGTGGTCAATTGTTGAGTAGCCTGTTCTAAATCCTGCTTGTTCCTTTGGTTGATTGAATTCTAATGTTTTCTTTACTCTGCTAGCAATTACCTTTGTAAATAGCTTGTATACTATGGAGAGCAAGCTGATCGGCCTGTAATTCTTCAAGTCCTTGTCATCTCCTTTCTTATGTATTAAGATGATGTTAGCGTTCTTCCAAGACTCTGGTACTTTTCCCGTCAGGAGACACCTCGTAAATAGAGTGGCTAGTTTTTCTAACACAATCTGTCCTCCATCTTTCAGCAGATCTGATGTTACTTGATCCTCACCAGCAGCTTTGCCTCTGTGCATGCTCTCCAAAGCTTTTCTGACTTCTTCTATCATTACCGGTGGGGTGTCCTCTGGGTTACTGCTAGTTCTTATAGTATTAAGGTCGTGGTTGTCTCGGCTACTGTACAGATCTCTGTAAAACTCCTCCGCTATTTTAACTATACTATCCATATTGGTAGTTAATTTGCCTTCTTTGTCCCTTAGTGCATACATCCGCCTTTTGCCTGTCCCAAGTTTCCTCTTCACTGCTTTGACGCTTCCTCCGTTTTTCAGAGCGTGCTCAATTCTCTCCATGTTATACCTTCTTACATCGCATACTTTACGTCTATTAATCAGCTTCGAAAGCTCTGCCAGTTCTATTTTGTCTGTTGTACTTGACACTTTCATGATTTGACGCTTCTTAATTAGGTTCTTCGTTTCCTGGGAAAGCTTGCCGGTGTCCTGTCTAGCTACCCTGCCTCCAACTTCCACTGCACACTCCGTGATGATACTCGTCAGATTATCATTCATTGTATCTACGCTAAGGTTGGTTTCCTCGCTAAGAGCAGAGTACCTGTTCTGCAGTGACACTCTGAATTCCTGTACTTTCCCTCTCAGTGCTAGCTCATTGATTTGCTTCTTGCGTATCAGTTTCTGTCGTTCCTTCTTCAAGTCTAGGCGGATTCGAGCCCGTACCATTCTATGGTCACTGCATCTTACCTTGCCAACCACTTCCACATCCTGCACGACTCCTGGGTGTGGAGTCATTATAAAGTCTATTTTGTTCTTATTTACGCCATTAGGGCTCCTCCATGTCCACTTGCGGTTTTCTCGTTTTCGGTAGAAGGTATTCAAAATACGCAGATTATTGCGTTCTGCGAATTCTACTAGTAGCTCTCCTCTGGCGTTTCTAGTGCCGATGCCATAATCTCCTACTGCCTGGTCTCCAGCCTGCTTCTTCCCTACCTTTGCATTAAAGTCGCCCATTTCTATAGTATACTGTGTTTTCACCTTACTCATTGCCGATTCCACGTCTTCATAGAAGCTTTCAACTGAAGCGTCATCATGGCTGGATGTAGGCGCGTAAGCCTGTACTACCTTCATTTTGTATCTTTTATTCAGTTTAATTACAATGCCTACCACCCTTTCAATAATGCTATAGTAATCCTCTATGTTGCCAGCTATGTTTCTGTGAATTAGGAACCCTACTCCCAGTTCTCTTCTGTCTGCCAAGCCCCGATAGCAAATGACGTGCCCATTCTGTAGCACAGTATAGGCCTCATCTGTCCTCCTAACCTCACTCAGCCCTATTATATCCCATTTAATGCCTTCTAGCTCCTCGAATAATACAGCTAGACTTCCCTCACTAGATAACGTTCTAACGTTAAACGTTGCTAAGTTCAAGTTCCAATGGTGGCCTGTCCGTATCCAGAGATTCCTAGCACCCTCTGCTGCTTTGCAGATCTGACCGCCGCCGTGGTCAGTTGCTTCGCAGCTGGTGGGGACTGAGGGCCGTGAGTTAATTGACGAATGCCTACGGGAGGGGGTGGCCAGATACTGCACCAGGGTGGCCAATCCTTCTCTGGTGAGATCATCGGTGCGTACCGGCTTTAAGCCGGTACGATCAGACAGTAGTGGGAATGCTCCATGCATGTCTTCCTTATTGTTGTTCAACAGCGTTGGCGGCCACCCACCACGGAGCCCAACGAGGGGACGCTACAAGGTTACAAATGCTGGAACCTGCAGACGCCAGCCGTACAACGCCACTATAACCCAATGCGCCTAGACCAAGGTAGGTTATTTGCACAGGGTTAATTCTAGCCGCCAGGAAGTTTGGAAGTAAACGGAAGAGAGTAGAAGACAGGACAGATAAATAGTAAGAGATAAAAACGAAGATGTAGAGAGAGAGAGATAGGAAAAGGCGACTGCCGATTCCCCTGGGTGGGTCAGCTCAGGGGTGCCGTCTACGTGAAGCCGGGGCCAAAGGGGTGTGTTGCCTCTGCCGGGGGGCCTTAACGGTCCAATCACCCAGCGTCGGCTCAACCCCCAGGATCCCCTTTTCCTCGTACACGGCAAAGCCACGCACGGCTAGGCGTGGGAGGGAGTCGAAACTCCCCCGTTAGCTCGGGTTCGTGGTGTCGCTACACACCAAACGCCTACTTGCGCAGGCGCCCCTGCGGCCCGTATCTGCTAACGAATCTTAACTATGGTAGATCTATCAACGACTAATGGCATCTAATTACTGTCTGTATTTATAATATATGTAGTTTTCTTCGTTTTTTTAGAATTGCGTCTTATAGTCTTTCTTCTAAAGCATATTTACGTAGTACAATTTTCATAACCAGACTTATAATTTAGCAATTTACATCTTTCTCTATTTTTGCTGACAGCACAGCATAACTACTAGATGCAATATAGTGCATTAAACATGTTCGATAATATCTTTCTTAACAATAAATGTACGGCAGAAAAAAAGCGACAATAAAAAGAAAACTCCTGATATCCTGCAACATTAGTGGTTTAGTTATCAAAGCAATATTCGTTTAATTTTAAAGCTTGAAGATACTGCTTCACCAGAACAAATATTGTTCGTTGTTTTGCTATGTTGCTGACCATGTGAAAAAAATTGCACGTTGCAGCAGGCATCTTTCTTTCTCACAAAGTGATGATGCCTTGGGTGTTTATATACGAAACTTCAGTAACTATTCTCAAGTGAACAAGAAAATTGAACTAGTTTACGTAGGTTTATAGCTTGAAACACAGCTATCTGACACAAATTTCTTGGCCTCTTGTGGTATTTACTGCCGACTGGAGTTGACACTTTCTTTCATACCGCTTATATTAGACTGTTCCAGTCACTTTCCTGCATTGTACGTCTATTTGATTGATCGATATGTGGTGTTTAACGTCCCAAAACCACCATATGATTATGAGAGACACCGTAGCTGAGGGCTCCGGAAATTTTGACCACCTGGAGTTCTTTATCGTGCACAAAAATCTCAGTACACGGGCCTACAACATTTCCGCCTCCATCAGAAATGCAGCCGCCGCAGCCGGGATTTAATCCCACGAGTTTGTACGTCCATCTCTCTACAAGACTTTGTAATACCTTGTAGATAACGTTTGTTCTGTGCGTTGTGGTATGTCCAATCTGGTCAAGGACATGACATCGCTATTACCCGTCATTTTGCACATAGATGCTTGGAACATGGAATGACTCACCGAGGGCTATCTTCCATCGAATGAGTGGTGGTGGATGGCCCTCCGCTTGACAGTCAAAAGTAACCCTTGACCTGACGATGCTGGACTTGTCGCTCGGTTCAATCTTCCATTTTGGCGGTACTGTAAGCATAGCAGTTTCAAACATAGAGCAACGGAGAGACGCATGTTTGTAAACACATGGAGATTGACCGATATAAATCTTTGGATTGTTATCTTGCCTAGTGGGTGTAGAAGAAAGATTGATAAGATATAAAAAGAAAACATAGCTACCGTAAGACACAAAGCACATGCTCACTTTCACCGGTGCCTGTAGTACAGGATAAATAACACTTGGCACAGCTACAGTCGTGTACGCAGTGCATCTATTCTGAAGGTTTCCCAGATATTCCCCAGATAACATAGACACACATTGGGGCCTCATTGTCACAATTTCTATCTGTGAAATATGTACTATCTCACAAAAGTGTGGCACAATATATTTCAATGTTTTAAGCCATAACAATCGCACACTATTTTAAATTTGCTTTTAATTTGACTCCAAGGCTGAGCTGTGTACCCAGAGAAAAAGGTGACAGAAGTGGTATAGGATTCCATTTATGTAAGAAAGATTGTTACGCTGTATAGAAAATGTCTTACCGCAGCGTTTACCAGACAGATGACATTTCATGAAGTCTGAGACTGGATTACGACCTCTGGCGAGCATTCGATATTACGTGATAAGCAGAAGCCGCTTAATGATGAACACACGTGCATTAATGTCTTTAGAAATGCCAGGAGCAATTGTATTAGATAAAATTGTATTTAATATTGAATCAGAAACAGCGAATGTGATTATAGTAATGATATCTGGGGCTTTCCAACCCAAAACCATGATATGGTTTTGAGGGACAACGTAAGATCTGGCAATTTAGACCAATCGGCGTTTTTTAACCTACACTCGCCTCACACAGCCTCGACTATTCCGCATTCACTAAAATGCTACTGCCATGGCCGGAATCAAACCCGCGAACTCCATTGGCGTTAGCAGCTGAACACTGCAACGGCTGATACACCGTAGTGGACAACTGCAGAAGTATGTTCACTAAATTAAATTCTGCTTTAAAATAATGAAGCCTCAGATTCTCATCTTATCCCAAAATGAAGAAGAGAGAGTGACGCGTGGCAGCTGGTAGTGATAATCCCGAAGCTGACACCTTGCCGCAAGCACTGCTGTGAAACAGACTATTTCGCAGAGGTATAAATATAGCCAATTTTGGCATTTCTTTTCTTCAGTGGTCAGCTATAGGTGTGAAGCCATCGCGTATTGACGCTTAAATGCCACAGTTATTGATAGTATGTTAGAAAGTGCTGAAATTGCGTTTTTTCATTAGAATACACATGCTTCATGAACGCATATATTACTTAACATAGTTTTTTTACCATACATAGGCGTACCCAACCGAACCTATTTCATTTACTTATGTGTATCGCAGATACACCAAATTTACGTCGTAGACGGTGTACGTGCGTGTTTGTAAAAGACGTTGATAGGGCCCAGAAGCCTAAGGGAGCGTTTTGCAGGAGCTCATAGGGGTAACACCGCATCAGAAGCGAAACATTTTGATCAGTTCATCACTATCTCTTACAAACATGTTTTAGAACTACTCTTGCAGTACTTTCATGTAATCTTTTTTTTTGTGTTTGAGGAGCTAAAAATAACGAATTGTCGTGGCATACTTCAAACTTGTATACTTGGAAGGACAGCGTTGTCTTGGTCTCTGCGAGTTACTTGTTTTTCTGCATCGCCTGCGGAAGCTATATAATGCAAGAAACGTATACAATACTTATACAAAAAACTTCGTGGTTTAGTTCAAACCGGGGATAACACAAACATCACTTGAATATTATTTACCAGAGCTTTACTCTTGAGCTGTCCGTCGCGTACGTCCAATCACGAGCGACGGCCTTCAGCTGTGACCTCATACATATTGCAACAGGTTACGCGCAGGCTAGCACTGCTAGAACTGAATTCCCCCAAAATGTGCTCCGCTGGAACTAAGCACCGGCGCAGAACTTCAATAAGATCGCAAGGGGCACGCGCTTTGTTATTCGGGCTTTAAAACCAGGTATATACTTGGTGATACATATTGGATTTTGCAGTCCTGGTGTCCACTAACACATATTTAATTACTGAACTTCCAAACTCCCTTTTTATTGCTGCGCGACGAAAGGCTTATCAAAGCAGAATATTAAATTAAGCCAGGCCACATTTTCTGACAAAGAAGGTATCATCCTACATATCTACATTTTCATATGGTAAAACAGCAAGACCTTTATTGAAAAGGCAAGAAAACTGAATGTGAAATATGTTGTTACGCAAAGCATAGTTTTGTAATGCAAATCTAACGACAGCTTCTTAACTGACTCTTGAAAAATTACTGGTAATAGCACTTTGTAAATACACACCACTCAAGTTGAAACAAATAACCAAGGAAACTGCTTTGCATGAAGCTAAATAGAAAGCTACTCTTACTAAAGAACCACGTACTAAGCACATCTAATCAAAATGAACGATGTAGTAGTGACCACGGCACAATCATAATTTCCGAGCTGTCCCTGTAAAAGTAACAATTTCAAGTACAGAGTTTCGGCAGTGCTTGACAGGGTGAATTTTGTGAACGTGAACTTTTCATGTGTTTAATGCAGCAGATTTGCTTTTCAAACAAATTAATCTTCATATTTTGTTCAATTAGAGAGTCGAGCAGTGTTCAATATTGTCCAGCTTGTGGTCTCAGAGACATTCGTTGAAGTCCTGAACAATTTTATCGACGGAGCTCTTTACACTAATATTAACGCCGGGTAGTGCACAGAGCAATTATCATCATCACTAACAGTGCACGCTTCTTCAGTTAAAAAATGTCTGGTTATGTTGTATATATATACAATTGTTATAAACTAGGCAATAACAACATTAAAAAAGAAAAACCCCTCTTGCCCAATTATGCATATCGTCCAGGCGACTCCAATGCGTGAAGCATATTTTTCCTCATTCTTCTAAATTCGTTTTATCGTTCCCCAAAAGCTCTTTGCACTTTGCGTGCGTTTGCATTTCTACAGGATCGATTCGTCTTGGACCAAACGACTATATCATTTTATGGCTTCGTCACATGACGTCAGGATGTTGTGTCACATTTCGTATACCTATAAGATGTCATGATGATGCCATACGATAACGTCACTCCATGTCATCTTTTTTTTTCATCATTCCTGTTGACACCGAAGTTCCCTTTTCGCGATTGATGAAGCGTCCAAGGCTTTCGTTTTAACAACGTGCCTACCAGTACTCACCGAACACGACAAGTTCGGCCGTGTGGTTCGTGATTCCGCCGTCGTTCTCAGCGACGCACGTGTAACGCCCGTTGTGTGCACGGCCCACGTCATTGAACACGAGGTTCGAACCGAGGTCTCCCAGCGATGCCTCCTGTATGTTCAGCTGGGTCTTGCTGAAAGGCACGCCGTCTTTCAGCCACCATATCTTGATGGGCGTGTCGCCGGAGCGGACCGAACACGTGATCACCACCTGCATTCCTTCGGCAAGCGTCTTGGGAAAGCTGAACGGGTTCAGAACCGTTTTTTCTGCAAAGGGGGTGATCGACGAAAAGTAGTGTTAGGTCCACGTTTATTTGTCAGAGATAAAACATGGAAGGCGAGCTTCATATTTTACGTCCTTCGAGCCGTACATCCTGCAGCGTTTCTACGTTTCTCTTTCTGCCGCTTGAATTGGAACATGGATATGTGGCCGCCACTTACTCGAATGAGGTGGTGGCCACTATTACCCCCATCATTTTATTTCTGACCTTTTATTACACTCCTTTAAGTTTACTTGCAGTTATCTCAACTTTGATGATGATCATTGTATGGCGATGATAGTGATTGAGTTTAATGGGATTCTCTCTTGAATGTTGTAGCGATGAATGGTCATCGAGTTTGTTTCTGTCTTTTTTTCCTTTCAATATAGCATTTTGTTATCTATTTAGCTCTACCGTTCTATTTATAATTCAATTTTGTTATTACTTTGATAGAAGCCTCTCATTTAAAGGCAAATTGTTAGGTACGTCTGTAATGACAGCGGTTTGATCTACCAATCAAAGGAGAGCAGTGTCACCCTACAGCCATGGTTGTTACTACACGCAAGTCCAATCTTTCTAAGAAAATGCACGCATGTCAGATGGATAGTGAAAGCACCGCATTACGAAGCCACAGCTCGGGAGATGAAATCGCGAGTCAATATACTTAGAATATTATTTGCTTCATTTGTTATTTCTTTTCCGCGCTCACCCTGCTTGTGAATTGGTGGGGATGAGGGGCATACGGCGAAAATAACCTGATTTGTTCGTTTAATAGTGTTGCCTTGTAACTAAGCACTCGGATATTTTGTGCAGATTCTTTGTGCGCTTCCCCTCCACCGCAAATCATTCAAACAAAGACGAACATGCTTATACTCACTGATTATCTTCAAGTTGAGATCTTTGCTGTCTTCCTGCTTAGGTGTCGTGGCACGGCATGTGTAAATGCCTTCGTCAGACTCTCGCGTGACATCGGTGATGACGATCGTACCATTTTCAAAGGCACGCTGCCTCTCGTTGTGTGGCAGATCCCTCCCGCCTGCGTATTCAACAAGAATGGCAACAGATAAAGAAAACAGTAAGCGTTTATTTGTTGCGACCGAAGAATTTACCCGAGCATGAAGACTTTGTTACAATTTGGCTTAGACACTGACGTGCATATTACAGAATGCTACAGGAAGACGTACATGTTGAGCAAACCGCGTGCAACGGTTTCTGCAAACCTAAGTTTTTTTTCCCCTCTGCGATCATTGAAACGTCTTGAACTACATTTCCTTCTTTTTGAAAGCTTAGGCTGAATTATTGGGCCTATGGAGCTCTCTAAAATCGAGATATTGTGGCCCGGCATCGTATGTAACTTGTGTGGTTATTAAACATTTTTCTGTCCTGCAGGCTTTGCAAATGACGCAGCAAGATTAGGCGTATAGAAATGTTTGTCTTGGTGATTATTGCTTTTGTCTGTGTACTTCAACTTCTCCTCAGCTCTTTCTGCTGAAAAGGTGCGAGTAATGTTTTGAAAACAATGCCTGTTTGTGTACACCGCTCTTAGATACAGAATCCGATGGCATATGTTTGCTGAATATATTACTTTGTGATGTTATTTGACTGTTTTAGTTGGGCGTCCACAGCAGCTCTACGCGCGCCCAACCAAAACTGCCTAAAGAGAACGCTTCAGTTCAGAGTACCCAAAGTGGCTAGCGTACGTAAACCCTTGCATTCTTTTATATTATCCGTTGGCACGGCTAGGTGTACAAAAAACTCAACGGTGTGTGTACGCAAGCCCCTTAGCCCCTAACATTACAACTCTCTAATATTTTACTTCGCGAATGAACTTTCACTCAAACGAGTCGTCACCGACCTCGACTCCACGTGACTTTCGGTGCCGGGTGTCCCGTGTAAGGGCAGTGGTAAACCAGCGTGGTGCCTGACGTCACGGTCAGGTTGGCCATGTGCCGTACTCGGGGAGGACCCCGGACGTCGATGCGGTCCTCGTGCCACACGGTGCCCAGGTCGTTGGACGCCTCGCACCGGTACATGCCTCCGTCGTCGCGCGTCGACGACGTCACGTTCACGTAGCTGATGACGTCGCCCGCCGAGCTTACAAAGTCGCCGTAGTGCACTCGGTGACTCTCGCCCACCATGCCGCCGTCTAGTGCCCACGTGACACGCGGAAGAGGGTTGCCCGAGGCCACGCAGCGCAGCGAGAATCGCTCGCCGGGATCGACAAGCTTGCGCGCGAACACCGCCTTCAGCTCCGGAGGAGTCTCTGTAAAGGCAAACATAGGGGACTTCCGGGTTAATAAACACCTTTACGAATTGTTGCGGTACCGAATAACACAAGCCACACGATGCTGTCCCTTAATTGATTTCTGTTCGTAGCAAATCTTTAGCTACAAAACAAAGAAGGTGGTTGAAAAGGGATGGTGTTTCCGTTCATACAAAATGACAAGGAAGAAAGCGAGAGCAACACTTCTCCTTTTAATAAGCTTTAAGTCATTGCAGTCTGGTGGGGGATGATCACAATTACAAGGTGTTTGCGAAACAAGCAAAGGCAGTTTGTTCAGTACTTCAGAATGTCATTTTATACCCGCAATTGCAGTCGCAAGAGTGGCGTAGTGCGTTCCAATCAAAATGTACCATATAGACTAAATTATACGGCTAAAGACTTTTTTGTGTTATTATTTTTGGGTAATCAAGGCAGGATACATTATTGAGAAAGAATATAACTTCTAGGTTGAAGGTAAAAAATGATGCAGTACGAATAGAACGGAGATGCAAGTGCTATATGCGACCACTATCACGTGGCTAAGCGCGCATAAAAGCTGTGACGTCTTGGTGATTGCAACCAGATGAGATTATCAAAACACCTCGCCTGATTTGTCAAATTTCCTGAAAAGTTTTCTGTGTTAATTGCTTACTAATTGGAAGGCTATTTCAAGAACCTAGAAATCACATTTGCACTCTAAAAAAAAAAGGGAGCGAGAATGGAGAAACGGGCTCCGTTCCTCCTTCGGCGCAGTGACTTCCTCCCTTTCGGGCGCTTTACCCGTCGCGCCCTCTCGCGGCAAGGACCAAAGGAGCAACGTTCCTCCTTCAGCGTTCAAGTTTCTCCTCAATCACGGGGGTCTTGCTCGCGCACATGCGCACGCCAAGCCTATAGCCGGCCGCGGCCAGTCGCGAGCGATTGCTTTTACCTAAGATTGTTGTAAGCAAGGCAGGAATGACGTTTTCTTTTGTTTTGTTAGTATAGAGTAAAAGCCTCTCTTTTTTTTTATCGTCAGGCACTCGCACGATGCTCCGCACACTTCCATGTGTGTCTCGTGTTGTTTCATACTACCAATTTGTCACGAATACAAGGAGCTCTGCTTCCCAAGCAGTCTTGCTTTATCGATTACCTTAGAGTGTAAAAAAAAAATGATTTTTTTCGGTGTCGACATACTTGGTAAGCCCACGCATTTTTAGTTTCGCACGGCATCAACAGCACTCATGAATTCAACGAGGCGCGTAAAAAAGCATCACACTTATTTTTTCAATAGTGTAGGAAACCTGATACCACTCTACAGTCCATGCGTGAAAGTACGATCATATACAATTGATAGAGTTATACGTGTCACTACCACCATATGGATGTTCTTTGCAGTTTACCCCCATTCGAATACGGCCGCCGTGGCCGGAAGTCGAACCTGCGTCCATCAGCATAGTCACACGACCCCCAATAAGGCTATGCTACCACGGCAGGTGAAAGCACAAAGGGAAACAGGCTGCGAAGTTTCACCGAGCGTTTATTCGCCAGACTAGATTACAACCATCAGAAACTTTTTAAACATCATCATAACTAAACTTTTGTGAAAAGTGAACCAATGACTTCTGTAGGTTAAACGAAATTCTCAATCGCATTCGTTTTGAATCGCCCATGCCAGCACTGAGAAGTAGGAAGGAATTATGCACGCGAGCAGTACGTCTTTCTCGTCCATGATTCTCCTTTGTCGTCAGAAACTCAACACAAAATGCACTTCTTGTAGCAGCTGTGCACAGGAAGTAAGTACTAACGCTCACTCACCTTTGTGAAAAGAGTATTCCGAATCCAGAGTAATAACCACCACAGTCACAGCGCTAACAACAAAATTGTGCCACGCACTATGATTGCAAGTTGACACGTGAGGCGAATCGCGAGAGGCATCTGAAGCAGAAAAGTATGCAGGCACAACATTCTATAAAGTTATAGTAAACTTGCGCACTGCAGCGATAGTTCCTCCACTCAAGTATGAGAGCTGCCGCGGCGCCAACAGCCACTGTCATGGCTCACGAAAAAATACCGTCGGATGCGAGGTCATCGCTTATTTATCTCGCAAGACCCGCGTTGTAACGTACGTATACACTGCTAGGACGGTCGTTACCGCATCAAAAACATTGTCATTGAAGGGCTAGTGGTGTACTATATCCATGGCTAACGGTCACACTTGTGGTACGCATGTAAAAAGAATATAAGCAAACGTTAAGACGAAACAACTAAACGAGGTCGACGTGACCACAGAACACCTACCACGACGGAGACAAAGTTTGGTCTGCATGCTGCGCCCTCTCCAAGTAACAAGAAGAAAAAAAAACGTGACCTCCGAAATGGCTAACGCGTGGCAAGTGTTTGCACTCTCAGAGGCTTCAAGAAAAAAAAAAAGTAACTGTAGCAGTGGTCGACAGATGGCGCAGCGTTCAAAAGGCCGTGGGCATTCTAAGCACGGCTTGGGGCATCCGCCTTCGTGAAAACCTGATAAGCTCTAGTAATTATTCCGTTCATTATTGTGCAACCATTTATTAACTAAGGTTTGCCTAAGCATCAGATACAGTATATTTACGTGTGCGCATGTTGTGGTATTGATAAAAACGTAAAAAAGTGTAAGAAATCCTACTTGTAACTTGTGCCACTCAGGTCAGTTGAAATTCATCGCTATATAAGCTGGCGCGCTTTTATAGTAGAGTGTGAGTAAACACGTCGAGGTGTGAGCCGTTGGTTTGAATGATTGATTGTGCTCTTGTTGCGTACTTGTTAGCGTATACGCTAGTGTACTTGTTGCGTACTATTTGTGTACTATGTGACCATGTGTGCATGTGTAGCTATATAGATTGCATCAGCACGTAATAGGCTTTTGGTGTCCGTAAGTGGTCTTGAATGGGTTGATGCGTCGTAAGTGGTCTTGAATGGGTTGATGCGTAAACAATCCTCAAGGGAGCCGTGATAGTAGGTAATAACAACAAACGTCGCGGCAGTAAACTTTTTTAAAATTTTGTTCAAGCCCTCCAGATGGCGCCACCTACCACCTACTTCATTGCTATGACGCTCTCACACCTCCAGCCATTTATATATTGTTGAACATCTATCTATCAAAGCTGCACTACGGATTCGGAATGGTTTCGCTGCGATCGAGTGTACGGCTTGGAGGCACATCTCGTGACCTGCGGACCCGTAAGCGCATGGATAACGTCACTACACTATGTGAATCTGCGAGAAATAAATACAGCAAGCCTAGCATGCACTCTTCAGGTGAGGGCTCTGCAGAAACCGTGTCTTTCGGAGTGAACGTGGCTTCGCTGACCGAACGAAACGTACTTGCTCCATCGTTCTCTTTCGCGATGTGTTCACTGCCACAGGTTCGTCTGTTTCTTTTTATAATCATTTCGTTCAATATCAAGCTCAGCGGGACCGTTTTTTGTAACTTTTAGTGCCGTGTACTCCTTACCAGTCGAGAATCGTTGCATTTGCTAAGCCTACTCGCTTCGCCGGGGGGCAGCCATGTTGATTTTCATGAGGAGGAACGTGTTTCTCCGTGGATGAGGGAGCAACGTTTCTCTATTTGAAGACAAACATTGGGGACATCGCCGTTCCTCCCTAAATGGAGAGTACGTCACTCCATTTTTTTAAGATTGTGGAACTCACAATTATGCCAAATGCCGGTGAATATCGCTGAGTTGGTATACCCTATTGAACCCCTCTTGATAGACAAAATTTGCAGATATATCGATTCACCGACAGGTGCGACCACTCAATGGTTTTTGCAGTAAATAGTAATACCATTTAATACACCTCAAAAAAGATTTAGCAGCTGCAATCAATGGAATCCTTAACCAATGCAGCTCAGAAAAGTGTCTCATTTGTGAACATTTCGAGTGTTACAAATCACAATTTGATAACAACCATTGATTTCTAATTTATGTCCACTCAGATATATATAACTTTCAATTATTCGAGCTAGATTGTTTGTATTTTGATATAATTATTATTATTTACTTGAACTTCTTTTGCGAATATTACGTCTTATTCTAATGAACCGGACACAATTCATCCACTGCTAAAGTCTATGACACACCCACAGAGCATAACAAAGTTTTCGGAAATGAAGCAGTGTTTTCTAAAAAAAACATCCCAATAAATTTTCGTTTGTAAATTCAGCCAAGAATCGCTTCCTTACTAATCTGAATACATATGGTCTTAAGAATGTATGCGACTAAGTATGCTAAATTTAGAAGCATTTTTGATAGTTGTAATCGCAATGAGGAAACATAAAAACAACAGACATGCCTTTACAGCGAGATGTTTTAAAGTACGATCATTTAGACAGCCTCCTTCAGAAGGCGACTGAAAGAAAAAAAAATGTGCCAGTCAGTGGGGAGACGTGTTATTTTATGAAGCTTAAAACTCGCCCATAGTTTCGTCAATACGCGACACAACAACTCCAAGCATCGAAAGGAACGAAGGTGCGCGAGAGAAAAAGGAGCCGTCATGAAACCTAAATAAAGATACGTAAATAGAAAGAGAGGAGAGAAGGTTTAGGCGCGGACAAGTGGCAACAGGTTCGTAGAGGGGAGCTCACTGAAGAACACAACTCGCAGCAGTCACTCCCAAAAGGTCCCGACTTTCTTATGTAGGCAAAACTGACACACGCACACACGCCAACAGGGAGTCGTCCAACGCGCCACAAAAGAAACGCATCCAGGCGCCCGCCACAGCGACCCTCTGCGCCGACAGAGGGCAGATCTCGTGCTCCGGCTCTTCCTTTTCCGGCGCCTCAAGACAGACGGTTGCGACAACACGACATGGGCGGGTATTCTCTCGTCTGCGAACGCGGAGAACGGGAAAGGGCAGGCGAGCGTGTGTGTGTCTCTTTCGAGCTTCTCGCAATGACCAGCGCACCGATCCGAAGATGTTGCACAGGCACCGTCTCTCTTCGCTCTTGCTTCGAGACACACGTTGCCCGTTACACTAGTCGGTCTCGTCCTTGTTATCCCCCCCCCGCCCCACCAGGAGCACCCGCAACGTTGCGAAAGCTCTCCTTCCAAGGCGAGAGTCACCGTGCATGCCTTCCCTAAGCTCACGCCTGTCCCTGTTGTCCTTTCTCTCCTCTGCAGAGCATCTTGAGGAAGCGGAGCGCGCAGCGCGACGCCAAATGAACACGGCGGAGGCCAAAGGCCTACGTCGGAGACGTGATTAATGGGCCAGCCAAGCGTAGCCGTAAAGTGTGCGTGCCCCTTTCAGGTCTCGCCTTCTTTTCTTCCATCGTTCTCGCGAAGGTTGGGCGGAGAAGAGAAACAGTGCCGTGGAAACAGTGAGTTTGTTCGCAGTGCTGCAGGCCCGGTTATCCCGAAGATTGATATTGCCTCGGTTTTCTTAGCGTGGGCTTGGCACGGACAAACAGACACGCCGTGCGGTTCCCGTAGAACGAAACTTGGAAGGGAGTTGGCGAGGGAACGTAAGGAAGGGTAAAGGAAGGGGAGTATGAGAGAAGGTTTGTGAAAGTAACAAAGCTTGACTTGGCTGAGTTCAACTCGGTTTTATCCTTCGTCCGCATACTTGCTTGTTTTGGTCTGCTTGTTTGCTTGCTTGCTTCCTTTCGTGTTTTGCGTGTGTATCTTTTATTTTTATTTTGTTTAAAGCTAGCAAGAGTATTAAAGTTGGAAAGCAAAACGGGCAGCACCACTCTGAAGGAGCCCATGAAACGCCAGAGTAGCGTCGAATGAGCCGGTCTGTGTGATGTTACAGTGAGAGGCTGGCGAAATAAGAAATGGTTCAAACGCCTAAACGGCACTGAATGTAATTTACCAAAAGTATCGGTTCAGTCATCTTCTCGGATTCTCACCCAAACGCTGGATTATTGATAGTTCGTACGAAACGGTCATGTTTCAGGTAATGTTCTTGAACTAATAAACTGGCCAGACAGCTCAATTTCGAACCCAAAACCTAAACTTTTGAATGCATGGCAACTGTAGATTTTTTCACAGTCACAGGGTGCAGTGAACAAGCGGTTGCGAAGTAGAGAAAGTAGTAGATTTTATATACTTGTCATGATTGAGCTGTAATGTCACTGCTGCCACCACTAGAAGTCACCACATGTCCTCACGATGACTCTGAATCACACTGAAAGTTGTAGATGTAAATGTAGATACGTAATCTTTTGGCTCACACCCACTCTTGGGTATTGGCTAAGAAAGGGAAGCTTAAAAACGGAATTTATACATATTTAAATTCTGCATTCTAAAAAAATTGAGAATTTGGGGAGTCTTTCTGCTACACAAAAAAAATCGTCATCCACTTTCACATTCATTTTTTGTTTATTTTTCTTGTATTTTTTACCATTTTTATAGCAACTGCATTTTATTTTATCTCTTTCGTGCTGTGCATTTTGTCTACATGAAATTTGCGCCAATTTTTTTTATTGTGTATCATTCTTCTGCCTTCCGTACTAGTGTTGTATTACTTGTTCTTAAATGGAATTTCCAGGATCTTTTCTATTTTTTATATATTTTATTAATATATTTTTCAAATTTATTTCTTTTCAATGTGCTTTTTTTTTGCTCGCGACTTGCCTGACTTGTATTCAATCAATACAATACCACTAGGAGGTCAACTTGTCAGTGTTCACTTCGGGACCTGCTCCTGTCATACTTATTAACCATGTTACTTGTATTTTCATGATGTTGCAATAAACTTTATTAAGTAATCGCAAGAAACAATAAACTTCGATGACTTTCCTCGCACTATCACCGTGGTTCCGGTAGATGGCGGTCGCGAACGGCGCACGCCTTAGCAGTGTGACAGAGTATTACTCACAGAAAAGTGGCCAGCACCGGGTTTTCAAGAAAGAAAATGGAGCAAATCAGATGACGATTATTGTTGTGTAGCAGAACTACTTCCCATAAATTTCATTTTTTGTTAAGTGTAGCGAAAAGAATAATTTCTCGTTTATTACAACAAAAATATTTTGATTTTCTTGTAAATTATTCTTGAAAAACATAGATAAAGGAGTTCCTGTTGAAATAGGCAATAATGATTGATATTGAAAATTTTCTCTGTAGCATACTTTGAATATCTGGGAACCTTTGACAGGAATGTTACTGAGTAAATCTCATTGACTGTTCAAAAATCTTTCACGGCCTCACCTACTGTGGCCAAGGGTATACATGTCCACGTAGGGATAGTAAACTTGACGTTGTCAAATTTATTCTGAAATTTTGTAACGGTGTCTTTAGACACATCGTTGTTAATCGTGAAAACTTTCCAACTAGAGCTCGAGAAGTGTACTAAAGTTTTCCTTCTTCACAAAAATAGGAACGTGGGGAGGGAGCCAAACCTGCTCATAATAATAAAAATTTATTGAAGGAATACAATAGTGTAACTTGGTGATTAAAACTTCCAGACTTTTGTTATGACATGAGGAAGTTTCTCAGGGTGTGATTAGATGGTCGCAACTCAGAGAGTGCCTGAAAGATGGTGTAGAGGATTCTCGCATCACCATTCGCCTACGAAATGAAGTCACTATTATAAAAGCTGTTATAAGAGTAATATTGATCAATGACATACACAAAAAGTAAAGGAACACTCAACGACAAGCACAAGCGGTGTTTCCACTTGTGCTTGTGTTACTTGCGGCCAAAGCATGTCATTAAGCAAGTACCAACTAGGCCAACAATAAGTATCGTTGTAATATTGATGCCTGGTCCGTCTTACACTATTTTCGCTGGTGCAGCAGCTGTTGTATTTAGCGTTATGCTTCTATGCTCCGGCACCCATACTTAGTCGTTCCAGGGATAAGTGGTTAGGTACTAGACAATTGAATTCGCTTAATGCTTTCGAATCACCGAATGCCGTCAGCACACTGCAGACCGATAACTAGTCTGTTAATACTACGGCAGAATTTGTTGATGCTATTTTTTTGAAGGGTCAATACTACAGCTGAAAAATCTGCAATGAAAATAAGCGTGAAACCTACAATTCAAAGAAAAAATGACCAGTCTAGTACAGAGCACGATGTAGCAATGCCACTATTTTTATCCCTCTATGAAGCGCCCACCGCAAGGATGACATTTGCTTGCATTCTCTGTAGGTAATCCTGTGAAAGAGCTCGTAACATAATACTCGTTAGGTGTTCAGCGCAATTACAGAAAATGTCATCAATGTTTATTTGAACCAAACTTATCGAGTTACAAAGCAGAATAGCCTCCCTAATTTTTGTGGACACTGGATCAAGAAGAGATTGTAGAAATTTTACTTGAGGTGTGAAATCTAGACCAATGACAATGAAAAAAATTAGCCCAGTCGTGCCATAAAAACTGTTTCTTTATGTCTAAAAGAAATTGAAATGCTCTGAAATATATTTGTACAGCCAATATTCTGTATCTGGTGCCAGTGGGAGAATTCTAGCTTCCTTATATAAAACATTATTTACTACAGGTTGAGGTAGCTCAGAGCACATGCGAAGTTATTCAGAAAAGCAAAAGGACGCAGCTAATGGGCAGGTGCCGTTGAGTATAAAACATGCATCCAAGTTGTAGAACCAGTCTCAAATACATGCAGTAGAGTGATAATAACGTGGCTTTGTCCATTATTGATCACTTTTTGCTTATACTCCATAATATGCGAACTGCCCGGACACCCTTTTCTTCAAGATATTCAATGTGGTTCACCATAAAACAGAGCTGTCATGTATCACTCCTACATATTTGATGCTTTGAACTTGTGGAATGATTTCAGTTCTGTATGAGAGAGATATATGTACTGGGTCTTTCATAGGCAATACTAATAATGCACACCTGTGCTCGTTCTCGTTTAGAGAAAAATGAATGCATCACTCCAAAGTTCTATATCAGATAAGTACATTTGGAGGTTGTGATAGAGAGCGTGAATGTTATTAGCCAATGAAAAAAAAAACGTGATTTCATTAGCAGACAGATACGTCTGAACATTCTCATTATATGAGATCAAGCGTAACAAAATATTGGCAGAACCAGGTACAAAACAGTGTCTTGAGAAACCCCTTTTTTGTCTTCACAAGTACTTGATGAAACACCATGTTGCGAACAATAAGTTTTCTATTGTCTAAAAATTGCGTAATCTACGCTTCTAAATAACGCGAGAAATCGATTTGTCTCAGATGACTGATTAGTGCGCTGTTTTCAACATAATCATATGCTTTCTTGATGTCCAGGGTAACTAGAGCTGCGTATTTCCCTTGACGCCACGCAAAATGTATCCGACTCTCGAGGTCAATGTGTGCTTGCCATATGAAACATCCCTGTCTGAATTCAATTTAATTTCATTATGGAAACACGCACTACTGTTTCTATTAACTTGAGTAAACTGGACGTTAGTGCGATTGGCCTGATATTGTCTAAAACGTAGCATTCACCTGGGTTTTTAAGAACAGGTATGATTTTCACGAATTTACATTAAGATGGAATCCAAGCTTCTCCTGACGAATAATTCATTACAGTGTGTAACCGAGACCTGGGGCCCTGCACACAATATATCCCGAATGCTTCCCAAGCCCGGATCGCCTTTTGTGTGATAGTTATGCGGACTTCGAGCATGTCCTGTGGGGCTGTGCCTTAGGCGGTCACCCTTTCCACTAGGAGGAAATGAAGAAGCTTATTAAGGCTCAGGACCTCACCTTTCAAACCCTAGGCGTCCAGAGGGACCGCGCAAGTGTGGTCAGGTTTAACCTGACCGTCCCGGAGTGGGCCTAGCCAGGTGACGCTAAGTTGACTCGCGTCTATTGTGGACCCAATAAAGTTGCTTCACTCACAGTAAGTTCAGCGTCCCGTGACTTATTGAATTATTATTATTATTATTATTATTATTATTATTATTGTTGTTGTTGTTGTTGTTGTTACACCAACGTTCAGGTGTTTCTATTGTAGGTGTGAATGCATAATTAGACTTATATATACATATATATGCCAAATATGGGTGAATTAAAATAATAAAGGGTTAATTTGAGATAGCGTTCTTGTATTGATTATCATAATTGGTAAATAAGTTTTCAGCTTACGAATAGCGAGGCATGATGAAAATAATCTGCCTTCATTATCAGTTTAGGACTATCCGAATCTATATAAGGTATGCAGCTATTTTTTCTGTCTGTTCTTACATGAATCCTCTACGCCTGCTACAGCGTTCTTAGGCGACCACCTAAATATGCTCACGTGTTGGGGAGACTTCACTCAGTCTAGTCACGCTACTTCGATCCAACGTATAATGCTTCACTGTCGAGCACCAGTTCCCCTGTGTCTCTAGAATAGTTTCGCCCAACAGGCCTCGTTCCTTGAAACATATGCATATGTACGTGTATCGATATGGTTTCTTTTAATCGCGTGCAGCACATGTCACTGAATCGTTCAGCGCAATGCGGTACAATCAATTATTCATAGCGGGATCATTAGGACTCGCTGAAAGTCAGATGAAAACGCGCTAGGGCAATCGACTTGTGGTACTAATAACGCGGCGTCATTCGCAAAGGGCGAGAAATATTGATTGTTTACTGCAAAGTGAATGATGTGGTCTGCAGACATGTTTACGAGCACTACCACGACCAATAACGTAAATGATGTCATCAAATCTGCGGCGTAGCAACCGACCAATTTACGACTGCGCGAAAGGCCTTTCTCGTATTAGGGACGGTGGGGTTACCGTTTCCCTTAACATTCTTCTAGTTGGTTTCCAACTTGGATGATTGAATCACAAACCGACGATTGGTTTCGTCGACGCTTCGGTATTTCTCAGAAGTAAAAACGTCACGTGCATTCAGAAATCACTCCTTCCTTTGTTATTCAACAGTAAGCGCAGTTCACTTCGGAGCCTTACTGAAAGGCCATATTATTCGTCACATTTTCTCACCTCCGTGTAGTTATTGCAGCTACAAACAAAAAAGTGATGAGTCATTGTTTTAAGTTTTCGTCCATTTTTTGAGGAATCAGCACAGTGCATCATAATTACAACAAATTATGAGCATGTTTTGTTCAGCGCGGACAATAATTTATTACAAAATAACCAGATACGTGTGCATGTCTCCAGCAATCCGTTTGCCATGCGTACTCAGAAGCATGTATTACAGATCGCAATTGATGTTGAAAAAGGCCGTTGATACTATTTACAAGTCATACATGAGCGTTCGACAGGGTAATCGACGATCAACCTGATGTTAAAGTGTAGTCTGAAACAAAGTCCTCAGTGGAGGCGGAATTGCTGTGGGCCTGTCTGCTCAGATTTGGGCGCACGTTAAAGAACCCCAGGTGGTCGAAATTCCCGGAGTCCTCCAATAAGGTGTCTCTCATAATCATATGGTTGTTAATGGTGGTTTTGGGACGTTAACCCCCACATATCAATCAAACAAGGTCCAGGGAAGACAACGAACTGCTCGATTGTGAATGTGCAGTAAACAAAAAAAACAGCAAACCAACAGGAGTAGTTATGGAAGTCGGAGAGAGACGAGATATAAAAACGGGGGGGGGGGTGAAAGAAGGAATTAACCAAAATTTAGATAGAAGATGGAGGGATTGTACTCCTAGATAGCGCGATAAGACTCCCAGAGTGTAGCCTAGGAAGGTGGGTCGGAAAGAACGCAGAGACAAAATGGCGGCTGCTGCAGGCGAGTGGCTCGCACGTTCGACAGAGGGTCGTGGCGGCATGTCAAAGGTAATGCGAGGAGACGCCAAAGGGAAAATGAGGAGGTAGGAAGACGCCCCCATTGCTTCGTCTCTCAATGGGAATTCGGCGAAGCCTTTCCTCAGAGGCGCACGTAATGAGGTTGAAAAAACTTGATTTTCAATCGGCGGCGCTTGTGCGTCTCGCTGCCAAGGATGCCTCCATACTCTCCCTCACTTCGAACCCCCTTAACTTTAACTGTCCCCCTCACTCAATCTCCGACAAGCGCCGCTTGTGCCCTCTTCGGTGCCGCCAACGTTTTCGAAACGAAAAAAAAAATGTGCGCTCACTCCCCAGACACGCGTTACATCTTCAGTCGGGATAGGAACGTGAACACGTATTTTTCGTGTTTTTTTAACGCGCCACCCTGCTTTGGCTCTGAATTCACCCCCCCCTCATCCTAGTCATGCGCAGTCAGTCAGTCAAGAACTTTAATATATGGTCCTGAGGAGTTTAAGCCACCAGGGTGCCCACGTGGGACATCCTAGCAGCCGCTACCGTAGGCGACGCCCAAGTCGGGGCGGGAACGTGGTGGCGTTCCGCCAGTTCTTGGGCCCTCTGGACTGCCTTAAGTTGGTTTCGGAGATTGGGGCTCCTGAGTGCCTCCTCCCAGTCGGACTCACTGGTGAGAGGTCCCTGAGGTAACGCGGGACATTGCCAGAGCATGTGCGCGAGTGAACAGTACACTTCTGTGCAATCTGGGCACTGTGAATTTATGTCTGAGTTGTAATGGCTGAGTCGGCCCCGTGATGGGTACGATCTCGTTTGTAACATTCTAAAGGCTACTTCTTGCGCGCGTTCGAGTTTTGAATGGGGTAAAGGGTAACGGCTTCTGTTGTGTCGGTAGTGGGAGGTAATTTCATGGAAGGTGAGTAGTGGGTCATTAAACTGCACGTCTGGGCCCAGCTCTTCGGTGGCTGATTGATCGTCACGGCGGGTCAGTTCTCGTGCTCGATCATGAGCCATTTCGTTGAGGTTGGGTTGTTGTGGGTGAACGTCTTTGCCCATGTGGGCAGGGAACCAAGAGAGGTAGTGCGAGCCCGTATATTTCCGTGTTTGTAAAATGCGGGCTGCTTCTGGAGCGATGTTGCCGGTTTCGTAAGCCCGAATGGCGGCGCGAGAGTCTGTGAAGACATTAGTGAGTGAGGGGTCGGTCATCGCTAAAGCTATAGCAACTTGTTCGGCTATGGCGCTTGTTGATAGCCTAACCGAGGCGGCTGAGCGTAGGGCTCCGTCGCCATCTACTACCGCGAGTGCGAAAGAGGAGGAGTTACCGTATTGCGCCGCGTCGACGAATGCGGTAGAGTTGCGATTCGCGGCGGTACGGTTGAGGATCGCGCGAGCGCGGGCCAGCCGTCTGCCTTCGTTGTGTTGTGGGTGGACATTTCGTGGAAATGGGGTTACCATGTAAGTAGCGCGGACAACTCTGGGGAGGGTTACTGCGCGTTCAAGGCAGGGGTGTGGGGACATGCCGGCCTCGCTTAGAAGTCGGCGGCCTGCCTTGGAGGAGGAGAGGCGGATCACTTGGGCCGTGGTCTGGGCCTCGATCACTTCATCGATGCCGTTGTGCATGCCTAGTTGGTCGAGACGGGAAGTGCTCGTGTTTTGTGGCAAACCAAGGACTTGTTTAATGCTTTTGCGCATGAGTGTGTTTAGTTTCGTCTTTTCTACCTTCGTCCAGTTGTGGGCAGAGGCGACGTAATTGATGTGACTCATTAGGAACGCGTGGTATATGCGCAGAAGGTTGGCCTCTCCAAGGCCTCGTCTACGACCCGAGACTCGCTGAATGAGTCGGAGCATGTTCTCGGTTTTAGCTGTGATATGTTTAATTGTTCTTGCATGACAGCCAGTGGCCTCGACGAGAAGGCCGAGAATGCGTATGGAGTCCACGCGGGGTATTCGCTGCTCATCTTTGGCGTGTAGCGCTATGGGTAGATCACATAAGGGTGTTAAGTTACGAACGCCTTGGCGAGATTGCCGGTACAGTAGCAACTGCGCAAATAACATTTTTTTTCTATCTCATTCTCCTATTCTCTCCTGAGTGTTCCATTTGATTGCGCTGTTTCCTTTTTTCATAGTTGTGCGCTCGTTTCATTTTCTGCACCCCTCCTTACAATTTTACGCCTGAATCCCGTTTTGAACAAGAGTAAACAGGTCGATGTGGAAAGACGGTACGTTGTGACGAATGATCTAATACGGCATGGAAAAAGAGTTCGCCCTATAGGAACAAGTATCAGGCAATGAAACGAACCTTTCGATCGTCTTTCCTCGTAGAGACACGTTTAAACGCTGGATAAATGGTTCAGTAGGAAGAAAAAAAAAGAATCGATCATGAAGGAATCCCAGGGCCGCCAGGCAATGCACGAGTTCTTAGGGTTCGCGAGGCGTAAAGCAGGAGACTGATTACCTTTTCTCGACTTGAGGTAGCTGTTCTGGCCGTTCCAGCGCCGGCTGACACGATTTTGGACGCTCCGCTTTGAGTGGACTTCTGTTAAGAAAAAAAGAGGCAGAAACGAACGGCAATCGTTTAATAAAAACATGCTTCGTTATAGAGGACTGACGCACATTAAAAAAATGGGGCGGGGGTGAATTGTAACAGGCATTGCTGTTTTAAGGTTCATTAGAACAACATGCGCATTAGGAATCTCACGCAGGCACCGACAGAAAAAAAGAAAGCACTTTACAAAAAAAATGGCTTTCTAAGGAGCGAGACGAACGTAAAGATTTATTATTCTTGTTAAGGAACAGCGCATAAACTAAACAAAGGCAAAATGAGGAAAACACAGACACTAAGAGTGCGTTTGAGTGTTTCCTCTCCTTGACGATAGTTATAGCGCGAGAGCAAAACGACTACACAGAGACAAGAGGAACACGAAAGACACGAGCACTCGTGTCTTTCGTGTCCTTCTTGTCTCTGTGTCGTCGTTTTGTTCTCGCACTATAACTATCGTCATGCCATACCAACCAGTCCAAGATGTCACATTTCCTCCCCTTATTTTGTATTCGTTTCTGTCTGCGCCGTTCCTTGATAAAATGTGCTATCACCAACTCAACCCCATCCCTCCAAAGGTCTAAAGTTATCGGTAACGTCTACTGTCTTGCATTGTGTTGATTGGTGCTTCCATTAGTATCAAACGTTGTTTAACAAGTTCCGCTCAAGAGGCAACAAATAAGACTAATGGAAACGTTTTGGCGCACACACAATGAACGAGACAACGGAAGGCTAGTAGACAAACAAGCTTCCTAGCCTTCCGTTCTCCCGTCCACTGTTTGCGCGCCGAAATGTTACCAAGAATGTCGTCAAACCAACACGCCCAATTTTCCATTTTATAACTTTAAGACTAATGGAGACTAAGTAAATAGTGTTTAATGCATTGTAAATATCCATGTCATGAAAATGTTGTCGACAAGTACAAAACATCACAACGCTGGACGATGTCCTCAATGTGCCAAATGTATCGATGATGCAAGGTGTTTTACCTCGTCGGTGGACTTTCTTCGATGACAGAACAGAATAATACAGGAGCACAGAGCAATTCTGGCGTTCGAAGTTCGCGTACACTTAAAAAAAAGGGTGAGTAAAATGAGTTCGTTTTCGTTCTTCAACAACAATCGTCATCTATCTTGTGTGCAATTCTTTGCATTACCATCCCGCACCCTGCACTTCAGATTGCCAACAGTATCAGCGTTATCAGCGGGACAAAACTTGACAAAGCTCTTGATAGAAAATGGGCTAGCAGTGAGTTTTCTAGGACACCCAGATGACAGTTATAATGTGGGACGAAAAGAACGAGAAAAAAATCACACGATAACTACGGAGTGAGTGCTGATGAGTGGGGTAAAGCGTCCATCCGTGCGTCTTTGCTTTCGTCCGTCCGTGCATCCGTCCGCGCATCCATCCTTGCTTCTCTCCGTGCGTCTGCCCGTTCGTCTGTCCGTCCGTTTGTCCATCCGCACGTCCGTCCGTGCACCCGTAGGTCTCTCTGTCTGCCTGTCTGTCTGTCTGTCTGTCTGTGTGTCTGTCTGTCTGTCTGTCTGTCTGTCTGTCTGTCTGTCTGTCTGTCTGTCTGTCTGTCTGTCTGTCTGTCTGTCCATCCGTTTGTCCATCCGCATGTCCGTCCGTGCACCCGTAGGTCTGTCTGTCTGTCTGTCTGTCTGTCTGTCTGTCCGTCCGTCCGTCCGTCCGTCCGTCTGTCTGTCTGTCTGTCTGTCTGTCTGTCTGTCTGTCTGTCTGTCTGTCTGTCTGTCCGTCCGTCCGTCCGTCCGTCCGTCCGTCCGCTCGCCCGCCCATCCACACCTGCTCAGTGAGAAGTCGAACTAGGCGGCCACGAACCACGATGAGCTAGGAGGGAGAAATCCATGGCTTAAGGAGCTTTGCCTTTTAATAACGTTGAATTTACACGATCTTGTCTTACAGTGTATGTTCAAACTGTGATCAATCAGATTGATCAAAATGAAAATTCAAAAAACTTCAAAGTATATCCACGAAGTGAATCATGATGAGTTCGGCGAAGTCGCGGCTGCGCAGGGTTTCATCGGTGAACCGTGAATCCTCCATCCGACCGTCCGTCTGTCTGTCCATCCATCTGTCTGCCTGTATGTCTGTCTATCGAAACATCTCGAACGATGCGAGCGATGCGAGCGTGCTCTAGAGGACACTTCGCTTATAGGGGTGGCTACGACAGACATCTAGGGTAGACAAGCCTACGCCTTAAGGAACTTCGCCTCTAAAAATCTCACCACGTAGCCTGAGCTGGGCGCTGGCCTGTGCCGTGCCGTCTCCATAGCGCACGAAGCACTGGTAAATGCCTGCGTCCTCCCGCATCACATTGGCTATGTGCAGCCGCTGGTCGTCCGAACGCAGCGACACGCGTGGTGGGCTTGTCTTGAGGGGCGTGCCGTCGTGCACCCACCAGGTGGAGGCCACCGTCCCACGGAAGCCACGCGCTGAGCAGTTGAACGTCACCGCTCGACCGATGTCAACACGGGCCTCCTCTGGCAGCACGAGCACACTAGCGTTCACTGCATAAAGAGATTGAGAGAGAGAGAGAATCGTCAGCAAGAACATAGAATGAAGTTTATCATGAACGTCAAAGTGGCGACAAAGTGAAACGATGACTTCGTTTAGGTGTATAAACTGTAGTCTGAAAACACCAATGCCGCATGCTTCACCATCATAACTTCATATAAGAGAAAACCAAGGCTGAAATTGCATTTTTCCATTTTGCACTGGGATGGCCACACGTACTATCACAAACCTCACAATGTACTTTTCGCACTTTGGCAACAAGGGCTCTGTAAAATTTTCAGAAACTGGGTACATTATGTCTGCAGCCCTTGCAGATGATAACCTGTTTCATTTTAAACCGATTAGGAACTACCTAACTGATTAGAAACTACTTTAACCGGCAGGAACATGAACCGACAAGCCCATCAAAGAGTACTTTTAGGAACTACGTAGAACCCACGGACACTGTCAAAATCTATGGCGTCACGGTGCCTGGTGCGGGAATGTCAAGATGACTTCACCCACACTTTCTTGTCGCGCATCATCTCGCAGTAAGAGTGGCGTTGTCGAGATTGTAGAATTGTAGTTTACAAATAAGTAAAGGTCGTTTTTCTCTTCAGTGTCACTCAAATAACAAACGCTAGGCCTGCACGGAAGGTGCAGCACAGCCACAGTGAAAGCTAGAAGAGCGGCCTTTCAGAGCATTTTCAAAGCAATAATTGGGTAACTGCTGCAAACACATTTGCTGGATACTCACTACGGCATTGACACCATTAATTTCTGGGTATTTAGCTGGCATTCGCTATGCTATTGTTTGTCATTTTTCTGAGAAGCGTGATATCCGCTAGACATTTCCAAGGTTTTTTTGAGCCAATTGTTAACGCCGTGGCTGACGTCGAAGAGAAAACATGCCTGAAGTTGGTATGCGCAACAGTTATTACGGGATCAAGAACAAGCTATCGTAGTGGGTTGGAGCATTGGGCAATCGACTCGTTAAGCTGTTCACATTGTGTGAGGCCAGTTGGTTCTTTTGCTGTTCTAAAACGCTTTGTTACTGATATTAACGCATTTTTTCCCCGACATCAAGCCTGCCTAAGGCAAGTTTGTGAACATGTTCCAAGAACCAGTGTCGCTCATTGGTGGAATATTGAGCTGGCCCGCAACGGAGCTGGGTTCGAACCCCAATGTGTCCTTGGTACTAAGTTTGTTTGTTATCTTATTCCTGCGATAGTGGTTACAGACACCGGTGGTGGCGGCGGCGGTGGACAACAACGGCGCGGCGCGTTACACGAGCTTTGATCTCATAACAGCTTTGGCTGTAAAAATTCTTCTAAGAGTAAAATATGCCCCGCCGCGGTGGTCTAGTGGCTAAGGTACTCGGCTGCTGACCCGCAGGTCGCGGGTTCGATTCCCGGCTGCGGCGGCTGCATTTCCGATGGAGGCGGAAATGTTGTAGGCCCGTGTACTCAGATTTGGGTGCACGTTAAAGAACCCCAGGTGGTCAAAATTTCCGGAGCCCTCCACTACGGCGTCTCTCATAATCAGAAGTGGTTTTGGGACGTTAAACCCCACAAATCAATCAAGAGTAAAATATACTGTATAAATATTACAGCAAGTTAAGGCATGGTTTAAGATGTCTTTCACTGTATTTTGTTGAAAAATGGCTACAAACTGCCGAAGTGTCGACATCACATTTCACTGCTCATTCTGATAAGCTCCAGACGAGAGAACAAGAACATAGGCCTGTGTGTTGTATGTAATCATCCCGGTGCATACCCTTTTCAGTGTGATGTTCTGAGTGTCTATGTGTTTAGTGTGCAAGAGGGTGCAAGCGAAACGCGAATGACTGATATATTTCAAACATTGTGTGTTTGCAGAGCTCATAAAGAAACTTGAACTTTGCTCAAAAATAAGTTCTTGTGCGGTGTTTCAGCTACATTCTTTTTGTGTCATTCCGAGAGCCAGTAAATATTTGGTGCACCCTATTATATAGCCTCAGAGATAAGTAGTAGTGGACGATTCAGCATTTGATGAAGCTCAACAAGAAGTGGGGATGCCTTAGGTAGAGGGGAGAGAAGGGGGAAGAGGCTAGCACTATCGCTCATCCCTTTTTTTTTTGCACAGTTACGATCATTCTTACTCTCGCTCACTTTATTTTATTTTATTATGAGCTTTTTTACAGAATGACATTGAATTTCTCTGAATTTTGACAAAAAGATGTTTGGCTTGAAAGTTGAACAAATAATTTGTTTTCAAGTAGTTTTTTCTCAACACCGTTTGCTATTGTTTCACATGGTCCAACAAAAGTACGACTGGGGTATCAAACTTTATGTACGAAATACGCCACTATAAGTCCCTTGTGCAAAGAACCCTTGTGCAAAGAAGTGCAAAGTTTACAACCACTGGACACATTTGGGCTCGGAAAGGCAGTTACAAAGTGATGACGGCTGACATAACATTTGAACGAGAATCCGAACACCTGCGACGCAAAGAACCCGCTTTCATGTCCCCGCAGAGCTTTCACTCTGACGCGTACTAACCACGCCTTTAATGCAAACGCGGAAACTTCGCATTTCTAGATTTTGCTCTGAAACTTCGCGCTATTAGATAATGAACTGGGAGAGAAAAGCCGTCGGCGTTTAATAAATTATAGAAAGGCAAAGTATGGAGGGGTCAAAAGAGGTGATGCGTAGAGCAGAAGTTCGCTTTTGAAAGGCGGGTGGCAGCACGGGGCGTCGCTTATTAAGCGTGATGCACTGAATCAATTAAAAGGACGAGAAGGCAAAAATAAAAATAAAGCAAAGAGCCGGTGTAATATAGGGCGAAGCTCTCGCACGCAGCCTATAGCCTCGTCAACAATCACCGCAAGATTCAAAGGGTCGAGCGGGGCGTCGCTTCATCGTCTCCCACTTTGCAACATTTTCACTCACCCGGCTGCGGTGCGGCAAATCCGTGCTTGATTCAACCACGCGTGACCCCATTCGCTTCTCGCACGCGGACGCGCGCGCGGAATAAAACTGCACCACGCCCCATCGTTCTGAAAGCACCCCTTTTCAATCTTTCACGAACTCGCCGAGCGTTCAAGCCACATTATTTCTGTTTTTCGTTTGTGCACGCTTTGAAATGTTTGAAACGCGTGAATCCCGTATGGCGTTGAGCTTCGCCCAAGCGTGGCTGTGTACACAGTGCAAATGCAGGCTGCGTGCGCTCTCCAGGAGGTTTTTGAGTAAGGGAGTTTTTTAATTGGGGGGGGGGATTAAAAAACGGAGGCGTATATACTCCTCACATCCCGATGACACGAAGCTTTTCATTGAATACGGACTACACGTTTGCTAATTCAGATTTACTGCTTCGAGAAGGCAAGTCGGCGGCGGTCTCACTTGGCGTCCGGCCTTAACAAGCCGTTTGCACCGAAATCCCCACGGGGAAAATCACGTCCTCTTGAAGGATATCTTGTGGATTAATGCGTGACAAATGTGGGAACCGCAGCCCGGTGCAGACAGAGGTATCGTGGAGCTTGCGCTCTTGAGATTTTGTGAAGCTTTCATGTTTCACGCGGGGAAGAAATTAGGAGATCCCAAAATTTCACCTTCAGGTGTTGAACACGATATCGATATCCTCTTCCTAGAGCGTCCTTCGAACACTTGGTGCATGAAATCTTTTCGAACTTGCTATGCACCCACCCCGTGGCCTTAAGGAAACAGATGCAGTGACATGTGTGCCTTTTGTAGTCGGTGACCAGCTTGAAGCAATGAATTCATGATGATAATTATATATTCTGACGCCCGATGTCAATGTATGCTTGTACCACGCACTACTACAGCAATATTTGATCTTGTATGTGATTCCTGTATACAGGACGCTTGTGTTTGTGGAGCATCAAAGTTACTTCAACTATATTTCCAAGCAGAGGAAGTTTTTCCACTGTATTTACAAACCGTGTGGTTTGATAACCACGCAAACCACCCGGTTTCAATCACTACTCGGACCCAGATTTTTTTGTTATTTATTTCATTTGAATTTTTCTGTATTTTTCAGTCATTCCCAAGATGAATATTTTTGCTCACAGCCAACAACGCCGACACCACCGCCGATGTCTAAATTTCTGCGGAACAAGCTCTTTAATGATTTTACGTTAGTAGTGACAGATAAAAGTGACAGATACGTTACTAGTGTCTCGCCAGTTACTATAGAGTATCAATACGACGTTATAAAGATTGTAATAATATTCTCAAAAGAATGCCAGCTTTGTTCCGAGAATTGTCCGCACTAAAGCTTGGCGAGTGCTCAGATGGTGCTACCTGACATTGCGCGGGCGCCTTTGGAAGCTGTAGTTTTGCACACAACTTGTCAGCTGGCGTTCTCAATATATGTCCCTGGTGTAAGATTAAAAGAAAAAGGTTTGATATTGATATTCAGGCTTATTTTTTTTTCCTGTACAGGGGATTTGGTACATCGTATTCATTAACGTGATAGCGTTAAAAGCCTCATTTCGCAGCAATTCTGGTGTTGGCGTTGATGTCAGTGGTGGCGTCGTTGGTTGAGAGCGAAAAACTGGCATACAAGCTAATCAACATTCAAAACAGTTTTTTGTTCCGATTGGGTATTGTACCCAAGAATTCTGCGTGACAAACAGGCGTTCTACCATGGAGATTTTTCAGTGCTTCAACATGCTTCGCAAAGAGAAAAAAAAAACACCACAAGAAGGATTTCATGTAAAGGGAGGGGCCTGCTTAACGCCTGTAAGATTGCGTGGCAGAATGCAGAATCACGCCAGTCTTCAAAACGTGCGATTTGTCCAATTAGTGGGTGTTTTAAAGCTGCCCGGCCATTACGAAGTGTACAGATGTGCCGGCGCGTGTGGCGCTTCACGGACGCATAATGGGTACTTAGTCTATTTGCAAAATGAAGGGCTCTAGAGTAGTGGGCACTGCACAACTGTATACTTGCACTAGGCGTTCTAAAATACTTCTAAACGGCCAACGTTATGAGCAGACATGTTCCTGTTCTTGCTTCGTGGTTCAATGTAGTGCTAACGGGGCCTGACTACTTTTTGGCGTTGTCTTGAAGGCGGAGCTCAAGCGTCTTCCAAATTTTTGTTCAGCTTAGTAAGGACTACAAGAATATTGAAAGAAATTTGATAGGTTGGCGTGGGCCGCGAGCAGTGATTGCTGCCATAGTAACTGAGCTATAGAGAAATCACTAAACGATCGAGAAATACCTAAACAAGCAACCGGAAGTACGGTTTTGGCGTGTGGTGCTGGGCTCAGATATTGTCAATATTGATTACTCCCGTTAGAAAAACAGCTTGAAAGAACGACGCGTTACAGCATTTGTAAATAACTTGACGCTGATAAAAACGTTAAGTTTGAATGCATTTTAGCTTGTGATCTATGTCATCTGAGGTATGCGCAGGCGGAGGCTTGTCTTGAAAGGCAGTGTCTTTGTAATTGTTCGCAGAAAGAGGGCACACTGATGCATGGTGAATCAGTGGCTAGGACGCTGGGCTGCTGGCTCGATGGTCGCGGGTTCGCTGCCGGCAACGATGGCCGCGTTTCAATGAAGGCGAGATGGTCGAGGTCCATGTACTGTACTTTGTCAATGCACGTTAAGAAAAAACTAGATTGTCGAAATTTCCGGAGCCTTGGCTACGCCGTTCCTAATAATGCTATCAAAGGTGTGGGTTTCCAAACCCCGCATAGTATTATAATTACTAATAATATTAGAAAGGGGGCGCAAGAAATAGTGCTATACAAATATTTCTTGCCGTTTCAATGAAGAAAGCCTTGCTTCAGTCATTGTAGCGATTGGAGGCTACCGGGTACACTCCATGACTCTGAAAGCGACGTTCTTTCCTGATATTGTGCACATAATCTTCTTTCGTGCTGCTTTTCTAATTGCCGCGTTCACCGATGTAAACATACTATCATTTCCCGTGGGTTGTTTTGGATCAGCGCTTGGAAGCACTCTTTTCGTCCTTCCAAAGTAGAACTTGAATAATGAATTCCGTGAATGGACGTAGAAATAAAGCATTAATAACGCAAAAGGAGCGCATGCCAGCGATGTAAATTTTTTTTCTCCTCCTGCGGTTTTGCTGGATAGAAAGCTAGGAAAAGGATTGGGTTCACCAAGCACATTCCACTGAGTGTAGCCTACCGTACGTGACACTTATCTTTGTGCGAACTAAACTGGCCGCATTAATGGGGTTGGACGGTGCTGGGGCACGAAGCAGCGGCCACGAGAACCCGGTATCTAAGCCTGCCGAGCGAGGTTGCGTCCAGGGCAGTAATTACGGGCCTGTGAAATTAAACCACTGGCCCTTCCCTGCCTCGCAACTCACCCCGTATACACGCCACCTCATCTGTCTCTCACCCCTTTTCCCCGTTAAAACTTCCTATTTCCTCTCTCCCATCCCTCCTTCCTCTCTTCTACTTCTCATACGTAGCTCCACACTTCCGCCCCTGCGCATATCGAGCACTTAAACCGTTTATATATTCACAGCGCCGCTTTAACAATAACAAAAGCTTACAGGTGTTTTCTCCAAGCCTATTGGCGGAGCTCGCGCTTCTGGTCTTCCTGTTATCCTTCTCTGAAACCCCAATCTGCATGCTCGGCTAAAATGTACAATTTCCGTCACTTTAGTCAGCAACGCTTTCGTTCATTTATTTCCTTGTTTTACTTTGTTGGTGATGTGTTGTTTCAAAATGAGGTCAATTCAACACGTCATACGCTGTTTCACTTCAATTTAAGCTAAAGTGAGCAGGAAAAAATTGAGTCAAGTTGTTTCTCAGGTATTCTAGGTTATGGAACCGCTTTAAGACCTCATATGAGCTGTACTCAAGTGTACGTATAAGAGAAAGTTCAGAAGAAGGAAGATGGATGGATGAATCGAGTAAGGCAGCGATATAAGCAGGTCGGTAGGGTTACTAGTGCCGCGTTAACCTCCTTGGCTTTACTTGCCGTTGATCTCTCCGCCTCTCTCTTCCGGGGCTGTCTAAAAAGACGGGTCTTTGAATCATTCATCGTCACTGAGCACCAGCGGAGCGCCTCTATTTCAGCCCGCATGGTCTCCCATGCACTTTTATATAGCGCGGTCACCGAAAGCGTTGAGTTGGTTTCGCTTAAACGCGCCGAGGTTTTGGAAAGCGCACCCAGGCGCAAGATTTCGCGAGAAGACGCCGACAGAGTGTGATGAAACGGAGTTTTCCCGAGCACAAGCCGTCGTTTCTTCTTTTGTTCCAGCCTAATAAAGTGTCTAAAGACACTACGCACGACCCCTCTCACTCCAGCATGTTCGCAGCTTCACACGTATGCCGCTGTGAAAGTGCGCTATAGAAGCGTGGAGAAGCTCCGAGAGTGTTTTGAGTTGCACGCGATGAAAAGCTGCAGCCGGCACGAATTAGGCGAACTTGATGACGTAGGTTAAGCCGAACTTCTTCGCTTGGAAGAGCTGATGTTTTTGGAAAAGATGCGGGTTTGGTGAAAAGAGGCGGTTAAGGGTGGAACGATGCGGGTTGCGGTTTTAATTAGCTCACACGCGTAATTATGGCATCTCTTCTGAGTTTCTGCCTCTCACATTCTCCAGATCGCTCTCTTATCTTTCGAGTACTAGAAAAAACAGAAATAAAAAGTCTCGGCAAGGGGGAAATATTAGAAAAAAGAAGTTTGAGAAGGCGTTCGTTAGGTAAAGCGTGTTTTCAAGTCTTCCTTCAATAATTGAAAGCATTGCGTTGTTGTTTTGCTCTTGAGTGTGAGGACTTGGTTTTATATTTTCGAAAAAACTGCCGCATGTAAGTTGGAAGGTTAACGAAACGCAGGCTTCATGTAATTTCGTGCCAGATGAATAGATCACGTTAGCGGTACTCAAAGAGCCGTCTGGTCTTCATTCACTGCAAACTGAAAGAGAAGTGTACTTAGAAAAAACAAGAAAAAAGCCGACATGCCTCTGTGATGCGAAGTTATAGGCGAGAAAGTTCGAAGGGCTTAACACGGAAGATTCCGAAGAAATACACAATCGGAATGAAGTTCATTGATTGGTTTATCCGGATAGAGGAAGTCACACATGAAGGATGAAATCTTCCATTCAACCTATAGCCCAGAAAATAAATGTCTTTAATTACAAAACTACTTGTAAGCGGCGAGATGAAACGTTTTTTTGGAAACCGTGAAAATACTGAGAATTCACTTTTCTGGGTTAAGCATACGTGTTATGTCGTGCCATACTTGCATAAGGGCAACTCAGTGTAATAAACAAAAAATAAATTTTTGATGACTTGATGTCGTGCAATTTAATTACCGTTTCTTGGTTGCTCTATCAGATATGCGGCAATCGCCTGATAGCAATGAAATGCTATACAAATTATAAAACGTAACCAGTCTGCCGGGTAAATAAAAGATATTGGGCCCTTCCGGACAGTGCTTCTTTTATGTTTGCCTCTAAGTGTGGCGTCTGCTAAAGCAGGGTATATGCCCCGCCGCGGTGGTCTAGTGGCTAAGGTACTCGGCTGCTGACCCGCAGGTCGCGGAATCAAATCCCGGCTGCAGCAGCTGCATTTTCGATGGAGGCGGAAATGCTGAGGCCCGTGTGCTCAGATTTGGGTGCACATTAAAGAACACCAGGTGGTCAAAATTTCCGGAGCCCTCCACTACGGCGTCTCTTATAATCATAAAGTCGTTTTGGAACGTTAAACTCCACATATCAATTAATCAAAGCAGAGGTTATGAAAAGGCACTCAGAATTTTCCTGAGTTGTGAACAGGGCTGAAATGCGTCGCTCTCAACTTGCATCTAATATCCCATCTCAATGAAGTGCTTACGCTATGGTATCATTGCAACCACTTCAATAAACTGAGTTTTCGCATCACATAGACTTTTGCTTGCAATGTCCCAATGCTTTTTCTGCGCCCTGTTTGTTTGAAAATTCAGCAGATCCCACGTACCATGCGAATCAATGTCATGCGAAGCATGTGGAGAGAAGCTGCCTTTAGTGTAACGTTTTTGAACAAAACGTTACGAAATGACGCAAAACATGTGTGCAAGTGTTACAAGCACAGACTTGCATGTTGAACAGTCACATATGCTTCACATAACCAGTTGATTACGCTTGCGTAATGATATCAAGAGCAACATGGTTATTACCAACCACATAAGTGGTAAACTGAAATATAGAGCTTGTGCTTGCGAAGAGGGCCGCCCTGGATACGGCTGCGTAGACGAACTTCAGTGGATGACACTTAACTACAATTGACGCTAATCATATGTGGTACCTGTATCATTGGAGTACATATGCAAAGTTTATAAAATAAATATGCAGCATCGCAACCACATTTGACGTTTCATCAACAATACGTCTGCATAGGGTATTTTTCAAAAGTTGTTCCGACACTTGGCGTGGCTTTGCGATAAAATACTTGATCTCCACACCGATTGCTTGGGTTGGATTCCTGCCGTGACCATAGCCATTATTGTTTGCATTCGTCTGGGCAACACTGTAGTTATAATTTTTACACCAAAAGCTGTTATGAGATCACAACACAGTTCATGTGCTAGCCATAGCTGTCCGCCGCTGCCAGTGTCCGTAACCACTATCGCACAAAAAACTCAGTAAATAAAAAACACCAAATACACAATGGGACTCAAATCCGGCTCCCCTGCGTGCCAGCTTAGCATTCTGTCACTCAGCTTTGCCCAGCGCAAAAAAACTTGGCTTTCACGTGTTAGCGAAAAATGACGCCTTAACGCTGAAAATAAAGGTCGCGAAAAACTACAGGACGTGCCCCAACATTGTTTTTCACATCACGTCTTTCCAGGGCTATGGCGTTATTTATTTCTACTCCGAAATCAATGCTCTGTTATTCCGTATGCCATGCGTTGTCATGCGTTATTATTACTATGTTATAAAGTTCATCCTTTCTACATGTTACTTATTCCGGAATATGAACATGTACAGTTGATTAGGACACACATATGTTGCTTTTGACGTGAAGTGTAGCAATGATTCATGCGGCTACATCGTCAACTTTAATGTTCCAATTTTGACGTGGTGGCGCAACCGTGCTCTGTAGTAGTTTCACCTCAAGTTCTTAGAGGAGTGCCGCCACGGTTTTTCAAGTAATCATTTAGGCTTCATTATTAGAGCTTGTTGCCTGACACGTTGACTGTCGCAGAAATTTCTAGAATCCGCCATGCATGATAGGAGTTACACTGATTTGAACCGCGATTTATGCACTTGCGCTCTCCTTCAGGTATAGCACTCTGAAAGCTACGCCGGGTCAGAGGGGGAGGGGGAGGGTAGATGACAAAAGCGAGACGCTTCTCTCGTTCATCGGTGTGCGTCATAACTTCGACCACTTTCTTCTTTTTTAACACGAAAGTGTTTTATGCCGGGAGCAACCATGGCTCCGCTGACGCACTTCCGTCACGGAAGTGACGTCCAAAATTATATACTAAAAGATGGCAAAAAAAGATCCAGAAGGCAAACATTTATCACTCAGTATTGAACCAGAAACCTCTCGATTCTCAGTGCGTGGCAATAACCACTGCGCCACAAAGCGTATGTTGTCACGAATGCTAATGGCAGACCAAACGGACCATACACCGTTTGGCAGTCCTCAGAGCTTCGAAAGTTCAGTGCATTTTCGTTGTCACAGCGAGATAGTGCAACGGGATCGCGTTGGGCACGGCGTGATGTTCGCCGCGTCTACGGAGCACCGCCTCCACGGAGCGTGGTCTCTCCTGCGCGCGCGCTTATAATACCTGCAATTCGGGAAAGGACGAAGGTCACTTCGCACGCTGCCGCGGCCGCGTTAAAAAAGGAGCTCGCTGCTGACACACGATGCAGTAAGAATTGTAACAGTTGTTCGCGCTTGTTCTGTGTATACTTGTGCGCTCGTTTCGTGCGTCTTTCTTTCTCTGAACAGCACCCTTTAAGCATCGAGTTGTGATGGTTGTTAGTCCACGCTCATCCAGTGTGTGCTAATTTTGTCCGTGTTTCCGGCTTGAGGTGTGTGCTGCATGTTTTGAGCTGCTTGTAGTTCTTAACGTGACCTTGTAATTTGTTGGTTTTGCTCAAACAATGCACAATAAACACTCAAGTACCTCTGTAACAACACGTTTCATCTTCGTAATATAACAATTTTTATATAGGCGAATCAGCAAGTTTTTTTTCTCCTCTTCGAAAATTTGGCTTTTTTCAACTATATCGCAAGCAAGCGTGCCGGGACCTCCCAGCCTATCCCGGCGTACACAGTAATTATGAAGCTCGCGATGCTCAAATCAGCCAGTGGTCATGGGCTTTCGATTTACGGCCCTCTCGTTTACGTTTGTTGCCTCATTCGTCGAAGGAAAACAGTCAGTTCTACCTGACTTTGGCAATTATTTTCAAATGCGACACCGCGTGCTCCGATATAACTTTGGCTCACATGTTGTAGGGTGTATCGATCACTGAGAGGAAGTGTTTTCTGACCGTATTTAAAAAGTGTTGCAGGGCCTAGTTGAGTAAACATTGCATTTCGTGAGAAGAACTTTTCTAATCAAAGGGCATTTATGAAGGTTATCCCAGGATCTGATACTCATGCCGCTATGGGGCTGCTAGCGGAGGCCGTGAAGGAGAATCCTCGAACTATGTGCATTGGAGTTATCACTGTGACTAGAATGATATGTAAGAGCGAGACGTTCAGAATTTGGGTCATTATAGGAGCGTTGCTCAAATAAACCATTTGCGATTTCGCACGAATACATTGATAAAATGTACACCTTGTGAACTGAGTTTAGCCTAGTGGGGTAAGGAATAAGGGCGAATGTTCAGCAAAGGTTATTTTCCTTCTTAACTGTATGGCCAATCTGGTTGAACAAAGCTGCGTAAAGATCTTTGTGCGATGGGAAGGCCGACATGCGAATTGATACTAATCGCTTGTTTAGCTGGTGTGCGATGGTGCGTCACTTCGGATTTTTTTTCACGTTCAGTACCACTACGGAGTCATAAAAATGTTACTTTACGTATACTTCAGTCAAACAGACAACAAACTGTAAAAGTTTCTACTCTTGACCGATAATCCGCAATTTCGTTTTTCACGTAGTGTTATCCTGGCAACACACTGCATGCCAGTAAGATGCTAGTGGGCCTCGGTGAATAAAGCCGTACACGCGATTGTGCTTCAACGTAGCTGCCTTGTAGGTGTCATCGAGAATCACCATTCAAAGCGAAACACAGCAATGACCACGTTTGTAATGTGGTCATTGCTGTGTTTGCATTTTCAAGACCAATTTCATATTTGTAAACAGATGCAGGCGCTGTCATCATACTGAGGTGCATATAGCGAGGTCGAGGTGCGCAGGCTTTTCACGGCTCAAAGCTCGCACGTGAGAGGCTCTCTACTGCGCTGTGCTCAGTGGACGCAGCTTGGTTTGCTGTCAAGAGATCATAGAGGATGATGGTGAGCTTTGGGCGGGCCGGAGACTGCGCACAACGACGTCGCTATAAGCACC
Organism: Rhipicephalus annulatus; assembly: GCA_013436015.1. Lineage (NCBI taxonomy): Eukaryota > Metazoa > Arthropoda > Arachnida > Ixodida > Ixodidae > Rhipicephalus > Rhipicephalus annulatus. The sequence goes on along the minus strand of WOVY01001968.1, from coordinate 187,253 downwards.
TCAGTATGTCGACAGCGCCTCCCACTGCTTACAAACATAGCTTAGGTCTATAACATTTTGCTACTTCCGAGAGGTGATTGACTCCGCGTTCGCATTATCGCTGTTCGTGGATTTAGCCGACATCTCTGACGAACGCTCGTGCAGAAATTCTACGAAACGTTAAGATGTCTGCACATCCACGCGCAAGAGGCTGAACTGGCGTGAATGCAATCCGTCATTTTCCTGTTTCAAAAATTTCGCAGGTCCCATGTACCACGGGAATCGATGTTATGGAAAGCATTGGAATAAAGATGACAGTGTACGAAGTGGTGCTAAAGATATGTACAAATGGTTAAACAGCCGCATAAGTTTTATATACTACTAGTTGTTTACAGTCTCGTAACGATATCAACAGAAATATGAATATTAGCAACAGCAAAAGTGCTTAGCTGGTATGAAGCACTCATGCTCGTGAAGATGGTAGCCCTGGACACTGCAACATAAGTCAACTTCAGTAATTGGCACAACTACAACTGACGTTAACCAGGTGTGACTGCTGTATCACAGAAGTACATATCGAATGTTTGTAAAACTGAATAGCCAGCATTCCAACTACCATTGATGTTTCATGAAGATTGCAGTTTACTTGAAAGCTGTTCTAAGATGGCGTGACTCTTTGGTAGAATATTTGATAGCCACGCGGAATGCTGGGGTTAAGTTCCTGCTGGGGCCCCGACAATTTTTCTTTGCATTTTATCGCTGCAACGCAGCCGTTGTCAGCTTTTTCTTATCACCCACGCGTCGAAATTACCCATGTTTTTTTTCTTCGTCATTCCTGGATAGACATAACCGTCAATACCTGTGGCCCATATCTGCATACCTGTGGCACGTACCTGTGGCCCACGGGTGTGTGCCACACGTCTGGCGGAAAGGGTTTGACGATGTAAGTAATGGGAATTTCGACATTATCTATGTCATGACAAGCGAGCTATACTCGTCAAACCATCTTACCCTCCCATACTTATTTTTATTTACCCCAAGTTAAGGAGGCCATCACGGGAGCACTCAGGCGTAGGTGGCGCCAAATAGATAGATAGATAGATAGATAGATAGATAGATAGATAGATAGATAGATAGATAGATAGATAGATAGATAGATAGATAGATAGATAGATAGATAGATAGGCTGAAAGTCGCCGACGTTGGCTAAGAAATGCTTCGTATATAAAAGAATGGCAGATTCCACGTATAATGGGAATTGTTGATATGCGAAACACGAATGAGAGAGGTTGACATGTCACTTGAAATCAGCACAACGTTAGGAGGTGTAGGTAAATGATGCCGTACATGACTTCCACGTCATGATTATTATGTTTGGATGCGTCGTTTACCTTCGTTCACGTTACGTGATGCCAAATTTAGTATATGTGGAGCTAGCCAAACGGCCGCGAGCATGCTATGAGAGTGGTATGTTGTCATGCCCTTACGTGACACGCGTTTCATAGTATCATGTTTGCACCAGTCATATATTTCGTCATCCATTGACGTCACGTAACACCAAATTTGGTATATGTGGAGCTAGCAAAACAGCCGCGAGCGCATCACGAAGGGCCCAACACATACTACATTGTAACGTTGACATGCGCGCACGCTGGGCAAAGCGACTGCAACTGGCGCGAAATGTGACATGCAGCATTTTGTGCCGATGCGTTACACAGACAGCACTGCGTCTCCGTCTTTTTGTGATGGAGGGACGCCGGGCGTGCTGAAACGTGCATGCGTAAAAGCAACACAGCGCGGCGCGCGCCTGCGAATATAGACCCCTTCCATTTTTGTAAACACAGGTAGGCCGATGTCGACAATATGGGTAAAATTATAGCGACGTCCGCACATAACTTCCGCCATAAGCACTGAGGGATGCGATGTGCGCCAACAAACAAAACTAAGTTGTGAGACGCAAATCACATCCAACCGCGACACAGTTCGTCGGCATACCATTTTTTTCAAGTTTCTTGACTGAAAACACCACATGCACCACTGCAAACCCAGCAGAAACTGCGATAGGCAGAGCGTCTTTTGCCTAACAAGAAAGCGCCACCGCATCTTCGTGACGTACGTCCGGTAGAATTTGTCTATATGGCAGGGCCGGCACCTGGCGTGGCAACGCCGGCGTGTCACCACGAAATGAACGCCGGCGAGCACGCGTACCGTGTCACGTCAAAATGTATTGGCGCCCTGACTGTGGCATGTAGTCATGTTCTCACATGACACGCATGTCATGATTATCATGTTTGCACGTGTCGCATACCTTCGTCATCTATTGACGTCACCACATTTGACATATGCGAAGCTAGCGAGACAGCCGCGATGGCATCATGAGTGTGGCATGTAGTCATGTCATAACATGACGCGCATGTCGTGATTATCATGTCTGGATGTGTCATTTACCTATGTCGTCTGTTCGCGTCGCGTAATACCGATTTTGGTGCATGTGAAGCTAGCGAAACGGCCGAGAGCACGCCCCGTAATACCGAATGTGGTATAAGTGATACGAGCTAAACGGCCGCCAGCGCATCATGAGCGTGGCATGTAGTCACGTTATTACATGACACGCATGCATACGATTTTCATGTTAGAGTCTGTCACTTGTGTTCTCCATGCAATCATGGCACACCATACTAGTCAATATGTCATGTGAACGAAACCACCGTAAGAGCTTCAGGACCGTGAAACGTAACTAACGTGGTTAATTACTTGAGCGAGTTGGTACGACATAATTCACATGAAAAACAGCGCCAAAACGAGGAACAAGAAAAGAAGGAGACAGACAGCGGCACTGACTTACAACAAGATTTATTTTCTGGAACCGCGCAATATATACTTGAGCAGTATTTAACAAAAAAGAGAAAAGTTAAATAAAAGAAAACAGAATTTACCTAACAACCGAGTAATCATCATGATAACATGACATGAACCACCCACGTGCCAATGTTCTGAATAAAATCTATTTTGTTTTTGTGACAGAGGAATCGAAAGCCTGCTGACGCATACACTGCCCAGCCTTTCTATTTCTGCAGTCTCATAAATTTCGTGTATCATCTGGTCCTGATCGCGCCTAATGACGGTGAAATGCTGAAAGTCAGGGACACAACCACAGTCTCGGCAATGAATGCCGAGGTGGCCCGATACTGCAGAAGAGACGTTGTGGGCGTGCTCTTTCAGTCACTCATTTACACACCTGCATGTTTGGCCGATGTACCACTTGCCGCAGGTCAGGGGTAGGGAGTACACCACCTCTTCAATGCATCGAACGTACTTCTTCCGATGCTTGATTTTGCGGCCTCGCTGTCCCCTGGAACCAGGTTCACAGCCTTGCACATCTTAGGCAGCTTTTCTGGGGCAGAAAAAACCAGGTCTACGTCGCACCTGCTGGCAACTTTTTTGAGGTTATGGGTGACGCCGGGATCATAGGGAGTAACGACAAAGCTTCGTTTTGTGACGGCTCTTATCCTTTGTACGTGTTCGAGCTCATTTTCTTGAGCTTGTAGCTTGCATTCACGGATGCATTGACAGTTTTGGCATTGTGAATTATCAGAATGCAGTAGGCATATCTGTTGAAGTTTTTATGGAACTGCTGGAGTATTACCTAAGATCGACATTTCCAGAGTGGGAAGATCGTATTTACTTGCAACGTCAAAGGGTGTCCGTATGATCATGCCTTGCGCCCATTTTAAGTGATTTATTTTGAGCGAGCCTTGATCGTGCCACACAGAATTGTTTGGAATCTACAACTGTTAAGAAAGTATTCCGCTATATTGACAACTTCCTCGTGTTGTTTCAAGCTGGGACCTCGTCGGCCGTTTCATCTTTCACTAGTATTTTAGAAATTTTCAGTAAGTGCCTCTCTCCGCTTGTATAACACATGAACTTCCGGACAGAGGAGTCATCAGGTTCCTAGATTTGATGTTAATGTTGAGTCCTTCCCACGTGTGTTGGGCCTATGAGCCGCGCGCTAACAAGCCAGTCCTCCCTTTTGCTTCAGCACATTCAAAAGAGGTGAAGCACGCTATAGCTAAGACTTGCTACACAAACGCTCTGCGAATGGTCCTGCCATAACATGATTCCGCCTAGCTTTAATCAGCAAACTAAACGCCTCGCTGAGGCTGGTTTCCCGATGTACGTTTTGACTGCCGTTGCTGAGTGTCTACTCCAAGAAATCAGAAGGAGCCCACAGACTAATGCTCGAACCCGTACAAAGGATAAGGGACGAGACAAACGAAACTTTGTCGTTATTCGGTATATCCACGGCGTCACCCAAAACCTCAAAAAAGTGACCAGCAGAGCGACGTTGATCTGGTTTTTTCTGCCCCAGGAAAGCTGGATAGGAGGTGCAAGGCCGTGAATCGTAGTTCCAGGGGAGAGCGAGGCTGCAAAATTAAGCATCGGAAGGAGTACGTTCCGTGCATCAAAGGGGTGGTGTACTCTCTACCCCTGTCCTGCGGCAAGTGGTATATCGGCCAAGCAGGCAGGTGTTTAAATGAGCAGCTGAAAGAGCACGCTCACTACGCCTCTTCTACAGTATTGGGCCACCTCGGCATTCATTGCCGAGACTGTGGTTGTGTCCCCGACTTTCAGCATTTCACTGTCATTAGGCGTCATCGGGACCAGATGATACGCGAAATTTATGAGGCTGCAGAAATAGAAAGGCTGGGCAGTGTATGTGTCAGGAGGCCTTCGATTCCTCTATCACAAAAAGAAACTTTCTTCAGAACATTGGCACACGTGAGGTTCATGGCGCGTTATCATGATGATTACTCGGTTGTTAGGTGAATTCTGTTTTCTTTGATTTGTCTTTTCTGTTTTTTGTTAGACTGTTCAAATATATATTGCGTGGTTCCAGCAAATAAATCTTGTTGTAAGTCAGTGCCGCTGTCTTTCCTTCTTTTCTTGTTCCTCGTGTTTGGCGCTGTTTATGTGAATTATGAAATGCAAATCATGATATTCATGATATTCATATCATAATTTTCATTTTATGACAAGCCAAATATGTTCTTCATACAGGTATATTTGGCCATACCAAGTTTTGTATTGATACCATTATCGAAACGTCCAGGAGAGCTAAAAGTCGTAGGCGGATAGATAGATAGATAGATATATATATATATAGATAGATAGATAGATAGATAGATAGATAGATAGATAGATAGATAGATAGATAGATACGCTCAAAGTCGCCCAAGTTCCCTAAGAAATGCTTCGCATTTAAAAAGAAACATTGCTTTGAGCTTCATCGCCATAATCGCATATGCAGTATCACAAAGGGAACATTTCTGTAAAAGAACTTGGCTAGACATGATGTGTGTCATCGCACAACTGCCAAATTATTAACATCTGACTTCCTTGAAGATAAGGAGGCAGTGAGGTAAGTGTTCGAGAAATATGGTTAGGTTACTGTTTCGTTGCCCTATTTTTGCTTTGCTAACGTTTGGCGGCTGTTGGCAGTCGGCAAGGCGACAGAATGTGTTGCCACCTCAGCTATCGCAATAATTCTTGCTTCCCGACAATTCAACCCGACGAGAACAAAAGGCGAAACAAGAAGTGAAGAAGGACGAAAAAAAAAACTAGCGCGGCTTCTAGGTTCGAAGGAAACAGCTTGGCAATGCGGAACTGTCGATAGGAATGGCTATCGGGGCGCAACGAATGGCTTCCGTAATAAACGACCGGCTGTGGTGACATACCCGTAACTTGGCGGGGAACGCAGTTTTAAAGCCTTCCCCTGCGTGCCTGCCCGCTCCACCGAGCTGCTCTCTCAAATTAATGATTCCCACGAGAATAATTACAAAGGGTGGCCTGTGGCCTTCGAGATAAATGACGGGAAGCGGTATAGCACCGTTGCTCATTAGCAAGCTGGAAGGTATTTCGTTTCTTTGCCCCCAAAATCTGCGTTTCCGCCAGAAGCCGTCTTTGTTGTTAACATTAGAAGGAAGCTGAGAGCAGTGGGCACTCGTCCGCGAAGAAATTATATTGGTTCTCCGCAAAGGAGCAATAAAGGAAATAAACGATGTGTATTTTTCGTAACGTAACATGTACCGCCCCCCTCCTTTTCCGCAGCAACTACGGTAACATCATTGTTTCTCTTTCTCAGTCCGAACCGAACATATGTTAAAATAGGTTGTTCAGCTTGTGCTTGTTTTATTGGAAATGAAGTTCTGTCAGAGTATGTTTGCTTTAAGCAGCCCGTGTCTTTCTCGCTTCGCGTATTTGGAGCGGAACGAAATGGCTCCGCGTTTGATGCTTAGTTGCGAGTATAAGTGGTCGCCTTGTATCTCTTCGCGTACGTGGTACAATACACAGAAAACCTGCTGAAACGTGTATGAAAAGTTCACCCCTTGAGGCTGTTTCGGGTGTCACCCTCGACATCTGAATAAAGTTCATCGTCTGTCTTTTCTGGTATTGGGAACATGGTGCTGCCCATCTCGGTTCAGAAAGGCAACAAAAGCGCTGCGGTGTTTTCTCGATGACACCGGTGTGATTCGCCGTGTGTTATGTTAAACGTGAAACTCTTACTCGTCGTCTCAATCAGTGACTTTCTGTCCTCCTATCTACCTCTATTTCATCTTCCCCTTTCTTCAGTGCAATGTAGTCTACCGGACTCCACCCTGGCTAACCTCCCTGCCTTTTTTCTATTCTTACTCTCTCTATATATCCCATTGTCTCTCCCTTGTGTCTAACTGTGAACTCGATTTCAAGGTGCAATATATTATTTGCTTCTTATAGTACTTGCAGCTTGTCCGCAGGGCGTTAATATTGACTTTCAGAGCATTGACGCTGTGATTCCGCTCAAAAAAAAGAACAAGTTTGGTGCTTTGCGAAGGCATACCTGGACTTTTTTTTTTACTGTACTTCTGGTTGCACGTACACTAACCACAACTTAACAGTAAATCTGTTTATCAGACTGTGTACCTCGCTAGTCTATTCAGACAACTGTTATCATCGCAAACTGGTATGTGCCACAGAAATTGGGCAAGTCCCATCACTCACAGTTCGTTCAATAAACAGTGAAGAACGAAACAGTCAGTCGACTCGTGGCTGCGAAGAATCGGCGGCGAGATGAAGACCTCTGGCACGTATACTACGAGATAATATAAGTGAACAGAAAAGGCAATGGCGCCTGCGATAAGATCGCTAAGCGATGGTAGACCTGCGTCACCGATGACCTGTATCTGTGGGAGGCATGAATGGTTGGTTTCAGGACTTAACTGAAAAAACAACCTAAATTACCCTGTTAAGGCACGAAATCACCCAGTTTCACTGTTTTAACCATTTCGCGGCTTAGCGCAAAATTCTCAATTTTTTTTTTCAACTAATCCTTAACTTTAGAAAATAAATATTTTCTTTCAACTCGTGGTAAAACGAAAGTACTCTTTGCGCTCTGAAGGTATGTAACTGTAATAAGGATTGCGTACCAGCCGACATTTGGAAGATTCCCCCATGAAGTCATGCCTACTTCAGATATTCGGAAACGTCGTATTTTAAGAAACGGATATTCTTTTTCCGCTCTTTATTCTGGCTCTTTATTCTGGTGAACAGATATGAAAAGAACCAAAATCATGAGGCGCACACCCTTTTATTACACGTGCATAGAGGTGTTCACTCGCTTATGACCATGCTAGAGAACCAAGACACTTGTAAGATATCGCGGTGTAAGCACAACAGGTAGCATCCGTAAAACACCACCTCCGCGTCTACGCTGTGGGTCATAGAACTAAGTAAACTACGCCTGAAATTCCCGGCATAAAAGATCAGGAAACGAAAGCAGTCACTAGCACGTTGATTTAATGCGTGTGAAATCAGTGAAGTGCTACGAACGACTTACGTCTGACGAGCAGCTCGGTGTCTGTGCGGTCTTCGCCAACGCTGTTGTTGGCCAGACATGTGTAGCGACCCTGGTCCGATTCCTTGACGGCACGCATGAGCAGGGCACCCGGAAGATGCAGCGAGCCCGACCGCACGGGGCTTAACGTACCACGTGTTGAGCGCCGAAACCAGCGGGTGGTGGGTGCCGGGTGACCGCGGGCCAGGCACGGCATCTCGGCGTCCTCGCCCAGCGCTGCCTCCACCGACGCCTGGCCCTTTACGATCCGCGGGGCCAGCTTTCCGTTGGGCTCTGAAAGCACCACAGTTCGTGCATAGGCGGCAATCGTAGGATTGTTTCATCGGCAGCATAGAAGCAACCGGATTATAATTACGGTTTAAGTCACGCTGCAGGAAACCACTACGGTTTTGTAGTGATTTCATAAGCCTAACCACATGTGTTGCGGCAAAAAACATGGGCACCAGAAAGCAACGTACTACACACAGCGCTGTAGGTCGTCGCACATTTATTTCTGCTGTCCATGTCTTTTGCTGCGCTAAAACGGAGCTTGACCCAATGCTGACAGTGCTACGTATCTATTCATCTTCAACTTCAAAAGTGCGCTTTGTCAAGACGGATATGGGCAAAACAAAAATACCTTACACAACGCAACGACCGCAAGGCTAGTCGTCACTCGTTCAGTGTTTTACCGTATTTGTTTTTTTTTCCACCGTGTCGTGTTTACATGGCGCACTTCTGAGGATGAATCAAGACCAACTACCACAGCTTATATCGATATTCAATATCCTCTCTGCTCTCTATCTTTTATCTCCTTCATCCCCTTCCCATGCGCGGGGTAGCAAACCGGCTGCCTATAGGCTGGTTCACCTCTCTGCCGTTCTTTTCCTTCAATTTTCCTTCCTTCCTTGTCACGCTTACTGGTACTGTGGTCACATGTACGTCAATCAAAGCCGCAGTGTCAATGAGGATGGGGCTGGTGGAATAGCGGGAAAGAATCGGTATAATCGATATAGAGGAAAAAGAAGTGATTTATCAGAAGTTTGATTTCCCCTTCGCGTATTCCCAAGAAAATGCAAAGAGAACCACGTGCCTCATTTGGCGATATTGAGGCCAGTGGTTAGAGAGAGGCATATGCGTACGTACAGTAACAGGTATGCTCTTTATTTTAAAGACGATAGACTTTCTTGGGATACTTCAAAAAGGGAAGTTCTACTGTACACGTATTCTGTACACAAATAAACGAAACAACAACAACAAATAAAACAGCGTATGCATCTTACAAATTTCCACTAAACGCGAATTTATATCTGTGTATCTGAATGTTACAAGCAAAAGGGAAATAAAATGGATCGAATTGTTCGCATTTCATAGAATGCCACGAATGCCTAGGTACTAGAGTAGGTGCTTGGCTAGTACGGAAACACAGGAAACTCCAGCGGTCCTTTCCTTACTCTGAAGAAACTTGTGTGCCATCATCGCAGGAAAGCCTTTGTGCCGTATGTTTCCAGCTGCTCAGAGAGGCAATTCTACAGAATGATTCGTATTTTCTAGAGTGCGGGTAAGCACTTGCCTGTGTGATGTTTGTGTTTACTTCCACTAAACAGCATCGCCGCCACAGTAGGTACAAGGTCATTATAAAGACTAATCTTGAAAACCACCCATGGTGTGTTTCCACGTGGGTAGTGCGAAAACCAAGGAGGCTTTGCTCCATGTGCCAGAGGCCTTTCGCCACCGAGCACTCGATTATAGCATGTTTAGATAAATTTATTCTCACTAACAGTAAACATCTTGTACAATCTAACAGAACATTGCGATGGAACACAACATCTACAGACACACCAAAATTTGTGGTAAAAAGGTATGTTTACATATGTACACGGAACCAAACATACACAGACACACCAAAGATTTTTACAAAAAGATATGTTTACATATGTACATTACACGATAAATGAAGAACACACAAATGAAACGTAATGATCTATATGTTAGGTATTTACATAGTATTTAAAGCTATTTGTGCGAGTACTAAACAAACATTGACCTACCAAAAGCAGGCAGTCCTGAACATAAGCTTTACACGCCTCTCGCAAACACAAAAGGGCAGGACGAGTGTTGAAGGAGTTCTTCCCCACAGAGAAGGAACAGTTCCTTCGAGAAATCAGATAGTAGTTTTTTGTACAGACGCTCTATGATCTGGAAGAGAGCGTGAGGGCGACGACCTGCGGAAACCGCCGCACAGCGATTGCGCCAAAGGCAGTGGGCACCAGCAACAACAAGGAGGCAGGCGAAGCGGCCTCGAGAAGAACGCTGAGAAGAAACAAAGAGATTTGCTCCAAAGCCATGAAATTCAGCATGCACGGCCCTCCAGAAAGCACGAGGAGCGACACATTGTCTCAAAACTTGCTTATTTGTTTCCAGTAGGGAGCAGTTAGGGCATATTGCTGACTGGGCCGTTCTTCATCTTTCAAGGCGATCAAGGGTAGGAAGAACACCCCACCGCAGCCACCACATGAAAATCACGGAGGTGGCCAGGCAGAAATGATGCCGACAGCGTGCTATAAGACGCACGAATAGAGTGGGTGCGGTGTGCCAGAGGAACTAACGGGAGCAACAAAGTGGCTGTTGTGTCAACGATAGGACTGTGCAACACATCTACCCCAGGCCAAGTCGACTGGACAGGACGAAAAATTGCGCCAGCTGTTGCATAAAACGAATGCAGTGTTACTGATTGTGGGTTCCAATTACGATACCCATTAGGCATTAAATTGCGAAGGTGAGTGCCTAGAAAATTATATGCCAGAGTTTGCCCGGGGGATTCCTCTCCTTGTACGGCACAACAGGAAGTGCCGTGCCAGTAGGCGGCAGCGTGTTGACACCGAAGGGAAAAGCAAAGCCTCCCTGGGAACGCTGCTCTTCTAACGCCGCAGTGGTTCCTAAAATGCGAAGAGATGCAGCTAAGCAGAAATTTTAGACTGTGTTGGTATGTCCGATGAACGAAAGTTTTGACGTCATGCTCAACGCCCACGCATATTAATCTGGTGACAGCATTCATACATGTGAACACTGTCAAACAAAAAGCAATCATTACCCATACTTTAGGCGCAACAGCACTACGTAAGTGATAGGCTGCGTGTTTTTTATTTAAAAGCTGATTGATTGATTTGACTGATATGTGGGGTTTGACTTCTCAAAACTCCCATATGATTATGAGAGACGCCATATTAGAGGGTTCCGGAATTTTCGATAACCCGGAATTTTTAACGTGTACCCAAATCGTAGCACATGGGCTTACAACATTTCCGCCTCCATCAGAAATGCAGCTGCCGCAGTCAGGATTCGATCCCGCAACATGCGGATCAGCACCCGAGTACCTTAGCCACTAGACCACCGCGGCGGGGCTTATTTAGAAAAAAAAATGGCAGCATATCCATGGAGTGAATGATGGAGAGTGGGGCTAAGCATCCATCCGTTCATTCGTTCTTGCTTCCGTCCGTCCATGCGTCCGTCTGTGTGACCGTCCGTGCGTCCATTCGCCCGTCCGTGCGTACGTCTGTTCATGCTTCCGCACGTCCGTCTGTCTGTCCGTCCCTGCGTTCGTCCATGCATCCGCCCCGGCGTCCGTCCATGCGTCCATCCGTCGGTGCAGCCATCCATGAGTCCGTTCATGCATCTGTCTGTGTGTCCGTTCATCCATCTATTCAACACTTCAAGTACCTTCATCTCGCATCTTTTCATAATATATTCCGCGTATGCACTGCCATCCAGCGGACTAAACGAGAGGTGGCACACGGGCACTTTCTTACAGTTTGCGCTTCGTGTCTACTTCCCACCTTTAACCACCTCAAGTTCATGGTATATACTAGTTCACTGTATTCATGGCTCTGCGGCCCAACGCTCGCTAAACCTTTCTAAAACCAAGTAGGCTATGCCCAGCGAGTGTAATTATTGTCAGATTGCCCTCAATGTACATGCCAACGGCTGCTAAGGGGTAATGAGAGACAGGAGCATTTGGCTTTTAGTTGACGCGCACGCTGCGAAATTTTTTTTGTTCAACAACGCACAGAAGAAATCTCCCACCGGCATCACCTTGTAAGTCAAAGCATAAGACATTTTACCTACTATGACGAGGGACAAAAGGGTGCCGCTTTCAGAAGTGTCGCCCCTAAAACTTATCCGATAGAGGAGAAACGTTCACAAAAATGCTTATGGAAACTGCGATGTTCAGTTTGTAAAAAGATAGCGCAACATTTACGCTGACGTCGGTGGACTATTGAAATGTTTTTGAGTTGCGGCACTGACGTAGTTACACGTGGTATCTTTGAAGACCACCTGAAATGCCACACATGCGCTTGTGACTAAGTGCTTATTTTTTTATCCGTTTTTAACTGCCCAGTTATCCCGCACTTCACACTGTTTTGGATTATCACCGCCGTAGTGCGTGCTAAGTGCAAACTCCTGAGCCCCCACACCCCAGTAGTTTGGGCCATCGTGCATAGCACACCCAGACTGCGGTTTATTTTTAATAGTGTTGTTCTTTTTCTCCTCTTTGTCATGTTAAAAGTCAACATCTATAAAATTTCGCCGTCTCCGCCCAAGCAAACACGTGCATACTTACACACATATCGTCCAACGGTTTGATATATATATATTTTTTTACTGGTTCGTTGGGGAGATGTTGAAAATTATGTCACATCTGCCACTCCATTTCTAAAAGTACTCAGCAACGAAAAAAAAGGTTCTCTCAAGAATGAAAGTGAACAACAAAGAAAACAGCAATATCAAACTGATAAAAGTCAAGAAAACTATGACGTAACATACAAGTCTTTTGGAAGAGTTCACATTTACCTAGAACATTCTATTGCTAACTAGTAATTGTGCGCACAGATGTAATCTAATTTGATTAATATTATTCGCGAAATTATCATCAAATGGTGGTTTTAGAATCAAGTTAAGATCGTATGTTATCATTATAACCTTCAGTCTTTGAAGTTAGGTGCTGATACAGCGCTGCGTTCTGCAACTACCTCTTCTGAACTGCCTTTGCAAGGCGCAAAGTTGCACCTTATATTACATCTGGGCAGTCAAATAATATGAGCGCCTTCATTTACACTGGAGCATACATGAAGCAGCCGGCATGCAAAAGAACTTACTAAGCAAAAAAAAAAAAACTACACCAAGGAAGAAGCTTGCTTTTCTGCGCTTCTGCAATATCTCATTCGTTTAACGCACGAGTTCCTTACATCAAAATGGGCACTTAATATTCCTCTGACGTGAAGTACTTGCTAATTTGCCGCTATCTACCTCGTTTGGCATGCAGCGTGGCACACTGCCCTCTGAAGACCCTTAAAAACCACGTCGCGGACCAATATATATGATGTTCCAACGCCATCCTCTTAACACTCAGAGCTTCATCATTATTCAGGCAGTAGTCGTTTAATGTCGCGTGTATTATGGCACGCAGATGAACGGATCACTTCCACTTGGTAACTCAGAATTCCCGGCGTTTCCTCGAAGGCGAACCAAGCCCTTTGTGTGAAGTTGTTCGAACATGTGTAAATACTGTTAAGTATATTCTTTGAAGGCCCATTTGTGCGCTCTTCGAGAATGGGACAGCAGCTGTAAAATATACTACTGTGCGACAGTACTGTCTAGAAGCATTGATTGAGGTGGAAAAGCTCTCGTAATTTGAACAAAGTTTCTTATCACGAACCTAAAATTCATTATAATTTGAGCAAACGCCCTGCCTGTTCGTATGAAAAAAACAACAACAAGGAGCTTGCGAAAAATGGTATTTATTTCATGTTTTAAAAACGGGAGCATCAACTTCGAAGTGTAAGTAAATGTAAAAAAATTGTGACTCGTTTGAATTTCTTGCCCCCAAGTTTTTAGAACAATACACACAAAAAATACCTAAGAAAAGTACATCTTATTTGTAAGAGTAAATATATTTAAGGGCTGCACTTTTAAAATGTTGTCTCTTGACATAAAGCATTTGTTAGACACACATGCATTGAGCTAATGTACAAAAATAGGTAAACTATTTTTTGAATTTTAATTACGTTAGAAAAGTACAAGCCAAAGGAAGCGAAGCACTTTCTTTTCTTCATTGCGCTCAAAAACAAATTCAATTAAACAGGGCAGATTGTTGTTCACCATAGAAACGTGCAAGACCTATTCACGAGAAGCGCAAATGAATTGAATAATGATCACCTTTCGTAACATAAAGTTTGTCTAAAATTCAGCTGAATATTTTTATTGTTTCCAGTGCAGTTCGTTTTCTGTCAAGATGTCAATTGATTTTTATTTATCGATTTCTACAGCCATCCGAGTGGTACACAAGTTAAGTTACTACTTGCATAAGTTAGTCTAGCACAGATAACGAAATCAACTAAAAGGGGTACATGAAGAAATACTTATGTTAAATAAACCTATTTTTTGTTTAACTGTTTCTTTACAAGTTACACTATAACCGCAACACCACGGAACAATACACACGCACTCGTTAGACCCTAATAACATTTTGAATGTTTCGCCAGATGCGTTCACTCGCGAACATGTATGGTTAGATTTTCGTTCATAAAAGCGCAAAAAGCAAAAATTTCTCAAAATCTTGTTACGAGATTTGCATCGGAGCCCCTTATCGAGTTACAAGAAATACAAAGACGATGGAGGATTGTTCACGTTCAAAAATACATGACAGAAACAACACAAATTAAAAGATTTTCGCAATATCTCCTTTGATCTACGTTGGTCTGAGACAGAGGCGTACCAGAGACTTTGTTTCATAATATTGACAGACGAGCGGGCTTTGCTTGGAGTATGAAAAACCCGCAGCTCAAATTATCTGTACTAGTTTCACGCAGGGGAGTCCATAAAATATGGCGCAAGCGCAACACTGTTACTCCATTTATCTTAGCAGCCATCATTCTATAGTCTCGCAGACAAGCTCCTAAGCATCAACAATTGCATTACGGTGATCTGCCAAATCAGCTGAAAACCCGTGGTGTCGAGAGATCGTTTCGCAAGCGTTTGAGAAAGTTGTGTGCTAACCACGTAGAAATGAACGCGATTTCGTCAAGCACTATCATATACCTGGATTCAACCTTTCGCTAACGATAACCAAGAAAAGGAATAATAAATAAACCTACACAAACGCGGCTCCAGCCCGCAATTTCGTGGGCATAACTTTTGCGAGCACGACACGCTAGAAAATACACGCTTAATGATTATTTCTATTTGATTCTTTATCAACCGTATTATTTATACGTTCGTTTTAGATACTCGCAGAAGCTGCCTTTCATCGGCAATTGCATTACGTGGGTACCTCCGGAGCTCTTTAGTCAAATTCGTCATCAGCCTCGCTGCTAAAAGTACTCTGCTTTCGTAATATATGACGAAAATTCTGAAACAGTCAGAAATTTCCGTCATTTTGGAGCAGCTGATTGTTCGTTAAGCAGCAAAACCTACGTATTATTTCATGCTAATTGAAAAACTCGAACGACGCTGCTAAAGTTTATTGGCTTTAAAGAATTACGCGCCGTAGAAAATCAGATGCATTGCATGGGGTGTTTGTCACTGAGTCAGAACCCTCAAATACAAATGCACAGCAGCCTAAGAAAATTCAAAGTTGCTTAGGAATATTTCGCAAAACAAAAGCGATATGAGTATCAAACAAATATTTATAAAAATGCATGAAGATGGAAGCTTGCAATAAGAAATTCGTGAACAGGAAATGGAGATAGAGCTAGAGCTGATGTTTCGACGCATGGATTGTTTTTTGTTGCAGCCTTGAAAAAGACAAGTCTATTCTTCAAAACGTCAGCTGAAGCACACAACCTCTGTTTAAAAATTGCTCACCAACAAATTATGTTGTATATCAAAAATATATCACTTTATTTCTTCATACATGCGAACTTACGCTGTTTTAAAATATTTATTGTAATTGTTTTACGTTGCATTGTTTTTGCTGATCTGTATTCATGTCAGCTGTGGGCACGTCGGCTGGCCGCCTGTAACAGCCATGACCAACCCTTCGGTTTTCTTTATGCAGGTTAGTAGCAAGTATTCCTGTGTCAAAACTAGTGATCCTTGTTTTATCCAGCTGACGTGCCCCACCAGCTTATGCATGTGTTACCTCTACGTGCGGAACATAATACTGTCTCTATTGAAACTTTGTGGTGATATCGAATCGAACTCAGGTCCAACTACCGAACAAATGTTGAAAGAACTTCTTGAAGGCCAAAAGACTATGCATAAACGACTTGATACTATAGAGTCAAAACTTAAAAAGGTAAAAACATACGTGTCAACCCTCACGGAACTGAGTACCAAAGTAACCAATCTCGAAAAAACAGTGCAAGGACTAGAAAAAAGGCTGGCGAATTTAGATGACAGAAGCAGAAGAAACAATCTTCTGTTTTTTGCATTCCTGAAAAACTGGGAGAAACACCAGAATCGCTGGAATCAGCAATAGTTGAAGACTTGTTCAAAACTAAGCTGGGTGTAGAGGTAAAATCTGTCGAAAGACTACACAGAACGGGGCGTAAGCAACCCGTCAAACCCAGACCTGTGATCTTAAAGTTCATAGATGACAAGGAAAAAAGACACGTGTTGAAGAACTGTTCTTAATTAAAAGGAATGGGCGATTCTGTGTCTGAGGACTTCTCGGCAGCCGCGAGGCAAATCCGAAAGAACCTATGGGATAGTGCCTCTGATAGTAGGAAAGCGGGAGTAAAGGTGAAACTGTCATATGATAAAATTCGAATTATAACAAAACGTATTAATGGGACAGTATTCACATGAAGAGGGTTCCTATTAGTCGACGCAGTAACAAGCTGCGAGATAAGAAGTGGCATAAAAGCAAGGAAACTAAGCAGTTCCGTTTTCATAACATAAATGCCTGTAGTTTGATTAAGAAGGTCGTTGAACTAGAAAGTGTAATAATAGCCCACAAACCGCATATGTTACTAGTTACTAAATTGTGGCTCGACCGAGACATAGGTGATGATGAAATAACGCCACCAGGCAACAAAATGTACCGTAATGACAGAGATTCCCGTGGTGGCGGTGTTGTCATCATGTTTCGAGAATCGCTATATGTGACACGATTACCCAATATTAAGAGAATTGAATGTGCTGTCGTAAAGTGTTATTAAATGAGCTACATATTGTCGTTGGGGGATTTTACCGTCCACCTAATCGGGGTGATGAGTTTGTGGAACAATTAAATGAGTTTTTTGTGTCAGTAGAAAACGAGTAGTTGCAACTTCTTAATCGGTGGCGACTTTAATTTTTCAATGATAAATAGGTCGGACGAATTTTCACATGCCATCTCTGCTGCATCTAAATCTTTTCTTGTTGTTTTGCTGTTCCATGACTTGACGCAGCTTGTGAAAACGCCCACTCGCATTCAAAACAAATCTAGCACAATTTTAGACCTGTTTCTTGTTAGTAGAGGTATATATAACCGCAGTCCGGTAATAGAAATTTACGACGGCATTTCGAACCATAAAATTGTGTCATTAAGCTTTCAACTGTACTATGCTGAAATGCCTGATAAAGAGACCGTTTTGTACCCGTATTCTCGCGTGCTAGTGATGTGGACATAATAGACGCTCTTGATAGTTCTTATTCCAATTTCCCAACACTTTCCATAGAAAGTGAATGTTCTGTTGACCGATTGTGGTGCTTTTTCAAAGACCTAGTGCGTAATGTATCCTAAATTTTGTTCTTCACAAACGCAAGGTATTAAACCGGTCTAGCGCTGGAATATGAAAAAAATCGTACGCCTAGGGCGCAGGTTAAAGAAGGCAAGAAAGCGACAAATAGAATGACCATTATTGTCTGGACTAGCTAATATATGAGAGATAAAAAAATTTGAAAGCCAAATTGAAAAGTGCAAAGGAAAAATATCAAAGCGAGGCTTTGACAAACTTTTTCATGACGTCACCAAAAAAGATTTGGCAATATCTTTCACCCCAAAAAAGTCCAGTATCAAGCTTATCTATTAACGGTGATGTTACAACCGACAAGAGGGAAATAGCAGGGGCGATGAATGATTACTTCTGTTCGGTGTACACGCGTGATAATGACGTTACCCCTGATTTCATCACCTATGACACCTTGCCACCTATCGATGACGTCTGTATCACTGAAGGGGGTGTCTTATCGCTTCTGCTTAATCTCGATCGAAAAAAGTCACTGGGAATCGACTCTGTACCTAACGCCTTTCTGATAAGGTATGCTGAATGGAATGCCAAATACCTATGCTTGATCTTTAAACCATCTCTCCTGCGCGCTGAACTTCCGAGTGATTGCAAGCACGCTAAGATCACTCTAGTACTAAATTTTGGTGATCATTCGCTTGTATCCTCGTTTAGGCCTATCTCCTTGCTATGCATTAGTGTCTAAATTCTAGAGCATATAATAGTAAAACATTTGTCTATGTTTGTCAAAAGAAATAACCTAATCACACCCCTTCAGCACGGCTTTCGCAAAGGGTATTCTACGGTAACCCAGCTTATTGAGACGTTTCATGACCTAGCAGCAGCGTTCGATATGAATGGTCAAGTAGATGTTATATTATTGGATTTTGAGAAAGCTTACGATCGTGTGAGTCACCAGAAATTACTAATTAAGCTCAAACCAATTCTGAAAATCAGAAATTACTTACATGAAAAACTGCTTATTTTTCAATGAGGAGCCAATGTGTTGCCATTGATGGTGTGACCTCGAGTTTCGCCCCCGTGAAATCGGGTGTGCCTCAAGGGTCAATTCTGGGGTCATTGTTTTTTCTGTTATTTATTAATGATACAGTGCTAAATTTGCCCGTAAAAAGAAAGCTTTTCGCGGCCGATTGTATAATATATAAATAAATTTATAGTTACAGTGATCAAGAATCTTTAAATACTGCACTAGCAACACTACAAACGTGGTGTGAAAATTGGCAGATGACAATTAATTATACAAAAACAGTGCCATGCGAGTTACGCGTAAGAAACACCCGCTTCTGTTTACCTATCACGTCAATGGTCATGCGTTATCCGAAGTCAATAAACACAAATATTTAGGACTCATACTCACATCAGACTTAAAATGGAATGAACACATAGAATATTTTGAAAGAAAGACAATGAAAAAGCTTGGCTATTTGCGAAGGGGGCTTGTGAATGCTACACCACACATCAAACTTCTCACGTACAAAACTTTCATTAGACCAGTATTAGAATATGGAGCTGCAGTGTGGGATCCCTTTACTGAGTCCAATATTAAAAAATTAGAAATGGTCCAAAGAAAATCTGTCCAATTTGTTTTTAATTGGTATAGTTGGCGTACTTCCCCTTCACTTCTACAAATTAAAGCGGATCTCGAAAAACTACAGGAGAGAAGAAGAATGGAGAGGCTGAAGCTTTTTACCTCATTTTCCACAACAAAAATGGTATCAACAAAACAGGGCACATTCGACAAATAAGTGAATACGCTGTGCGCTCACATGTTTAAAAGAAAGTTTTAGATTACATAAACCACACAGACACATTCAGGTATTCATTTTTTCCAAGAACTACCCATGAGTGAAATTGCCTATCACCAGATGCTGTACAGTGTCCAACAGTTGATTTATTTCTATATGTTCTCAATAACCACTAACAGTTTTTTTGTACAGTCATGCAGCCCAGAGTTACGCAATGCTTCCATTTTTTAGTACGTTTCAATCAGCAAAGCTATGCCATTGTTGTAAAGTTTTTCTTTAGTTTTTTGTAAATTCAACAAAAGTGTTGAATTGTACCGACTGTCAGTATGCTGTGTGATGTCAATTATGTTTTTTGTAGTAAACATTTCTTTATGCCTATTCCTGCTTAAAGCCTGGTAAACAGGTCAGCAGCATGTAATAAATAAATAAAAAATAAATGTTTTATAGTATTTCGCTACACCGTAAAACTTGCTGTTGTTCGGGTTTTCTTTTTCCTCTTGTTTTGTTTTGCTTTTCTTGATAATCCTTCGGGATAAGAACAAATCATGTCCTCAGACAGTGTGTTCCACAGTGCACACTTTAAATATTATTCAAAGCACTTTGCAAACGTTGGCTGATCAGAATGCTTGATCTGCAGCACTGCCACAATACGTTTCATAAAATAAAAGCAGATTTTGAATTTTAAAAACATTACATCACTATTCTTATATAACAGGTGTCACATCGGATAACGTAAACTATAAGCGCCACCTACTGAAGTTGGTATATACATGTAGCGCCACGCTAGATTTGGCCAGCTGGCCGCACCGAAAAAAAAAGCGAGCCGCGTGGCTCGTGATGCGCGAGCCACGAAGAATTTCAGAACGGCCAAAAACCACTAGATTCTTGGCCAATCCCTCATAGTGGGTTTGTGCCACGATTAATAGGTGAACAACAACAACAGTTTAGGAACCTGGATAGACAGTGCAGTGGCAACTCCGCTTATAGGCCTATGTCCTAAATGAAAGCTGTGACCTCGGCACGGGCTCATCACCGCCGTCTCGCCTCTCGTTCCACAACAAGTGGTGACCACGCACCAACGGACGAGCGACCAGCGCTGCACCGTGGCCACTGAGCTTCACGGCCATGTTCCAGCCAGCTCAAGCCTTGCAGCCGCACTTCACCCACCTCTACCACCATTCCGCACATCCGACATCGAGTCATGGTTCCAAGACTTCGAGGCTGCCTTGGGGCTCAACAGAATTTGTCTCCAAGAAATCATATTCGAGGCCCTGGAGTATATTCTTCTACCTGACATCAAGCGATACCTCACCTATTTCTCTCGGAGCACCCGCCCATATGACGGAATACGGAACACCGTCCTACGGTTTTGCGGCGCTAAACACCACCTCCGACAAGGTATGGACCGAATACAAGACACTTCTCTACCAACCGCGATCCAGCTTTCTTCGCAGTTCGAAGTTCCCAAAAGAGACAGTATGGCGTCGACAATGCCTCCCGCACCATAGTTCGTCCTTACTATCGCCCTGCCAAAAACCACCGGCTACACAAGTGACGGAGATTACCCTGTCGCTTCGAGCGGCCCGCTGAGCGAAAGGCCCACCACATCAGTGTCTCCGCTTCCTGTTTCCGAGGTGTTGGTTTTGTTACCAGGGCAACTTTCACCTCTCTCCTTGGCAGATTCGACGTCGGTTACAACTTCGGACACCGTCCGATTTTTAGCACGATCCTGTCCGGCCGCGCAGACTCGTGAATCGCCAATGACAGATTAGCCAGCTGAGCCGCCTGGTGGCTTCTCGGGCACAACTGCCGAGCCACCCACTAGGACGGTGACGACAGCGTACAACGCACCGTGACAGCCAGGCTCGGAAGCACCCGCGCATGCTACAACAGACACGCAAGCAGTCAATGAGCATGCTCCTCTGCCCGCGTGCTGCTTGTCACCAGAATCTCGACAGAATATATTGACCACTGGTTCAAAGTCCAGTCTTACCGCGGGGTCTGCACTTCCTCTGCATGACAGTCTCCTGGACGAGACCCAGGCATGCCAGTGGCCAGGCACCGGAAATGCAAGCGCCTCGGCTCCTAATACGCCAAGACCCAGCCACGACCTCGCACGTCGCCGAGTTATGACTCAAACAGGGCGACGTCGTCGTACCCAGAGGCAAACACACGGGCAGCTTTCCACCCGCCCTTCCAAGTTACCCCAGGATGCAGGCATCCACCAAACGAAGGCGGAAGTATGGAGAAGGCACCCTCTGATACGTCATGAAATTCAGAAGACAGGCTGGTGTCACTGCTCCACACATGGGCAGTCAGCATTTCGCCGACGACGTCGTGCGCAGCGCCAGCAACATGAACGCCACATTTCAAGCGCTGCCTCGCCCATACAACGCCACGGTGCAGCAATTGTCGGCCCGTGTCCGCATGCCTGCAGTATTGATGCTACGCAACGCGCAATGTGGCGTCACTTATCGCCAAAAGTTACGCCTGCGTCGCAGCTATGCGACTTGCGCTACCCACCCATATGGACGACCTCCCTCGCTTTCAGCAGTCTCCGTCCCTCGCAAACCTCGCCCGCTGCGATTCTCCCAGAGTCGCCCACCGGAGACCTACTACTTATCGACGGCCACTGCACGTTGATAACCTGGACTTTCCAACGGACACCTTACGGATTGCCGTTCATGTATGTGTCTCTTTTTTTTGTACATACGTTTTCAATCGCGCAATGTGCTAAGGGGGTGGGGGAGCCTATGTAGCGCCACGCTGGATTTGGCCAGCTGGCAGAGCTGGAAAAGAAGTGAGCCACGTGGCTCGTGATGCGCGAGCCACGAGAAATTTCAGAACGGCCTAGCTTAAGAACCTGGCTAGACACTACAGCGGCAACTCCACTGATAGGCCTGCATCTCTAATAAAAACTGTAACCTCGGCATGGGCTCGTCGCCACTGTCTCGACTCTCCTTCCTCAACACGTAGAACACTAGACAAGGCTACCATTGTCGAAAGCAGGGTTGCCGTTGGCGGCTACTTGGTGCCTAATTGGCTACTTTTCAATCCTGCCAGGCTGCAGAAGTTTGAAGTCACCACCATGGATTTGTTCTGGCTCCTTTGAATTACTCACCATTTCTTAGTAAAAAAAATTGAAGAGAAGACAGCAAGCAAATTTGAAGGGTGACCAGTATTTGCAAACATTCCTGTCTTGTTAGCCTATGCGCGCACATGTCCCTGTTCCGCCGGCAAGAACATGTGCGCATTGAGAAACCCTTAGAAGCATCCCTCCGTCTCAGACGACAATTGAGGGACGCACGTATCTAAGGAAATGCGTGGCCATATAGCAAAGGGCTGACGCAAAATTATAACGCTGAAAGAGAACGTGCAAAAGCAATTTCCACAGCAAAATTATGCTAGGCTCTGCACATGCGGTCAGACTGATATTATATGCGAAGCATTTCTTGGCGAACTTCAGCAACATTGAGCGTATTCATGTATCTAGCCGCTTACGTTTGGGCACTCTCGTGGTCAACCCCTTAACTTGGCGTGAAAAAAATTAGCATGACACACTGGTAAAGACATAAATTATGTCACAATCTCGTCGTGTACGTCGTCAAACATTTCCCGTCAGACAGTGGCACATACCCATGGGCTGGTATGTGCCGCTTGTATGCGGGTATTTGCCACAAGTGATTGACACTAAGTGTCTACCTAGGAACGACGAGAACACACACGGGCAATTTTAACGCGCGGACATTAAGAAACACCCGACATCGGTAGCGTCGACCCGGCGAATGCAAAGAAAGAATGTAAGGGGTCTAGCTGGAATCAAGCCCAAGCATTCTGCGTGGCAATGAAGCATTTTACCTGAGAGCTACGTTAAGTCTTGGAACTACTTTTCAATTAGATGCTAATCTTCTTGAGAGAGAGAGATAAACATGCAAAGAAAGGCAGGGAGGTTAACCAGACGCACATCCGGTTTGCTACCCTGCAGTGCGGAATTGATGAAGTGGAGAAAGGAGGTTGCAGAGAGATAAGAAGGCACACACAATCACGAGCACACTCGGGGAAGCACACACAGTCTACAGGCGGTCACTCAGGTTTGTTGACTTTAAGTAAAGTAGGAGTGCTTTAGTCGCTTTCTGCGCAATTGAGGCAGATGCTCAAGGTCCTAGAATCTTCTGCACGCAAAATGGTCTGGAGTGAAGTTGATTCAAAACCATCCGGAGCTGGCATCGCTGTGTGTCGTGGCAAGCGCAGCTGCACAGGACGTGTACAATAGTCTCTTGAGCTGCTTAGTAGTCGCATGTAGAGGTGTCTGCCATACCAATGCGAAAGGAGTACACCTTTGTGAATGCAACACCCAACCAATGGCGGCATAACAGTGTCGCATCGGAGCGGGAAAGTTGTAAAGGTAGCTGTATCTTGAGCGAAGGATCCAGTTCATATAATTGACACCTTTGGAAGTTGGGAGACGACCAGAACGTGCGTGTAAGATCTCGAGCCAGCAGGTAAAGTTGTCTTGCTGCATCATTCCTTGATAGAGGAATCGGGACCACACGGCTTCCTTCATGGGCTGAGCGGGCTGCATCATCGGCTAATTGATTTCCGGTAATACCGTCATGTCCAGGCTGCCATTGATATATATTATCATGTCCTCGTGCTAGAGCTTCATGATGGCAGCCCCGCCGCGGTGGTCTAGTGGCTAAGGTACTCGGCTGCTGACCCGCAGGGCGCGGGTTCGAATCTCGGCTGTGGCGGCTGCATTTCTGATGGAGGCGGAAATGTTGTAGGCCCGTATGCTCAGATTTGGGTGCACCTAAAAGAACCCCAGGTGGTCTATATTTCCGGAGCCCTCCACTACGGCGTCTCTCATAATCATATAGTGGTTTTGGGACGTTAAACCCCACATATCAATCAATCCATCAAGCTTCATGATGGCAATGTTTTATTTCATGTACCAATTGTTCATGATACCTCCTACGCATGGCAGACTGCAAACTCTGAAGCGCTGCCTTCGAATCACAGAATATGACCCATTTTCCTGGACGCTCTTGAACGAGCGTCAACTGAAATTTGATTGCCATTGCTGCAGCCGGAATTACAGCGGCACCTGATGAGCTGCTGGACGAGACGGACCCATCAGTGTATATCTGCGTTCGGTCCAAGTACAACTCATGTGATAATAGCAGTGTTGATTGCTTCAATGCTACTCTGGAGTGATTGCTTTTCTTTTTGATACCCGGAATTTCTAGACGTACTTGCGGCTGGTCGAGGCACCACAAAGGACATGCCATTCTCGCAGCTGGCGTATATCCTGATGGAATGCTGTTTAGGTGCTTGGCTATGACATCTGAAAACGTAGCACGTGGTCTTCTGGAGGGTAGAAGGGCCAAGTGGTGGTCGGGGACACAGCTAGCATGTCGAATGTGCGCTCTGAGGCAATCCACAACTCTACATGCCCTGACCGGATGGTCTTTGGCAAGCACGATTGTGGCATAAGTAGAAGCGCATCTGGACAGTCCTAAGCAGATACGCAGCGCCTGACCCTGCAAACTCTCCAACGAATGAGTATTGAACTTGTAAGTGTTAGTCAGTACAGGCAAGCTGTAGCGCAATAGACCCAGAAATAGGGCTCTGTACAGCTGTAGCATGGAGGCTACAGATGTTCCTTATGCTTTCCCGCACATGAATTTCATTATATGCACAATAGATAGCAGTCTCTTCTTCAAGTACGCACAATGCGGGCTCCCCGAACGACTTCTGTCGATTATTATGCCCAGGAAACGATGCGTCCGTGCACATTTGACCCTCTGCCAATAGATGTAAACAGGGTATGGCGTCATTGGTTTGCGAGTAGCGCCACCAACGTGCACTTCACAGTTGATATAGTTAGGCCTTGTTTCTGAAGGTAGGCTGTTGTGAGCGTTGCTGCCCGTTGTGTTCATGCACGCACCTAAGGGAGAGTAACTGCAGCACTCCAGAGGCAAATATCATCGGCGTATATGGATAGGCACACCGACTTTGGCAGAACGTTCACCAAACCAATCAGGGCAACATTGAACAATGTGGGGCCTAAAACACCTCCCGGAGGTACTCCGAAGCACCGGTGTGGCTCAGTGGTAGAATAACGGGCAGGCACCCATAGAATAAGGTGCTCCGCAGTAGGTGTAATGTTTAGCAGTTTTACCCTCACCTGTTTGCACAAAGAAACCCCTGCCATTTATATAATTTTTATCCATTGAAACATTCGTCCACCAATGCCCACTGCTGTGAGAGAAGTGAGGATGGCATCGTGAGCTACATTATCATATGCACCCTTCACGTCAAGAAAGAGTGCCACTGATATACGCTTGCGACTTTTTTCTTGCTGAACAAATGCCGATAAGTCAAGGACACAGTCCATGGAGGAGCGGCCCCGACGAAAGCCTGCCTTGCAGGAAGGGTGTGTGGTGTATTGTTCCAAGTACCACTCGAGACAAAATAGAACAATTCTTTCCATCACTTTTCCGAGGCAGCTTGTTAGGGCAATAAGGTGATACGCTGTCAAGTCCAATGGTGATTTTCCTGATTTCAAAAGTGTTATTAATCGACTTATTTTCCATTCTCGGGGAACACTGCCGCTGAGCCAGGAGTTGTTGAAGCATGTTAAAAGTTCTCTTCTGGCTTTTTGTTCAAGGTGTCCCAACGCACTGTAAGTAATACCATCGGGACCTGGCGATGACGTGCGCTTAGAAGCGACTAACGCACCTTACAGCTCTTCCATGGGGAATGGAATGTCCATTTCTGGTAATCGCGTCTCAGGAACGATCACGGTGTCAATGCTCTCGTTTATAATATTCCCGGCAACTCTCGTGAAAAATTCTTCAGCCACTTCGAGTTCTGTTTTTCCACGATGGAGTGCCAAAGCTTTAAAAGGGTGCCGTTGTTGCGAAGAGGAGCGAAGACCACGAACTGTTCTTCAGATATATGACAGCCGTTTATGAGGGTCTAGAGATTCGCAGAATGCTTTCCAGCGTTCGCTCTCTAGCTTGTAAATGCGTCATTGAATCTTTTTCTGGGGCCGTCTTGCTTCCCTCAGGTCGTAGATCGATCTTGTGCGTCTGTATCATCGTTCAGCACGCCTTCGTATTGCTCGTAATCTTTCCAGTTCGATGTCGACCTGTGTTATTTTAGACGAAAATTGTGATTTACATTTGGATGCTTGCATAGCTTCCGCGGTGGTATTGTCCAGGCAGCAGGCAAGGCCTTCTTGGCAAGCGTCCTCAACACGCATTGTAAACATCGACCAGTCAGTGCGATTACAACACCGGAAGAGAAATTTTTTATGATACCATCGATCTTCACGTAGGAGGGTATTTGATCACTCCCATGAGTTTTAATATCGCAAAACTATTTAACTTTGTGAAAGAAGCACCGTGACACCAATGTCAGGTCAAGGCAACTGCCGTACGTGAGACCCCGCAGATATGTTGGGGTACCATCGTTCATGATGGAAAGGTCGTAGTAGGAAGCGAATGTAACAATGTTCCGGCCTCTGGCACTATTCCTAGTGCTCCCCCAAAGCATGTGATGGGAGTTGAAGTCACCGGTGATGATCCAAGGCCCATCGGCACTCATTAGGATGTCTTTTAATCTGTCACAGTCAAATCGCGATGACGGAGATATATATCCACCAATAAGCGTGAACGAAACTGCACTCTTGTTTACACGAAGACACACGTACTGATTGTCGTCATTTGGACTTATTGGGTGCGAAAGATAAGTCAAGTCGGTGCGGATGTAAACAATTATTTTGCTTCGTTCTTCGCAAGGGGCTGAACAAAAAGCTTCATAACCGGACAATATATAAGGCGTTGATGCGTTTGGTTCACATATGACAAGGCTAGGGAATTGATTGACCCGACAAATTGGCGAAAGTCTGAGATACGGGAATTCATGGCTCTGGCATTCCACTGAAAAATCGACGCACTTTTAACTTCAGTGCTGAAGATAAGATTTTGTTGAGCCATTGTGCTTATACGACGTTAGCAAGAACTGGATTCAGTGCATCCAGTATTTGCAGTGCACTCTTAGCAGACGGAGATTGTATGCTGCTCAGTAGCGTGCGAATCGTGGATATTAATGATTGCACGATTGCAGTCACTTGCCTGTCTTGGTTGGAAAGATCTCGAACCGGGATCGCGGGCTGGCCGTCATGAAACTCCTTCGGTTCGCATGATGCTGCTTCCCTTTCAAGTGCAGCTCGATCTGTTGCAGTTAGGGTATGCTCACTGGCTTTGTCCTTTACAGCCTTTCCCACAGCATGTGGTCTGGGAGGTAAAGGAGGTGGTACTGATGAGGGATGTGGCAAACGCATCGAGGTGGTAGCGGGCGTTCTTGAAGGCTGACGTCGACGTGAACGATGCCTTTTGACTTTAGCTGCGGCTTCTCGATGAGATCAGTGATCGCGTACCATCTCCTTCAAGATGGCAATTTCCTTCTGAATCCGCGGGCAGTCCTTTCATGTGGCTTCATGGGATTCATTGCAATTAGAGCATTTTTTTGACAGTAGCGACGCACTTATCCGCTGCATGGGGCACGGCGCAGCGATGGCATACCACCGAATTCTCGCAGACGCTGCTCACATGTCCAAGTTTCATGCATTTACGGCACTGGAGAGGCTTTGGAATGAAAGGCCGCACAGCATGTCTGAAGTACCCCACCTTCACATGAGAAGGGAAAGATGTGCTCTTAAACGCAATCTTCACACAGCGAGACTTGCCTATCCGGGTGACATCAACAATTGAAGCATCAGTTGTTCACTTGACAAGAAATTGTGAGTCATTATTGGAAATAGCCACACCTATGTCGTAGATCACGCCGGTTACTACATCACATCCAAAGGGAACATGAGAGCGCACCCGATTGCCGTCCAAGTCAATTAAACGGCGCAGAACGCCCAACGCACTTGCGTGCAAAACGTCAACAGCCAGTATATTCTTTCTGGCGTTCACTCTTATGTCCGTGATCTCATTTGGCACGAGCGCTTCCAGAGACCTCGACACAGACTGTCTGTTAAGGCGTTTCATGCTGACGGTAGGACGTGAAGGCGGAAACAGTATGGTATAAGTATTCGACTTTGGCGCTTCACTTACAGTTTGAATACTTGAGGATGAGGATGTCCTCTTATTCTTCTCTCTTCGCTTTGTGGCTCAGCACAGGTTGGAAACCGTCATCTGAAAAGTCATCACTGCTGAGATAGTAAGCATGAGTATCTTCACTGTCACTGTCACTTGCTTGTCCAATGCTTCCTGGAGGCGGCCGCCGCTGACGCCGCTGGTGCCGGCAGGCGCCCGGGGTGGTCCACATCCATCCCCTCCAAGGGAGCAGCGAAAACCGATCAACAGACTTAAATTACCACTGCAATACGCCGGAGTTAGCAGAAATGGCTCCTATTCAAAACACACTTCTACTCTTCTTGAAACGTCAATAGTGGTTACAGTGCTGCCTACTTAATTTTATATACATTACATATGTACTACTTTGATACAGGCGTCACGCTGGGTTAATGTCAATTATGGTTAGGTGCCATGCGCTGAAGTTGATTTATGTAGCAGTGTCCAGGGCCAGCATCTTCACAAGCACGAGCGCTTCATATCAGTTTCTGGTGTTGCTAACACGCATGTTCCAGCTGGCATCGTTTCGCAAATGCAAACAACTGGTTATATAAACATCTGCAACTCTTCAACATATATCTGTGCTAACAACATTTGTACATATATTTAGCGTCATTTAATGACGTGTCGCTAAACAAAAAAGTTGTAATATGGTCACCTTCCCTCCACATGCTTGGCATAACATCAATTCCCAGGTAAGTGGGATCTGCCGAACCTTTATTGTAACTTTGTACCAATCACAGTCTACGGATTCAAAACAAAGATGGTTTCAAAGTTTAATCATCCTGATGAGTTGTTGGCCCAAACTTGTTTTTACGAAAATTCTATCCAATCTAGACAAACTGTATGCAGGTGCACTGAAAATATAAATGTTATTTATTCATTTGCGATTTCGTTTAGAGAACAAGCAAGGAGGAACAATGATGTCACGGAGTCGTGACGTGGCCGAAGACAGGAGACTTCATGTTGGGATTTAACTGTTTATTTGGGCGAACCTGTGCCCGGTAAACGGAAAGTCCAATTACAGCAGCAGTCTCGCACAGATAGCAGTCTCGGACTGATAGCGGCGAACGGAGCGTCGGCCTTCGATCAACAACTGACAAGCGGCGAAGCGCGTCGGCATTTATACTCTTGCCGTCAAATGTTCTAGCGTTATCGCTGGCGGTGGCGTAGGTTCCAGCACAATCTGTACCGTTCGCACAGTGGGCGTGATCTTATCGAAATGATCTACTACAGTCCTGAACCTTCTCGAAAACTGCAGGCGCGGTTTGCGCTGAGAATCGTGTGGTGTTTTGGGACGATAACAAAAACTTCGGAAATGGAACGCGGCATTGCCCCTCTGAAAAAAGGCATCGTCCCGATGCTTTAACTAAAGATGAAGGTACAACAAAAATGCAAGAAAGTACAATGTATAAATTACGATACAACAATAACACAAAAAACACTGTTTCAGTTTGTTAACACGCATGAAACGGCTTGAGGCGTGCGACATGGACGACTTCAGGTCGCAATCGGCGTCGTTGAGATTTCGTTATACCGTCGGGGACAACCTCGTAATCAAGTGGGCCGAGACGTCGAACCACCCTGTAGGGTCCGAAGTACCGTCGCAGAAGCTTTTCACTTAGTCCACGTCGGCGTATTGGCGTCAACACCCAAACACGTTCACCGGGCTGGTATTCCACGAAGCGTCGTCGAAGGTTGTAATGGTGGCTGTCGGTCGTCTGTTGATTATTGATACGGAGACGCGCAAGTTGTCGGGCTTCTTCGGCGCGTTGAAGGTACTCGCTCACATCGAGGTTTTCTTCGTCGGTGACGTTGGGTAACATGGCATCGAGCGTCGTTGCCGGGCTCCTTCCGTAAACCAATTTGTATGGAGATATCTGCGTCGTCTCCTGCACCGCCGTGTTATATGCGAAGGTCACATACGGAAGAATGGCGTCCCACGTCTTGTGTTCGACATCGACGTACATTGACAGCATGTCGGCGATCGTCTTGTTAAGCCGCTCGGTGAGGCCGTTGGTCTGAGGGTGGTGCGCTGTCGTCCGGCGGTGGTTTGTTTGGCTGTATGCCAAGATCGCTTGAGTTAAGTCGGCAGTGAATGCCGTTCCTCTGTCGGTGATAAGGACCTCCGGGGCGCCGTGACGTAGGACCATATTTTCGACGAAGAACTTAGCTACCTTGGATGCACTCCCTTTGGGCAGGGCTTTTGTCTCGGCGTAGCGGGCGAGGTAGTCGGTAGCTACCACGATCCACTTGTTTCCGAAAGCCGACGTCGGGAACGGCCCCAGTAGGTCCATACCGATCTGCTGGAAAGGTCGGCAAGGTGGATCAATTGGCTGCAGAAGTCCCGCTGGCCTTGTCGGCGGTGTCTTGCGTCGCTGACAGTCCCGGCATGCCCTCACATAACGAGTGACGTCGGTGGTAAGACGTGGCCAGTAGTACCTTTCTTGTATCCTCGCGAGCGTGCGAGAAACACCGAGGTGCACTGCCGTCGGATCATCATGCAGGGCCTGCAGGAGTTCTGGTCGCAGAGCTGAAGGCACCACAAGGAGGTACTTCGCTCGAAGCGGTGAAAAGTTTTTCTTTTGTAGAAGACCGTTTCGTAGAAAGAACGACGCAAGTGCGCGCTTGAATACCTTCGGGACTTCGGCGGTCCTGCCTTCGAGGTATTCTATTAGGGCCTTAAGTTCCGGGTCGGCCCGCTGTCGTTCAGCGAAGTCGTCGGTAGTTATCGTTCCCAAGAAGTAGTCGTCATCCGGGTCGTCGGGTAGCGGTTGGTCGACAGGCGCACGAGAGAGACAGTCGGCGTCGGAGTGTTTTTTGCCGGACTTGTAAATGACAGTAATGTCATATTCTTGAAGTCTCAGGCTCCATCGTGCGAGGCGACCTGAAGGGTCCTTCAAGGTGGCTAGCCAACACAAGGCGTGGTGGTCGCTCACAACTTCGAAGGGCCTGCCGTAGAGGTAGGGGCGAAAATTCGACGTAGCCCAGATGATGGCGAGGCACTCCTTTTCTGTTGTGGAAAAATTTTCTTCTGCTTTGGATAGCGATCGGCTGGCGTAACTAATAACCCTTTCAAGTCCGTCAGACCTCTGCACAAGAACGGCGCCAATACCTACGCTGCTTGCGTCAGTGTGTATTTCTGTTTCGGCGAATTCGTCGAAATGGGCAAGTAACGGAGGCGTCTGGAGGCGATGTTTAAGCTCCTGGAAAGCGTGTTCCTGTGGCGTTTCCCACGTCGGCCTTGGTATGGTTAGTGAGAGGATCGGCTATGCGGGCGAAGTTTTTCACGAACCACCTATAATAGGCGCACAGGCCCAGAAATAGACGCACGGCTTTCTTGTCAGTGGGCGGCGGGAAGTCAGCGATGGCGGCTGTTTTCCGTGGATCGGAACGAACTCCAGACTTGCTGATAACGTGCCCCAGAAACAAGAGCTCCTCACACGCAAATCTGCACTTTCCGGGCTTCAGTGTGAGTACGGAAGTCTTGATGGCTTGAAGTACAGCTTCAAGGCGCCGAAGATGCTCGTCGAAACTCGAGGAAAACACGACGACGTCGTCCAAGTACACAAGGCAGTCTGCCACTTCAATCCTACCAGTACTGTATCCATAACGCGTTGAAACGTTGCAGGCGCTGAGCAAAGGCCGAAGGGCATCACCTTAAACTCGAAGAGGCCGTCTGGTGTAATAAACGCCGTCTTCTCTCGGTCTTTTTCGTCGACATTGATTTGCCAATAGCCAGTCTTGAGGTCCATTGACGAAAAGTACTTGGCGTTATGGAGCCGATCATGTGCGTCGTCTATTCATGGGAGAGGATACACGTCCTTTCTTGTGATTTTGTTCAGGCGGCGATAATCGACGCAGAAACGTAGGGTCCCATCCTTTTTCTTCACTAACACCACGGGGGATGCCCATGGACTCTTGGACGGCTGGATAATGTCATCGCGCAGCATTTCATCAACTTGTCTCTTCATGGCCTCACGTTCTCGCGTCGAAACCCTGTACGGACTCTGACGGAGTGATCTGGCATTTTCTTCGGTTATGAGGCGATGCTTAGTGATTGGGGTCCGCCGAATTTTCGATGACGACGAAGAGCAATCTTCGTATTGCAGGAGCAGGGCCTTGAGCTGTTCTTGCTTATCGTTCGGAAGTCTGGGATTGACGTCTAAAGCTATGGAAGGGGCTTGGTTCCTCTGAGCAGGTTCCGCAGAATCGGCGAGGGCGAAAGCACTGGTGGCTTCGACAATTTCTTCGATGTATGCGACCGTTGTTTCTTTGTTCACATGTTTGTACTCATTGCTGAAATTCGTGAGCATAACCGTTGCTTTGCCTCCCCGCAGCTCTGCAATTCCTCTTGCGATGCAAATATTTCGGGTGACCAACAGATGCTGACTGCCTTCAACAACGCCTTCCAAGTCAGGTGATTTAGGAGCGCCGACTGAAATAATGACACTTGAGCGAGGCGGAATGGTGACTTGTTCTTCCAGCACATTCAAGGCATGGTGTTCTGACGGCGTGCGTGGCGGTAGTGCTTCTTCTGTGGATAACGTTATCGACTTTGTTTTTAGGTTGATGACAGCACCATGGAGGCATAAGTCCAGGCCAAGGATGACATCTCTCGAGCAACGCTGTAGGACTACAAAGTCTGTAGGATAAATACCGCCGTTAATGGTGACTCTCGCTTTGCAGATTCCTGCAGGCGTTACGAGATGACCTCCGGCTGTGCGGATTTCAGGGCCTTTCCAAGCTGTCCTAACTTTCTTTAACTTCGCGGCGAACGACCCACTGATGACAGAATAGTCGGCTCCAGTATCGACGAGAGTGGTCACACTGTGGCCGTCGA
Organism: Rhipicephalus annulatus; assembly: GCA_013436015.1. Lineage (NCBI taxonomy): Eukaryota > Metazoa > Arthropoda > Arachnida > Ixodida > Ixodidae > Rhipicephalus > Rhipicephalus annulatus. The sequence goes on along the minus strand of WOVY01001968.1, from coordinate 153,933 downwards.
TAAGAACGTCGAGGTCGCTAGTTCGCCGTCTCGCATTACAGTTAGGGCGTGGCGTCGGGTCACGGATGCGTCGGCTTGTTCCGCTGCTTCCACGTTGCGTCGTCAGGCCACCTTCGGTAAGTGAGCTTTTGCCGTCAGGGCTTTGCCTGGTTGGCGTTGTGTTCGGAAAGCTCCGTCGCGGCGTCGTCGTCGTCGGAGGATCTTCGGTAGTTTGTCGCACAGCAACCGCACCTCCACCGGTTTCTGCACTTAGTTTCCCGGATACGGGCTAGGAGACCGGCCCCGCGTAGGGCCAGAGTACTGCCGGCGGTGCGGTGACGTGCGGCGGCTGGGCGACGGCGAACGCGAAGGGCTTCGTGGTGTCCACCGAGTTCCTGTCAGGTAGTCGGCGATGTCACGTGGTCGTTCTCCTGGCTGTGGACGCGGTGCATTGACGGCGAAACCACGCAGTCCCATCTGTCGGTACTGGCAACGGCGGTATGTGTATCCGGCCTCGCCGCAGTGGTAGCAGAGCGGGCGATGGTCAGGGGTGCGCCAGACGTCAGTCTTCCTCGGTGCACTGCGCCGGGCCGCTGGCGAACGGTATGACGTCGGTGGGGGTGGTGGCGGCGGTGGCGTCTGTCGACGGAAGTGCGACGGGGCAGCGTTTTGGCGTGGACGGGGAGTAGCGCTGTGGCGCAGTGCAGCGGCGTAGCTCATAGCTTCCGGCTCGGGCAGCGGTGCGTGGAGAATTTGAAGCGATTGCCGAACTTCTTCTCGCACACTGTCGGCGATTGAATCCACTTGAGGCTGCGCCGAAGGCAACAGCTTGCGCAGCTCTTCCCGCACGATCGCTCGGATCGTTTCACGCAGGTCTCCGGAGTTACTGGCTTGAGCAGCAGCGAAGTCTGCAGTCAGGCGACGATTATACTGTCTGGTGCGCATGTTCAGGGTCTTTTTGATAGTGGTCGCTTCGGCTACAACTTCTTGGACGGTTTTCAGTGGGTTTCTCATCAGTCCCGCCAAAAGCTCCTGTTTGACCCCTCGCATGAGGAAACGAACTTTTTCCTCCTCAGACATGTCTGGGTAAGCGTGACGGAATAGTCGGGTCATTTCTTCTGTGAAAATGGCGACATTTTCATTGGGAAGCTGAACCCGGGTCTCTGTTTCTACCATGTGCCGGACGCCTCCGTCAAGCCGTGAACCCAGCCCACACCGTGAAGACACCGACGCCAGCAACGAGCAGCGAGTTAGCCGCAGGCAACAAGGTCTGCCACCGGAGTACGGGCTTTTACTGGACAAGGCTCGGAAAACCAAGACGTTGACGTCTACCACGGCGACCATGTCAACGCCGGTTCTACCCAGCACCTCCACCAGACGTCACGGGGTCGTGACGTGGCCAAAGACAGGAGACTTCGTGTTGGGATTTAACTGTTTATTTGGGCGAACCTGTGCCCGGTAAACGGAAAGCCCAATTACAGCAGCAGTCTCGCACAGATAGCAGTCTCGGACTGATAGCGGCGAACGGAGCGTCGGCCTTCGATCAACAAATGACAAGCGGCGAAGCGCGTCGGCATTTATACTCTTGCCATCGAATGTTCTAGCGTTATCGCTGGCAGTTGCGTAGGTTCCAGCACAATCTGTACCGTTCGCACAGTGGGCGTGATCTTATCGAAATGATCTACTACAGTCCTGAACCTTCTCGAAAACTGCAGTCGCGGTTTGCGCTGAGAATCGTGTGGTGTTTTGGGACGATAACAAAAACTTGGGAAATGGAACGTGGCAATATTGTATTTCTATCCACCTGTTTTAGCCTATTCAAGATCATGGTATTTACTTTGGAATACTAATAATTACGCACATATTATTACTTTTTTTTCTTTAGTTGCCTGAAGATTTGGCGCTGGAATTGAATGCCATGGCTACTTTGGCTACTTTTTGCTTGAGTTATGGCTCATTTTTACGTCTGCCCGACAGAAGCCCTGCTCGAAAGCACAAGAGCTACGTATCAGCTTACCACTTGATTAGTGTTTTTTCAAGTTGCTCATGGCATCGTTACGTAACTGGAAAACTGCTGGTTATATAAAACGTATACGATTGTCCAACATTGTAGGTGCGTACAACATTTGTAATATCTCTAGCGTCATTTCATAACGCTTCGGTCACTAAGAAACTAAACCACAGTCATCTTTATTTTGTATTCTTCGCGTACCAGTGTAATACCACTTGTAATACCACAGTGTATTACCACTGGTACTTGCGTACCAGTGTACCAGTGTTTTCTTCGCGTACCACGGTGCGTGAGCTCTGCCGAAGTGGTTTATTTTTTAAACAAAATTGAGCAGGGCTTCGATTTCTGAGTGCATGTCTAGTGAATTTGTAGAAAGCAAACAAAGAAATTGGAGTATATACGGGTGAGATGAACAGAGATTAGTTTTCACCGCAAAAAGCTCCACTTAGCACGCGTTCAATTACACAGCTATGAAATGTCCGAACGGCCATTTACGCCTTTTCAGAGTGCCGCGGAAAGAGCTCAACCGCGTAGGGAGTGAGGTGCAGCGTTGTATCGAGGACCGTTGTGATGAAAATTATTTAGCTAAGATAAGGGCGCCTGATCAGTGTTCGTGAACTTTCCAGTTCACCGCTTAATCATATTACGCACTCCTTTGGCTGCAGCTATAAGCGCTTTCGACAGCCAGCTGTTTGAAGAAAGAAAGAAACTGTTTACAAGGTTTAAGCGCAATAGACCAGCTATTTTTAGCAATACAGGCGCTGCTGTGTTTATTAGAGAGTATGCACACTTCCAGTATTGATCCCAAATGAAAAAAGTTTGTCAATCATTATACATTCCGAACTCATTTCCTTTATGGTCCTTGAAACATTTTGCAGAGTACAGGTACTTTGTCGAATGAAGAATTTTTGAATTCTGTCTTCCAAGTTTCAATATGCAATAAACGTCTTCGTTCTGTGTTTTCATTTTGTTGCCAATATAGAAAGCTGCCGAAGTTGAATAAATCGAAGACCTGCTTCGAATAGCAATGAAATGATGTTGGCTGTAATACATGAACTTGCTCCTCGTGAATACATTGTTGTATATAAATACAGTAGTGGCGTTCCTAAATATTGGGATGCGCGTGCAAAACGTTAAATACAAAACAAATTTATCTTTCAAGCGACTCATTAAGGCCCAGGACCAAACCTCTCAAATCCTGGCTGTCCAGAGGGCCCGCGCGAGGGCCGTCAGGTTTAACCTGATGGTCCCCGAGTGGGCCTAGCCAGGTGACGCTGAGTTTACTCGCGTCTATTGTGGACCGAATAAAGTTGTTTCTCTCACTCACTCACTCACTCTTTCACGCAAGTATAACTTTATAAAACAGCTTACACAGTCACCGATGTTTTCAAAATAAGCCTGCTATGAGTCTAAAGGATTTTGGAGGAGGTGTCGTACGAGAGAAAGCCGGCGTCTTACAGACATAAGGACCTCAAAGTGTGCCAGGCACTTGTATTTGTGTGCTGCGGTTTCCAATAATGATGATTGATATGTGGGGTTTAACGTCCCGAAACCACCTTATGATTATGAGAGACGCCGTAGTGGAAGGCTCCGAAAATTTGGGGTGCTTTAACGTGCACCCAAATCTGAGCACACAGGCCTACAACATTTCCGTCTCCATCGAAAATGCAGCCGCCGCAGCAGGGAATCGAACCCGCGACCTGCGGGTCAGCAGCCGAGTACTTTAGCAACTAGACCACCGTGGTGGGGCAAAAAATAGCCGGGCCCATCCGGGTCATGGCGGTTTCCAATAATTTATGCTCTCTGCATCTTCAAGTTGTCGGTGATCACAATGCTTTCGAAACGCTTTTAGGTAAAGCACAGATTGATTGATTTGTGGGGTTTAACGTCCCAAAACCACCATTTGATTATGAGAGACGCCGTAGTGGAGGGCTCCGGAAATTTTGACCACCTGGGGTTCTTTAACGTGCACCCAAATCTGAGTACACGGGCCTACAACATTTCCGCCTCCATCGGAAATGCAGCCGCCGCAGCCGGGATTTGATCCCGCGACCTGCGGGTCAGCAGCCGAGTACCTTAGCCACTAGACCACCGCGGCGGGGCAGGTAAAGCACAGAGGCAATAGAACACTTTTAGGAGCGAAGCTCCTAAATGGCCCTTTGCTAAGTTTGATAATTTTCATAAGATCAGTGAAATGCACACACTGGCCGTTCAAAATCACGTCTGCCGAAATTCGGAAAGCTATAAGCGCCGTAGAAATAGGTCAAATTTCAAGTTGAACGCCACGTGTTTTTCTTCTTGAAGTGGAACGCCGTTGCCCCGAGAGTGAGCGAATAGCGTAGACAATGAAATTGCCCTACTTAGACGGCAGTGCTGTGACATCGGTCATCTATGTAGACGACTCGCCTACAGTAGCTCATGGTAGGGCGAAAATAATTTGACATTATAGTGTGCGAAATTTGTTGCTTGAAATAGATAAATAAAGCTTGACAGAAATACTCAGACACAGAAACGAAATGTGTCTGTCTCTATTATTTGCTTCGCGTGAATTGCGGCAATATGCGAGAGTAATGTGCCACCTTTTCGCATGCGTTCGTGTTCCCGTAGTTAACGCATCCACCAGACGCCAGCCATGGAAACGAAAGTAATGTTCTTACGGATTTGAACGCTCATTCTACTCATTGTTTTTCTACCGCGTCCAAGTAAACGTTAGAGCGGCACTAGCTCATGATAACGCCAGTCTTGTGCAAGTAAAATGTCGCTGTTTTTGTGCTCGGTAAAGATGACCAGCCTGAATATGGGTACATAAGGCAGCAGACCACAAATAACACTGGTCAGCAAAACATCCCTGTACGTGTACTTGGGGGTTGGGCTTCTAATGCGCGCGTGCCGTGACGTGTGCATGATGTGTTTCCTATCGCTCGAATGCCAGAGAGGGTGGAGAAGAGATTTGGCTTGCGAAGGCTACGTGGGACAAGTGGCAAGGGTGTCGAGCTTGCCTCCTCACAATGTTTTAGTTCACTATCATCATCACGAAACTCATCAGCCTGACTACGCCCACTGCAAGACAAAGGTTTCTCGCGTGTTCCACCAGCCCCGCCGCGGTGGTCTAGTGGCTAAGGTACTCGGCTGCTGACCCGCAGGTCGCGGGTTCGATTCCCGGCTGCGGCGGCTGCATTTCCGATGGAGGCGGAAATGTTGTAGGCCCGTGTACTCAGATTTGGGTGCACGTTAAAGAACCCCAGGTGGTCAAAATTTCCGGAGCCCTCCACTACGGCGTCTCTCATAATCATATGGTGGTTTTGGGACGTTAAACCCCACAACTCAATCAATCAATCAATCGCGTGTTCCACCAGTCATCTCGATCCTGTGCTTTCTGCTGCCACTTAACACTCGAAAATTTCTTAATCTCATCTGCCCACCTAACTTTCTGCCTCCCTCTCACCTGCTGGCCTTCCCTTGGAATACAGTTAGCTGCCCTCAATGACCAGCGGTTATTTTACCTATGCGCTACGTGCCCGGCCCATGTAAATTTCTTCCTCCTTCTTTCAACTACAATATTCTTAACCCCAGTTTGTTGCCTGACCCACTATTCTCTCTTCTTGTTTCTTAAAGTTACAACTATCATTTCCCTTTCTATCGCACACTGCGTTGTCATCGATTTAAACTGAGCTCTTTTTGTGAGGCTCCAGGTTTCTGCTCCGTAGGTAAGTACCGGCAAGATGAAGCTGTTATGCACATTCTTCTTGAGCAATAGCAATATACGAGTCATGATTTGAGAATGCTTGTCGAATGTTGTCTTCCTCATTATAATTTTTCTAGTCACTTCAAACTCGTTGTTCAGCTCCACAGACACTACCTGTGCTAAGTAGACGTACTCTTTTAGAACTTCCGATGCACCGCTATCTATCTCGAAGTGCCATTCTCTTTCGAGGTTGTTGTACATTGCTTTCGTTTTCTTCAGATTAGTTTTAAAACTTACTTTTCTACTCTCCTTGTCTAGTTCAGTAATCATGAATTGCATTTCGTCCTCCGAGTTACTCAGCATTTCTATTTCATCGATGAAGCACAGGTTACTAAGGTACTCTCCATTACCTCTTATTCCTTACTCTTCCAATTCTAGGCCTCTGAAAACCTCCTATAAGCATGCGGCAAATATCCTTGGGGAGATTGTATCCCCTTGTCTTACACCTTCTTTATTGGTATTCTGTGGCTTTTTTTTTATAGAGCACTATGGTGGCAGTTGATCTTGTGAAGATTTCTTCCAGGATGTTCATGTGTGCTTCGCCAATGCACTCAATCCGCAGTGTCTGCATGACTGCCGATATCTCTACTAAATCAAATGCCTTCTCTTAATCTATGAAGAATATGTATATCCTTCATAGTGGTGGGGTGTGTTGGGAGCATTTCTCTTTCACCTGACTGATAGTGCGAATGTGTTTGATTGTTAAGTAGCCTGTTTGAAATCCCACTTGATTCATTGGTTGATTCAATGCTAATAATGTTTTAATGTTGCTAGCAATTAGTTTTGTAAATACTTTGTATACGACAGAGAGCAAGCTGATCGGCCTGTAATTCTTCAAATCCATGTCGTGCCCTTTTTTATGGATTAGGGTGATGTTAGCATCTTTTCAAAATTCTGGTACTCTCCCCCAAAGAAGACACTTCGTAAACAGGTCCTCATTCTTTCAGGAGATCTGATGTTACGTGATCCTCACCAGCAGCTTTGCCTCTTTCCATTCCCCCAAGGCTTGCCTGACTTATTCATTGATGACTGGTGGGATGTCACCTACGCTGCTGCTAGTTCTTACATTATTGGGATGGTTGTCACTTTAACTGTAAAGATCTATGTAAAATATCTCCACTACTTTAACTATCTTGTCCATATTTGTTGTTCTCTTGCGTTCTTTGTTCCTTCGTGTACACATATGTTTTCTTTTGCCTATTAGAAGTTTCCTATTCACTGCTTGAACACTTCCTCCACTCTTAGTTCACTTATTTCTCCGTTTCTAATTCAGTTTACCTCGCCTCAATTGTTTCGGACCGCTTCTAGATGCTCGTTTTCTCAGCTCGTTATGAACCTACTGAAAAATTATTGCCGGCTATTGTAGTCGGTCTGGTCGTCCATGCCTGCATCCGTCTATCCGTCCGTCCGCAATTCCGTCTGTCTCTTCATCCTTGTTTCCGTCCGTCCGTTTGTGCATGCGTCCGTTCCTCACCTATTCATCCGTGTGTTCATCTGTCCATCCGGCTGTCTGTCTGCCTGCCTGTCTGTGCGTCTGTCACTCATACTATCACCACGTGCTGAGTTAGTAATGCGACTAGGCAATTACGAACCGGTCACTGACATGCATGGACCGACCAACGGCTTTAGAAGCTTCTTCTCTAAAAAAAATGGCCCCAATTTGGCATGTTTCACTGCAAATGTCGTCGAAATACGATAGTCTTGCGTGTGGGGAGAGTGAACAAAACGTTTATTTTATGTTCTGCGCGATACAAATGGTGAATTGTATTGTGGAAGCGCTGCATTAGAGAGCCTCGATCCGTGCAGCGAAGGTGAACGAGCGCATCGAGGCACATTAGACACGAGCGCCATTTGGCAGTTATCTTCGAAAACATTGGAAGGCGTGCGCGCCCGCTGAGAAAATTGCGCACCTGTCTCGAAGGCGACAAGGAGTAGAACGCAAAGCGACCGGCAGGTGCCACCACCTTGTCGTCATAGCAAAGCGTTGAAAACACTTGCCTTTTAAATGCGAAGCATTTATTAGCGAACTTCGGCGACTACATAGCGAACTTAGCGAACTTCGGCGACTAGATACTACATAGATGGCGACGTAAATGACACATCCAGACATGATAATCACTAGATGGAAGTCATGTACGGTATCATTTACCTCCATCTCGCAACGTTGTGCTGATTTTTAAATGACATATCAAGCTTTTTTATTCGTGCTTCGCATATCATTGATTCCCACTGTACGCGGGATCTGCCTTTTTTTTTTCAGCATCGCGTTGCACTGTCAGCGCAGCGTGATAAACGCTGCGGTGGCAGCAGCGTTTATCACGCTTTATCAGGCAATTACTTGTGTATGCCTTCTCTATAGTGTAAACGCACACATACAAAACATCGACGTGTTGTTAAGGTGCCTCAGATATGCGCAATAATTGCTTTTTAATTGAGAAACGCACAAGTATGAACGCTGAAACTTGAGCAATATTGGTGGGTGCTGCGGATGGGGTTGGCCATTTGAGATATCTTTTGGTGCTATTAGAGGGCTCATTACTGTGGACAACATAGACTCCGCGTGGCACAACAGAAGAGGTTGACGCTAGCCACGGGACGACTTCAAGCTCTCCAATAGTAGAGTAAGTAGGACTCTAAATCGTTACCCACTTTTTCTAAACACAAACGCAGACAGACAGACAGACAGACAGACAGAAAGACAGACCAAAATTTTGGCGTCGAAGGTTCCCAAGAAAGATTATCGTCTTTAAAAATCTTCAGCGCCATGGTTTATCAATAACCACGCGCAGCTGCATACCACCTGCGTTTAATCTCGCGTAGCAGCACATGCGCCAAATCGCAGCCGTGGCAGAAAAACACCAACCCAAGGAGAATCCACGCAGCCGCCACTCCGAGTTTGCCTATCGTGACGTGAGTCGACCACGAGCGATGCATGTTCCAGGCTTTTAATAGGGGTGCCATAACCCTGGCTTTGTAGTTCAATTTCGGGATTTGGAGTTTGAGCATTCATGCATGGTCTGTGACAGACTGTAGTTCGAGTGTACTCTGTCTACGCCAAGGGAAGATCTAGCGTCAGCGAAGAAGATCACGTTGATTACTTATGATTGACCAACTTCACTGTTCTTAAACCATTTTACTCCAAGTGTAAATTTATTGATTTTTTACTAGAAACGGGGCGATGTGGTGAGTTTCAATGTACTCAATAATGTTGTGTCTATTTTGCATGCTTTTGTTTAATAGCGTGGGGTGGTTGTCCCTTCATAAATAAGGATTTTTGAGTGTTGCCTTTATCTGTAATTGACAAAATATTTGAGCTTGAAATATAGATGGCACGAAATGGGAAACTTACACAATAGTATGCCTTGTTTAACTCGTTTTTTGTGCGACGCATTTTGTGTGCTTGAATACTATATTTTCACTCAGTGAGGACACTGTGCAATGCCGTAAGTAATCAAACAATCCCCGCCGCGGTGGTCTAGTGGCTAAGGTACTCGGCTGCTGTTCCGCAGGTCGCGGGTTCGAATCCCGGCTGCGGCGGCTGCATTTCCGATGGAGGCGCAAATGTTGTAGGCCGGTGTGCTCAGATTTGGGTTCATGTTAAAGAATCCAGATGGTCCAAAGTTCCGGAGCCCTTCACTACGGCGTCTCTCATAATGATATGGTGGTTTCGGGGCGTTAAACCCCACATATCAGTCAAGTAATCAAACAAAAGGATGACTTGACGAGTACACTAACTGTTGAAACTATTTAACAATAAGAATGCAGTTGGTTTCAAGTTCTTACGGACAGAAGTATAGAAAGAACGAAAGTAGTCCTACAAGGCGAAGAGTGAAGGCAATTGTAACAAACGTGAAAGCATCGTCTTGCTTACTCCTTATTTTTGCGTCGTCACACTCATTCTCAAGCTCGGAGGTGACGACCTGTTGTGCCCTGTTATTCAAAAGAGCAGCCTTATTTCACAAACGTAAGGCCTCGAGCAAAAGGCCCCGTTCCAGGAAAGCAGCGACACGCATACTACACAGCAGGGCTGCACCATTCCTGTCTTCTCCCGTTCTATGCTTTACTAGGCCATGCTATTCCAGCGCAGCTACTTTGCACCCTCTCATCTCCTGACTACGAAGTGTGGCTGAACGCTGTCTAATTTTTCTTTGCGTGGGTGTCCAAGGAGTCAGTGATTCCGAACGAACGGAAGAGTTTTGCCGCTCCCTTGGTTTCCTGGTGACAGCCGATTAGACGGTTGCCATAGGGCACTCTTTCCTCTCCCAAACGTATCCCAGACTTGCCCTCTTGTGCGTAGCGTCTTCAGAAGTGGTGCCTTCCTGTCTTGTAGAATCGCAAAAGTGAGAAAGGTTAGGAGGCAGCGCCCGCGCGGTGGCACGCCCGCGCTTTTGTTGCATTGCGGGCATTTCCTGCTGCCGTTCCACATCAGCGCACGCACCTCATCTTCCGCTCGTCCTCTCTCCGTCACCTGCCAACGTGAGTCTGCAAAAAGGGACAGCCGCCGGGGCCCGAGAGATAGATCTGAACTCCTTCCCCTCTGTCCACGCCAAGGCCGTTTATCGCGTTCCTTTTGGCGGCTGCCTCCTTGCCATCCGGCGTCTCCTGTTCTTCTACGCTGCAGAATGACACCATCTCGCCACGATGTGCGGCCTCGACGACTCTGTATATGACGGGTCTGAGCAGTATCCGACGCGTTACAAGGGAAAGGTTGGGAGATGAGTGTGGGCTTGGCCCTGAGTCCGCCTTGTTCGGCGGAAGCGATGGAAGTTTTGTGCGGGCAGTCTTACTTTGTGCTTTTTACGTGTGTCCACGTGCGTCGTAATGAATGCAACGTGCTTAGAAAACGGGTTAGGTGGAGGCCCTTGGACGAGATACCTTTCGGACTCTAGCGACAGCGAGGGGTTCATCCTCTATAGAAGTCGCTACTGTTACCAAAGAAGCTCGTTGCTCGAAAGTTGGTGCCTTAGTCTAGAATGCAGCTTCCGCGAGTGAAAGCGAGGCCTATACATCGACGCGAACGAAGTACTGGAACGCGCGGGGTGTAATTTGTTTTTCATTTATGAACTCGGGGTGACTAGGGTCACATTATACAATGAAGATCTCTCTATATATACACGCATGAACGCACACACAAACATAAACATGCCGAGAAAGAAACAAATGAGAAGACAACGTATTATAAAAAAATCAGCATTCTAAACCAGCCAACCACTAGTAGTAATTGTAGGGGTTCAGAGTACCAAAACTATGATGCAAATATAAGGAAAGCCGCCGCGATGTGCTCCAGAGAATGCGACCAACGGACTCGTAAATCTATGTAAATATCTGACATATAGATCTCTTACATTTCATTTGTGTGTTCTTTGTTTACCCTGTATTGTGCATACGTAGACATTGCTTTTGTAACAATTCCTGTGTAGTTGGGTAAGTTGTGTATGTTGTGTTCTGTTTACATATGTACACATATCTTTTTGTAACAACTTTTGGTGTGTCTGTGTATGTTGTGTTCTGTCGCAATGTTCTGTTGGATTGTAATTGATGTTCACTGTCTGTGAGAATAAATTTCTCTAAACAAATCTGAGTAACAAGGGCATCAAGTATATTCGCCTTCAGAAGAAATGTAAATCTGCCTGCTTTTAGGGTATATAATTAGGCCTCATAATAGAAGCGCCCTCCTGCACACATTTTGACAAAACATCTGCTTGGTATGCTGAGAGAAATTGATTGCGTTTCCACTTGTAGTCAAATTGTGTGTCCCATGAAAATAAGAAAGATATGCGCATTTTTGAGAGCTCAAAACGTGGTTCTCCATCTTGAATTGGGCATACAGAGAGAGAGAATAAAGTTTGATTTAAACAACTGCATTGTGTGCCAAAGGTGGGCAGCTTTCTTATTTCAGGTAGCTGCGGACATTCGCCCTCTCCCGCGCCCGTTGAATCATGCTGCAATGATTCTTCAGGCCTGGGTGTGATAAATTGGCCTCCCACTGCTCTTCAGTCAGTGTAGTGGCTCCACGGCTTTGCCTGCATCCCCATACCATGTAGAATAGGGTTTCCGGAACATCACAGTGCTTGCAGGTATATGAATACTTGGCTAGTGAGAGGTGGTGAAGCAGCGTACCGTGAACGCAGGTCTTATTTTGCAGCTTCCTAAGGGTTACTGCATGTTTCCGAGTCAAGGTGGAGTGAGCTGGAGGATAAATTCTTCTGTTTAGCCTGTAGTGCTGCAGTATAATATTGTACCTTTTAGGCACATCTTCTTTCCTTCTCAGTGCGTCCTGTGGGATCGTCCAGTGAACATAAGCTCGGGCGAAAGCATTGGCTGCCTCATTCCCCATCAGGGACTCGTGGCCTGGAGTCCAAACGTTGTAAGTGACAGGTAGATTCCGCTTCGCTGCAGTGGCGAGAATTTTTAAGGCTTGCTTGCAAATTCTCTATTTCTGAAAATTTTGGCTAACTGCTTGGATCGGTTAGTATTGCTGCTTTGTCAGTACAGGTTTAGTCTGCTAGCGCTATCGCTCTTTCTTCTTCCCTGTCGATTTCTGTAGTTAAGATGCTAGCTTCCGTTCTCTCTTTGCCATCACTGTCTACTATGCTGATAGCATGGTCAGGGATTCCTGGATATTTCGCTGCATCAGTGTATCTTGAGTACGGATTGCGACTGTAATTTTGTCGGAGCTGCTTTATTCTGACTTTTCTTTTTTTCGAGATTATAGGTAGGATGCATATTTCGGGGAATGCAAGCTACTGAGATGTACTGTTCAATTGTTGCTGAAAAATTCTTTTTCTTATCACATTGTTGCATTGCTTCAGAATAACACAATCTTCGAAGAGTCGCTCGTGCAATTTGAGTTCGTCTAACCCGTTCGAATCGATTTACTTTGTGTGCTACGACGAGCTCCTCCAAGGTGTTGTGGAGGCCTTAGCGTAATGGTCACTGCGTGGAAGCACGTTCAGAGATTCCTATGACAGTTTTGATGGCCTTTCCTATAAAAACAACGACAAAATAGGATGTCACGTGAACCATAATATTACAGCCAAACTACGAAGAACGCACACAGAACCTACATTCCGCAGACTGCGTACACTCTGGCAAACTAGACGTTTCCATATATGGAGCTGCTTGTAGAATTTCAAGCTGAACAGCTGTGCCGCCCGTGACCTCCAGCGCCAGCGTAGCTCTCGCTGACTGGTTCGCATTCCGCCACCTGCTGACGCTGTGCCCCCCTCGCCGTGTGGCGCCCCGTCCTCGGAGTACAACGGTTACGTAGAGCGTGATCGTCATAAGTGCTCTCCTATTTCATCACTCAATAAAAAACGTGCTCTGGTCCGAAAAGCCCGTTTACCACAGCATCCTAACCTGTCTGCCTCTACGATGGGAGTTTTTGAATTTGAAAGAGGGGTGGCACCACAGCGGTGACTGTAAGCGTGAACAAATTTGCACATGCTAAGTTAATTATCGAGAGTTTCGCGGGTCAAACTCAGGACATTTTGTTTTTATGTTTATGTTTTTATTTTGTTTCTATATGTGGGAATAACATAACCTCGTTTTAATGAACATGTGCTCAGAAGCATGAAAACGGTGAGTGGGGGGTGGCTGGTTCCTTTAGTGACCAGAGAGGGTGCAGGTATAGGTGATTCTGTTGCGCAATAGGAAGGGAGGTGTTCTGAGCACAGTAAATGTCTCTCGAAGAGGGCACTTGAACCGGCACACACATGGGAATGGGCAGAAAAAGCGGAGAGAGGGAAAGAGGGACACAATAGGAGGGCTGCGCCATACATTGGCTTAATAGGGGAGGGAGCACCGCTACCAACCTTCCTTTTACCCTTCCCCAGCTCCTTTGAAGGGCAATCCCACGCACGCCTATCAATGGGATTTATTTTGAACCAGGAGACTGGTGATGGCCTTAATAAAAGGCCTTTAACGAACAGCCTAGTGTATACCGGACGTTAACGTTAGTTTCATCCACCCGACTAACCAAGTTGCACCATTAATTTTGTGGCGTTTTAGGCATTGGTTATAACGAGTTATTTAAAACATTGAATACTAGCTATACGAAAGTAGAAAAAGAATGATTCAGTTAGTTCGTACAAGATTCAAATTGCATATTCAAATGTCTAGACACGCCCCATGCTGATTGGTACGAAAACATGAACCACTCACAAAAATGAGAGCAACGTGTGACTTGAAGTACCAGCTGGCAATTAAAATGCGAACAAATACTTTATCCGATTTCATAAATGGACGTCCATTAGTGTGAGAATATTGTATTAATCTATGCATATAGACAATATAACGATGCAAAATAATATGTAAGAGGTTTAGCCGTAGCGATTACTAAACACGAACCTATGATTAAACACATTCAGTAAATAAAAAAGCGTTTGAATTTACTCAGTCTTTAATGACGCAAAATCTATGTTGACCGTATAGACATTTAACGTTCTCACTGTACACGAAAGTCTCATATTTTCTAAGGTTCTAGTGAAAACAGTATCGGATAGGCTGCCCTAACATCCCCGTTATTGAAAATGGTAGATCCTTAAAAACGAGCAGCGCCACAGACTCTCAGAAGGTGTAAGAAAAGGAGGAGCGAAACAGATGCGGCCACAGGCTGCTCACCCGTGACAAAAAGGCTGCCGGTGCTGACGCTGGGCCGGATGTCCCCCGTCAGTCGGTGTCGGACGTGACAGCGGTAACGATGTCTGGCGTCAGACACGTCAGTCGCCCCGAACACGCACAGGTCACCGTCTGAAGTCACCCGGTACTTGGGGCCGAGTTCAGTCGCTAATAGAAAGAAGCAGAGAAAGATACAAAAGCATAAGTTGAGGTGAGGTAGTCTATCAGCAAGCACAGAAGTTAGAGGATGCTCCAAAGGACGTAAACGGCTTAGAAAAAAAAAAGCAGGTAGAATACGAGAGTAGCATTGGTTACATAGTGGGATTTAGGAGCTACATAGCAGACGATCAGTACGCAAGAGCTATCTAATGTAAAGCATTACTACCAGTCCGCCGTATCAACTATCTATCACAAAAAAGATGAATTGGTTCAACTGGTGGCGTGCATCAGCGATTTTACTTTGCACGACACGGATGGCGCTTATGCAACTACTGCGCAACGTTGTTTCCAATAAATGTATGTTTGAGTTTTGATTGATTGATATGTGGGGTTTAACGTCCCAAAACCACTATATGATTATGAGAGACGCCGTAGTGGAGGGCTCCGGAAATTTAGACCACCTGGGGTTCTTTAATGTGCACCCAAATCTGAGCACACGGGCCTACAACATTTCCGCCTCCATCGGAAATGCAGCCGCCGCAGCCGGGATTCGAACCCGCGCCCTGCGGGTCAGCAGCCGAGTACCTTAGTCAATAGACCACCGCGGCGGGGCTATGTTTGAGTTTTACGTGCAAAAACAACAATATCGCATGCATATATATATATATATATATATATATATATATATATATATATGATACGACAGTTTTACATTATTGCTATCAAAGCAGTGATATAAAATTAAGTAATTGAGACAAAAGCTTCTCTGTGGTCCTGGTGTTCCACGCCATAGATGAAAAAGATTAAGAGATTACCAAGTGCGTACTAGCCTTTACAGCATCAGGGCTTGGCTTGAAATACCAACCTCCCTCTCCAAAATAGGTAAAGAGAAGGTTTAATATATGCTTCATTCAATTATTTCATACTTTTTCAGAGGTTCGTTTTTTAAATGAATTATTTTATTCCGTCAATCTATAAAGGTCACCAGGTGTTTGACTTTATAGTTTAAAAATGCACCACTGCTCCTCAGGTGGAGCTAGGAGTTTTCTGTAGACACGGCCGGATGGTACGAATGGAAGGAAATGTTTCATTTAGACCTTCGCAGTAAAGGTGATTGCACCACCGTTTTGCCATATTTGAAAACTTTGGCTTCTACACAACAATCTAGACATGTGACTATACGGTAAATTCATGCATAACGCACACATTCGTAGGCCCAGCGTGTCTTCAAAATATGGGTCCTTCTTCTAAGCTGTACACAGCTGGGAATGCAAGCGTACTACAGAGGAAAATGTGGCTCACTCCGAATTCGGTTGATATCGTTTGTCTTTTTTTTCCCTTCAAGCAACCAGTTTGTAGGGCTCAAATGAGGCATATGAAACGGCTCTTCAAGTGATGCTTAAGACAAATGGCTGACGCCATTTCGCTTTTTGTCGGTTGGTAAAGCACACCTCTTGATGGCTAGTGACAAGAAAGAGAAACGGGCATGTCGCTCGCGTTTTCATAAGCACGATTGACTTCTCTAGTGGAAGCGAAGCGAAAACCTCGCATCTCGGTCCCGCAATCCTACGCAAACGTGGCGCGATGGCTGCGATTGCTGAAATTGCTCGGCATTGTCCCACGCACAAGCAAAAAAAATTAAATACTTCGCATAAAACTGAGACGCTGGATTTCATGATTGTGAATCCAAAAGCGTTCTTTCCATTCCTTTCTGCTAAACTTTTTTTTATTTTAACAAGCATCAAGCAAAGCACGTGCAAAGAAACAAGCCTGCCTTTCCTGTTTCCTCGATTTTTTTGGTGCAGGAAGGATTGTGTTGTAAAGAATAGTCGGTACGCTGCAAATCGAGGACACACGCTGCGGCTCAAGTCTGGCGTTCACGCTGCAGCATGTTACGTTGGCAAGGTTTCCTAAAAATGGGTGCCCTGCCGAGTTCAAACAATTGACGGACGCAGACGTGACTGCCATTGACGCAATTTATTTGTAAAGCATAATAAATGTGGCAATTCACATGCTTACCAAACACTAAAAGTAAAGGCGCATTGTTAAACATGCGTTCGAAAATAACGCGAGCAGTGCGATACAATAAATTCAGGTGGCTTATACGGCCACGGCATAGGCAATATTTCATCATAATCACCCTCTGCGGCTTCATGAACATTGCGCTGTCTTTACATGTACTGCAAGAGGAAGGCGTCTCGCAGCTATCTCTATTTCACCCTGCGTTGCACAACCTCATTATGTTTTACACCTTAGGGGCGAAGCTCCTTATAGCCGCACCCGTTCCTCCCTCGTAGTCGTAGTAGTAGTGTGTAACCAGTCTTACATTTTCACCTCCAAGGTGGTGCCGGTGGGAGATTTTTTCTGTGCGTTGTTGAACAATGAAAAATTCACAGCGTGCGCGTTAACTAAAAGCCGAATTCTACTGTCTCTCATTCTCCCTAAGCAGCCATTGGCATGTACATTAAGCACTATCTGACAAGAAACTCTTTTGCAAAAACAGCGTGATGCCAGTACGTTTTTTGGTACTGGTACACACTGGAGACACTGGTACACGCTTGTAATCACTGGAACTTCGCTGGGCGCACTGGGAAAAATCTGTGTCACACTGGTAGGGGCCCTGGCTCAACCGCTGTGATGCTGGTGCGCCCTGCGAAGCGTTGAAGCGCTGGAATTTTCACTGGAAAGCGCTGGTGAATACTGGAGCATGCACTGTTTCTACCAGTGCAGCTGAAGCGTGCATGTTATTGTAGCGTGTGCCTTGGTTTGTTTCGGTGTCGTTGAATATAAAACGCTTGATTCGATGGCAGGGAGTGATGCTACTCTAACAGATACCGAGAATACGTAATTTTTGCGGTGCACGTATACGTATCGCAACAAATAAATGCACCCTTTTGGCATATGCCCCCGCGTAAACCAGCCATATTCGCATCATTCGTGTATTGCTGTAACGATTCCAAATTGCAGTGTTTGTAAGCCTGGAGCTGCACGCCACTTCTAACAGAAACAGGAAATTGTTTTGCCGCAAAGTGGCAAGGAAACGTAAATGAGCTCTCTCAATCTATTCGCAAGGTTTTCCAGTGGAGGCGAGAAAAAATCTGTCGTTAGATTCCGCCACACCGTATAAATGTATGTCTGGTCATGCTTATCCTTCTACTTACTTCAGGTAAGAGTTAGAAATGTTCCGACGCTCAGATGCAGAATCTTCAACTATACCAACCCAACGCTTCGAGAGCGGTCTTACCCAGTGCCCGGCCCAGCGAGAATTAAACCTGTCGTGCCAGTGGCGTTGGTATATATGTTACCGGCGCTTCTTGCTTCGTGTACATACAACTTTAAAGTGTGAGAATAACTGTAAAGCATAATTTAGACATGCATGAACCTAAATCTGCTATTTTTTCTTGTGTCAATGTTCGCACAAGGAGCGCTGACGATCAAACGTCGTGCTTTCAGCTACGCAGCCTGTCACCGAAAGCTGCCGACTGCGCTTAGCCGGTACTTTTCCGACTGATATGTAACAACACGCCATTTTCAGTTGGTAATTTGGTACGCCTTCGTGAACTGACTCCCTGGCATACGTTTTCAGTGGATTGCATTGGTATTTCAATGGGTGTTTTTTTATTGTTGCTATTGATATAACTGCATATATCTATACACTGGCACGCCCGCTGTATACTGCCAGCAGAGCCCAGAAAAACGGCTGTCACACGTCGTCGCCACTCTGTGAATGCATTTGTGACATTCATTGACCTTCCACTTACTTCAGGTACAGATAGGGAACTGTTATAAATGCTGCGAAGCTCAAATGCAGAAACTTCAAGCATCGCAACTCAGCTGCTTCGAAAGCAGCCTTACCCAGTGCCCCGTCCCAGCGAGGCATATATCGTGCTGCCCGCGTCGGTGTATCTGCTGCCGGCGCTTTTTACTTTAAGTATGCGCAATTCTAAAGTGTAAGAATGACTGTAAAGTACATTTTAGACATCCCTGAGCCGAAATCGACCATTTATCCGCGTGCGCGGTGCCCGCACAAGGAGCGGTGGTGATCGATGTGTTGTGTTTTCAGTAACGTAGGCTGTCACCGAAAGCTTCCTTCTGAGCGCAGGAGCCGGTACTTCTCTGACTCGTGCGTAAGAACGCGCAATTTTGAGTTGATAATTTGGTACGCGTTAGTGAACTAACATACTGGCATACTTTTTTATCGGATTGCATCAGCCATTTCTTCGGCGGTTCCTTAGTTGCAGGTATCGATATAACTGCAAATATGTATTCTGGCACGCCGGATGTGTACTGCTACATTGTTGCTTGCGCGAAAAAAAAAACTCAATATTCACTCGTGTGCGTCGATATCTACCAAACAAGACATGTAACTCATCTGTACTTGTTGACCAGTAGCAAGTGCTAAAAACGACTATCAAGAAAAAAAAAACTATCGACAGCAAAAGCTGACAATCTGTGGCTGCTCCTCCAGTCAATTTGAGATTTTCGGAGTTAAGATGTAGATGCTTAAAAAAAAAAAACTGCGCTCTTGCTAATAACGGCACGTCATTGGGTGCCCGGAAGACGGTCGTCATTGTCGAATCAAGAAGCAATTGTTATTTGAAAAGACATTTCGTGTTAGTATTGACTAAGCCACATGTGAACATGAAGTTGAACGGCGCGTTCTTCGGATAAATAATCGTTTTACAACCCTACAAGCACATTCTGGCGTGGCATAGTGGGTAGCGCACTCGGTTAGTGCTGAGGAAGTAGCGAGTTCAAATCCCATCGAGCGGTATTCTGTTTTTTTTCATTTTTTATTTCTTTTGATTTTCATTGTGAATGCGCGCTATTTTACTTATATATTTATTTATTTAAGGTGAATGGGGACCCCTGTTTTATCCCTGGGAAGCCATTTTGCGCACAGTACTGAGACGCTGCCGCTCCAGCATCCCAGTACCTGCACTGGAAGGCGCTGGTACCAGCGCCATACTGGGCCCATAATTCAGGCATGGCGCTGGACGCTGGTACCCAGTGGCGCTGGTTTTTGCAATAGGGAAGGGTCGCTACGTCATACTCGCTGGGCGTAACCTCCTTGGTTTTAGAAGGGTTTAGCGAGCGTTGGGCAGCAGTGCCATGAATACGGTGAAGTAGTATATAGCATGAACTCGAGGTGGCTGCGGGTGGGAAGTAGACACGAAGCGCAAACCGCAAGAAAGTGTGCGTGTGCCACCTCTCATTCAGTCCTTGGAATGTCCGCTGGATGGTGGTGCTTCTATATGAGGAATATGTGATGAAAAGATGCGAGATGGTGGTACTTGGAGTGTTGAATAGATGGACGAACGGACACACAGACAGATGCATGGATGGACGCATGAACGGACGCAGGGGCGGATGCATGGACGAACGCAGGGACGGACGCACAGACGCACGCACGGACGGGCGGATGGACGCACGGACGGCCAAACAGACGCACGCATGGACGGACGGAAGCAAGAACGAATGAACGGACGGATGCGCCCCACTCTCCATCATTCACTCCGTGGATATGCTGCCATTTTTTTAAACGAACTATCACCCCATCAACCTCCAGCGGTTCTAGGTGGCGCTTACTATCCCTTGGTACCCGTTCCGCCTTTCTCAGCTATTCCGGTTATTTGTCCTACGCATTAGCGAATTGTGGATTCTATTTAATGTCTTCTAAATTATGTTACCCCAATTCATTCTCTTGCCAACTCTGCTATCTCCGTTTGTCTTAATAATAATTGTTGTGGTTTGGAACCCCATAACCGCGATACGATTTCGAGGGACGCCCTAGTGGAGGGCTGCGGAAATTTCAACCGTTTGGTGTTGTTTAACGGGTATTGACCTCGCATAGTGTACGCGCCTCTGGCACTTCACGTCCATCGAGATGCTACTCTTGCGGCTGGTATCCAATTCATATTCATTGTCCTAATTTTACGCTTATTACTTTGTTCAGCATTGTACGAGTAAAGCTTCATTGCTTTTCAGCAATGAATGACAATATCGACATACTGCGACTTTCAAGAAGAAAAGAAAATGCTCAAGCTCATGCTCAATGCACATTTATCCGACTGTGTGATGAATCTCACCACCAGAACACCATATGGCAGTATGTTTTTTTAAGTTTCTCAATCATTGGGAAGCGCAGTGGAAGACGTGCGAGCACGACGAGGTGCTCGACTAGGCGCAACAGGAGGTGAGCCTGGAGTCAGTTAAACATCGTGCGCCCTACGTGCAATCAAAATGTATCTTAGGTCCTTCTTTGAATTTTCGTATTCTGGTTGCTCGTTCTTAGCGTACATGTATTGTCTTATACGATTGGCCTTGGTGCCACCTTAATTGGATTTAGCCATAACTTTAAAAATCTATAACAACTAAACGAGCAGTTGATACGGTAGACGCCTACGCGCAAAAACAGTTCTGTTGAAGCATTTGGCGTTTTATGACCTAAATTATTCACGCACCGATGTGCAGAAATATCAAAAAGGTTCGTTTAACATCCCAGGGTAGCGGTGTTCATGTGTATTCGTGAAATCATCTTTAGGCAAAGGTTTTCGCACTTCCAAGGGCACTCATTGGTAGTGAGGACCTGCAGGTAAGGGGGAACTGGCAATTGCAATATTATTATTCCTCTTTGCCAGTGCTGGCTCGGTATTACTTGTGACGTCACCGCGTCAGATGGTTACTGTGATCAAGATTATGTCTGGTTGTCTAAGCGCCGGAGCCACATTAAAAACAACATGTTTAATAACTTGCATGTGATACTTAAACTTAAACTTAAAGAGAGTTTGCGTATTACGCCAAGTGAAATACACGGTTATGTTTATGTCAAAAAACAGAAACTGCAGACACGTTTTTTTTTATTTTCAAGGTAAAGGTGCCATACTCTAGAACTTTATCCTACACGTAAGAAAAACGGCCATGTTTTTATTTGCAGTTATTTCTCTCTTATTTAAAATAGGACAACAATGGTATCCGCCAAAGCCCCATGTACGTAATGCATCCTCCAGCCTTTGGGAAATTGCCAGATTTTTATTATAACGTAAAGCTATTATAGTCACGTCTTCGAGGATTCATGACTTGTTTAAAAACCTGCATACTGCAATTGCGTCTTTATTTTCCTACATTTATTAGCCATATCCGAAATCTTTGCTTTTTGGTAATTTTGGACGAGAAGACGAGAATTATATACTATACCTAATGATTTAATTGATGTCCAGACGTCTGGTTAAAGTTGTAGAACCCACTTATAATGATATCTGTTTTAACAATATGTCGTTTATAACAATCCTGATGCACCGTCAAGATTTGCATGTTTTCTATGATTGAAATAACCCACGCACAGCATTGTCCGCAAATGCCTTGTTCGTTATAACAATCAATTTTGGTTGTTGGTTACCTTTTCCGAGAAGTAACGGAATAAAAAATTTTTGAAGAAAAAAAAACGTGCTGTATCTCCCATCTAGGAATCAGTATAACACAAAAATGAAACGTGTATTCACAGAGGTAGTTGAGCATTCACTGTGTATAGTTTCAGCAACAGCATAAAAGTGCGAAATCGCGTTAAGAACATCAAGGACAAAATTGGCTTACACATAACGGACGAGGACTAACAACTTTCACAGCTCGACACCTAAAGTGCGATGTTCAGACAGAAAGAAAGGCACGCGAAATGAGCGCTTAATATATACAGGACAATCGTGAACAACTCTCACAAGTCTGGCTTCATCACTTGTCAGCAGTGCGCTCCCATCGTAAACGCGGCCACGGCAGCGAGCGAAATAATCTTTATCCTCTCCCGAATTACGTCTGATAAGCGCATGCGCACAACAGAGATTATGCTCCATCGTGGCGGCCCTTTGATTGATATGTGGGGTTTAACGTCCCAAAACCACCATATGATTATGAGAGACGCCGTAGTGGAGGGCTCCGGAAATTTTGACCACCTATGTGGCGGCCCTTTCACGACATTTAGAGCGCAACCAACGCGAGCCTGTCGTGCCACCACGCTACTCTGATAATGAAACCGCGCTTAGTTTCGGAGCTGTGAGAGCCTCCAAACGGTGTATGGTGTATATAATTGGCTCGCCGTTTCCATTTTCAGCAACTTACGCTCTGTGACATAGCGGTTAGCACCGCTCGCTGCGAATCCGAGAGGGTGCTGGTTAGACGCTGCGTGGTACTCTTTACTTTTCGTTTTTTTTTCTTTGCAATATGTAGGAGAATATAATGCAATGCCATATCTGTAACATAAATACATCAGTTGAGCCGTGGTGAACCTGGCATAAAACCCTTTCGTGTTAAAATGGCCCCGAATCAGCATGTTACACTACATATGTCGTCGAAAGGCGATAGTCTTGCGTCTGAAGAGAGTGAAAAAAAAGAATGGCAGCATATCCACGGAGTGAATGATGGAGAGTGGGGCGAAGCATTCGTCCGTCCATGCGTCCGTCTGTGTGACCGTCAATGCGTCTGTTCGTGCGCCCGTCCCTGCGTTCGTTCATGCATCCGCCCCTGCGTCCTTTCATGCGTCCATCCATGCATCTGTCTGTGTGTCCGTTCGTCCATCTATTCAACACTCCAAGTCCCACCATCTCGCATCTTTTTATCATATATTCCCCATATTGAAGCACCGCCATTCAGTGGACATTCCAAGGACTAAACAAGAGGTGGCACACGCACACTTTCTTACGGCTTGCGCTTCGGGTCTACTTCCCACCTTCAACCACCTTGAGTTCATGGTGTATACTAGTTCACTGTATTCATGGCACTGCGGTCCAATGCTCGCTAAACCTTTCTAAAACCAAGGAGGAGGAGGAGGAAGAAAGTTTAAGCGGAAAGACAGGGAGGTTAGCCAGTTCTTAGACCGGCTGGCTACCCTGTGCTGGGGAAAGGGGTGAGGGGAATGATAGATGTTAAAAAGAAATGTTGCTAAGAGAGGGAGAAATTACAAAAAAATTGCGACAGAGGAAAGGCAACATCAAAGAGTATAAGACACTAAAGTCTGTCTCTGAGGCCAGTTGTCCGCAAAAAGCGCAGCAAAGCTTTCAAAGCCTTTTGGGCTGAGGATGGGCTTGGCCAATGACCCAGAATTATTTGTTCCGACAAAGGCCGATTGTCTAGTATATCCAGAGCTGCAGTGAGTTCTTGTCTTTGCACGTCGAAATGGGTGCACTCACACAGAAGGTGCGCGATGGTTTCTTCGCAACTGCAGTAAGTGCATGTAAGAGAGCTGGCCATCCCGATGCGATAAGAGTATGCGTTCGTGAAGGCCACTCCAAGCCACAGGCGGCATAGAAGAGTGTGGGATTGGGCTAGTTGGTAATAGAAGAGCCTCCTCAGCTCGAGATATCCTTGGGGGAAGACGAAGCTGCAGATCGGGATCCAAGTTATGCAGGCGCGCGTTTGTGAAGTCTGTCGAGTTCCACTGTGCCAGTGTGAGGTCACGTGCAAGCGAACGAAGTCTTGTAGCTGCGTCGGTTCTTGAGAACGGGATGGGTGTGTATTGGGTGCCATCGTGAGCAGATCTAGCGGCCTCATCTGCGCGGTCTTGCCATATATACCGCAATGGCCTGGTATCCACTGATACACTATGCTGTGCTGTTTTTCGGTTGCTTGGTGATGAAGAAGCCTTATTTCAGCTACTAACTGTTCATTAGGTCCATGGCGAAAGGGTGATATAAGACATTGAAGAGATGCCTTCGAGTCCGAGAAGATCGACCAAATTCCCGAAGGTTCTTTCACTATAAACTCCAGAGCTGCACAAATGGCTGCAAGTTCTGCAGCTGTTCGACGACGTCAAATGCGATGTCTTGAATTTAATTGTGATGTTCCTCGCGGGAATAACTACCGCCCCTGCAGAGCTTACTGAAGACACCGAGCCATCCGTGTAAATGTGAAGGCGTCCGTTGTGCTTCTCTTGCAGGAAAAGTAATGTGGCCTGTTTCAGGGCTAGATGCGACGACTTTTTCTTATTTTGGATGCCAGGAATTGTAAGAAGGGCTTTGAGTGGGTGTAGGCACCATAATGGTATCGGCGGCTGTGCTGCATGCGTGAAGTGCAATGGAAGCACTGCGCAATGCTGAGCTACAGTTGCGCTGAACGCTGAGTGGGGCCTGGAAGTTCGAATTGAGGCTAGGTGATGAGATGGAAGCCGAGCAAAATGTCTTATGTGCATTCTCAAAGCGTCTACGCGGATTTATGCGTTGACTGGATAATCACGCGCAATGATGACTGTCGCTGCTGTAGACGCGCATCTCGGGAGACCAAGGCATATCCTCAGGGCTTGGGCTTGGATCGACTGGAGGACGCGCAAGTTTGTTCTTCGGATCCCGCAAAGCACGAGTAAGCTGTATCGCATATAACCCAGGAACAGAACAGTGTAGAGTTGGAGCATTGCTTGTACCGATGCACCCCACGTTTTTCCAGTAAGGAACCTCAGTACGTGGGTGATCATGGTGAGTTTAGTTTTCATGTGGGCGATGTGAGGGCTCCAGGAGAGGTTGCGATCAACTATGACTCCGAGGAATCGGTGGGTCTTCACGTAGTTGATCGTGTGTCCGTTGATTTTAATAACATATGGGCTCATAGCCTTATGCGTGAATGCTATAAGCGAGCATTTCCCTGACGACAGCTCTAGTCCCCGTTCTTCCAGGTACTTTGTCGCTATTTTTGCCGCTCTCTGAAGCCGGGCACGCAAATGAAGGCGTGTTACGCCTGACGCCCAGATGCAGATGTCATCTGCATATATTGATAGATGGACAGATTCTGGAAGCGCATCAACCAGGCCCAGTAGCGCTAGATTGAAAAGTGTGGGGCTAAGAACGCCGCCTTGAGGCACACCTCGACGGTTGCAATGGTGCGTTGTTGTGCCATTCTCCGTCTGTACAAAGAAAGTTCTGCCTTTCAGATAGCTGTGGATCCATTGGTAAACCCGACCCCCTAATCCAACATTTTCCATGACATCCAGAATGGCTTCATGTGATACGTTATCGTATGCACCTTTCACGTCCAAGAACAACGCCGCAGATAAACGTTTCAGTCTGTTTCTGATGCTGAACAGATGAGACCAGGTCTATAACGTTATCAATTGCGGACCTCCCACGCCGAAAGCCCGTCATAGCATGACGGTATACCTCGTGGCGCTCCAGGTACCACTCTAGACGAGTCAAAATCATCCTCTCCATCACTTTCCCGAAACAGCTGGTAAGCGCGATGGGGCGATAAGAGGTCAAGTGCAGAGGAGATTTACCTGGTTTAAGCACAGGGACAAGGCGGCTGGATTTACATGAATGAGGGATAAAGTCCGCTGCTCCACGAGTCGTTGTACACGGATAGAAGGGCCCGTCGAGCTGCTTCTCCGAGGTTGCAAAGAGCCATGTACGTGATCCCATCGGGACCAGGCGATGAAGATCGTTTGCATGCCGTCAAGGCCGCTTGTAGTTCCTCTAGAGAGAAAAAGGTGTCTATTCTTGAATCTCTGGTAACTGGAGCGTTTCCTGGGTGGCGCGTGGTGCACGTGGACGCATGACCGGCAACTTTCATGCAGAAATCTTCTGCTACTTCAATTTCGGTGCGTCCTTGGTGGAGAGAAAGACACTTGAAGGGGCGATGTTGATGTGGCGATGTTCGTAGGCCACGGACACTCCTCCATGTCTGCGTCAAAGGCTTGTGTGGATCCAAAGATTCGCACAGATGTTTCCAGCGAAAGGATTGAAGTGAAATAATTCGCCGCTGAATTTTTTTCTGTAGGCGCCTTGCCTCCCTCAAGTCGTGAATGGACTTAGTGCGCCTATATCTTCTTTCTGCGCGACGACGGATCGCTCTGAGCCGTTCCAATTCCGCTTGATATTGACAATAATCTGAAGTATGTTAATATGATAGGTCGCTTCTTGAGTAGCACCTCTAATCATATCCTCGAAGGTGTCAAGAGGAGGCATTTTATTTTCTTGACACCTTTTTTCCGTCAGTGACCTGAACTTTGTCCAGTCGATGCGAGTCGAAGTGTCGTAGTTAGGCGATTTTTCCAGGCCCTTGATCTTCAAATAAGTTGGTATGTGGTCGTTTCCATGAGTTTCATAGTCTGCGAACCACTTGACCTTTCCATTTAGGCTTCGTGACACAAATGTCAAGTCAAGGCAGCTGCTGTATGTCGTTCCCCGTAGAAACGTTGGGCTTCCGTCATTTACACAAAGCAGCTGCTGCTCCAGAGCAAAGGAGAATACTTGCCTTCCACGACTGTCTGTCTTCTGACTTCCCCATAGTGGGTGGTGAGCGTTGAAATCTCCGGTGATGATCCATGGTCCAGGTGTGGCTGTTAACAGTGCACGTAGTCTTTCAGGTTCACAACGGTTCGAAGGTGATATATATGCGCCTACGAGCGTGAAATTGAGGTCTCTACGTTTAACTGTCAAGCAGGCATACTGGTTGTCATCGTGAGGTGCTACACGGTGCTCGATATAGGTAAGGTCGCATCTGATATATACAATGACTTTACTCTGTTCGTTGCAGGTAGCGGACTTGAAGGCTTCGTACCTGGATAGTCGTATAGCATTGTGTAGCCTTGGCTCGCAGATAACAATAATTGGAAACTGGTTTTTGAACACAAATTGTCGTATATCAGAAATGCGGGGCTTGAGGCCTCGGGCATTCCACTGAAATATCGAAGCTCCTTTCACCTCTTTACGAAAGCCTTGCAGAGGCGGAGCCATGGTGCCTTTCCAGACTTGATAGCACGGGCTTCAGCGCATCCACTAACTGAAGTGCACTCTTTGCAGCCGGACTGTCAATGCTAGTGAGGAGCATACGAATGGTGTTCATAAGGGCTTTTACCGTGGCTACGATTTCTTTGTCGCGACTATCACCGCATTCTCGTTCCGAAGTTATTGTAGACGAGCGATGCTCAGACGGTGGGTCTATCGTTGGCAGCGCTGGCCATGCTTCAGGCGAGCCCGTGATGCTCTTGTCTTGCTTGGAGAATTTGTTGTCGGCGTGTCTGGACGCTTGAGGTGGTATGCCGGTGGTCGTTTGGTGAGGTTCAATCCTTGCTTCAGCACTGGGTCTCCTCAGGGGCCTCCGGCGACGAGACCGCCGGCGTCGTACTTGGGCAGCGGCCTCCCTGTGAGTTGAGCCATCCCGGACCATTTGCCTCAACACTTGCATTTCCTTTTTCATGATTGGGCAATCTTTCGACGATGCTTCGTGAGGGCCATGACAGTTTCGACATTTTCGAAGTTCTGCCTGGCAAGTATCTGCGCTATGCGATTCTGAGCATAGCGAGCACACAGCCAGGTTTGTACAAACAGCACTGACATGTCCCAATCTATAACATTTCCGGCATTGAAGGGGCTTCGGTACGAAGGGTCGCACTGTGTGTCGAAAATGACCGACCTTGACTTGCGATGGAAGGCTGTCAACCTTGAACACGAGCTTCACGCAGCGTGATTTGCCAAGGCGACGAGCTTGCAGTATAGTAGGTTCTGCAGACACCGGTTTGATGAGAGCAGCAAAGTCACTTTCGCTGATGGAAATGTCGACGTCGTAAATGACGCCTGCCGTAGAGTCGCGGCCATCAGGTATATATGAGCGAACATTGATGTTATCCAACATCTTGACGTTGCTCAGCACTTCCAATGTGCTTCGTTGAGTGACGTCTACGGCGAGGATATTCTTACGGCCATTGATCCGCATGTCCGCGATCTCTCCCTGGGCGAGTTCCTCAAGAAACCTAGACGTGACTTGACGATTGAGCCGGTTGAGACTATGAGCCGCATCGACCGGCACAAACAGAATTGTGTATATCGTGGGCTCTCGCGTCGTCGTCACATTCTTACTTGTTGTTGGAGACGGCATCACTAGCCTTCTTTTTCGCTGCCGCCTTGTCATAGGCATGAAGTCGCCTTCATCGGAGCTCTCGTCGCTGGCCGTAGAGTAAATCAGCGTGTCTTCGCTGTCGGCATCACTCAGGTGGCCCGTACGCTTTCTCGTGGTAGCTGCGGACGACGTCGATGGTTGCGGTGGAAGCCCAGGCGAATCCACGTCCATCGCCGCAGTCACTGGAACGGTGTCTTCCACAGAGTCGCAGAAAAACCAAGGAGGTTACGCCCAGCGAGTATAACGTAGCAACCTTTTCCTGTCCGATGGTGCTCAATGTACATGCCAGTGGCTGATAATGTGAAATGAGAGACAGGAGGATTCAGCTTTTAATTTCTTACGGCTTGCGCTTCGTATCTGCTTCCCCCCTTTAACCACCTCGAATTCATTCATGGTATATACTAGTTCATTGTATTCATGGGCCTGCGGCTCAACGCTCGCTAAACCTTTCTAAAATTAAGGAGGTTACACCCAGCGAGTATAATGTAGCAATCCTTTCTTGTCCATTAGTGCTCAATGTACATGCCAATGGCTGCTAATAGGGGATCGCAGCGTGCGCGTTGACTAAAAGCCGAATGCTCCTGTCTCTCATTCCCCATTAGCAGCCATTGGCATGTATATTGAGCACTATTTTTTACTGGTAAACAACGCACAGAAGAAATCTCTCACCAGCACCACCTTGGAGGCCAAATGTTATGCCTATTTCGGGTATGCGCCACTAGTGGTTACGTGCTACGAGGGACGCACAAGCCACGCCATAAGGAGCTTCGCCCCTAAAACGTTTATTTGGTGTTATGCGCAATAAAATTGGTGAATGGTGTTCTGGAGGCGCTGCGTTAGTGCCTCGAGCGTGTAGCGGTGAACAAGCGCATTGAGGCACGTTGGACACAAGCGCCCTCTGGCAGTTCGAAAACGAAGGAAGGGTGTGCGTGCCTGCTGAGAAAGATGCGCGCTTGTCTCGTAGGTGATAAGGTGTAGAACGCTAAGCGACGGGCAGGTGCCACCACCGTGTCATCTTAGCAAAGCGTTGGAAGCACTTGCAATTTTCAGCATCGCGTTGCACTGTCAGCGCAGCGTGATAAAAACTACGTCCTTATAATTCCTTGTGTGTGCCTTCTCTAGTAAAAAGATGCACATACAAAACATTGACGTGTTGTTATGGTGCCTCAAATATGCGCAATAATGGCTTTTTAATTGACAATTGCACAAGTACGAACGCTCAATCTTGAGCAATATTGGTGGGCGCTGTAGATGAGGTTGGCCGTTTGGTACCGTTTGAGGCATCGGTAAGGGCGGATAAACAGACAAATGTACAGACAGACAGACAGACAGACAGACAGACAGACAGACAGACGGACGGACGGACGGACGGATGGACGGACGGACGGACGGACGGACCGGCCGACAGACAAACAGACAGACAGACAGACAGACAGACAGACAGACACTGAGACACTCAGAAAGACCAAAATTTTTCCGTCGAGGGTCCCCAAGAAAGACTATCATCTTTAAAAAGAACAAAGAACTCAATCTGCTGAAACCCTGGTCCCAACCCCAACGTCCCCAAGCACTACTTCGGTTTGTAGTATGCTATTTTGCATAGCGTCAAGGCCGTGAGGCAAAACCATCTTTTAGAGCCTGTGATATTGTGGCAATGGCGGTGGCGTCTGGTAATTTGCTTTCCGATATGCACTGCCATTTGATAAAAACAGTTGACACTTGAAAAGACTTTGGTGTCTGAAACTTCAGACAATACCAATCATACATTGGTACTATGTGACTTGTGGCGGTGCGATGGGAGAGTCCAAATTGTCAGGCCTCTCCAAAAAATTGGTAGTTCTATCATCTTTATCAGTGAATTCTCTGGCATATCTAATTGATCTTATTATATATATTTCTCAGAACAGCCTGTCATACTCCAATTTCACATTTTTGTGAAACCCTTCATGTAATACTTTTTGGTTAAAGCATTAAAACTTTTGTCGCACTTCAATATTATTATAAGTGGGTTCAACAATAGCATCTAATTGCAGATGTAGGCTCATATATGAATCATTAAAAAGGTATTAGCAGCACAGAGACATTAGAAAAAAAGAAGAGAATCAGAAGAACAAGGATCGCGAAAAGTGATTATATATTTGAGAACCAAAATTGAAAGCAAACAGAACCGTTTATTGTACAAACGAATAAAGTATTAGGCAAGTTATCTGAGATTGTTAGGAGAAGCGAGAGTTTCTGCCCAGACGTAGGAATCGATTGCCGTTTCTGCATGACATGAAATCGAAAATATGACAACCCCTAGAAAATAGCAGCAAATAAAAAGAAAAGCTCAGAATAGGTAAGCACCACATTTGCTGCTTATAAAACAAACGTAAAATTGTTACGAACGTTTATAATTTTCCGCCTCAGGTTTGCAAGCCTATTCCAGTGGCATCCGAAGACAACAGAAACCCGTAGTCGCTGTGCCTGGCGAGTGTAATTACGGCGAAAACGTACGCTCTCCGCTAACGATCGACTAAGACACAAGCTGCAGGTCGCCAGTTCGCCTAACGACATGATGATGACAGCCATCATAGTTACATTGTTTGTCACACTGGAAACAACCCCCGTCCTTCATCAGCTGTTTCTTATGATTATGGGGCTGGACGTCGTTTGTCCACCTGGTGCAAGGAGAGATTAGGTTCAGGAACGCTGGTGGCGCTGCTGTCTCGTGTGACGGTGTCCCGCAATCAACTGAGGCGGGGAGGGGGGGGTGCCTAGCTTCAGCTACGAAGTCGGGGACTCACCTCCGTTCGTTCGGGTCGTTTCACTTGCTGGTGCTGCAATTAGCCTTCTTTTTAATGAGGGCGCATTCCTCCTTTTGCAGGACAGCTTAGATGTTCTCGGGTTTATGGGAGCTGGTGTAACGATCCACCCACGTTTCCTTTTTTTTCTTTTAAGAAAAGTAGTCTTGCTGCTTCTACATCTTGTTTCTTCTTGCACGAACATTATGACGTCAAAGAAAGTAAGAGAAGTGTTGCAATTAAAAATTACATACACGAAAAATATTTTTGGTCACAAATATGCTACTCTTCCATTTCAAATGCTGAAAGCAAGGAAAGAAATTCCAGCCTACGTATGGCTGTGGTGCCTCCATTCTAATTACAAGCTTACTTGAAGATTACACAGCTGAGATTACACGTCTCAGCTTTATCTTAGGTCAACTTTTTGTCATAATTACTCTCTTTATGAAGACTCAAAAGGGTAAAGGTGAATTCTGCCGGCACAAATATTTAGAACGATTTTTGGGCGCTTGCTTCGCAGCCCTAATTTCACATCACAGTCGATATTGCACCTCACCCATTAAAGCCAACAATGTGATAGATAAGCCCGTTGCTTTTAAATATGCACCATAACGAAACGCCCAGCTGGAAAGAGTTCTGTCTACATCAATTCAGGCCGCTGTTGAAAACTCGGTGCTTGATCTATCCGACTTCAAAAAACAAAACAAAACAAAACAAAAATCTGCAAGCTTTAAAGAAGCAGTTACTTCAACTTTACACTGGTTGCATTCTTTGCGTCGACGTGCAGTTATCGACCACCTAGTAACTGTTCGCTACTGCTAATGCAAAGGTGGGGCGAGTTATTATATATAAGTTCATTAGTATGACCAGTACTAATTGTGATTTGATAATTTATATGTGATGTTTAACGTCCCAAAACCACCATATGATTATGAGAGACGCCGTAGTGGAGGGTTCCGGAAATTTCTGCCACCTGGGGTTCTTTAACGTGCACCCGAATCTGATTACACAGTACTAATTGTGACGAGAAATGTTTGCAAAGGCCACCGATTCGCAGAGCTGGCAGCACTGCCACGCTGCCACCACGTGCGGTCACGCCCTATCTGATCACGTGGTCCCATTCAACAGTGACTCGAGTGTCAGCTGACATTTCTTCTGCTAGGCACGCACGTGTAGCACTAGTTTGCCACCACCAACGCCGCACGCAGGCACAGTCTACAATTAAATGGCGAAGAAAGCACGGCAGAATTGGAAATTACTGGAATTTGTGACGTGGCGATTCGTTCTCACTTCAATTCTCAGCAAAGCATCAATCATAAAATCGACGCCGGTTTCAGAAGCGATGAGAAGGAACCTGGAGAAGCTGACTGAGGCCGTGCTCACATGTAAGAACACAGAACAGGAAAAAACGTTGTGGACACGACAGCCGTCCCTATCATGCCCACAAAAATATGGAGTGAAGTGGCTTACGAACAG
Source organism: Rhipicephalus annulatus (assembly GCA_013436015.1). Lineage (NCBI taxonomy): Eukaryota > Metazoa > Arthropoda > Arachnida > Ixodida > Ixodidae > Rhipicephalus > Rhipicephalus annulatus. Next base: position 121,289 of record WOVY01001968.1, on the reverse strand, counting down.
AAACGATTTATTCAACGCCAAAGTTCAGCCGTCTTAAAGAGAAAAACTTCCGCACTGTCCGGAATTTCACTCGTCTCTGCTGGTTTTTTCATTACGCTGAACTCACCTTCTTTTTCCGCCCCACCCCCTCCTCCAGCACACGCACACGCACACAATATGGTGATGCTCTGCGCGTGTAGTGTACAGCCAGGTGTCAGTTCTGGTGCGTCTCGCACACGTCACTGTCAGATTCTCAAGAATACTCAAAAACATCATGGTCTGCGTTTCCTCTATTTTGGTATATATAGCCTCTGGGTGTGTGTGAGACCAACGTGCAAAACACTGCGGAGATGCGCCTAGACGTACAGCCCGTTCCACATTCTGGGGAAATCTCGGAGTGCATGGCACGGTGGTGCGGATAGCACTGCAGTAGCGCGCCGCTCTAGATGACAACGCGGCTCACCACCACGCAGCTCAAGTGTCTGCGCACGCACGAGCTGGTACCCATGCGCGACTGCTGCGTTTGGCGCTTCGCGATGTCGCACACTTCAAGATTTCGTCCAAATGTGAAACAGAATGCACATTGCATGCGCAGTCCTATCTGGAAAGCCTTATAACCGACTGTCGGAGCTCTTCGCCACAAAGGCATTCTTTGCTGAAATGCCACAGCAGTGTGTGACCCACAATGATTTTACGGTAGCTCGTGATAACGTTGAGATCGGTGATGAAAATTATCCCTCGCAGAAAAGCACATGGGAAATAATTTGAAGCTCACTGTCAAACCATGAAGAATCAAATATATTTAGCTCCTCATTCGGCCAACTTGTGAGCTTCAGCTATTCTAAAATGAAAGTTCGACAAGCTCGCAAAGTCCGCACATCATAAGCAGTCGCCAATGCATTACTTTCCAAAAGAGAAACGTGCTAACAAGCTCAAAGAAACAAATTTGAAAGATTGATTGCTGATGTCGTTAATATTAGAAAAGAAACAGCTTGAGAAAAAGTGTAATCATGTTTTAGGGGCGAAGCTTTTTAAGCCGTGGATTGTGCGTCCGCTGATGTATGTATGTAGTAGTAGTAGTAGTCACCATCGTCGTTGTAGAAGGTCTCCCTCCACGGCCACACTAGCGGAGTGGCACGCGCACACTCTTTTGAATTGAGGAGGAATCCCGCGTGCGTTGATCATAAATAAAAAAAAGAGTTCTGACGAAAATAACCAACAGAGACAAGCATCCATAACTTAATCTTCAATAAAATTTCCTTTGAATATAATGATTACTAAAGAACTAGTAACAGAAGGACGCACTTTGAGAACTATCTGACTAGAAAAGGATGCCACTTTCAACTCGCTGGGCTTAACCCTCTTGGTTTTGGCAAGGCTTAGCGAGATTTGGGCCACGAAAGAACGATCCCACCCACGGGACGGCTTTCGCTGTGCATTAACATGGGCGTCAGCAGGAGAGGCCTAAAGAACGGCTTTCAGCTCTCCCATAGTAGAGTACGAAGTCCTCTAAATCGTAAACCAGTTTTTTTAAACACACAGGTTTAGCGAGAATTAGGCCGCGTTGACATGTTCTAGCGGTGGTGAAAGTTGGGAACTAAAAACGAAGCGCAGGCTATAAGAGTGTGCGCGCGTGCCACTCCTCTATTCCGATTGTGCCAGCTCTCGTATAAACCTTGGAATGTCCGCTGGATGGCGGTACTTCTATATGATGACTATACGATAAAAAGATGCGAGATGGCAGTACTTGGAGTGTTCGCTAGATGGACGGACGGATGGACAGATGCACGGACTGAACAGACAGGCAGGTGGACGGATGAACGGATAGGACGGATGGGTGCACTGAATAGACGCAGGGACAGACGGACGCATGGGCGGATACATGAAAGGATGAAAGACGCACGTACGAACAGACGCACGTATGGTCGTACAGACGGGCGCATGGACGAACGGAAGCAAGAAGGAACGGATGGATGGGAGCGTGGATGGGCAGACAAACGCTTCTCCCAACTCATCATCCTACGTTTCGATGATATGCTATGATTTTTTTAGGGGTGAAGCCCCTTAAGTCTGGGCTCGGTCGTCCCGATGTATGTAGTATGTAGCCACTTCGTTCCAGGATTCACTGCTAGGTGATGGTAAGTGGTTTAATAAACCAATTCAGATCTTATAAAATAGATGACGTAAGTGTAGTTTCATGATTAACCAGCAAAAGAAAATGTTATACTTACGCTAGGGGGAGCTTTCATTCAAGGGACGAAGCTCCTTATTCCGTAGTTCGTGCGTCCGCGATGTATGTAGTAGTAGCAGTAGTAGTAACAGCAGCAGCAGCAGCAGCAGCAGCAGTAGTAGTAGTAGTAGTAGTAGTAGTAGTAGTAGTAGTAGTAATTGTAGTAGTGGTCATGGTGGTGGTCATAGCAGTAGTAGGTAGCTACCTCTCGCTTAGTCCTAGGAATTCCCGCTGGATGGCGGTGCTTCTATAGGGTGAATATATAATGAAAATGTGAGATGGTGGTACTGAAATGTTTACTAGACGGACGGATGGACGAACGGGTGGATAGACAGACGGGCAGACGAACAGATGCATGGACAGACGGATGGACACAAAGACGGACGGACGCACAGACGAAAGCAGAGATAGACGCACGGACGGACGCATGGATGGACGCATGGATAGATGAAAGCAAGAACCAACGAACGTATGGAAGTGCGGAAAGACTGATGGATGCTTTACCCCACTCCTCATCCAGTCCGCGGATACGCTGTGACTTTTTGTACCTTTAGTTATATGTAAGACCAGCCGTGGTATACCAGTGGGTAAGGCATGTGGCTGCTGACCCACAGGTCGTGGGATCAAACACCAGCCGTGGCGGCTGAATTTTTGATGGAGGCGAGAATGCTTGAGGTCCGTGTGCTTAGATTTAGGAGCAGGTTAAAGAACCCCAGCTGGTTGCCCTCCACTATTGCGCCTCTCACAGTGATGTGGTAGTTTTGGGATGGTAAACCCCTACAGTTATGATTAATTATAAGTATGCGCGAATCCAGTCGCGTCCGAAGGAATCCCGTATGATCGGGGACAAGCATGGGCAACATAACAAAAACAAGGACCAAAACAGGTGTCTCGGATCAATACACGAGAGCCTTGTTCACAACCTTTTTTTAAATTTTTCTGTGTTTACCTTGGCGGTCGGACACTATTTGTCAACCGCGACCTGCGCTAATCCGTTTGCGAAAGCGATCACGGATGGGAAACCAGTATGGGAAGACGTAATAGATACCCAGATTGGTAACGTAAACAAGCCTACCGTTGACAAAGAGTTTGGTCTAGTGGCAATAACGCATTATTATCCCCAGTTACAAATCGTGTTTTTAGGGGCTCAACAAGCATGTGTTTGCTTAACCCACCTCTTTTTCTTTCTTTCAGTCTGTACTATATAAATATTAGTGACTCTAAATGGGTCGTCTCGACAGTACAGGAGCATCTCGTGCACTTTTTATAGGCCATCGTGATATCGAAGAAGTACAAGAGTGCTTCAGTATTTGCCGTGTAGCGTACCGCGAGCACCGTCTAGGGAATTGTTGATATGATACGGCTCCTATGCCGCAAAAAATACTTCGCGCTCAGAGAAATCCATACCGTAAATGGTCTTTCAATAAGAATCACTCACTACATTGGTACTGAATAAACATTTGCGTTTTGTAATGAAAACTCTTCACTTGCTTCTTATCATTTTTTCTATCACGTCACGAAGGTGCAGCTACCCATATAGCTCTGATCCACATTCAGAGATAAGCTGTCCCAAAGCAAGGTTTGCTATTTAAGACTAACCAACAGCAGTCTATATAAAGTAGCTCTAATATTCTTAATATCGCTGCAGTAGAGGCTTTAAAATACATCGGTCAAAGAGCTAATAAGGTCACTTGGCTGGTCGGTTGGTTTGGGTAAAATGTACTGAACATAAAAACCAGCTACATGCGGTTGCATCTCCACACCTGAGACACATGCTATCAAAATGCTTGAAGTAAGTGGTTCGAAATTATTTTGCTCTTATGTCGTACTTGCACATTGCGGTGACAGGCAAACAAGTAGGAGGAACGGCTCTGCAAAATGTACCAATTAGCATACTGCGCTGTGCGTTGGTATCTATCAAACGCTTCTTTCGGAACTATAAAATGAAAAGAAACAACAGTCTGACTGCCTTAACTATACAGGTATATACAGTGTCACAAATAAAAGAAACACTTGCAAAAAACAATGCTTTAGGCCCAGGGCCTGTTTAAGTTAACGCTAATGACTTCGGGCAATCCAGGACTCTGCTTTGGCCGTTTCGGTCACCCAAGTTCTGTAAAAGAAAGGCAAATTCACGACGTTCCGCGTGTTGCGTGTGAGAGTGTGTTGAGCGCAAACAGTTATGATGAGTAGGCGGCAACACGAATTTTGGAGCAAGTGTCTCGACGATTGTGATCTCGTCCAAAGGAGTCAGAACACAAAGAAACGCTGTAGTATAGCCTAAAGCACACGGGCCCATGAATAGCGCCGAACGTCCTTGCACGTCGCACAAAACACAACTTCTCCATTGAAGCGAAATCACCAGACAACATGCGCAATCCTTGTTTCATACCTCATAGTTTTACACGTATGGGTAATCACGCACTTGAGGAAGAATGACGCACGATGTGGTACACTGATGTCACTGCAAACCAGACACAAAGTAATAAGACTGATATATGCCTTTTTAGACACGAGTAGAAAGAGATTCCGGACTTGATGGCGCGATGGCGTTCGCGAAACGTTTCTCTATCACTCGTTACGGCAAAAGCGCAAGGCGTTTGTGAAAAAGAAACGCCAGGTTGCGTGGTAGGTACAGCACAGTCGATCGAAAGCTAGAAGAGCGGCCTTTCAGAGCCTTTTCAAATTACTCATTTGGTAAGTACTGCAAGCACACTTGCTTAGTACCCACCACGGATTATTAATAAACTTTTGGGTAGTACGCCGGCACTTGCTGTGCTATTTTTCGTCATTCTTCTCAGAAGCGTGGTATCCGCTAAACACTTCCAAGAAATTTTGTGCCAATTGTCCATGGAGTGGCTGACGACGATGAGGAATTTCGACTGAAGTGGGTATGCGCCATAGTTAACAGGGGAACAAGAACAAGCTTTTGTCATGGTTTGGAGCATTGGACGGCCCACTCGTTACGCTATTCGCAAAGTGCGACGACTGGTTCTTCTTTCGCCATTGTAAAACGCTTTACTAGTCGTATAAACACGATTGCATTCTCGACATCAAGCCTGCCTAAGGCAAGTTTGACAAGAAGTCACAAGCAACGGAGTAGCTCAGAGATAGAATACTGGTCCGGCATCCAGCGGACCCGTGTTCAAGCCCCACTGTGCTATTTTTAGGTCATGCGTGCCTAAGGCAAGGTAAATAACAAGTTACAAGCACCGGCGTAACTTATTGGTAGAATATTCAGCTGGCACCCAGCGGACCCAGGTTCAAGCCACACGTTGTCATTGGTGCTATCTATCTATCTATCTATCCATCTATCTATCTATCTATCTATCTATCTATCTATCTATCTATCTATCTATCTATCTATCTATCTATCTATCTATCTATCTATCTATCTATCTATCTATCTATCTATCTATCTATCTATCTAGATAGATCTATCTATCTATCCGCCTATGACTTTTAGCTCTCCTGGCCGTTTGAATAATGGTATCGATACCAACTTGGTATGGCATAACATGGCTGTATGAAGAACATGTTTGACTAGTCATAGGATGAAAATCATTACATGTATGTCATGATTAATATATAATAAAAGTTTATCCAATCAAATAAAAGTTTATCCAATCCAATCCAATGATTAATATATCACAGTCTTGCAGCTCTTCCGGTGGTTTCGTTTACATGCATGTTGCAAAACTGGTATAGTATGACATGATTGCATGGCGAACACAAGCGACAGACCCTAACATGAAAATCATTACATGCGGGTCATGTAACAACATGACTACATGCCACGCTCATGATGCGCTCGCGGCTCTTTCGCTAGCGTGACAAATACCAAATTTGGTGTTACAGTACGGGAATGAATGACGAAGGCATGGGACTGGTGCAAACATGATAATCATGAGATGCGTGTCATGTAACAACATTACTACATGATGTCTCGCGGTCGTGCCGCCAGCTTCACATGTACCAAACTCGTTATTACGTGACGCGAACGGACGACATAGGCAAATGACATATCCAAACATGATAATCACAACATGCGTGTCATGTAACAACATGACTACATGCCACACTGATATGCGCTCACGGCACTTTCGCTAGCTTCACATATGCGACATTTGGTATTACGTGACGCCAATGGATGACAAAGGTATGTGACTAGAGCAAACATGATAATCATAAGATGCGTGTCATGTGAGAACATGACTACATGCCACAGTAAATGCGCCAATACATTTCGACGTGACGTGGTGCGCGTGCTCGCCGGCCTTCATTTCGTCGCGTCACGCCGGCGTTTCCACGTGAGGCGCCGGTCCTGCCATATACTCGCAGGCACTTGCTTGCCGCGCTGCGTTTCTTTGACGCATGCGCGTTTCAGTGCGTCCGGCGGTCCTCCATCACGAAAAGAGGGAGACGCATTGTCTGTGTAACGCATTGGCGCCAAGTGCAGCATATCAAATTTTGCGGCGGTTGCCAGTGGGCCGCGCCGACGGACGCTGGCCGCACCTGGCGTCAGACTATAGAGTGCTCATATTTTGCTAACGTGGCGTCGCTGTGCCCACCGTCAGCGCTACATGTGAGAGTATTGGACCCTTCATGATGCGCTCGCTGCCGTTTTGAAAGCTCCACATATACCAAATTTGGTGTTACGTGACGTCAATGAATGACGAAATATATGACTGGTGACCACATGATTATCCTGATATACGGGTCATGTAAGAACATGACAACATACCACGCTCATAGCGTGCTCGCGGCCGTTTCTCAAGCTTCAAATATACTAAATTTGGTATCACGTGACGTGAATAGATGACAAAGGTAAGCGACAGATCCAACTATGATAATCTTGACACAGCAGTCATGTACGGTGTAATTTACCTCCACCTCGTAACGTTGTGCTGATATTAAAGTGACATATCAACATGTCTCATGCATGCTTCGCATATCATCGATTGCCACTGTACATAGAGTTTTTTTTCTTTTTTTTTCCTATTTTAGCGTGATGTGGTTACGGACACCTGCGGCGGCGGCAGCGGCGGTGGACAATAACGACTGCTCGTGGCGCAAAAAGTGATCTCGTAACAGCTTTCGCTGTAAAGGGGATGCGTTTAGCTGGTTTTCTGTGAGTTAGCTGAGCTTCCCGTCCAACGAGCTTTCGACAGAAGCTTGGCACATCACTGCTCCGCTCGCTTGGAGGGGGGGGGGGGGTTAAGTTGAACGCAAGATGTTATTGTGACACAACGCAATCGCTGCAGTGTTCCTTCAAGAATCCAGCTGCTTTGTTGTCGCTCCACGTTCACGCAGCATGAATGTGTACGTGTGTTAAGGCTGTATTGAGGACTTATTTCGACAGAGTTGTCGACTTGACTGAACTGGCACGCTTCCGATAGTGCGCTACGAAGCTTTATAGGAATGTGCGCAACTATACACCACTGCGCTGTCAGGTTATTGTCGTCGCAATCCGCATGGAATCACCGCCATCTCGACACTGCGTATGAGCTCCTATCGATAAGAATGAAACGTCGCAAATGTAGTGATTCATCGTGGTGCCATATCGGTGAAGAACGACTCACATTGATATTACAAAAAAAAAAAACAACAACAGACACTTAAGTCTCGTGATTGGTGTGTTTTTCTTGTTCATTTTGTACTTCATCTATAGACTATCATGTGGGTGAGTTTTCGTGCCGCCTATTTGGGCTGCTATTAGTGTTGTTTGGTATATTCAGCAACAAAACGATCATCCTCCACGGTGGCAGAGGAGTTATGGTGCCCGACTGCTGACACGAAGGTTATAGGATCAAATCCCAGCCGCGGCCACCACGTTTTCGGTGGAGGCGAAAATGATTTAGGCCTCTTTGCTTAGATGCTGGTGCACGATAAAAAAAAACCTAGAGGTTCACCATTTCCGGAGCCCTTCACTAAAGCATCTTTCAGTTATATCGTATAGTTTTCGGACGTTAAACCTCAATGAAGAAAAATTTAAGTAAATAAAAACAACTGAACCAGCAGTCTGCAGTAGACACTTATGCATGAATTTGGTTGGGTTAGTGCAGTCGACCTCATTACTTCACTTCACGAAGTAAAAAAACAAAACAAAAATAGCCGTTTCAACAATCTAAAGAGGTGGCGACCTTATGTGTTACGTAAAATGGTTTAGTTTGCTTACTGTTACACAGTTTTGTTTTGTGTCTACGCTTTCGTTCAACTAAAAATATTATGACAAATTTCAAGCTTGACGAAAATCTTCAGGCTATCAATGATTATGAAGAATGAGCCAAACTTGTTTATTTACATTTAAGCGTCGCGTTTACACTATTTCGAGATAGGTTCAAGCCGAAGCATTCCTGGGTTATGGCCATGCCCTCCGTGAGGCCCAGTATTGCGAAACAACCAAATATCCCGAGACCCAATAAGGAATTATTTAGGAAACATTGCAATTCTTTTTTTTCATGGATGTTCTAGCAAGTCGCTAGCGTATGTGGTTTGAAGTATATTTGTGTAATTAGTTTAGTTCGGGGCATACATTGGCAAACTCAGTGCTGTGGTACGCCCGGCCACCGCTGAGAAATGGTGCGACATGCTACCATTTCAAAACGCTTACCTTCGTTCATATTTTTGCTGACTAATTTATAATATTATATACTAGCTTTAGGTAGGCTATAAATGTGTGCGATTAATATATGACTCCTTTAGGCCAAGAACGCTTTGTACGTGCCAGGTCATATGAAATAAAACAATGCTCACGCGACTGCGTCTCGTGCCTCCCGATGACGAGGCCGTCTTCTGTGGTCCACGATGAGACGCTCAGGTACTGTCGCAGCGTGCTGGGAACGTGACAGCGGAAGAGTGCAGTGTTGCCCCGCGGCACGTAGTCATCGTGCACGTGCGCCTCGAACTCCTCTAGGATCACTGCGAGAAAGAGTGAGAGAAAGAAAGAAACACGTGATGACTCCTGGTGTATCTTTCAGGCGTCGGTGAACAGGAAGTTTTACGTGAACTCGACAAACAAATGGTGCATTTCCACGCGTAATTACCACATACGCATGCAAAATCAAAACAAAAGGAGGCTCTAAGACATTTGATATTAAAATTGGCCCCGTATCTGCATGTTAATCTGCAAATGTCGTCGAAAGACGATGGTCTTGCAAGTGGAGAGAGTGAACGAAACATTTATTTGATCTTCTGCGCAAGAAAATTGGTGAATGGTATTCTGGAGGCGCTGCGTTAGAGTGCCTCGAGCACGCAGCGGAGGCGAACGAGCGCATCAAGTCACGTCACACGTGAGACATGAGTGCCATCTGGCAGTTTTCTTGGAAAACAAAATGGGTGGCTCTGAGACAACTGTGCGTGCTCGTCTCAGAGGTTATAAGGTGTAGAACACAATGCGACAGGTAGGGGCCACCACCGTCTCGTCTTAGCAAAGCGTTGTAAACACTCGCCTTTTCGTGCAAGCGTTGCATGGTCTGCGCAGCGTGATAAGCGCTACGGTCCTTAAAATTACTTATGTATGCCTTTTCTAGTAAAAGACGCACATGCAGAATATATATGTGTTATTATGGCGCCTCACATATGTGCAATAATCGCTTCTTAATGGACAATTGCACGAGTATGAACGCTCAATTTTGAGCATCATAGTTGGGCGCTGCGGATAGGGTCGGCTGTTTCAAGTACCCAATGCCGTTAAGAGTAGACAAACCGACAAATGTACACACAGACAGACAGACAGACAGGCAGACAGACAGACAGACAGACAGACAGACAGACAGACAGACAGACAGACAGACAGACAGACAGACAGACAGACCAAAACTTTTGCGTCGAAGGTCCCCAAGAAAGACTCTCGTCTTTACAACATCGCTACCATAGCCGCAAAGTGGATGACGTTTGAGGAGCTTGTTGGGAGGTGTATGGGGTGTTTATTGGCGAGACATTTTTTCTAGGAATGCTCGCTAACGAGCCGGCGCAGAATGCGTACTTTGAAGGCAGTGTGGTTGGTGCGTTCCACGCCTGGCAATGCACAGTGTTGGCCACATTGATCTGCACCTTAACTACCTGCCTCTTTGTGTCGTACTGACCGCTGTGATGAGTGAAATGCTTAATTCTCATAACTGACAAACGTGGATCTATCAGGAGCAAGGAGGATTTTTTTCTTTAATCCTCCTTGATCAGGAGTTAGGGTTGAGAGCAGGCAGGTTGAGATGATATCAGTACCCCAGCGTAACACTTATCATAAAAACTTGTCACGTGCTGCCGTGTCTACGGAGCGACGAGAACGATATCGACGTAGTCGCCAGGAGGCGAGCGCTCGGGCCATCGAAAACCGACGCCTTGAGTGGCGGCATGCCATCAATTCAGCATTGTTGGGATCGCCAGAGAGGACACTGTTGGCGGCGGCCGGAGAAGAGTAAACTGGAAACATTGGTGTACACTCCGACAGCCACCACCGGACAAGTCGAGAGCAATAGAAGCTTCCCGACCAAGCTCCTAAAAAATAAGTCACCAATGATTTCGTTACTCCCTACCGTGAATTCTGAGAACAGCTTCGTGCTAGGGCAAAACCAACTCTGTTTGAAGCTTTGGATTTACGCAAGGTTTCCGCTATGCCATAAATCATAACTTTCCTGAAGTAGGAAGGCATCAACTATGTCATTACTAGTGTTTCAGCGGATATGCCAGGGATCCGTTCCGCATTTGTAAAGTATTATGTGCCATTTGTTGTTGCTGCGCGTGGCCGATGATGAAAAATCATTGCTGAGTGCTGTGCAGCGGGCTTAGACTCATATGGTGCCAAAGGCTGCCGGACTGTCACATGTATAGTTTGATAGCTTAACCGACACACCATTTGTTATCTTGGCAAAGAACATGTATGTACACATCCTGAGAGAAACGTGATGCACAAGCGTACTGCATAAACCCTGTAAACATACATACACGTTCAAGCTGTGGATGGAGACCATTGTATGTCTATTATTATTGCAAATAATTTCTGCTCATCATTATACACGACAAGTGATAGCAATAAAAAATAGCAGTTGGTTCAACTCGTGATGATGGAACTATTGTGCATGCCGAAAGTTCACTTTCGCAACATGTCCGAATCTTTTTGCTTTCGGTGTGACCACAGGTGTGCACAGAAAGGGGGGTTGGCGTGCCCGCTAGCCACCTAAGAGAAAGGGAATGGCACAAAATTTATCCTATACTATGACATATAGATCAACCTTCTCGCCCCACCCACTCCCTGAAAGGGCCCTTTCGTTGTACGCTTTATGTCACTCTTTCATGTTTCGTTTAGGTCACATTGAGGGGGAATACTAAAGCACATTTCAGCGTAACCGTATTGGTGAGTTACATATGAGCAAGCTTACAATTATTAACTGGCGTTTATTTCGAGCGTCCGGCCTTTTACGGAGGGACCCACGAGAGCGACCATGACGTCACTGATGCCTAGGCTGGCAGCAGCATGATGTGTGTACAGCGCAAGGCCACTTTTTCTAGAGCTTCCTCTCCCATAACCACCTCTAATCTTTTTAGAAAGCACATGCGAAGTCCAGCTGTACCATTCCATCTTTTCTTCTTGCAGCCGAAGTAGAGGCATATGAATGAACAAAGAAGTAATTTTAACATGCAGAGATCAGTGAGTTCAGCGTCAGCATCAGCTCATATTGGACCACGAGAACTTCTTTTAACGAGGGTAGGTAGTCGTTGAAAATCGAGCGAGACCTTGTCAATTGCGCTGGTCTAAACGTGCTGCCTAGTGTACAATACGGCTGTCCATTTTTACGATTGAATGCCGTGCTCTTTTGCTCCACGCGAGGTAGTTTCGTCAAATGTGCTTTCAAGAAGTAAAAGCGAATAATGGAGCTTTAAACAAAGGGCATTGTCAATAACGAGCGCTGCGCATCAATCCAAAGTAGGATTTTGTAAGAAGGAGTCGCACTGAAGTTGTTACGGCGTGCAGGGAGGGACTACTCTTCTTTTATTTTTATTTTCCCCTCTTTTCTTAAAACGTCTCCAACGACAACGACAGCAAAAGAAAGACTCGTGGAACAGCGATACAGCGATCCAGTCTAGATTCATAGCAAGATGAATTCCCGATTAGAAGCGGCATGCGACACTCATGGGTTGGGCTGAGCACACACGCCCAGACTTGATGCAACAACGACCGTACTGGACAGACCGAACTGCGCCAGCGCAGTGGAGCGCATCGGAAACCGATCGGACAACGATCGCGACGACGTGTGTCAAGCTTCCCCTTTCGGCAAGCACTTATTGACTTTGCGATCTCCTGCTTGGGCTGAATCTGGGCTTACTTACCCTCTTCAGCCACACACGTGACATTGGGACATGGGCAGGGCATGTAGCGCGTAGACAGGATAACCGCTGGTCATTAAGGGTAACTGACTGGATTCCCAGAGAAGGGAAGCGGGTTAGAGGGAGACAGAAGGTTAGGTGGGCAGATGAGATTAAGAAGTTTGCGGGTATAAATTGGCAGCAGCAAGCACAGGACCGGGTTAACTGGCGGAACATGGGAGAGGCCTTTGTCCTGCAGTGGACGTAGTCAGGCTGATGATGATGATGATGATGACCCTCTTCAGCCACCGGCAAACGCGCCTGATGAGGTATCTGCCGAGGCCGTTCAATGCTATACGCCTCGGCGGACTGCTGGCACGTGGGACCACTTTGGTTGCCTCTTGCGATAAGACCTTCACTTTTATTCACCGCGAAACTATTTTTAGCACGGGGCACGCCGGGCCTTAGTTTTTATTTTCGCTATTTATTTGAGACCCTCTAGACACGCAATCATCGAACGGCGAAAAGCTTCGTGTTATAACGGTATTGAAGAAGATGGGGTTGGTCGGCAGGAGAGAAAGGCCTGATGGTCCCAAAAGAAGTGCCCAACCAAGACTCCTCTGTGGGGTTGACGTCACGCACCCTCTATTTGCTCGGGCTTGCCCCGCTTAAGCGGACCACGTGGAGACACTGTGCTCATGTTATACGGAGCTCTGCAGTTGCCTGTGTGGCTGGAATGTTCGTGATCACGCCATGAGCCTGAATTGACAGGTTTCACTTGGGTCGTTCAAGGAGACACGTGTATACAATGCAGCGGCTGGGATTTTACGAATAGCAGGAGACATTATAGACACTACATCCTTTTCTTGATAGTCATGTTGTTTCTCTGCAGGGTCACTAGCGATGAAAAATGCTTCTGTGTTCAGGGTTCTCGGCAGATCGCATATCAGTGGCTTCGCTTCTGTGGTTACTTTTATTGCAGTTTTCTCGTGCTATTCAGACATGGCAAAATTTTGTTCGAAGACTAAGAGCTACGGGACATGAAATCATTGGCTGGTTGAACTTTATAACACAAACATTTCCTCTCCCTCCGGGGTGGAGTAGCAGGCTAGAGCATTTTATCACTCAGGGCGGCCTCTATGCCTTTCTGTAAATAAACATCGCTCTGTCTCTTTTTCTTTATGCACCAACATTCGAGGGCATGAACAACGATGCATTGTTGTTAGAGTATATTTTTCTGTTTAATGTATAACTTGCTCTATATTCTATAGTTGTAGCCTTCTTCAGGAGTGTTCATATAGGCCCTAATGTTCGTGTACCGTCAATTGTCGTTGCAGTACTGGCTATCCAATATTATAAATATTACATATTGTCACGAACAAAACAAGACCTGCAGGCAGGAGTTCACTTGAACCAGAGCAACGAAGATGTTCTCTTCTTCTTCGTGCCCAAAAACGCGTATGAGCCACAGTGGCTCGTTCATCAATGGTGGCATTACCCCCTCTCCCAAGAAGCATCGTCTTGATGCTGTACATGAAGGCAAAAAAAGGAAAGAAAATTAGATGAAAATTAGCATGCGAGCAAAATGAATGGCGTAAGGCGGAATAACGTAGTTGGTTGTAGGGACAAAAGTTAAATGAGAAATAAGAAAAATAGAAAAAATGTAAGGAAAAGACGAAACAAAAAGAAAGACGCGAAGTTAACAATAAAGTCAGTCACTCACTGGCGATTCACAGCGCGAAAAGTATGGTTTGAGACGTGAAACGTGAATGACTTCAGTTTGCGGGGTGAAACGGGAACGTCTCGAATTTCCTTGTGGTAGAAGCTCGTATGTGACGTCGCTGAGACGTCGCACAACCTTGTAAGGGCCGAAGTAGCGGCGAAGAAGCTTTTCGGAACGTCCACGTTGTCGGATAGGGGTCCACACCCAGACTTCATCACCTGGCTTAAAAATAACTTCATGGTGGCGAAGATTGTAGCGGCGCGCGTCTGCGGTTTGGTGACGTTGAATGCGGTGACGAGCAAGTTGACGGGCCTCTTCTGCGCACTGCGCGAATTTGGCGGCATCCGTGTGGTATATTCCTAAGTTGTCGGGCAGGAGCATGGCGTCGAGCATCGTCGTGAAGTCGCGACCGTGGACTAAGCGAAAAGGTGTGAAACCGGTACTTTCTTGAACAGCAGTGTTATACGCAAAAGTTACGTAGGGAAGTATGGTTTCCCAGTTCTTGTGATCGATGTCGACATACATTGACAGCATGTCTGCAATTGTCTTATTGAGTCGTTCAGTCAGCCCATTTGCTTGCGGGTGGTAAGCCGTTGTTTTACGATGTTCCGTGCCACTTAATCGCAAGACTTCCTGCAGCATCTCTGCGGTGAAAGGTGTCCCACGATCAGTTATGACGCCAGCTGGAGCACCGTGACGTAAGACGATGCTGTTAACAAAAAAATGGGCGACATCTGCTGCGGTTGCTTTTGGAAGTGCCTTGGTTTCACAGTAGCGTGTTAAGTAGTCTGTAGCGACGACAATCCACCGGTTTCCAGACGAAGACGTGGGGAATGACCCCAGCAAGTCCATGCCAATCTGATGAAAGGGCGCCTTTGGTAGGCCAATTGGGTGCAGTAGTAAAGGTGGAAAAGGTCGTAAAGGTGGAATCTTACGTCGCTGACAGTCGCGACATGTGCGAACGTAGTGCTTCACAGTCTTCGCGAGACGTGGCCAGTAGTAGGAGCGTTAAATCCGTTGCAGCGTGCGCGTATAGCCGAGGTGTCCGGATGATGGCTCATCGTGACACGCACGTAAAATGTCACCACAAAGCGTAGTTGGCACAACAAGCAGATACATAGCTTGTGTAGAATGGAAGTTCTTTTTATAAAGCACTCTATCACGGAAACAAAAGGAAGATAGTGAGCGCGCAAAGCTTCGAGGAAGGTGGGAATTGCGTCCTTCCAGGTAGTCAATGAGCGGGATGATCTCCGAGTCGTGACGCTGTTGCTCAGCTAAGCTGGTCGCTGATACGGCAGAAAGAAAAGTGTCGTCGTCTTCAAGGTCAGTGTTGGCACTTTCGACCGGTGCACGTGAGAGACAGTCGGCGTCGGTGTGTTTCCGCCCAGATTTGTGGACGATGGTGACATCGAAATCTTGTAGCCGAAGGCTCCATCGTGCTAGACGACCTGAGGGATCTTTGAGATTCGCGAGCCAACAAAGGGAATGGTGGTCGCTAACTACCCTGAATGGGCGGCCATACAAGTATGGGCGGAACTTTGTTATGACCCAGACAACAGCGAGGCATTTCTTTTCGGTTGCAGAATAGTTTTTCTCCGGTGGGGATAACGTTCTGCTCGCATAAGCGATCACGCGCTCTACGCCATTTTGCCACTGAACTAATACCGCTCCGAGTCCAACGTTGCTGGCGTTAGTGTGTAATTCCGTGTCAGCGCTTTCGTCAAAATGACCTAGTACAGGCGGAGCCTGGAGGAGGTTTCGGAGAGTGTCGAACGCATGGCACTGATCGGGACCCCAAACAAACGAGACACCGTCTTTTGTAAGCTTGTTGAGGGGTTCAGCAATCTTCGAGAAGTTTTTGACAAAGCGCCTGTAATACGCACAGAGCCCCAGAAATCGGCGTAGGTCGCGCTTATTTGTGGGCACGGGAAAGGTGGCAACGGCGCGGGTTTTCTCGAGATCTGGGCAGATGCCAGCATGGCTCACAACGTGACCAAGGAACTTCAGTTCTTCATATCCAAAATGACATTTGTCGGGTTTGAGGGACAACCCCGCTGTTCGAATTGCCTGAAGAACTGCATGAAGGCGTTGGACGTGTTGTTCAAACGTGTCTGCAAAGACCACGACGTCATCAAGGTAAACAAGACATGATTGCCATTTGAGCCCCGTGAGAACCGTATCCATCATTCTTTGAAAAGTAGCTGGCGCTGAGCATAGACCGAAAGGCAACACTTTAAACTCGTACAGACCGTCGGGAGTAATAAACGCCGTCTTTTCGCGGTCGCGCTCGTCCACTGCGATTTGCCAGTAGCCGCTACGCAAATCCATGGAGGAAAAATATTTAGCGTTGCGTATACGGTCCAACAAGTCATCTATCCGGGGTAGAGGATAAACGTCCTTTTTGGTGACCTTGTTCAGTTTACGATAATCAACGCAAAAACGCAACGTACCATCCTTCTTCTTTACTAGCACAACTGGCGAAGCCCAGGGACTGGTCGATGGCTGAATGACGTCGTCCTGAAGCATCTGCTGGACTTGGTCACGTATAGCATCTTGCTCTTTTTGCGACACCCTATAGGCTTGTTGTCGGATGGGTCTCTCAGTAGGTTCCGTGATGATACGATGTTGAGCAAGTGGTGTCTGTTTAACCTTTGACGTAGTGGCAAAGCAGTCTTGAAATGAGCCGAGTATACGCAAAAGGCTTTCTCGTTGAGCCGAATGTAGTCTCTCGTTTACGTCGAGAGTGCTCACGAAGGCCTCGTCAGGGTGGCCATTCGATGAAAATGAAGCTAACGTAGATGGACCATCGGCATCGGCAAGTTCTTCACAATATGCAATGGCAGTATGTCTCGTTAGGTGGCGATATTCGTCGCTGAAGTTCGTGACCAGCAGGTGAGCATGCCTATTGCTAGGCTGAATGATTCCTCGGGCAACACAGATTTGTTGTGAAATAAGGAGAGACAAATTAGCCTCTGCAATTACCGCGTCAGACAGGTTCTGTCCCAATTCTACTTTGACAAAGAGGCTGCTTCGAGGTGGGAGAGTCAGAGAATCGTCGGTAACACGGAGCGCTCTTTTCCGGAATTGCGTACTGTCAGTTGCAGCGCAAAAAGGATCCTCGAACGACACAAGTAATTCACGGAGGTTGATGACGGCGCCGTATTCACGAAGGAAGTCCATTCCTAGAATGACTGGCCGAGAGCACACGCGCAATACGAGGAAAGAGCCCGCAAATGTTGGCGTACGTATTCGAATGCGTGCCGTGCACATACCAGTAGGCGTCACCAGATGGCCACCTGCCGTGCGCAACTGAGGTCCTTGCCAAGGCGTGGTAACCTTCCTCAGTTCAGATGCCAGTGTTGCGCTCATTACGGAATAGTCGGCACCGGTGTCGACGAGGGCGTTAACAGCATGATTGTCGACGAAGACGGCAATTTCGGCAGAAACAATCTTTTTGCTGTCGGAGAACACTGCAAAACCGGAATCGCCCTCGTCTGGTCGTTGCGTCGAAGGAGGGTCTTTTACAGTTCGCCGGGCCGCGACTTCACCCCCAGAAGTCGCCGTTCCTAGTTTCCCCTGCGGGGACTTGGTGACCGGCTCCTGAAAGGAGCGGAAGACGATGAGGGCAAACTGGGTGACGTAGACCGGCGAGGCGATGGTGATCTCGACTGGTGGTTGCCGAATAGTCGAAGGAGTACGTTGGCCCGTGAGATAGGCTTCAATTTCGCGGGGGCGCTCACCGTAGCGCGGGCATCGAGCATCAGGGTGGAAGCCGCGGAGACCTAGTTGCCGGTATTGACAGTTCCGGTATACGTGACCCGCTTCGCCACAGTGATAGCAGAGCGGACGGTTATCCGAGGTGCGCCACGTGCTTGCCTTGCTACCACTTTGTCTTGAGATAGACGGCGGATAGGTGGGTGGGCTCGAAAACGTTGAGCCGAGAGGTGGGCTTGAAGCAGTGTCGTAAAATGGCTGCATAGCCTGGTACCTTGGCCGCATAGCAGTATCTGTAGCCGGTGGCGCAGGGGATCGCAATGCCGCTGCGTATGTCAGGACTGGGGCCTCGGGAATCAGCGGTGCGATTGGGGCTAGGGGTGTGACAGCCTGCCGGACTTCTTGTCTGATTACATCCGCGAGGGCTGACACAGGTGGATGGGAGCCCACTGCCTGCAGCTGTCGCAATTCGTCCCGAACGATACTTCGAATGAAGTCTGCGAGGGTCTGTCTCTCGCTGTCAGAGCCGATAGAGCATGTGGTGGCCGGGATCTGGCGTTCGTATTGAGACGACCGCTGCTGCAGCGTACGTTCCATCGTAGCTGCCTCACTGATGAACTGGGCGACTGTCGTCGGTGGATTGCGCACGAGCCCAGCGAAAAGCTGTTCTTTTACTCCGCGCATCAAATGGCGCACCTTCTTTTCCTCGGGCATGGCAGGGTCCGCGCGCTTGAAGAGTCGAAGCATGTCCTCAACAAACATGGATACACGTTCGTTCGGCCGTTGGTTTCTGCTGGATATGGCTTGTTCGGCCCTCTCCTTCCTTTCGGTGTTGCGATAGGCGTCACGAAGCTGTCGGCTAAACTCTTGCCATGTTGCAAAGGAGCCCTCGTGGTTCTCGTACCACCTCTTCGCAGAATCCTCCAAGTAGAAATAAACTCGGCGCAGCTTGCGAACATCGTCCCATTCGTTGATCCTGGCAACCCGATCAAAGTGGTCTAGCCAGTCATCAACATCCTCGAAGATGTCTCCATGGAACGGCTTTGGTGTCTGTGGCACGTGAAAAACATGGGCGAGAAGAGAATCATGGCCATCGCTGGTTTGGACCGCCTGGCTTGTCATCGCAGTTGCCATCTTTCTGGGTGTCGATGCCAAGGGACCAAATTCAGGGGGTAATCCACGCAGGTGGCGGCTGATTCTTGCTCTGGGAGATGTAGCTGTCTCCACGATGGCCGACACAGCCGAAGTACACGTACCCAGCACCTCCACCAGTAATGTCACGAACAAAACAAGACCTGCAGGCAGGAGTTCACTTGAACCAGAGCAACGAAGATGTTCTCTTCTTCTTCGTGCCCAAAAACGCGTATGAGCCACAGTGGCTCGTTCATCAATGGTGGCAATATGTACTCCTATGATACAGCCATCATGTCGGGTAAACGTAAATTGTAGTTAGGCGCCATCCGCTGAAGTTGATTAGTGTAGCAGAGTTGAGGGCTACCATCCAAGCACGCAACAGCGCAAACACCAGTGGTTTATGTCAGCTTCACGCTTCTGGTGCTGTCAATATTCATGTTGCTTGTGGCATCGTTATGCAACTGTAAGCAAATGCTATATAAAACATACGAGGTGGCTTCACGTATGTGTGTGCGTGGGTTTGTACTTATTGTTGTCAATATATTTGTAAGTTATTTACAATGAAAAATGGTCCAGGGGCGAAGATAGCAGCCATTGCCAACCAGAACACCAACATGTCTCCTTTTTCTTCTCCCCTCACTTTCCGGTGGTGATTGTTGCGACACCGCAACATCAACCACGGTGGCACTTGCTACAATGCGTTGAGGAAAAGGTGCGACTTCAGACGGGGTGGCGTGTACCACATTTGAAGATGCGGAAGGTGTGGTAGGGTCTAAATGGGCTATCTGCGGACGGGCTACAAGTTTCAGAGATATACGATGCCGTCTATGACGGTGAACATACGAAGTGAACTGCACAACGAGTCAGTATTTTGGGCGGCTGATAAGGTCTCGTAGGATCGCGTTATGTGTTTGTTCGTCATCCAGGTTGCCAAAAGCGGAGAGTGAGAAAATACTGACGGGTTTGTAGTCTGTTGTGAGTTCTGGAGCAACTATAGATATTGAGTGTCACTTCATAACATCTCGCTTAGTAAAAAGAAACAAAAACACAATCATCTTCCTTCTGCATGCTTATAACATCAATTCCCAAGGTACGTGGAATCTACCGAATTTTTTTCAACAAAGTTTCGAGACCAGAATTTGCTCTGTCGGCTGTATTTCCGATGGAGGCGGAAACGTAGGCCCGCGTGCTCAGATTTGGGTGCACGTTAAAGAACCTCAGGTGGTTAAAATTCCGGAGCCCTCAACTACGGCATCTCTCATAATCATATGGTAGTTTTGGGACGTTAAACACTACATATATATCAATCAAGAATTTCCTCTGTAGTAAAATATTTTATTTCCACGCATAATCCGCGGGTTACTGCTGGAACCTCAATATTCATTCGCAATCGTCAGGTGAACGCTACCGATGTCGGTTTTTCTTAAGGCTCACGCGTTTGAATTACCAATGTCAGTCCTCAATATTCCTGGGGATATGTCAACTGTCAATCACTAGTGCACATGCCCGCGTACCCGCGGCACATACCGAGGCCCAATGTTTACGCATACGTGCCAGACGTGTCTGGAGGAAGGCGTCGGACAACGTACAGGACAGAGTTATCAAGTTATTCATGTCTTGACCTGTCAGACATATTCATTACGCCTTCTTACCCCCAATGATTATATTGGTCCAAGGTAATTTGAGCTGATCACGGGACACCTAGACGTAGGCTGCTAGATAGATAGATAGAAAGATAGATAGATAGATAGATAGATAGATAGATAGGTAGATAGATAGGTAGGTAGGTAGGTAGGTAGGTAGGTAGGTAGGTAGGTAGGTAGGTAGGTAGGTAGGTAGGTAGGTAGGTAGGTAGGTAGGTAGGTAGGTAGGTAAGTAGGTAGGTAGGTAGGTAGGCAGGTAGGTAGGTAGTAGGTAGGTAGGTAGGTAGGTCTATGTAGGTTCTATGCAGCATTCATGCGTGTATGAAATCACGTTAACGTGTGTAATGCAGCGTTTTTGAACATTAACAATCACGTGTCACACAATGTGTATTACGTAACAAGTAGTTTCTTAAATGTTCCAAATCTATAAAAATGTCCAGGCATAACTTTTCACCGTCGTCAGCCACAGCATCAACAAAGTGCACACAAGTACGTAGCGAATGCCGCACATTTTCGAAGAACGACGAATAACGGTGGTGCATGCTGGCCGCACTACACAAATTTGATTTACGGCGTGGTGGGTATCATGCAAATGAGCTTGTAGTAGTCGCGCCAAGATTTTTCTGAATAGACGGCACTCCGAGCTTTCTCTTTGAGTGTGCTGTGCCTTCTACATTTTCACCGACATCGGACGCGGGGTGACCGCACAAACCAACCGACGAAGGGCGGCGCGCCCCGACACTCGGTTATATTATAGCGAGCGCTGGCCCCGGCCTGCGCATGCGCGCGTCAGCATACAGCTGGCGCACGTAAAACTAAAGGTTGCGCGGTGCACGGAGGGGAGAAGCGAGCGCAGCGCGCGCTGTGTTGAGAGGAGGAAGGGATGCACAGGCTGGCGGAGGAAGAGGGGAGGCTGCGGACGGCGATGGCGCATGACTAGCCCCTAGTATAACATGCTCCGCATGTAAAATTGGTGCGTGAAATCAAACCCAGCTACCTCTCGATTCTGTGCGGGCGTTGCTATCCACTACACTTACAGCCCCAAAAGAATGCTGGTAACTCTCTCTTTGCGGGAGTTAATGCTTGTCCCATATTTCACTCTCTTTTCAGGAGTGCTTGGAACTCTCTTTTGCACAGAGTAAGCACACTCTCTCGACAGAGTGCTGGTACTCTGAATGAACGAGAGTGAACAAGCTCCCTCGCCAGAGTATAGTCACGCCTCTCAAATAGAGTTCATACACCCTCTGCAGAAGTTGCGCTATTCTCTCGCGAAGCTTCACATTCTGGTAGGGCTAGAGTGCATCAACTCCCTCCAAGAGTAGAATCACTCCTTCTGACTGCTGTGCTAAAACAAACGTCTAAAGAAAATCAACAAACAATCTCGAGCATTTTGTGGAAGCAGTGAACTGCTTAGATCGCTTCAAGCTTACGTCACATATGCAGGAACATCAGCAAACACATTATAATAGTACGCAACACAGCAAACAACAACAACACTGAACATATACCTCTCACGCTACGGATAACCATTCACGCAGCAACCGGTATTTATACCCATGATGTCTAGCCCACTCCTAGTGTGGTTTGCGCTACATTTCTATTACGTGTTTTGAAGAGCAAATTCATATCTAGCATATGTGACTATCTGGTGATCGTTAAGTACTCTGTAGGCACGTCGACCTTTTATTATATAACTGCATGACATACAGTGCTATATGCAATACTAAATTTCAATCATAAGCTGGTATTCTGTCATATCGGCTCAATGCAGTGAAGCCACTTGTGCCTAAGCCTAAGAGTTGTACTTGGCGCTTACAAACACAATTGGAACAATCTGCCAACAGTGCTGGCCGAAATTAATCTACGAACGTTATGATTCGGCGTCCGATTCGACTAGCGATGCCGCGGTGTGTACAAGTACACCAGAAAAACAACGCTGGTCGGCAAAACCACAACTCAAACGCATCTCTCGCAATCCTTATAGTTTTGCTTACCTCGTCTACACTTTATTACAACAATGAGAAGATTGGGGATTGTTCAAACGCAAACATTCGTGAGTCACATGCGACGAGATTGGTCCAAGTAAATGTGACCCGTACAACTCCCAGCGAATGTAGGCCTAGCTTACCGGCTGAGTCCGTCATACATGCCATCGGCGCTTCTGGGTTTAATATTAGGCTATGCCAAGGAGTAAGAATGACTGTACAGTAGACCCTCGCCATTGGTTAAACTGAATGAACCATTGTTTCTTGCGTATACGGTGTGCGCTCAAGGAGCGATGAGCATCAATGCGACGCGCTTTCAGCATGCACCGCAGCGCACATGGGCCACCGTCGTCAGCTGCCGGGCACACTCGTCGGCACTTCGCTGACTCATAAGTGAAAACACAGGCTTGTCGTTGGGCATGCGTTCATAAAGTAACACTATGAGACACTTTGGTGCACATTCAATCAGGTTTTTAGCTATCAGCTACGTAGTTCCAGCTGTCGGTTCACAGATGCAAATTAGTACACTCTAACACGGCCGCTGCACTATAGCATATCATTGCTTGTGAACGAAAATACTCATAATTCAATCAACTACGCAAGTACTTATCGAGCATTACAGTCGATATAAAACTTCGGCGCACGTCAACCAGCAGAAAAAGCGAGTAACGGCTATTGCACTCGGCAGTCAATCATCTGCCTCGGGTTCTCGGTAATTTGTGTATGTTTTTGTTTTGTGAATTCTGAAAGAAACTTGGCGTCTTGGCATTAGTAGCATGAAATGCGTGGATGGCAGTAGTTCCCATATGATGAAGACGCAAAATTTAGTTAGAAATAAAAACCTCGTGTGTGTTCAAACTACCACCCGTGAAGTGTAACGGCGTGTTTTCTTTCAACATGTTTCTTTACCACCCAGCGAGCATGGCACAACGTGGAGTATACAGTGGTCAAGAATGGCAAGCAGAAAGTTATGGAAAACACAATCAAAAGCTTTCTCCAGATCAATATGTAGAATGGCTACCCCTCCTTGATTGGCATCCCAACACTCGAGCATGCAGCGCATATTGTGTACATTTGTCACAATGGAGCGTCCCGTAATCCCGCATGTTTGGTGGCGCACTATACGAATTCTTTGATTACCCCTTGAAGTCACCGTGCCAGTACTTCAATTAAATTTTTGTAATCACAATTAGTTAGTGACATAGGTCTGTACGGAGAAACTAATTTTACTTCTCTGAGTGTTCTGTCTTAGGTATGAAAACTGTATGTGCTTCACTAAAGGACTTAGCGAGGCCATCAAGTTTATAAGCCTAATTGAAGACATCTGCGAGTACTTGGAATAATTCATTTTTAAACTCTTTTATAAATTGAGGTACAAAGATTGTCCTACCCGGGAGATTTACCAAGAATGATTTTATCTATAGGCCTTTCTATTTCTGTCACCATTGGCTATCTATAGACCATTCAATTTGTAAGGTTGGTTCTTTAATCAGAGATGTGGTTTCTATGGCATACCGGAACTGCACGACCCGTCTGGTAATCAACAAGACGCTAGTAGATATAATTAACATAAAAGTTCTGTCCGTCAGAGCAGCCCGCTGAGTCTCATACTGTTCAGTTTATATATAGAATCGTTGTGCTTAGCAATAACTCAAAACAGCAGCATTCATGGCTTTAGATTCCAAGGATCCGAAATTAAATATCTGGCGTATGCTGACGATGTTGTTTGTTGTGCCGATCAAGATAGTGTTACCACTACCATCACTGTAGTTAAAAGGTTCGGCAATGCAACTGGCAGTCCAGTAAACTGCGGAAAGTGCCTGGGCTTCTGGCAGGGAAAGTGGTCGTCAAGACCAGACTATTTTGTCAATGTTAAGAGGATGACTACAGCTGTCAAGTACCTTGGAATGCCACTGTTTTATTATAAAGATTATGAGAACTATTGTCAAGAACAAGCGAAACAAATCAAGACGAAAGCCAATAGATGCAACGGTAATCATTTGTCAGTGTTTTCGAGGGCGACTGTGTGATTTTTTCTTTGTCTGTACGAAAAAACTAATTTTACTTCTCTGAGTGTTCTGTCTTAGGTATCAAAACTGTATGTGCTTTACTAAAGGACTTATAGAGGCCATCAAGTTTATAATCCTAATAGACGACATCTGCGAGTACTTGGAATAATTCATTTTTAAACTCTTTTATATGTATGTGGCGCAAGTATTGCATTGTTCAAGAGCAAACATACAGAAGCTCCATCGCATCTTCGCAGTGTTCGTGTGGGCCTCAAACTGGGAGAGATGCAGTCGAACTAATCTGTTTCGAAGAGGGAAACACGGAGGATTGGGTTTACCACATCTTTTCATACGCCAAGTCGTAAATAGGATAGTTTTTTCTTTTGCTACACAAGGGATGCTTTCTTACATACAGTGGGTCAAATGAGACTGATGCGGGCTTTACCTGGATAAGTGGTTAGCACGAATGACATGACTGGTGCTGTCCGCGGGTATCTTAAGGAGGTTATTCTAAGTGTATGTTTTTTTTTCTGTTAGATTTTACCATAAATATTTGTTTTCAGTGACTCGCAAAAAAGTTGTACAAAGATGTGTGTGCTTTTGTTTTACCTGAACCTCTGCCCTGTGCCATGTACACTGGAGGTCATGGGCAAGATATGCTTAAATGACTGAAGGAATGCAAGTTGATCATACCGCGAAGTCATTTTTTAAGCTTCACAGAGATACATTATCTGTCAGGACATTTGAAGCAGACCGTGGTTTTTACTCACCTTGGGGACAAATTGTCTTATCTGTGAAAAACCAGAAACCATGTTTTCTTACAATGTCGGGAGGGAGTATATTTTTGGATGTACTTCAAAGGACGTTAAGGAATGAATTACCTTTAAATTTTTATGGTATAAGATTTCTGCCAATAGTGGAGGAAGATGGAATGCATTTTGATTTGATTATGCTATGTGGCCTTCACTGTTTATGGTGGGCCCGTATGGCGGTTTTTATTACGATCAGGATGCACAGCCTGCGAGAATGTATTTCCGTGAATGTATGGCCAGTTTTGTTGAACTGCAGAAAACTCAGGAGATTGCACCTGAGTGTTTGTCGAGGGTAGAGCCCTTGGCAGCACAAAGGAAATTTCAGTTTGTGTCGGACTGTTACTGCTTGTTTCTGTTGTGCTTGTGGTTTGATGTACGCGCTTATGACCAGGGAATAAAGCAAAAACAAAAACAACAACGTGACGTAGTGGTAGAGTACCTACCTCGTGGTAAGTAGGTGGCGAGTTAAAACCCCGTGCAAAAAGTTTCTTTAACATTTTTCTTACAATATGTGCTGAGATTTACCTTACTCTAGTAGCAATTTGTTTGTGCCGTAAACTAACTTTTGGCTACGCTTTAGATGTATCCGCTGTTTCTTGCTACGAAGGTGTTGGTGTTGGCGCTTCGGGAACTAGACATTCATGATCACAGAAGCATGCTTTTGTTATCACTGAAAGTTCACTGAAACTGAAGATCACTGAAGATCACTGAAACGAGACAGTTATATAGCGTTGCGGCCTCGGTGGTAACATGCAAGCGCTAGGGTCAGCAAGGACGCAGTGTCAGATCCCATTCACGCCTCATCGGCACGAGAGTTGCGTAGAGTGGGAACACCACTTGAGTAGCAGAGAGTTCGCAGTCTCTTTTACTCTGCATTCAGCTAAGGAGTAGGTTACGTGTTCAAC
This sequence comes from Rhipicephalus annulatus, assembly GCA_013436015.1. Classification (NCBI taxonomy): domain Eukaryota; kingdom Metazoa; phylum Arthropoda; class Arachnida; order Ixodida; family Ixodidae; genus Rhipicephalus; species Rhipicephalus annulatus. The sequence goes on along the minus strand of WOVY01001968.1, from coordinate 94,853 downwards.
TGTGCGCTACTCCATCACGGAGTGAAAGAACTCTGGGGCGAGTAACACAGTCTCTCTGCTCTTGCAGTACCCCCTCGAATTTTGTGAGTGTACGCTTCAGAGCGTACGTTGTCTGGAGATGCTAACGGCAAGCCATACATCATACACCATTTGGCAGTCCATCAGAACGTCAAAACTTTGGCATGTTTTCGTTATCAGTAGCAAATAGCCTCCACAGAACTTGGCCCCGCCATGGTGGTCTTGTGGCTAAGGTACTCGGCTGCTGACCCGCAGGTCGCGGGTTCGCATCCCGGCTGCGGCGGCTGCATTTCCGATGAAGGCGGAAATGTTGTAGGCCCGTGTGCTCAGATTTGGGTGCACGTTAAAGAACCCCAGGTGTTCGAAATTTCCGGGGCCCTCCACTACGGCGTCTCTCATATTCATATGGTGGTTTTGGGACGTTAAACCACACATATCAATCAATCAATCAATCCACAGAACTTGGTCTCTCCTGTGAGCACGCTTATCAGACTCGCAATTCGATAGAGGAGGAAGGCCATTTCGCACGCTGCGTGGTTGCGTTTATGAAAGTAGTGCACTGCTCACACAAAAAGAAGTAAGAATTGTGACAGACGCTCGCGATTGTCCTCTGTATAGTTGTGAGCTCGTTTCGTTCGTCTATCTGTTTGAACAACGAGTTTTAGGTGTCTTGCCGTGACTGTTGTTAGTCCGTGCTCATCCGGTGTATGCTAATTTTGTGCGTGCTTTCTGCTTCAGGTGCATGCTGCAAGTTTTGAGCTGCTGGCCGTTCCTAACTTGACCTGACAATTTGTTGCTGTTCCTGAAACAATGCACAATAAACACTCAACTAACTCTGTAAGTACACGTTTTAATTTCATGTTAAACAATTCCTATATAGGGGAATCAGTCACGCTTTTATTGTGCGAAGCATTTCTTAGCGAACTTCAGCAACTGAGCGTATCTATCTATCTATCTATCTATCTATCTATCTATCTATCTATCTATCTATCTATCTATCTATCTATCTATCTATCTATCGATCTATCTATCTATCTATCTATCTATCTATCTATCTATCTATCTATCTATCTATCTATCTATCTATTTATCTATCTATCTATCTATCTATCTATCTATCTATCTATCTATCTATCTATCTATCTATCTATCTATCTATCTATCTATCATTCTATCTATCTATCTATCTATCTATCTATCTATCTATCTATCTATCTATCTATCTATCTATCTATCTATCTATCCGCTTACGACGTTTAGCTCTCCTGGCCATTCCAATACTGGTATATTACCAAACTTGGTATGTCATAGCATGGCTGCATGACGAGCATAACTGACTAGTCATAACATAAAAATAATGACATGTATGTCATGGGTGTAATGATTTACATTTCACGGTCTTGCTGCTCTTGCGGGGGTTTCGTTCGCATGACTTGTTGCAAAACTGGTATGGTATGACACGACTGCTTTGGGAACACAAGCGACGGAGCCTAACATGAAAATAATGATATGCGTGTCACGTAACATCATGACAACATGCTACACTTATGATGCACTCACGGCCGTTTCGCTAGCTTCGCATATACGAAGTTTGGTATTACGGGACGTGAATGGATGACGAAGTATGTGGCTGATGCAAACATGGTAATCATGAGATGCGTGTCATGTGAGAACATGACTACATGCCAAAGTCAAGGCACCCATACATTTCGACGACACGTGATGTGCGTGCACGCCGGCGTTCATTTCGTCGCGTCACACCGGCGTTGCGACGCCAGGCACCGGTCCTTCCATATACTCGCAGGCGCCCGCCGCACTGCGTTGCTATGACGCATGCACGCTTTGGCGCGTCCAGCGTCCCTCCGTCACGAAAAAAGTGAAACGCAGGGTTGTCTGGGTAACGCATCGGCGCGAAAAGCAGCATGTCGTATTTCGCGCCTGTTGCCGTCCGGCCGTCATGACGGATGCTGGTCGCGCCTGGCGTCAGACTATACAGTGCTCGCGTTTTGCTTAGCGCCCAGCGTGCGCGCGTGTCAACGCTACACTAGAGTATACTAGGCCCCTCATGATGCGCTCGTGGCCGTGCTGCTAGTTTCAGATATAACAAATTTGGTGTTACGTGACGTCACTGGATGACGAAATATATGGCTGGTGTGAACAGTATAATCTTGACGCGCGTGTCATGTAAGAACATGACAACATACCACGCTCATAGCGTGCTCGCGGCCGTTTCGCTACCTCCGCATAAACTAAATTTGGAATCACGTGATCGAAACAGATGATGAAGGCAAACGACACATCGAAACATGATAATGATGACACAAAGTTTCGCTTAGTTTGCTTCGAAAGCTTTCTATGTGCGTTATCATGTCACGAGTATTTACGGCCGCCAACGGAGGGTGTATCTGATGGGTCGACCCAAGGACGTAGCGTGACACATGGTGCAGCGTAGTTAAATTTAAACTACGCTGTCGTTAACTTCGCGTCGACCCCCCGTGTTGTTTATTCTGCTACCGATTCATATTTTATAACTTCTGGTGACCTACGTTTGTTTACTTTTTGCATCATGCTACGCTGATAAGAAGACACAGAAGGGCATGATGATTAGGTTGATGATGATGATAATGAAAACTTTTTTTTGAGTCTAAAGAAGACACAGGCGAGACCCCGTGCCCTGAACAGAAGGGCATCAAATAATCTTTTATACACAACGAAGGTGCACACATTATGACAATTTAACGTACGCCATAACCATGTGAAGTAGCCAATGAACAGTTCTCCTTCAGCGTAAAAAAGCGCTTTTTTAGAAGAAACCTGGAATTACATGGAGGCTCGCATTGGTGTAAGAAACTGCTGGGGGTTTTGAACAGCACATGTGAAATTGCTGGTGTTCACTCAGAAAATTTGCGTCGTTCATTAGTAGTCTTTTACAAATTTGGTTCAGTTGAGTTTCACTCGCCACCTACCATGGGGGTCTAGTGCTTATTTATATGGTGCTCGACTGCTGACACTAAGGTTGTGGAAATAAATCCTGGATGTGGCAGCTGTATTTTCAATGGAGGCAAAAAAGCTTGAAACCGGCTGTACTTACACTTGGGTGCACAGTTAAAAAACCTCAGGGGGATAAAATTTCTGGAGTTCACTACTGTGACGTTACAACCCAATGTTTTAGGTTGTTAAATCATACTCACCGAACGGCTTGAAAAGCCGAACGTCGGTAACAAATGCGACTCGTACAAGTGCCTCCTGGGTACTCCCAAAAAGGCGCGAGTGCGTCTTAACACTAACAGTCTTCAAAAGCTATTTTCTTTTTTCTGATTCTCTGCCGAGTTCATGTTAAGCATGGAAGCTTGTGTTGAATATGTGAAATCAGACAACGGCACCATGGAAACATAATTTGAGATGAGTTTATTCAACCGCGTAGCAAGCGCAATGAGTGCGCATTGATGTGGTTAGAAATGAAGGGCATCCGACCGCCATAATCACTGCGTCACTGTGGTGGCGGATGTTGTCGCCTCGAGTCACGCTGGTGACGAAACGTTCTGGCAAGCGTGGCGCCTACAGAATGCATATTATTAGAGTTCTACCCAACACACTTAGTTTTTACGAAGCGTAACTAGAAATGAAGCCTGCTTAATTTTGGAGCATCTGGCTAAGTTTGCGCGGGGAAAAAGAAAGAAGAAAGTGGGTGCCTTTTTTGAGCTAGCTAGTGATGACGTCCGATAATGTCGTCATCCTGTGATGACATCAATTGACATTGTCGATGGGTGAAAGGTGAGTCAAGCCCGGAGAATTGGCTAACCACCCTGAACTTCCGTCTTTCATTCTTTTTGTCTTATTCAATGGAGCGATACACGTTTCGCACGTCTATTCCCACGTCTTTGAGTCCACGCGCGGCGTTGCCACGGTCGTGCGTGTAAGTATTGGGCCAAAAAGCCCAAGGAGCACCCCGTTAAAGAAAGACGTGTGGTTATGTCCCTAAGCATGCTTATGGAACATACGTTTGCCGGAGCATAAGCATGCCGACGAGCGAAGCTTGGAACTGCGGCCGCCAGCTACACTGGCCATTTTCACTTCGTGGGTGCTTCCAACGTTTATTTTAATGGACTATTTGGAAGTATTTTCGCACATATATGGAAGTAAAAATTGTGCAGTAAAAGTAACCCCGGCTTTCTAAAACCATCAGCAGTATCTAATTAAAACCAATAGCATTCTATATAATTTCTCTTTCTTTTTCACACCACTTGCTTCGCTGGTTACTTTGACGGCCATGAATATGATAGTATTGCTTGCCCAAAGTTCAAAAAAGAATTGACTAGTTTTAGGATATAGGAAAAATTTTTTTTCTGAAGTATCGTGTTACTATATTCATCAAATAGTCTTAATCAAGGTTATAAAACGATTCGGTTATGCTCGTCCTTAATAAAAGGGAAGAACAGTGACAGCGAAAAAAAATGTTAATTACAAGCTCACCAATTCTGTGAACGCGGAACGTTGAAGAACACGACGAAACATTCCGGCTATACACAATAACGTTTAGCGATATATTTTTTTGCGTAAATGACTCTTGAAATTTTATTAACTTCCCAAAACCGCCCCACTGTCGCAAATTTTTTGTGGAAGGCCACTTGAATACGCTGGGTTAATTAAAAGATCCAGACAGCCGCTGCCGACAAAGCTAATAATTTCATTACATGTATGCGTGCGTACCTGCATAATGAGACAAAAAAAATGCGGTCGTCGTAGCTCTTGCAAGAGCTTTGAAAGCGAAGGTTCTGCCAATTATTAGTCTTTCTGCTTGAACCATCGGGAAACGTTGTTTTGAGTGGCGTTCAGCGCGAAGATAAACCAATAAACTTGTAACAGCAATTGTAAACGAATTCGCATGTGCCTTCAATATTACGAATCATTTTTTTTCCTCCCGTACTCAAAGACTGTAGGACTTTTATGTATATATAAAAATAGCCTGTTTAATAAAATTTTGATGTAAAGTCTATTGTATTATTTCTTTTTTCCTGTGTCTTTATATCGGAGTAATGCTGAAAGATACCTTTTTTAGTCTTTTTCTTTCTTATGAAGCAGCTAGTGAAATAACAGCCGGAAGGCATGAAAAGGTTGATTGATTGATATGTGGGGTTTAACGTCCCAAAACCACTATATGATTATGAGAGACGCATAAAGGCATGAAAAGGTGCGTTCAACGTTCTTTAAAGTAGATTTTGCGCAAGTGGTAACAAAACCTCCTCTTATGATTAAAAATACGCCAAGTCGACTGTTTTTGGCATTCCTAACAATTAATGAGGAGGTAGAGCTGGTTTATTTCTTTTCTTTTTCCCCAATTTGAGAGCCCAGGCCACGACAAGGCAAATACGATTTCATGCTTAGTTCCCAAAAAAATGAATAACTTGACCGAACGATTCGCAGCTGGTATGTCAGGGGCTGGTCTGTGGGACCCTTCAGTGAATAGTTCGTCAAAGAGAAGATGAGGCAGTATTATTTTGACGCGAGAGCCCATCCACACAGCAGTGCATATAATTAAACATGGAAAATCGTGTTGTCAAACGAAGGTGATGAGCGCTCATTTTCGGCGCACGGCATTTATAAGCTAGCGAGTTGGTTAGTGGCATTCATTCGTTTTCACTTCAGTTCATACATGGCATAGCGTGTGGCCTTTGTGATCACCTCCAGCAGCGCGTTGCAGAAGCTCCGGAGGCCATGCTAGGCACGATGTATGAAACCTACAAATCATCAGATTCTACTAGCGCATTGACAGCATTTATAAGGAGGAATAATAATATTGAACTATACTTACACTGATGTTCACAAACTTTTGGCAAACCATTCGCGTAACAAAATACCTCTAGCTTCACCCATGTAGAAATACGCGAACCAAAAGCAAGAGACGAAAAAGTGAAATGGTAGCGTCACAGAAAACGTGTTCTTTTGTGGCGTTGCCACCTTTGATTGCCTAACGAGTTATTTCTGCAATAGTAGCACTAAGTAATGTCGGGATAGAGGTAAAAATATCATAACGATGCAACAGTAAAGACGACCCTAATTAGCGAGACATGAGCTTCCTTTTGTGCATCGACATGAGCGCGTGCTTGAGAGCCGCAAAACAGTTGGCTTCTACGCAAATCACCATTTCCTCATAGGGCCAGCCGTGACATCTCGTTCATGCCCAATCTCTTGTGCTGCGCACGCACCGTAGCGATCTGTGCCACCAACAAAGGCCTCGCATGCGGCTCCAATTTCCGGTACACGAGCCACGAATAACACGTGGCAAGCACGGAGGACAAAAGCGCTGCAGTCGTACATTCGAGCGAATAGGTGAGGGAGCAGACACGCGGGGAACACATGCCATGCTGACAGAACTGTGAGGAGGATGGAGTTGCAGGCATCCAGGATTGGGCGGAGGCGGCTATGCAACCAGACGACATCGGCGCTCAGCTAAGGGAATTGGCGGAGAGGAGGACGGGGGTGGGGGCGATACGGTGGTTGGGAAGTGAGGGGGTGGTACGGGAGCGTAGCGCTTGAGCTTCAGGGGGTTTAGACTCAGCCGGAGGCCTTTGTGATTCCGTTGAAAAGCCGTAACAGCGCTTGTTTACACAACCCACCTGCCGGTGACGCATCGCGCCCCGGCACTGACGAAATCTTCGCCGTTAGAACTCGATCAACTAAAAGAACAGCCGCAGAGCGCCTCTTGGCAGTCAGTACTTGCAACATCAGTCATGTAGGAGTCTGACACTATACTCAGGTTTCAACGGGGTCACGCGAAAATAACGAAGAAACTCAAAGGAGGCCGAAATAAGGTGGTGCGAAAAATGAGGGAGAGAGAGGGAGAAGGGAGAGTCCTAATTCAGGTGTTGACAGACACGCAAAAGCAGCCGTAACAATGCAAACTCTATGAACTCCGTGGTAGGAAACACTGTAACCAACGTACATTGTCTTTTTCTTATCTGCTTTTACATCTGAGCGTGCCTCAATCAGCTCGAAGTCGGGTGGCAAGAAAAGCGTAGGAGCTTAAGGTTTGTCGAACGGGATAGAAAACGCGAAACTCTTATGAGAACTAGGTAAAAACAACAAAGTGCGAGAGTTGACGCCCATATAACCCGAGGATAAACAGAACCAACGTAAAAAAGCAGCGACGTCGAGATAATGACACATACGCCAGGGAAAACTAAGGAATTAAAAATTCTGCCGCTTGAAAGGTCGCGGTGCTACTCTTCTTTCAAATAAACAGCCGGCTGCAATTTCAAGAAGCGTTTTACTTATTTTCCTCTTTTACGCGCCTTTCAATCTTCGTTTCTGAAAGGGTTCTCGCTATTACGGTCTATTGTACACTTGATGCCTTCCTATTCTTCGCAATATTATGCCATTTTCTATACTTGATACTTACAATAGCAACTTTTAGTTCATTGTATCTTTTGTGCTCCAGCTAAGCGTTCCAATTATGAGCCGGTAAATTGCGATAATGTTTTTTTGCTACGTTTGTTTCGTTGTTGTTGTTGTTACTGTGTCGTGCGAGTTTGTTTCTGATGTGGACGTCGTACATCATTTTTACTCAAACCACTGCATTGCTGCAACGTGGATCCAAGGGGCCGATGGGGCGAAAAATTGAAGGGAGGAAAGAAAAAAAAAGAAAGATTTCAAGAATTCATAGAACTGTCAATACATTTAAGTACCTAAATATTTCCTCCATCCTTCATGGGCGTCGGGAAACGTGTCACACTTTCAAATACTATCATAATTACGATCATTATCGTACTGAGAGCCACTGCAGAGTCTCTGTCTACTAGCACCTTCCGAGTTCTTTTCGATCAGTCTGAATCTTGGAACAAAAATGAAAAAATGTAAGAAAATTGCTGTTACAACTTGACTTGCATATCGCATGAATACGTAGAAAAATTACCATCAATGTGCGTAGTTCTCATTGGTGATAACTAAAGTGTTGCGTCATTCCTTTCGATCATGACTGTTGGGACGGAATACCCCTATATGCCAATTAACGTTACTGATGACTGATCAATGTGACAACTATTGATAGAATGTCTGCTGGGCTTTAAAAGGAATTGCTGCAGATTGTTATCATGTAATAATCATTGTGTTGATCGCAAAAAAGAAGTGCTGCATCCAGTACTCATCTATCTATCTATCTATCTATCTATCTATCTATCTATCTATCTATCTATCTATCTATCTATCTATCTATCTATCTATCTATCTATCTATCTATCTATCTATCTATCTATCTATCTATCTATCTATCTATCTATCTATCTATCTGTCTGTCTGTCTGTCTGTCTGTCTATCTATCTATCTATCTATCTATCTATCTATCTATCTATCTATCTATCTATCTATCTATCTATCTATCTATCTATCTATCTATCTATCTATCTATCTATCTGTCTGTCTGTCTGTCTGTCTGTCTGTCTGTCTGTCTGTCTGTCTGTCTGTCTGTCTGTCTGTCTGTCTGTCTGTCTGTCTGTCTGTCTGTCTGTCTGTCTATCTATCTATCTATCTATCTATCTATCTATCTATCTATCTATCTATCTATCTATCTATCTATCTATCTATCTATCTATCTATCTATCTATCTATCTATCTATCATCTATCATCTATCATCTATCATCTATCATCTATCATCTATCATCTATCTATCTATCTATCTATCTATCTATCTAATTTTATAGGTCGTGAGTGTTTGTCGCTAGTAAGACATCCATGATGAAGCTTCGATGTAGGTTTGGCATGCAGTTCATGTGGTAATATAGTAAGTCCTTCCAATATTTTTTAAATCTGGAGAGCACATCTATATCTCGTCTATCGACAAGCCCTCCTGCAAAATGCAAATTGCGAGGTTTTCTTTAAACCATTATCGACAAGCCCTGCCAAAAATATTCAGCACATCGATGACCCGTACAAAAAAAACTTTTGTTAATCGATAATGTACTTCGCCTTGATCAACTTTTTAATGCTATGTAACATCTCATAAGAATCGATAAAATGTTGGCATGCTTCAATTATTAATTATTCTACTAAGAATTTTCATTTCTTTCTTTTAAATCGGGACGGAAAGAACGCCAAAGAAATTGATTTCTAATTTGGGTTAGATGAGTCGGCAAACGGAAGCAGCACGGTAGATTACACATCTAAATACATCACTCTTTCGAGGCAGGGACACTTTACCCGCTGCTACGATGATAAATTAGCTGAAAGTTCGTGTTGTTGGGAAATATGCCAGTAGCAAGGAGCAGCCCCGATCGGAAGAGCGCGCTCTGCTGGAGATCAGTTTAGCAGAACCTTCAGAAACAGTGAGCCGGGTCTAAAGCTACGGGATTCAAGGCGATTCGACTAATCGTTACGACTGCTTTTCATTTTGTAGACGTCTGGGCTTTGAAAAACTACTGTCACATCAAAGAGGACGACGTTTTCTTAGTTGCTGTGCAATGCCGCTAAACTTAGGCGACTGCCGTTTTGTTCGGCCGAAAACTTAGCGAAATTCCGAGCTAAAATGGGTGGCCCGGGCATATGAGCTTGTGTTCGTTTCTGGGCTAAAAAATTTTGAATATTGACGTTTGTAGTATGAACAATGCACCAGTCTAATCTCTTTATCTTCCAGACGTTCGCGCGTAATTCACTTAAAGAAGAACATTGTAGGCACATTTTGGTGTCTTGAAATATCTGAACTTGAATTGATGGCGCAAATGTTAGACGGCAGCGAAAAAGACGCGTAAGAAGGATAAAAGTGCAATTGTGCACTTTTAAACGCTTTACGTGTTTTCTTCGCTCCTGTCTAACATTTTGTGCCACCGATTCAAGTTCAGTTATATGCACCAACGAGCCCGACAGCAAACGTCATTAGGTCTTGAAATATTACTGCCTTCCTTTTCTCCCTATACATCGGGGACGTTGGAGCTCCTCTCATGTAAGGGCTCCTACTTGAACTACAAGATTGAGAATAATTCTATTCCCACAATATACAGATTGTATTATATACAGTTCTCACTTTTCCATTATATTCTATTTCTTTAACGTTGTACTTATATCGGTGGGCTATGATACTACGTGGGTGAGAGTGGCTACTAAAAAGAAAGTTAAATCATTTGCATGTATTATTAGCGTCGGAAATACAGCATCTTTAAAAATGACATTTTCTTACTGTAAAAACACACAGCAATGAGCGTAGTACCTCCCTTACTTGCTTTCTGCCTCCCCATGCCCCTTCCCCACTGCAGGGTAGCAAACTAGGTATTTAGTCTCCCGTTAGTTTTCCTGCCTTTCCGCAACACATATCTCTCTTTCTGTCTTACATAACATGATAACATAGATAACCTATGTGTGCAGAAGGTACATTTGCATAAGACCGAATGTTCACGTTTGGAAAACACGATTTGCGTAGGCTTAACTGTCGTGAAGTTTACTTTCACATTTTCGTGAAGTTTATTTCACATCATTTATTTTCACATTGTTTGAAATTACGGGTGCCGCCAGTAAACTTCTCCAGATTTTGGTAAGCAGCTCCGTTTTGTTGTTTTCTATTGCTGATTTTCGTTTTGGAAAATAAAGCCATATATTATGTTTGTTCGTGATATATGGAAGGTAAAATTACTCGTTAGTTCCGCTGTTTTAATTGAGGAATTCTCAGAATCCACAGTTTTGTGTTCAGCAGTTTGACGCAAAGCAACACGATCCACACTGCCGAGGGTTCATTTGTCTTGAAAGAAGAAATTGTCGTGCAGTAAAATGGCACTGCGGGCGATTTACGAACCGATATCTTCTCCTGTCGACTGAACAGAACTCATTGGTGTCAGCCATAACGAACGTGATTTTTTTAATACTTAAATATACGTAAGCTTGAATTCAATATATTTCATATATTTCACAAGTGACAATCATAAAAACAGAAGATGAATACGTTAGTGAAAAATCTTTAGGGTTATTATGCTTATTAAAGAAAATCTTTACTCTACATTAAAGAGGTTGGTTTATTTATATATGAATATTTGCGTGCTAACTTATCAGTAACTTGACGCAAAATTGGAGTTGCAGTATTCATGCACGGGCTATCTATCCCGCGGCAAGTGTAAATCACGTGTCATCGGTCATGTTTACAAAGGGCGATATTTTTCTAAAAGCAAAAAAAGAAAACGTCAAACAAATTTGGCAGTGACTATGGTGACAGGGCCCGTCAGCGCAGTAGTATCGATAAAGTGACGGGGCCCGTCAGCGTAGTGGATTCGTAATGGTGACGGGCTCTGCCACCGTAAAGCAATGATTACACTGAGGGGGCCCGTCACCATAATGTAATGGTAAAAATGAGCAGGTGGTGCCAGTAAATTTGTAGTTGTTTTAGACGCCACCGCATAGCTGTCAAGGTCAATCTAATTAGGATTACTTTAATCTATTCAATTACTGTACTCTTACTTCAATCTAAATAGGTCGCGAAAGTCGGAACGAAAAGTGGTATTAAACCCATTACGACAGACATCAACAACCACGTGACGATTGAAGTGTGACTAGGTGAGGAGAGTACAAATAGCGAAAACAAAAAAAATAATCTAACGTTTATTTTAATACCTTTATTTTATTTGTTACAATAAAATTGCACATTACTTTAATAAGCTTTGGTTTTTGGTATGTGATTGAGCGCCCATTTTTTTGTTTAGCTTCATAAACAATCGGCACATGCAGGCAGCCTGGTAACATGAGCCAACGGATTTGGGGGCGTATCGAGGCAGAGCTTGTTTCGGCGTGTTCCTTGGTTCGCTGCATTACCAGGTCCACGAAGCATTGCCCACCTTTCCGCAGTTGTTCCGTGCGTACCTACAGAAGTTTATTTATTTTTTATGTGCGTTTCATAGCTCAACTAGCTCACAGAATGTGTAGATATCCACTCCTGTGACCGTCGACTTCTTTCGCTGGCGCACGGCCGGCGTGCCCTCGCCTTTGGTGACTGTAAACGTGACAGGCTAAGCGACAAGACGCTGTCCTTTACGGCTGCCAAAGGTATATTTTCAAAACTGCTGTCTCACTGCAGTAGTTTTCCATGATAGGGCAACGTGAGTTTTTTTAACTATTATGCTATTGTGCTCGTGAACAGTTGTCTCACAATTGTCTCTGCGAAGTTCCTTGTGCTTATTGCAAGTACGTCATTTGGTTAATAAAACAGCTTTTCTTCGTCAATCTTTGTTATTTTCGTTTCTTTTATCTCCCGCATGCAATTAGCAAGACGCAATTGAGGCACAATGAAATAATCGCGTATTAATAAAGGCACGTAGCAGGTCAGCAATTAAAAAAATGTTCGATTTTGCGCCATGTAGGGCAAATGCGCGACATTGCTAGCGCCTCTCGTTCTGGCGTATTTTATTTTTTGTTCTGTTGTCCTCTCCTCACGTAGATGGCGACGGTGCCAATGAGCCGCCTACTACTGGATTAATGGGCTTCTATGGAAGTTACGCTACCAGTAAGCTGTTGTGGTGGCTCAGTGGGTTGACGCGCAGTTGATGGTGCGATCGTGGCGCAGGTCGGCACTTCGAATACCGTTTTTTTTTCATAGGAAGGCGTCAATATTGATGCTACTGCTTTCAAGAAGAATTTCAAGAAGAAATTAGCTCTTTTTTTAGAAAATCACGTCGCTGTTTCTGCCGGTTGTTAGCCCTACCACGTTGATTTTTCGAGACGCAGTGGGTACGTTGTTGGTGTGCAACTTGATGCGTTGTTGGTGTATGACATCAGTTCGAGTCGCGCTCCCCAACTGAACTTTTCTCTTTCCTTTCTTCTTTCAATACTGTTTCGAGTAATGTTGCCTATTTTGAAGGCAGCATCCTACAGTGGGAGGAGCCGCGTTGGGAGGAGGCGCTGGCCAGTGAGAGCCTGTACAATCAGCTGAGTCGAGGTTCTCGCTGAGGGCTCCAGCTCGCTGAGTGGCAGCTGCCGCAGAGCCCTGGTCTGAGCCCTCCCCCCCCCCCCAAAAAAAAAGTATACTGCAGTACTGCAAGTGTAGGGAATATTCACCGCCATTAATCACGCACGTGCACAGACACTAACGCGTAGAGCCAAATGATACAGCACGCCGTCATAATGCAATTATGAGGTGGCCTGTTTTAAAACGCTGCCTATAGTGGCGGGCTTCGACATGGTGCTGCTGTTTGTGCACTTACTGAAGTGATTGGACAAGTTTGTATTTGTTTTTTTTGCTTTACTGCTACGCAAGGTGACTGCTTTAAAGCTCCCTCCGGCTACCTACCCTCATCGTTGTATATATGGATGCTACTAGATGCACGTCCATTCTCGCGTATTCGTTTTATCGACTCGGTCACACATTGTGGTTTACCCATGTATGCAGCCGCTCCAGCCCGCACTTGCGAATTCAAGCATCCAGACGACTTGTCACGCCAATGAGTTTTGTGCGCTCGCATTTTAATCGCCGAGAACGATACCGAATGCATTTCGCTCCCGCGAGACAAGCGTCGTCTGGGAACGGGAGTATAGCTACAGAAAGTACACCACCGGGCAAGTATCTACAGCCCCGTAGAAAGCTCGAATGTCTATATATGGTTGCATATAGCAATAGCACACACTCATGAGACGAAAGCGATGTGCATATCCCCTTTTTTTGATGTACAGCCGATTTGATCGCATGAATGAGTCTGTGTGTGCCATTTCAGGCGAAGTAGGCCCTAAGTCGGAGCTGCGTGTATTGTAGTCATATGTATTGTGGTTTTAAGACTTACTGAAAAATACTGTCCAACGACACAGCTCCCAGGGTTGGAACACATTCTATGTTGACCTGTACAACGTTTGGCCCCAGCCCATATGTCAACTCTACACAACGACACGAAATATACGCGGAAAAGACTGATTTGAGAACATCACATTATGTGCAGCAAATTATTAGTTGAAGCTGTGGTATCGATCAAAAGAAACGAAAACCCCGCCGAGGGTTGTTGTTCAACGTGATAATAAAGTTAGTTCACACGCATAGAACGGAATTTGTTCGCCCAGCGCAGTATCAGTCGGGAATCATCGAGAAAGGTCTTAATTCTACGGTAGACGTAAAAGAAGTTGATAGTTATATCCCCGATGAATGAACCCGATTACCATTGAAAAATAATAAAGTGACAGCTTTGCCGCAAAGGCGAAGCAATGAACGCGATAGCAATAAAGTGGAAGGTCACGCGCAGAATCGAAAGCAGATGGAAAGGTGCCCAGCGTTTCTCACACACAAATGGCGCACAAACGTACTCACAGGTACAGATGCACGCCAATAGGCGTCTCAGTTGTTACTTTGCTGTGTCTAAAAAGCTCGCCCTTTTTGCAAATGGAGTCTGTGCAACTATTGCTCCCCGTAACTATGGTGGCTAGAATATATACCGTAACTACAACAGAATCGTTCCAGTGCAAGCCGAACGCCAGCCAACACGTATAATCCTCCCCACCATGTGATCAAAGCGCATGAGAGATCTTCTTTCTTTCTCTCCACGGTCCAAAGCACGCGCGAGAGATGAGAGCCGCGCCACGTGCTCACTGCGCCATCTTGCTGTTAATGCTGAAAATACGATAGTCTCCCCCCCCCCCCCACCGAGATGCCCGCCAACAACAGTAAGTGGTAGAAATGAATAGCTTGCCGTTTGAACGTTGAAGATGGTACCCCTTGGTAGCTCAGTGATTAACGCCTCGCATTCACGACACTGAGTCCCACGTTTGATTACGCACGCCAGAGTTTTTTTTTCTTTCTTGTATTTTCATATACATAGATACATATACAGATACGGTGCATGACATCGACACTGACGCCCACGTCAAAAGCCGACGCCAGCGGCGAAGTCCAGAATGTCCATATAATTGCAATCGCAATAAAACGAGTAACAATACTTGAAACAATATTGAGAGAAGAAAATAAAAACGAGCGCTATTCGCACTGAAGTCGGACACCAACGAAACTGCGCCACAAAACCGCGTGATAGGCCTGTCTAAGAACCGCCGCAGACAGTGACATGATTTTCTTGCAGCATTACCTTGAAGAAAAAAAGAAAAAGTAAAACATTCGAAAACGGAATTTCGAACGGACGATTTGCGTCATGACTGCTTCCCAACTGCGCGTCAAGCCACTACGACACCAGAACAGCTAAACGGTGGCGTTTAAAATGGCTACAGATTTACGGCAACGGGCCCCCTCAGTTTTACTATTACACTACGGTTACGGACCCCCTCGCCGTAGTCATTGCTTTACGATGACGGGGCCGCCACTGTAGCTGCATCACTATTATGATGGGCCCCATCACTGTTACGATTTCACTGCGGTGACAGGCCCCCTCACTTTAACGATAATACTGTGCTGACGGGCCCCGTCACCATAGTCACTGCCAAAAAATTTATGCAGCTTCAGCTTAGATGTCAATATGTTTACGAAAGGAAGTTTAACTGACGGAATTAATTAAATGCATCTGCCGTGGTATAGGGTAGCATGTAAGCTTCAGCTCTAAGATGCGGGTTCGTTACGAGGCCTCAGTCGCCACGTTTGCCGTGTACTTAGAGTTAGGTGCATGTTAAACAACCTAAGATGGCTGATATGAACCTGGAGTCGCCCACTGCATAGTGCTTGGAAATTGTATTGTCAATTAGGCACGTAAAAATCTCAGCGCTTCTCATTATTGAATAAATGTTCTGTCTGTGTATATTCAATGACGCCCCATGTAGCACAACGATTTTGTTCTAGCAAGCAAGGTAACGAGACTACAACCACGGGACCCAGGCTACTGCGAAATACACCTTCTCCGTCTAAGATAAAATGATCTTTAACTTGGGCCAGTGTGGTTCGCAGTTACATGGCGAGTTTACTATTTGAAAGACTAGCTGCAAAAAAAAACAGAAGCCTGATCGATACTAGACTTGAGGGACTCTACAAAAGAAACGAAAAGAATGTAAAACTTGAATAACAGAAATATGACTCTTTGAGGGTAACTGTTCACTCAAGTGACGATTTTGAGGTGGGTTGTAAAACAGAGTCAGCAAGCGTCTCTCCAGTATTTCTTCTAACTAGACTGTATTTAAGCAAACCCCGGAAAATAAAGGCCACGGAGTGCTTGATGCAACTAATTTATGGTACTAACGGCTTTCGTGGTCCGTTTTTGTAACCATGGTTTTATCAGATCATGGTAAGTTCTCCTGCAAGAGTGATTGATTGATTGATTGATTGATTATATGTGGGGTTTAACGTCTCAAAACCACCATATCATTATTAGAGACGCCGTACTGGAGGGCTCCGGAAATTTTCACCACCTGGGGTTCTTCAATGTGCCCCCTGATTCTGAGCACACGGGCCTACAACATTTCCGCCTCCATCGGAAAAGCAGCCGCCGCAGCCGGAATTCGATACCGCGAGCTGCGGGTCAGCAGCCGAGTACCTTAGCCACTAGACCACAGCAGCGGGACATTGCAAGAGTGGAGGAGTATTCGCATAAGATGCGAGACAATATTTTTAATTAAGGTTATCTATTCATGCCGGTAAGGCCTGTTTAGAAGATTACTAGAAAATGGCGATGAGAACAGAGACTGGCTTCTAAACATACTTGCAGTGAGGTGGTATCTGTGATTTCGACGGAATGAAACGATAAAAACAAAGACACCGACAGTGTATGAGCGGAACTTGCTTCGGCAATCATGTATTGGTTGCAAAGCTCACAATTTTTTTCATTAAAATTTTTTCCACCCATTTCTTCATTCATCGCGTGGTTATTGTGATTGTACAGTACTTTAATCAGTTCATTAAAAAATCACAGCATATCCACGGAGTGAATGATGACAATTGGAGCGAAGCGTCTGTCAGCCCATTCGTGCTTCCGTCCGTCCGTTCATTCTGGCTTCCGTTCGTCCGCGCGACCATCCGTGCGTCAATTTATGCGTCCGTCCTTCTGTCCATGCGTCCGTCCGCGAGTCCGTTCATCCGTCTGTCCGTCCTTTCGTGCGTCCAATCGTCTGTACGTCCACGCGTCCATCCATCCGTCCGTTCATCTGCTAGTCTGTCTGTCTGTCCGTCCGAGTGTCCATCTAGTGAACAGTCGAAGACCTGCCATCTCCCATCTCGTATCCCCTGTGGCACATATCCGCTCCAGAGCGGGTATGTGCCACTGGTGGCTACATACATACATACATACATACATACATACATACATACATACATACATACATACATACATACATACATACATACATAAATACATACATACATACATACATACATACATACATACATACATACATACATACATACATACATGCATACGGAGGACGAGGAGGAGTGACAGAACCATGCCATAGGGAGCTTCACTCCTTAGAAACCGCGCATGTGTTAGTGGTTAGTCATAGAGTAAAATTTGCCCGCGCCGCCATTTACTCGACCGGCCGGCATGCGGACAGAGATTTTGTATGAAAAAAGAGTTTAGGTTGACAACGTTAGTGGTACGGTGCGTTACAGATGTCGCAATAGCGCGTCCCGTAATTCAAGAAACAGAACTAAGGATTCTAGTGATGATTGGTGATGGTAGAAACGTTTCGTAACTTCTTCAGTATTGCTGCGTGCCACCATAGAAGAGCCGGCTGTTGAAACGAAGCTTTGTGTGGAGTGATGCGATTCCTGTATTGTGCTTATGAAACGGAAATGGATAGCTTTGGCGTTGTATAACACGAGCAAAAGATATTCGATACGTGGGGAGGACGGCTCGCCACGAAGGCGCGCGAGAAGTGATAGAGCGAAGGATCGGTTGACGATCATCAAGATGGCAGTCGCGGAGAAACTATTGCTGCTGCTGCAACGAATTCCTGGATCGTCGCCGGTGGTAATTGACGCTGGAAGTTGGGTGGGAGAAAAGGGATGCCGAGAACGAACAACCAAGGAGGCGGGTGTAAAGAAAAAAACAAAGCAAAGGAAGAAGAGCTCTGATAAATGATGCTCGATGCGCGGAAAAGCAAGGAGCTTTGGTCGAGGCGGGGGAGAAAAAAGAAATCGAGGGGATCGCGGCGAATCGACCGGAATCGAGCTCGCCTATGCAAGCCCGGACGCTTTAGATAGATAGTCCTCCACGAGTCGGTTACATGAGACGAGGCACGCGCACGTGTTGGGAAGGGGACGTGGCTGGAGGAGAAGGTTTATTTTTTTTGTTTCTGTTCTTGCAATTGCAGTACGTAGTGAGATCGCCTTACACCGAGACTAAGTTTGGTTAGGTTGTCGGTGTTCGGTCGCTTTGTTTCACAAGTCACACTCGACTGGTGGGACTTCTGCAATGTTTCTTCGTGGTATGGCCTTCTAAGAGCACCAACAACTGTAATATTTCTGGTTGTACGTATAAAATTGCGAAAATAATTATCCTAGTTTGAGCTGCTGATCTTTAGGATCGCACCAACTAGTTTGAAAGTTAGGTGGTCTTATTTGCGTTAAGTATTCTTCGGTGTTACGAAAGGCAGTGCTGCTTAGCGTACTTATTGTACCATATCATAACTTGCCCGATGTTTCATTCCTTTCACAACAACCGAGTGAAGTTTTTCGCAGTTCTAACTGTGGGAAGCTGAACAAACAGACAACAATAAAATGTTTTGGATACAGCTCATGCACAGTGATCGGCTACTGAAGCGCGGTAATGGGAGCACGTGGCTATTGTAGTTGGTTTCGGAGGTCCAGGCGAGCGCGAGAACGTTCGTCGTACATGGCGAATGCACCCGGCAAATATTCGTTTTGTCTGGGGTTTTTTATGGCGCTGGCGGAACGCTGTAAGCATGGGCGTCTGCCAGATTCATGAGCTTCGCGCTGCGAGAGTAGTGAGAGAATTGTCTTGAATCCGTGAAAAACAGCCCTCCGCGGGCGCCACTATGCACCGCAAATGGAATGGCCGTTGGATGCCATTACCATTGAGAACGCTCTAGCCCTGACCGCCACCAAACTGACGGCCAGGGTGAGAGATTCAGGGGGTGCCACGATATCGGGTGCACAAAACCTTGAGCTCCCACAAAAGCGTTTCAATTACCAGTGCTGTACACTGTCTGAGCAATGCACGTGTAAGCAAACGATAATAGAAATGCAAAAGCTCCTTGTTGAAATCGCAAAATGCAACATAACAGCTATAATTTGTTCCCATCATATCAAGGCAGTGTCCACTCTAAATTCGTCGCGAAAGCTGCACTTCCCAACGTTTACATAAGAAACACCTCACCCCAGTCCAGTCGCTCTGGTATGCAGGCCGCTCATCTTGGGATCGTTGGTTTGATCGCGGCAGCCATGGCACCATTTGGTACGACCAGCTTAAGCTACTAGTAACAACATGAAAATCGTGATATACATGTCATGAATGTCATGATTTACATTTCATTGTTTTGCATGTTCTTGCGGTGGTTTGATTTATTGATTGATATGTCGGGTTTAACGTTGCAAAACCACCACATGATTAAGAGAGACGCCGTAGTGGACGGCTTCAGAAATGTCGACCGTCTGGAGTTTTTTTAACGTGGGCCGAATCTGAGCACGCGGGTCTACAGCATTTTCGCCACCATCGAAAGTGCAGCCATCGCAGCCGGGATGCAATCCCGCGACCTGCTGGTCACCAGCCGAGTACCTTAGTCACTAGACCACCGCGGCAGGGCAATGTGGTGGTTTCGTTTACGTTACATGTTGCAAAACTGGTATGGTAAGACACGACTGCATGGCGAACATAAGTGACAGCCCCTAACGAGGAAGTTATGACATGCATGTCTCGCACGTCATGTAAGACATGACTGCACACTACGCTCATGGCGCTCATGCATGTCCCGTAGCACCACATTTGGTGTTACGGGACGTGATTGGATGACGATGGTATATGACTAGTGCTATTTTGATAATCATGAAATGCTTGTCATGAAAGAGCATGACTACATGTCACGCTCATGATGCGCTGGCAGCCGTTTGGCTAGCTTCACATATACGAAATTTAGTATTACCGGAGGTGAATGGAAGACAAAGGCAAATGAGACGTTCAAACATGATAATGTTGGCATATGTGTCATGTAAAGATATGACTACGCGCTTCGCTAATAGGGCGTGCTCAGCCGTTTTGCTAGCTCTATATATACAACATACGGTATAACGTGATATGAATTGACGGTGTAGGTAAATAACGCATGCAAACATGATAATCATGACGCGGAAGTCATGTATGGCATAATTTACGTCCGCTTCGTAATGTTATGCTAATTTCTAAGTGGCACATCAACATTCCTCATTCGTGTTTTGCTTATCATCGATTCCCACTGTACGTGGGTTCTAGCTTTATTTTTTCTTCTCATCATGCGTATTTTCTGACAGCATATCCATGACGGAAAGGCGTCACTGTATTCCTAGTGGACGCCGGCATAAAACACTTTCGTCTTAAGACACGCAATAATCAGTCGAGATACAATGACCACAATTTTTGAGTAATTTCGCCTTATTGATATTTCTGAAGAGGCCGTCAGGCAAACATCACAGAGAGGTCTTGACAATTTTGCGTTTTTTTTTAAACTAAGAAGCCTATGTTGGTCTTAAGTACTGTGATGTCAACATAACACAACTAGGTATGTGCCACAGGATTTAGGAAATTCCCACCGGGGAGTACAACAGAGGGGAGATCTAATCAAAAAGACTGCTCAGTGAAGTGGAGACCACGAAACACGTGAACTACGAAAAGCGAGAAAAAAGAGAACACAAAATAAGAAAAGGAACATGAAAGAGAAAAATAGGAAGAAGAAATGAAGAAAATAAAGCGATCAGGGCATAAAGAGTTTGAAGGACATAGAAAGACAGACAAAGACTACAAGATAATGAAAGAACAGACACTCAGAAGAGATATAAAAATAAAAAGATACCAGAAGCATCCCCCACCTCTCAAAAATAGGAAAAAGAAAAGAGAAACAAAAAAGAGAAAGAAGTAGACGGAGAAAAACTGAAGTAAGAATAGACACTGTGAGAAAGTGAGAAAATAGGATATAGATGTAAACAGAAACGTGCACGTACAAACAACAAATGAATAGGATTGTAGAGAGACAGAAACGAAAGGCCGTACCAACTCAACTTCGTATTCCTTTAGTACTCTGTCACAACTGCGAAAGCAGCATCACTTTATGTGAAATTGTGAAAATGGAAAATAGTTTTATACTGGCCTGTCGACCGACTTGTGTATGGTGGTTAAGTTCAATCCGACGTTAAAGAAGTGGTTATCAAAACTCAAAGGGGCATAATAAGCAAGACTGACTAGCGATGACCACACACACACACACACACACACACACACACACACACACACACACACACACACACACACACACACACACACACACACACACACACACACACACACACACACACACCGCGCGCACACGCACGCACATGCACACACACGCGCACACATACACACGCACACACACCCACACACACAGAAATATGCACGTATATACACTCAAGTGACGTCACACAGTTCACGGAATGGCCTAAACAAACGCATGCACACCTGTACTAGGCTAGCGCAAGTGATCATCACCATGCGGCTAAGGATGTAGAGAACATTTAGTTCCAGTTTAGCCACTTTACGTTTTATGTAAATAATGCGCACAGTACCAAGGCTCAGTTGTGAAGGCGACGAATCTCCCCCGTAAACGAAGACTCCATGCAGCGGCGTGTGTTGAAGGAATCTCACTTGCAGATTCTCGGGCGCAATTGATAACAGGTGTCAGGGCCAGCTGAGCCCGAAACTTTTGGAGACAAACTTTCTTGACCCGCGAAAGTTTGCGCAACAGGAAACTAGTGTACAGGGTTACGGCGATCATCCATCTTGTAGGGGGAAGGCTTCTGATATCTGAAAATCTTAGTTACGGGGGAGCGAAGGCAGCGGTGATGGTGAATTATGAGCTAAACACTATGTTGTCTGTCCACACATAGTAGAAGCGCTGTCGTAACTTTTGAGGGAGACAGAAATACAGCCATCTTGCTGAATAACTTTGCTTGGCTCAATGTTTTGTTACAGAGAGAGAGAGAGAGAGAGAAGGAATGTAGGAAAGGTAGGGAGGTTAACTAGAGTATGCGTCTAGTTTTCTACCCTACACATGGGAAGGGGGAGAGGGGAGTAAAAGAGAGAGAGAAGGATAGACATGTGTCTACTTACAGAGAAGGATGAAGAGAACTGGAAGGTAGAAAAATAAACCAGATGTCAGAGGAGTACTTATTACACAGCTTAAAAATTGGGAGATCCCACGTAGAGTGGGAATCGATGATATGCGAAGCACGAATGAGAAATATTGATATGTCTGTTTAATATCAGCACAACGTTACGAGTTGGAAGTAAATGGTGCCGTACATGATTTCCATGTCATGATTATCATGTTTGGATGTGTCGTTTACCTTCGTCATCTGTTCACGTCACGTGATACCAAATTTATATATGTGGAGATAGCAAACCGGCCGTGAGCACGCTATGAGCATAGTATGTTGTCATGTTCCTACATGACATGCGTGTCAGGATTACTATGTTTCCGCCAGGCAAATACCTTCGTCATCCATTGAAGTCACGTAACACAGAGTTTGGAATATGTTGAGCTAGCAAAAAGGTGGCGAGCGCATCATGAAGGGCCCAATATCCTTCAATGTAGCGTTGACGCTCGCGCACACTGGACACAGTGCCCCGCCGCGGTGGTCTAGTGGCTAAGGTACTCGGCTGCTGACCCGCAGGTCGCGGGTTCGATTCCCGGCTGCGGCGGCTGCATTTCCGATGGAGGCGGAAATGTTGTAGGCCCGTGTACTCAGATTTGGGTGCACGTTAAAGAACCCCAGGTGGTCAAAATATCCGGAGCCCTCCACTACGGCGTCTCACATAATCAAATGGTGGTTTTGGGACGCTAAACCCCACAAATCAATCAATCAACACTGGGCACAGCGACGCTAATTTAGCAAAACGCGAGCACTCTATAGTTGGCGCCAGGCGCGACCAGCGTCAATCGGCGCTACCCGATGGCACCCGGCGCGAAATGCGACATGCTGCATTTAGTGCCGATGCATTACCAAGACAACACTGCGTCTGCCTCTTTTCGTTATGGAGAACGTTGGACGCGCTGAAACGCGCGTGCGTCAAAGCAACGCAGCGCGGCGCGCGCCTGCGAGTATATGGCAGGACCGGCGCCTGGCGTGGCAACGCCATCGTGACGCGACTGAATGAACACCGGCGAGCACGCGCACCGCGTCACAGTCGAAATGTATTGCCGCATTGACTGTGGAATGTGGTGAAATCCTCAGATGACACGCATGTCATGATTATTATGTTTGCACCAGCCACATATACCTTCGACACCTTTTCACGTACTGTTATACCAAATTTGGTATATCTGACGCTTGCGAAACGGCCGCGAGCGCAACATGAGCGTGGCATGCAGTCATGTTGTTACATGACACGCAGGTCATCATTTTCATGTTAGGTGTGTCGCTTGTGGTCGCCATGTAATCATGCCATACGATACCAGTTTTGCAACATGCCATGTGAACAAAACCACCGCAAATGCTACATAACCACGAAATGTAAATCATAATATTCATGACATACAGCCCATGATTTTCATGTTATGACCAATCAAATATGTTGCTCACACAGTCATACTATGCCATACCAAGTTTGGTATCGATACCATTATCGAAACGGCTAGGAGAGCTAAATGTCATAGGCGGCTAGATAGATAGATAGATAGATAGATAGATAGATAGATAGATAGATAGATAGATAGATAGATAGATAGATAGATAGATAGATAGATAGATAGATATAGATACGCTCAAAGTCGCCGAAGTTTGCTTAGCAATGGTTCGCATTTAAAAGGGCACTAAAGGACTTACTACTATAAATATATAAAAAATAAGCACAATAAATATTTTAGTCGGGTTAAACAACTCTTGTGTTCCATACACGTCGAAATATTGTTTCGTTTGTATCATGACAAATTGATGGTAATGGACTACGGTACTCAGGTGCATTACACTCTATCTTCAACAAATACTAGCGTGACAAAAAAAAGGAGAGCGACAAACGAAAGGCAGTCTACAGCGCTGTAGTCTGTCATCACTTAAGATCGGAACACAGCTAGTTGAAATCACCCTTGTGATGTATCACACTCCACTGCAAATATTGGCACACTTCCACCAATGATGAGTATGGAAAAAATTATGACTTGCAAAAATTGAACACTGATTATCAATTACCTTTTGTACAGACTGAGCGTACAGTGATGTGTGCTTGCCGGTGAACAAGCAAGGTATATCTAACGATGAGTAAAGTACTATACAATCATTAGTATGCGTTCTTTAAACTGTCTTATTAACTTGTGTTAGATCTTTGGCCTGATGCGAACAACGCAACTGTGGCTATAGGAATGGGTGTAGCATTTCTTCATGCCTCTATATCCACGCACAAATCTGTACAGTTGCCCCATCAATACGGACCTGTGTACGGACCTCATTACTTTATCACCCTCATTCTTTCCTCTTTTTCTTCACTGTCTATCTCTTCTGGCACGGAGTAGCAGGCGGGGCAATCTATAGCTGAGGGCAAACTTTCTCTTCGTCTGCAAATAACTCCCTCTCATCTGTTTTTGCCTCTCTTTGTCGCGACCCGAGCTTCTTTACGGCAACAACCCATTGACTGAGAAGTACTCTTGACGCTCGCCAAAACAGGGTTTCGGAAAGCTCTCTAACATGTTGAATCGACCTTTCTAAAACGTCTAGTTAACCTCTGTAACATGTCTTTCATTAGTCCCAAGCAGTGAGGGTGTCTCGAGCCCCTTTTCTATGGAATTATGACCGCTTTTATCAGGCCTCCGTTATTCTGCCGCAAAAAAAAGAAAAACTCAAGTGAAGTTTGAATTAAGCCACGCAAGGCGTTGAGCTATCGAAACTGCACATATGAAGATTAATCTGGTTGTTTTTAAGTTACTTGTAGACCATAGGTTGTTTCTACGTTGATTATCCGCACAGAGAAGTTAACTTTAAATAACAGCCGAAAGTCTCCCCAGAGAGACAGTCTCGCAAGCACAGTTAACTTACAGACAGTCCTGGGAAATGCAACGATGTCTCGCAGCTGTCATTGCCTTTTTGTTTCCTAGTATTCGCCCTTCGTTCGTACACAGGTCTTCGGCTAGCCACGGTCGTTTCGCAGCCACCCGTTGGGTTAGCTGTGCCATCATTTAATGTGGCCATGTCTTGAGTTCCGGGATCCAACCAGTTACTGTGGCGCATATCAGTTTGTCAGGATGATAGCTTTTACTTAAAGTAATAAATAATCGTAAACTGATAGTATATGCGTAAACTACTAATAATCGCCCCTTCAAGGCGATTACCGGCTCTGGCGTAATCGCCTCGAAGGGGAAAGGGTCGCAATCTTGCCGCTAGTACCATATCAGCAATGAATGGTTGTTTGGTCACTGCGAGATGACGTGATAACAGACTGTGGTTGTTCTTGCTCTCGCTTGAACGCGCTGCCAGCAGGCGCCGCAGTGCGCAGTCCGCGCGTTCCCGTGTTCCCTTTCATAAAAATTGATCCTGTACATACTATTGCGACGCGGGATGTGGTATGCTGAAAAAAAAAAGCCTGCTTGACGACATGCGTTCATTGTGACTACCCGTTTTGAGTATTTTCAGCTATATAGCTGGTGTTCTCTACTAAAACTTATCCAAACCTCTCTACATAATAGGGAGCAACTTCTGCATTACTTGACCCCCTGCGAAGAGTGTAAGTAGCTATCACCTATTAAAAAGAGACATGAAAAGGCATCAAACGCTGTGGTTTTGCATATAATCAGAATGCTATTGAAGAATAAGACGTGCTACTATAATAGACAAACGCACGGAAACAACTCGGACAAGCAGAAACTTATGGAATACATGAAAACAATATATGAGAAAATTGAGTTTCCGGTGCATTCAGGTGCAGATACGACGCGCTCTTGCGTTTAGGCCACCAACTAAAGTAAATAGAAAGAGAGCGGGAGAGGGGACGTAAGGCTATCATCGGACATCAGCTATCGTGGGCGGAAATTGCGAATCAATGGCGTTTTTTGCTCGTTTACTTCCCACACGTTTAGCAACGCCCAGCTTGCTTATATCCCGGCCGAACGTTCCTCCTCCTTCGCAATTGCCGTGAGGGTCGATTCCGCGAAGAAAATGCGGGCGGCAGTAGACGGCAGCCGCGGTGTATCCGAGCACGTTGCATTACAGCGCTGCACGTGAACAAGTGCTCAAGTACGCTGCTTTTCTTTTTTTTCTTTCTTGGGCGGAGAGCCTTTTGCGGCGCGTTTATATCTCTTTACATTGCCTTCTTTACTTTTCTCCTCGCTTTCCGTTCTGGGGAACTGTCATAAATCATACAGCCCTTAAGCCTAGACTTCCTCATTCTCCTTGGTTTGCTTCCTGCCCCGTCAGTTAGTGTCCCGCCTTGCGTTCCCCTGGTCGTTCCGGATTCTCCCCCTTCGTAGTCGTCATTACGATTCCCAGTTCTCAGTGGCGCGATAACCAAACGTGTTTACGCTATGTAGACTTGCCTTTTTTTCTTGCTTCCACGATGAGGTCATCGTATAAAACGTTTTCTTTATCATTCGTTTGAATCATTTCGTGATATGGCTGTCTGGAGGACGTGATCTGTAAGGGTGCTTGGTATCGGAGATATGGCAATTCAGCACAACATTGCTCCGTTTTTTCATACTTCGTATTTGTTTATTTCTTTGAAGAGGAGCAGTTCGAGATTGAAAAGATTCTTCCGTACGGAAATCCTGCGCACAAAATGGAGAGCTGCGCGCGCGCCTCTCTGATTGTGCGGCGATTTATGATCTGTCGTGGTGCTCTTTGATCCGTACACTGTTTCATCTCTTGCCGTTTCACGACGCGCAAGAGATTGCGAACATGTGCTTTCATTTTCTCGGGGGGGGGGGGGGGCGCCGGGATCGCAAAGGAAATGCTTTATGAACATCTACCACCCGTTCCGACAACGCTAAGCTCCGTAGTACACATTCTTCTCTATGCGAGCCACTATTTGATTTGCGGCAAAATGCACGCTGCTCCACAGTCTCCGTTCAACTTCTATACACAGACAGTGCGCACACGAGCCCTGTACGAAACGCTGACTCCGTTCGCCTATAGTTCTCTCTATGGCACTCTAATATCGTGGCGCTTCCATACAGATGACTTACGGATGGAATTGGTCTTTTTGAGTTCATGAGAAACTGCGTATAGGAAGGTGTATTAAATTCTGTTCGAGCTACTTCGTTATAAACACGCAAACATTCGCTGCATACAAAGCGCAGTGCTGGTTTAAGATTCTGGTAAAGTTGTAAAAGCTGAGTCCTGCAGAGCATGGACTGTTCAGTAAGGGCGGTAAAATGACAACAAAAGCTTTCAAGTTCAGAACGAACATGTTTCTTCAGAAACGCTTCGCGTCTAAGAGTCTATGGAATATGGAAGCGGGACCGGAAGTTTCGCTAGCGTATAACTAGCAACACCGCCACATATTTTGGGCTGACGTTAATAATCTTGATGTGTTGCTGTTCCTTCAACAGCAAACTACCAGAATTACTGCGTCTTGTTTCTTGAGTGTTTCTCTTTATACTGTATTGAAGTCAGTGGCTATATGATATATTTTTGTCATCCTTATAGTGAACTTCGTCTACCGCATCAAAGTGAAAGTAATCGATGTACTGGAAGGAGCCTTCGCAAAAAAACAGGTCGCGGAGGTGTTCCTTCACGTAAGCGAGCACGCGAATTTAACGTTTCGGTCAGCGACGCCGAAATGTAAAACTCGCGTGCCCGTTTACCTCGAGCAAAAATTTGGTGGCACTCTTGACGATCAACATATTTGCGGGATTCTTTCTTCCGCAGAATTGAATTTCACCGATGATAATAAAACTGTTCCATTTCCAAGAGTTCCTAATACATGAATAGTTAAACAGGCTCCTTATATACAGACGTAGCGCCAATCGCACTGAACTCTAGAAAAGGAATTAATTTTGCATGAACAGTGTTTGATCCAGAACAAAACAATCCTAATAACAGACCACTTTTCTACGAAATCTGACTACGACAGAGACACTATAACTTCTTTTGCTGATACACTCAAGAGAGAGAGAGAAATGAGAAATAAGGAAGGCAGGGAGGTTAACCAGGTGCTAGTATCCGGTATGCTACCCTACACTGGGGTTGGGGAATAGGGGGTTGAAAGAGAAAGGGAGAGTAAAAAATAAATAAGAGAAAAACACCGACACACACGCACACACAAAATCAGTCCACTCAGAGGCGTGCCGACAGGCCAGTAGTTCGTAAGAAGCCCAGTAGCGCTTGCACGGCTTTCTTCTGTGACGTTGAGTCATGACGATGGCGCAGTATACTTTATTCTGACAGCGGCTGGTCATATAACCTGTTTAGTTTATTAGAAAGGTGTTGTCTTTCCAGGTTGTATTTCGGGCAGTCACACAGGATATGTTGAATTGTTTCTTCATCTCCGCAGTGTGCACAGTCAGCAGTGTCGGCCATGCCTATGCGGAACGCGTACGCACGGGTAAACGCAACTCCCAATCATAGTCTGCACAGAGCAGTAGCGTCGCCTCGTCGAATTTTTCTTGGAAGCTGCATGCTTAACGTTGGATCAAGGGATCGTAATCTTGCATGCGTAAAGAGAGGCTCATTCCAAAGAGCCAGGGAGCGTTGGCGAGCAAGCATGCGGAGCCTCCTAGCAGCGTCCGTCCTTGAGAGAGGTATTGACTGGTCGTTGTCTTCTGTATGGGCTGAACGGGCAGCTTGATCAGCTCGTTCGTTGCCGATAATTCCACAGTAGCTTGGCAACCACTGAAATATAACGTGGTGCCCTTTCTCTGTTATATGGTGTAGCATTTCTGCTGTTTGAATTACCAACTGCTCGTGTGGACCATGGCGTAGATTTGACAGAAGTGACTCCAGTGCAGCCTTGCAGTCGCAGAAAATTGTCCACCGTTGCGTGCTTTGGTCGTTAATGAAACGCAGCGCAGCGCGAAGTGCTGCAAGCTCTGCTGCCGTTGTTG
Organism: Rhipicephalus annulatus; assembly: GCA_013436015.1. Taxonomy (NCBI): domain Eukaryota; kingdom Metazoa; phylum Arthropoda; class Arachnida; order Ixodida; family Ixodidae; genus Rhipicephalus; species Rhipicephalus annulatus. Next base: position 65,749 of record WOVY01001968.1, on the reverse strand, counting down.
TGGTTGCATGAGCTGTCCTGAATTTGATGGTTGTGGTGTGCGTAGGAATAACGACCGCCGCTGTTGAGCTGTTTGGCAGGACGGAGCCGTCGGTGTAGACGTGGGTGCAGTCTTGGTACTTCTCGTACAGCAGAAGTAAGGCGAGCTGCTTGAGGGCTGGTATTGAGAAATCTCATTTTTTCTGGATGGCTGGTATTTTCAGGTTGATGACTGGCTGTTAGAGGCACCATGGAGGAATTGAAGGTCTCGCCGTGGGCGTAAAACCAGTTGGTAGGGAGTCACCATGTGTAGTTATTGTTCGACAAAATGACGTATGAGGTCTATCCACTGGCAGAGAGGCTAGGTGGTGATGGGGAGTCCGGCCCACATGCCTTATGTGTGTTCTCAAAGCGTCAATTTCAATATGGGTCTGCACGAGGTGGTCTTTGGCTATAGCTATATTCGCCATTGTTGAAGCATCCTGAGGCAGACCTAGACATATTCGAAGCGCCTGTGCTTCAACGCTTTGTATCATGCGTCGACTTGTTTTGCTGGCGTTTGATAATGCAGGCAGACTGTATCGTAAGAAGCCAAGGAAGAGCACCCTATACAGTCGTAACATAGCATTAGGCTGCATTCCCCAAGTCTTTCCTGCGAGAAACTTGAAAAGATGGCATATGCCTGTCAATCGCTTTTTCAAATACGACAAATGAGGGCTCCATGATATGTCTCTGTCGACTATGACAGCCAGAAATTTGTGAGATTGACGATATGGTATATTTTGACCGTTAATTGACACTCTGTAATTCGACATGGGTTTGCGCGTAAATTCCAGAAGAGCGCACTTTCCGGAGGAAATTTCCAGGCCTCGATTGCGTAGATACAACGTAGTTGCAGTAGCAGCTCTCTGTATTCTCGCTCGTAACTGCAGGCGAGTTACCGCAGATGTCCAGATGCAGATGTCATCAGCGTATGTTGATAGATAAATATTGTTTGGTAGGTGCGTATGGAGAGTGATTAGTGTTATATTGAATAGCACAGGGCTCAGTACACCACCCTGAGGGACGCCACGACAATTGAAATGTGTAGACGTGTTCCCAGTCTCTGTACTCACAAAATAGGATCGCATTTGGAGATAACTGCGTATCCACTTAAACATTCGGCCACCCACTCCAATCTCTTCTAGTGCGGTAAGGACGGCTTCATGTGTAACGTTATCATAGGCTCCTTTGACGCCAAGGAACAGAGAGGAGCAAAGACGCTTATGGCCTTTCTCGTGTTCAACATACGTGATTAGGTCGATGACGCTATCGATCGATGATCGACCACGTCGAAAGCCAGCCATGGCATTTCGGTAGATCTCATGATACTCCAAGTACCACTCGAGTCGGCCGAGAATCATTCTCTCCATCACTTTACCCATGCAACTAGCCAATGCGATCGGGCGATAGGAGGAGAGTTCCAATGGTGATTTGCCAGGTTTTAATTTGGTACTAGACGACTAGTTTTCCAACTTAAGGGGACAGTGCCCTCTAGCCAACAATCATTATAAAGCTGAAGTAGAGCTATTCTCGCGCGCTCACCCAGATGACACAGGGCTCTGTAAGAGATTCCATCAGGTCCTCGTGCAGAGGTCTGTTTGTACTCGCTGCTTTGAGCTCCTGAATGGTGAACGGGAAGTCCATACAGGAGTCACATGGTGGCGGACAACTGCTCGAAAGTGATGAGCTGCTGATGGCTGTAGTTCGTCCTGATAATCCGGCACAGAACTCTTCAGCAACGTCCACATCTGGTCGATTTTGGTGAAGGGCTAAGGCCTTGAATGGTGACTTCTGAATGGGCGATGACCGCAAACGTCTAACCGTCCTCCATATCTGCGATAAAGGCTTACAAGGGTCGAGTGATTCGCAGAAAGTAATCCAGCGTTGGAATTCTAGCTTGGCCAACCGACGTTTGATCTTCTTCTGCATACGTCTAGCAGTCCGTAAATCTTCTATGTCCTTCGTGCGCTGGTACCTTCTTTCAGCTCGTCGTCGCAAGGCTCGGAGCCGCTCCAGCTCTATGTTGATGTCCATGATTCTTACAGGGCATGGGATCGTACACACAGTCTCTTTTACAGTGCTCTTGATGACCCCTTGTAAATCGGATATGTGTTCTTGGCATTGGTCTTCCATACGGGGCTGAAATTTTTTCCAGTCCACTCTTTTAACGATGTCGCGCACTTTAGGAGGCGACAATCCTCTGATCTTGACTTATGTTGGAAGGTGATCACTCCCGTGCGTTTCTATATCCGTGAACCATTCAGTATATTTCACTAGGCTTTGCGAAACAAAAGCCAAGTCGAGACAGCTACTGTATGTAGAGCCACGTAAAAATGTAGGACTGCCATCATTCAGTAACCAAAGTTGGTTGTCGGAGGCAAAAGACACCAAGCTTCTACCCTTCATGTTGGTATTCTGAGTTCCCCATAATGTATGATGAGCATTAAAATCCCCAATGATAACACACGGGTCAGGAGTTAACGCTATGATGTCTCGTAATCTTTTTTGATCGAAACGGCTTGATGGTGATAGGTATGCGCCAACCACAGTGATGTTGAGCCTCCTCTTTTTCACTCTTAAGCATACGTATTGGTTTCCGTCATGAGGTGGTACAGGTTGAAGGATGTAAGTGAGGTCTCGGCGAATGTACACCAGAACCTTCCTGCTTTCAGTAACAGTAGACGACATAAAAGGTTCGTATCCCGAGAGTCGTATTGCACTCGATAAGTTCGGCTCACAAATGACGATTACTGGAAAGATATTGACGTACACAAATCGACGAAAGTCACCAATGCGCGATCTCAGTCCCCTGGCATTCCACTGCAGTATTGCTGCTTTACGAACCTCATCCCGGAAAAACAGTGGTGGGTTAGCCATGGTCTACTCTAGGGCTGCTAGCACTGGACTAAGCGCGTCCAGTACTTGAAGGGCACTTTTGGCTGACGGTGTATTCATGTCGCTTAACAACATGCGAATGGTGTCCACTAATGATCTTAGCATCACCATCACGCGATGATCTGGCTTCCCGGCCGTTGCAGCATTTTGTGCTTGTTCTTGAGGCGGCTCCTGTTGAGGCTCGACAGGTCGTGTAGGCGGCTTCTGTTGAGGCTCAACAGATCGTCTAGACTGAAAGGGTGGCCATTCCTTTGGAGAGAGAGGTCTTCCAGCATCTCCTCTTTAAGCGCAGATGTTTGCCGTGCTAGGAGCCGCGCCTGTCGATTTCACTCGAGTTTCTGACTTTCTCGTCAGATTTTGCACTGTCCTTCGTGAGGACCTTCGACGATGACGGTGCCTTCGCCTTACTTTTAGATGCGGAGCATCTAATACTCGAGGCTTGTAGTGCGGCGCCGTCCGCAAGCTTCCTCCTCCTTCTTCCATCTGTGCATCCCTTCCTCCTCTACACACCGCGCGCGCTTCACTCCTCCACCATCTGTGAACCCTTCCTCCTCTACACACCGCGTGCGCTTCTCCTCTTCACGAAAATTCGCTAGCTGTATAATGTAGCGCGCATGCGCCGTCACGCTTCGAGAACATCGGCAGCTGATGCGCGCGCATGCGCCGTCGCGCTTCGAGAACATCGGCAGCTGACGCGCGCGCATGCGCCGTTGCGCTTCTCCCCCTTCTCGAACATTCGACAGCTGACGCGCGCATGCACCGTCACCCACCATCTGTGCCGCGCGCACTTCTCCCCTTCGAGAACATTCTACAATTCTCCTGATTCTCCAGTGGACGCGCTTGCGCCGTCGCGCTTCGAGAACATTCAACAGCTGACAGTGCATGCGCCGTCGCGCTGTATATATACTCAAGGTCGGCGCTCGCTCGCTCAGTTGCCGCTCGTCGGTTGGTTTGTACGGCGCGTCGACGTCCAAGGTCGCGGTGAAATGAATTCCAACGAATCCACAAACACAATGATCGACGTCCCTTCGACCAGCGCCGCCCTTTCGCATACGTGTGTACGTGTTCACTCATTTAACACCCCCTCCTACAACCACGTTAACCAATTTAGCCATCGACCCAAGTAAGTCGCAATTTAACACACCATTTCACAACCACGTTAACCAATTTAGCCATCGACCCAAGTAAGTCGCACTTTAACACCCCGTTAACCAATTATATGCTCCGCATCCTCCTCAGTGTTCCCCCGAGAGAAGCTGCGGGCAATTTTTTTGAGCAGCTTCTCTGTAAGTCGAGTTGTCTCGCACCATTTGCCTCAGAATATAAATCTCTTTCTTAATCTGAGGACAGTCCTTGGAGGAAGCACTGTGAGCTCCTTGGCAGTTGGGGCATTTCAACGTAGTTGCATTACAGTCGTCTTCTGAGTGGTGTTCAGCGCATCGGGGGCACACTGCGGAATTTCTGCAAACGCCCTTCACGTGGCCAATCTTCTGGCACTTGAAACACTGCATAGGCTTCGGAATAAATGGGCGAACCTGGTGACGAAAATGGCCCACCTTCACGTAAGAGGGAAGACAGTCACCCTTGAATGTTAGTCGCACACAAAGAGAGTTGCCTAGGCGACCAGCATGCACAATGACGTTGTTTTCAATCACTGGTTTCATCAGTACAGCAAGATCTTCATTGGCGATTTCAGTGTCTATGTCATAGATAACTCCTGTTACGGTGTCACCATTCGCTGGTATGATGGATCGGACTTTGATGTTTCCCAGCTCTGACACATGCTGTAGCGTGTTCAGTGCACTTGGGTTCGTCACGTCGATTGCCAAAATATTCTTCCTCGTGTTTATCCTGATGTCCTTAATCTCAAAGGCACAATGTTTTCAAGGTACAAGGACAGTGCTTGCCTGTTGAGGAAGCGTAAATTGACAGTAGTAGTCTGCGACACAAACAGAATGGAGTGAGGCAATCGCTGAGGCGCTATCCTCACAGTGGCTGTACTTGATGCCGATGATGCGTTCATGATTCTTCGTTTGGCCTTGCGGTAGAGCACAGGTTCGAAGTCGTCTTCCGAGGACTCGTAGTTTGATGCAGAGTACAGATCTGTGTCCTCGCTCTCACTAGATGGATTATTACGCTTCCTTAAAGCAATGCCCATGGATGAACCGGTACTGGGCGCGATCTCCGGGGATTGTACATCCATGACCACGATGTAGGGGGCTGGAGACCCCACTGTTGCGCTGTGGAAAGCAGAAAAAACAGCACAGACCGCAAGATGTGTTCCACAAGAGAATCACTTCGTCTTCCCTGATATACTCAATATATGCATTTTAGGGGCGAAGCTCCTTATGGCGTGGCTTGGGCATCCCTCATAGTACGTAACCACAAATGGCACATACCCGAAATAGGTATAACATTTGTCCTCCAAGGTGGTGCCGGTGAGAGATTTCTTCTGTGCGTTGTTTAACAATAAAAAATAGTGCTCAATGTACATGCTAATGGCTGCTAATGGGGAGTGAGAGACAGTATCATAGAGATTTTAGTCAACGCGCACGCTGCGATCCCCATTAGCAGCCAATGGCATATACATTGAGCACTATCGGACAAGAAAGGGTTGCTACATTATACTCGCTGGGTGTAACTTCCTTAGTTTTAGAAAGGTTTAGCGAGCGTTGAGCCGCAGGGCCATGAATACAATGAACTAGTATATACCATGAATGAATTCGAGGTGGTTAAAGGGGGGAAGCAGATAAGAAGCGCAAGAAATTAAAAGCTGAATCCTCCTGTCTCTCATTTCACATTAGCAGCCACTGGCATGTACATTGAGCACTATCTGACAGGAAAAGGTTGCTACGTTTTACTCGCTGGGCGTAACCTCCTTGGTTTTAGAAAGGTTTAGCGAGCGTTGGGCAGCAGTGCCATGAATACAGTGAGCTAGTATATACCATGAACTCAAGGTGGTTGAAGGTGGGAAGTAGACCCGAAGCGCAAGCCGTAAGAAAGTGTGCGTGTGCCACCTCTCGCTTAGTCCTTGGAATGTCCACTGAATGGCGATGCTTCTATATGGGGAATATATGATAAAAAGATGCGAGATGGTGGGACTTGGAGTGTTGAATAGATGGACGAACGGACACACAGACAGATGTATGGATGGACGCATGAACGGACGCATGAACGGACGCAGGGGCGGATGCATGAACGAACGCAGGGACGGGCGCACGAACAGACGCATGGACGGTCACACAGACGGACGCATGGACGGACGAATGCTTCGCCCCACTCTCCATCATTCACTCCGTGGGTATGCTGCCATTTTCTATCCTCTTTGTATTCCTTCCACCAAACAAAATATTGTTCAACATGCATCCTTCATGTCATTTGATTTACACTATTGAACATTTACCGGAAATAAAAATATGACTAGAGCAAACCGACATTTGGGTATATTACGTGCTCAAAAATCAAGACCTGTTGATAAGACGTGTCGTTCAAAGACATGACGGATCCCATTTTGTCTACCGGGTTTTAGTTTCTTGAATGTTCGCAAAATGCAAGGTAAGTGCTTCGGCACGCCGAACCAATTCAAATGCTACCGAGTGCCGCTAAATTCCAACACACAGGAGCCGGTTGACAATTCAAATATTTGTTTTGTTTGAATGTTAATCTAGCCAAACCCGGGTTTCCAGCGCAAGCCCCACAGATGAGAAATACTGAGAATAACAATCACCGAAAAAGTGATGCGGCAGAACCTATTTTTTTTTCTGGCGCCACGAAAACGAATGGCGTCGAAAACGAGTCGGCACGAACCTGACTGACAGCTCGAGTTGAAATTAAGAGCTCGGCGAGCAATTGTAAGTTGCGGAGATTGCTTAGCGGCGCTTTGTACGGAGCAGACCGCGAGCTCAGCATTCTCGCGGAGCTGCCGCCGCAACCGCCGAGGTGCCAAATAAGCGAGTGCCGCCGCCACGCTTTCGCTCGCAATCTACCTCAAACGCAATCCTCGGCCTTCCCTTTCAAACACGCAAGCACGCAAACTCTGGCACATGCTTTGCCCTATCCCCGCTCTCCTTTCGTGCCTGTCTCGCCCTCAGCTGCCAGTTTTTTGAGGACGCCTGCGTTGTCAGCAGACTCTCATTCTCGCGGCGGAGAACGAAGCAAGATTGAAAGGCTCCCGCCACCGTTCAAAGTTGGAAAACGGCGCCGGTATGCACATAAACGAATTCTCGTGTTGCCGAGACGCATAGCCATTCGAATCTGTCAAACGAAGAGAAACGTAGGGGATATGTGAAATGCAACTCGACAGTGGCATGAAAGCAGGGACCCCCCTCCCTACTTCCTACAGTCTGCGACCATAAGCGCTTCAACCATCGATCGTGTTACACACGTCCCGCCGAGTATTTGAGAGGCAGTTTGACGTGTTCAAAGGTTCGCGTTTCCGAGATGACAGTGTAAGAAAAGTCGATATCGAAAAAAAAATTGTTTTAACCTGAAGCATTCTGTATTCATTTTTCCTAATGGAAAGTTATTTCTCTGCTATAAGCCATAACGAAGTGTGAGAATAAGTGTTGATGCGTCTTTGCATTGTTTTGTTAATTTCTATATCACGACCCACGATACTTACGGGAATCATGTGCCCCTAAAGTACATTGCAATGGTCACGGAGGCCACCGATCAATCACACTTATCATCTTTTGAAGTCTGTCAGCTACAGATCTCGGCAATTGATTCCATTCCTGGATAGCGATGTGTCAGAACCATAGAGACTTTGGGTTAAAAATAGATTAGGAGCTGCGTGTTCAATATGCGGAGCAAAATGCCGAGTAACTCTGCAAATTTGACCAAGTTCATGAGGATTATTGACTCCAATAACGGGATTTATGTGTGAATTCCCTCTAGCTATACTGCCACCTAGACTCTCTGATCAAATCTAACTTTCAGGGACGTTCCTTCTCGACCACGTTTGCGTGCGCAGCGTTGCTTGGAGCACCCGAATATTCTATGCTTATTAATTATTGTCCATTTCACTGAGAGACCCAAATGGTCACTCACTCGGCAAAAGCTCACTACTACGAACTCTTCCCAACTGACGGTCAGTACAGAAAGCACTAAAACCAAACGTTGTACTTTTTTTCAGAACAAGAAGTATTAAAATGTGTTTCATTGTGCATGCATCGTTACGCTAAACGCCAGCAGCGTTTGCAGTTCATCCGCAGGAAATCTTCACTTGCGTGAGGCCGGCAAAACCTCTTTGTGGCGACTCGAGTGTGCGTCAGGGTTTGCGGGGAAGAGATGCTACCTTAAAACCCTAAAACTCTACGCTATGTCTACACAGCATTGCCTGCTAACTTAGCGTACGACATTCTAAAGCTTTCTAACGGCTCACTTTCGTGAGCCCTTAGACTACGTTGTGCTGTTGTGTGCCTGCGCGAATCGACCGCTTTTGCCCTTATTTTGTTTCGATACTCACACTATTGTCTTCCCCAGCGTTGAGCGTACGAGGGGCACTTCCGAATAGTACCACTGCTTTCTCTCTCTTTTTTTGTTTGCGTATCTCGCCGCATCAAGTGTGCCGTATTGTTCCACATGTCTTGATATTGAGTATCACATGTTGCTTCTTGACACAGTGATTCTGATCCTTGTAACCTCCCTGCTGAAATGTGCGCTGCGTGCTGCCATTTTTTTTGTATCTTGATTGCCTTCATGCAGAATTGTCATGCACTACTTCCATTCGAATGTGTTTTCAGTTCACACAAGTCACACGCAGTCATTATAATGCAAATCTGCTCGTCGGCCTATATATAACATCATTCATTACCCATGTACTCTTACGTCTCCACTAAACTGTTATGCCTCGCAAACATCGGCATGCTAATGATCATAACCTGCACGACCAATCATGAATGCTGGAAGCGTCATCCCAAGCAGAGAAGGCCAGCAAGTTGAGCTAAACATGGCAAGGGCTTGTATGATCTGCATGGTTTTCTTCTATTTCATCACTTTTTGCTCGTCCTGCTCTCATACACGAAGTATCGCAAGCAAATAAGCGTGGCTGCGAAGGCCCGGGCGTCCTTTCAGGCTAATGTCAAACATGTGAATAGATGAAAGAACTATACCAACCTACAATTCGCTCGTTAGCTCGTTCTAAGATAGGAGGTGATTTCTGCAACCTCTAACCTCAACATCTTCTTGCTTTGTGGTGGCATGGTTGACAAGTCCTCATGTAGCATTATGGGCAGATACGTTGAAGTTCGCTGGAGTGCCATTGATTTCTTCTATGAGAGTAAAAAACAAATTGTTTTGTATGCTTTGATTACCTTTTCATTGAGCATTGACAAAGCCTGTCTACAGATTACTCTTGTGAAATTTCTCTCACAAGAGTAATCTCTATTATCACTTTGGATTCTCAATCCATTTGGGTCTATAGTGTCCATGCAATGACTACTTCCTCGGCAATATCTCACGCTGTGGTGTAGGTGAAAGTCGAGTTCACTAGTTGCCCTTTACCCTTCAATAATACATTTTCTAAGGCTCGTTTATTGGACAAGAGCCTTTTATTTTTCTTCCACTAGCACAGGTCGACCAGGTCCGGCTTGGAGATCGCAGCTTCCCACGCTTCACTGAGAAGGTTTGAGTCCGCATCTTGTGCTTCTGCTTGTAGCCTTGGGGCGCTTACTTTGCACTACAGCTGCACTGCAACTCGTCGCTCGAGCTCGGTGGGCGGTCCAGGCCAGAGGGTTGCTGAAATAAGGGACCCTCCCATTTTCACTCAGATTCATTACTCAATAAATGTTTTCTCCCTCTGCCCACTAGCGCTGGTTTTCAACGTATGAGCACATACTAAGGAGCCTGTAAAGCGTGCTTTGTCTGTAGGGCAGGCATGTATAAATAGAAAAGGCCCTTGCAAGACATAAATTTTACTTTAAGTGATTATTAGTGGTTTGGAATATATCTGCAACAACATAACTGCTTGTAAAAATACGCCTAAGAGCGTGGATGCGGAGTGAAAGCTTGGAATAGATTTTATAGTTTCATTTCGATCGCGCTTTTCAGAGCTGCTCCACTGACAAGCCTGTGAAGTAAGTTTTTCTGCAGTGCAAACCTGTTCAAAGAGAAGAGGTTTTCCTGCTACATAAATGCTACTTTTAGGTGTTTATCCGTGATGCATAGTAGTATTGCTGTAACATTACAACTGCTTCAAAAAGTACCACTGAATTCGAAGAAACGAAGTCACAGATTGGGACAAATTCTCCAGTGGCATTTAAATTGCGTTGCTTTCCGACAAACCTACTCAAGTGCCCATAGAGCGGGTTTAGTCTGCAGTGTGAGAAAGTTTCGAGAAAAAAAAGGGTGCTTTGGTGACACCCATGGCTCCATTAGGTTATCAAGAGTACTCCATTAGAATCACTCAGTAACGTATCAGTTTCTTTTAAAATCACGATCATAAGCACAGAAATGCAGTCTGCTTGAGAGAATACGTCTTTCCTTCTGCTGGCACTACTTTTTGACCACTGAAGTGATGACGAACCTGTAAAGCGTGCTCTGCCTGTAGAGCAACTAGGAAAGTGTAAGCTGACGCCTTGATAGAATCTCGGGCGCGCTACCGGAAGACGATCTCGTTTTCGGTTGTCGCAGTTGCTAGCTTGCTCTATTTCTCTTTTGTCTGTGTCCTAGTGTATTCGGGTATGAAAAAAGGTTCCTAGAGCTGCTTGCGAGGGACCCAATAACGATGGAGCCTAGCTTAATGTTAGCGTTAGTGTGACAGTTGACAACGCAGCATACCATCGGCACTCTTTATGGTCTACGTAACACCGAATTACGAACCATGCAAGCTCACAGGCACGAGCACAAACAGAGTCAACATTGAAGTTTCTTTTTATGTAAACCAGTTGAAGCTGCACATCACCAGACAAAGTAAGAATGGTTGTAGACAGTTGGATAAGACAGTTGGATTGAAACGCTTAACCAGTAGCGAAGAGCTTTAAATTAAATTTTCTTAACCTTCTTGGCTAGTAGTAACGTTGACCAAAAGTGTTCCGGCAAAGCCGCAGGCGCTGTCTCATCAGGTTGAATAAGACGACTTTAAGACTGTCTCCTGTGTAGGCCAACCCGACTAGGCATTTTGCAGGTATTTATAACAATTCTGGAGTGTTGCCAAAGCACCTTTTAATGCAGATGACCCAGATGAGTTGGTTGAAGAAAAATACAGCGCAAAACTGGGCGAGGTTTAGTAAAAAAGTTGTGGTTGGGCTAGTTGGTGCTTGTTACAAGAACATTTGGCGATGCAAACTAGCGTGGAAGAAAAGGCAAAAGCAAAAGGCAAGTTGAAATTGTAAGAGCGACGCAGCAGGGATGAGAACACGAAGCGGACAGGTACACGCGGGGAAGGGCATCTGCTTGGTGAACAAATGCACTGGTTCGCAGGCGGGACATAAATGTTTTTCGGTTTGCCTGATTAAATGTCTTATCATAACATACTGGTTAGCGTAGTAAGATAGATAATAGCGTATGCAAGATGAAGACGGAGTGCTATATCACACTAGCGTGGTCCTGTCTTTATTCGTCTCCCGTCCCTGTACGCTAGTAATGACATAATGTTTTCTCAATATCTACTATCCCTACCTTAAACTTTTAAGGTGCATCGTGATTCGGTAATAGAGGCCCATGGTTACAGTCCAAGCGTACTATAGTACTATATATGCCAGGTGAAAATTCATGAGCGCGGGGCGTCAGTGGACACGACGTTTGAACAAGCGGAGTTGTCTTTTTCAAGGCTGCAAGGAGAACAGTTGCAGTCTTGAAGAAGACGACTTTGTTTGCGGAGACATCGGCTCAAGTGGCACCTCGTTTTTTTCAATATTGACCTCTTTTATTTGTCACTTTACCAAGCCCTTCTGTCTTGGTCGCACTAGTATTATAAGGGTATTTAGGTACACTCCAGTGATCTTCTCTAGAGATCAGTGCTAGACACCTATAGTTCCGGGACATAATTTAGATAACTTTGTTTCCTAATTACTGTTCTTGATTAGTCGGCCAGCTCCACTAATCATACGTCCAACATGTGGAATGTCTGAAGTATTCTCTTATGATCATATTAAGTGCTCAGCACCTTAGGAGCCCCGAGTGGTCGTGTGCTCTCATGTTATAATGTCACCTGGGGGTGACCCAGGCAATGCCATGTATACCATAGACATGTATACAGCAAGATTACACAAAGGTAAGTGAGTGTAAAAAGTATCGATATGAAACTAAAAGTAGCGCAGAAAGGAAGGGAAATTGTTGTCATGTTGTGCTTCGACATCGTGTCAGAACCATTTCAGAACCATGTACGTCACCGTCATCTACAATGTAGTAGAGTAATTGCGCGGGAATGGGAAGTGATGGTGAGGAGTACACAGAAGAGAGGACGAGAGAGAGGTTGACATATATTATAGCTATGTATAACGTCAAGCAGGCAACACCATGTATAGCATAGCCAAGTAAACTATAGTATGGTGAGGGGCGGGAAAGGATGTGAGGTTGGCTAGAAGGGGAGAGGTAAGAATCTAGAAGCTGACCTTTGTAATGCATGTACATGCGTGGTATGGTATAGCAAGAGAGCGGCAAAGTAAGGCGAGGGTGAGGAAGGTTGATGTGAGGATGAGGAGGACAGGAGTCAGACGGAGAGAAGGTAAAGCATAGCATAATCAGCATGGTATAGCATGGCCACGTGTAAAATAGAATACCAAGGGGCCGCAAAAGCATCTTTGACCGAAGATGAAAGAAATGATGAGGGTTGAGGTAGAGCGTCTAGCAAAGCCTTATATAGTACAGTGTAACAATAGGGTGGGAATCGGAGGGTGAGGAGGAGGGAAAATAAAAGCTGACTACAGCACATCGTAGCCTTGTGCAGTATAATATGGCAAGGAGTAGGAAGAAAAAAAAAGAGTTCGAGTGTATCCTGTCCTCTTTTTTTTTCCTGTCAAGATTACGTAGAGTCTCGTCAACGCTTGCTGCGCTACAATACTTTGGCGCTAGCTCCAACAGCATCTTCTCCGAAATGCGCACTGACATTTACACTGCGCCGTCGCTGTCTCTCAAAGGGGAACTCGTGTATATCATCAGAGAGTGTAAGTTATGCTCACTGAGAGTAACAAACACACGCAAAAAAATGCAACGTTTGATGAAACTTCGTTCGCGTATATACTTTCTTGTGACGCCTCAGCCGTGGCCAAAAACGCTTTTTCAAGCTAAAACGCGTTTCGCTTCGAACAAAACTAGTAACATGAGTAATAACGCCTTTTCTCCTTCAGTCGTGCGCGGAAGCGAATGCGTGCGCTCGTCCGTAGCGAAGTTAATTAAATACGAGCGTCGCCGGGACCAGGCTTTATAATTAGTATTCGGCACGCGAACGAGGCCAAAGCCGCAATCGCCTGCCACGAGAGGCTTATTTATCAAAGCTTCACGCCCAATGGCCTCTCGTGGTGTGGCTTCTTGGGTCTGAGAGGCCCTTCTCTCACGCTATGAACAATTCCGTGCTCAAGTGAATAGTCGACTCGTATTTTCTTATTGTTTAATGGTCGAGCTTTGATGGCCCGCAATAAGGGCCCAATCTAAATTGCATGTTTTCGCACAATGAGGAATTTTAATGAGCTGTATAAAAAGAAATCTTATTTTTTCATTCAACCAAAAGGAAACAACTACTGTAATATAATGAATCTTCCACGCTCGTTTTGAGTGTGTAAGCGCGTCTTTGCGTAGGAAATCGGGATTTCCACCGCCATTTTTTTCACGTCTGAATGCGTTCCATCACTGCTGACGCGGCTGCTGTCGAGCTTACAGCCAAGAGAAGCACGTGCATCGTTTCAATTCCAAGTGTATTTCTTGAACAGGATAAGCAGAGAGAAACGATAGAGCCCGCAAAATTTATTTTTGTCATTTTTCCAGAATATTTTTTAAGTTCTCTTTACAGGTTGTTCAAACGTAATGTGCCTTGTTTTATTTCTGTTATTTTCAGGACTTCAACGCTTTCAGATACGTCTACACAATAAAAAGCTCTTGAGTATTTCGACATTTCCTACGCCTTTGTACTCAGTTGAAACGAAACTGAATATAAACGCAATCAACGTATGAATTTCACCGCACTGCTTCGTAAACAATTTGATGATTCCCGTATTGCCAGAAGTTTGTCGTTACAAAACAGAGAGACAGGTATGAAATTAGGGTGCACTAAATTACAAACGTGGTGGCCTTTCTGTGCGTATGCAGAGGCCTACGTGTAGGAGGGATCAGGCTATCATCTAAGGTGTGCAGAGTGTCCACTAAACATCACCCGTTTGAACCTGTCCGGTCATTGTAGTTGCAGTGCTGGCAATCCAATTTCATAAACGTTAAATATGTGCTCGCATGACCCAGCCATCACGTTGGGCGAACGTAATTTGTAGTTAGGTGCCATGCGCTGATTTTGATTAATGTAGCAGGGTCCAAGGCTAGCATTCTGGCAAACTATATAGTAAAAGAACTTGTTGCTGGGCTAGTTTGTACAACAATTTAACAAAATAATTCGAGCGCCAACACGTGACACTATCACACACAGTCACACACACAGAGACAGAAACGTGCGCGCGCACACACACAGGCACACACACACACACACACACACACACACACACACACACACACACACACACACACACACACACACACACACACACACACACACACACACACACACACACTGGCATCAAACACGCACGTGGAACGATAAGCATTCTTGCTGGTCTTATATTCCTCGTGTTAAGAAGGAGCTGTTGCCGTACAATTTTGCCCACGTGAAGATTGTCAAGAGGGGCGTTGCGTCTCTTTGCTTGGAGTCGGCGCTGAGGAGGTCGTGCCCACACAGCGTGAAACCTAGTTTCCTTAATCAAGTGAGTCGATTAGAGGCTGCTTGCTTCCCTCTATCGGTCATTACGGCCGTAGCTGAATCACATCTGCAAAAGTTTAAACGTGAAACACGGGAACCGATGTCTGCTATACCCAGGCCTTGAGGGTTAGGCCACCAGTTGTGCCATATATTCTTACGTTCTCGCATTACCTCAAGAAAGTCACGGTCAGGCATGGCGTTCCATTGGTGTTTTCGGCACCCGAAAAAATCGGGAAACTGTGCCAACGTGTGTGTGATAGCACAAAGCGCGGCTGAGAGGCCCTTTGTGAAATGTTCCACGGGCTCATGTACTCCATACTTTTATCCTGCGGAAAATTGATCACTGGCGAAACCGACTGATGTAATAAAGACTGGTTAAGCGAACACGCCCAAAATAAAAAAAGACGAGATGACCAGTATGCACACCTGGTAACGCATGCCATCTCGTGTGCTTGGGACGCATAAATCTCCGAGACAAAGTTTCTAGGCTGAAGCGCTGGTAAAACCTAACGTGAAGTTTCAGAGGCCTTTTTCATTGAAAAGAATCAAGATCACAGTGTAAGCACCCCTTCGCTATCATTGTTTTCAAGCAAATTCCAGTTTATCGGTTCCATGCTCTGAGATGAAAAAATTGTATGTCTTGATATTGTATGGTGTTGGCCTCCTGTGGTGTTAGCGCGCGCATGTGCCCCATGTATATATTCAAGACTTCGAGCTATGAATAATTGATTGATTCATATGTGAGGTTTAACGTCCCAAAACCACCATATAATTATGAGAGATGCCGTAGTGGAGGGCTCCAAAAATTTTGACCACCTGGGGTTCTTTAACGTGCACGCGAATCTGAACACACTGGCCTACAGCGTTTCCGCCTCCATCGGAAAAGCAGCCGCCGCAGCCGGGATTTGTTCCCGCGATCCGCGGGTTAGCAGCCGAGTACCTTAGCCGTTAGACCACCAAGGCGGGGTTTCGAGCTATAAATAAATCAGTTAAAAGTGAGCGTTGTGCGTGTTTGATGCCGGAGTGTGTGTATGTGTGTGTGATTGTGAAGTGTGTTTGCGCTCGAATTGATTTTTTGGCATCCTCTCGAACACAAGTGCTTCATATCAGCTTATCGCTTGTGGCAGTTCTACAGCTGATGTTTCGGTTGGAATTGAAGCGCAAGTGCGAATACATCTACAACTTTGTAACATATCACTGTGCGTGGAACATTTGTACATATATTTCGCGCCATTTCATGACCTGCCGTTGAATATGAAAAAAATTACAACATAGTCAACTTTCTTCCGCTTGCTTCGGATAACGTCGATTCCCAAGGAACGTGCTTTCTGCCGAATTTATTATTATTATTATTATTATTATTATTGTTTTGTTTGCATACAACAAGGCCACCGATAAAACAGACAACAGGATGACAACTGCCACAGGCAGAGGTGTCCTGCCTCCCTGCTTTTTTGGGAGGAGAAAAAGGATAGAGTAAAGAAAATAATAGGAGGGCAAAAAGGGAAAACATTTGGAAAGTAACGAAAACAAATGACTAACACTTGGACAAAAAACTAAAACACAAAAAAGGGGCACCTCTAAACTGGTAGATGGGCAGGTCACGTTCACAAGCACATCCTATAAAAAAGAGGTAATCGTGCAATGTTACGCTCTTAAACAAGCGGACATCGAATTCCACAATCAGGAAATCACGCTGTGCGAAGAATGCTGGACAATGAAATAAATGAAGTTCAAGTTTTACACAGGAGCAACAATATGCAAACGAGGAATTAGGTGCACGTTATATAACAACAGATGTTGAAAGTTTTCAGAGACCTCGTCTAAGGCGTCCCTCATAATCCTACCATGGCTTTGGAATGTGAAACTCCCGCAATTATTACTGTATTTCAAGTAAATAATGTTTCATAGCCTTCCAGCATATACACGATAAGTCGATGATCAATGTTTCATTTCACATGTGGCCATGATATCTCAAAATTGAAACCGCTCATTGAGCGTCAGTTCACGGAGTGTATAGCTTCAAGAGTATTTTAAAACATTATCAGCTGCAACATGACCTCATGTCTAGTCACTGCGTGTAATGTAAGTTTTTATTCGCAAAAGTAACTTACGTCAATAAGTATCATCATTACTAAGCAGAAAGACTGCATTTTTCTTAGCGACTGCCGACGGCCGTTGGTTTGGGTGATGGAGTATGACAATTCGTCAATGACTACAGCGGATCGCTAAGCGCTTTCGAAATTCAAATGCTTGACAAACATTTAGCCTCATTTGTACGAGTCTATCACTGCTTTTGTACGAACTAGTGTTTATCTCAGAATGGACAACAGGGCGCTTCTTGTCGCCAATTTCTGAATCAGACATTTGTTGCAAAGAAACCTCGCTGTAATTACAATGTCGCCTCGTCTGTCCTGTGACACAAACTGAGCTAGGGCTCTTTTCTCTTTTGTTAAACGTTTCACGTGAATATATCAATATTGCTAAACCAGGTTTACGTGAAAGAAATTGTAGAGCGCACCTACAAAGGGGAAGATAACAAGGTGCACCCTTAAATTAGGTACTTCTCTACTAATTACACTGAGAGGATGTGCTAACGTCATTAGAAGTCAGCATGGTGTTCTGTTAAGTAGAAAGCGCCATCGACTTTTTTCTCCAGCATCGAACCAGACGAAATAGAGGTGGGCAGACCCGGCATGTCAGATTAATTTCTTTCATTGAACAACGGTGTCACGTAGAAGTATTTAAAAAAGGAATGACAACCTAAAAGCTCTCATTACAGTCGGTGTTTCTAGCATTGTTTTTGATGCCCCGTCGTGGTGGTCTAGTGGCTAAGGTACTCAGCTGCTGACCTGCAGGTCGCGGGCTCGAACTCCGGCTGCGGCGGCTGCATTTCAGATGGAGGCGGAAATGCTGTAGGCCTGTGTGCTCAGATTTTGGTGCGCGTTAAAGCACCCCAAGTGGTCGAAATTTCCGGAGCCCTCCACTACGGCGTCTCTCATAATCATATGGTGGTTTTGGGACAGTATACCATACACATCAATCATTGTTTTTGATGAAATGTTTCAGGGGCGTGCATTTTGACCACGCTGGATTGAGTTCGGCGTAACGATAGTTAGGGTGGTGATTATCCTGCGTGCTTGCAAGTGGGACATTCTCAAAAGATTTCTATCCGATCTGATGTCAAACATGCCTGTGTCGTGCTGGTCAGAGTGTTGAGCTCATGTTTCATAGATCCAGAAATCCGATGCCGATATGGCAATAATAGTCTCAGTGATAATTATGTTCGTCATGAGTGCTTCTCTGTCGACACTTGTGTATGTGCTCGTTTGTTCGTTAGTGCGTGCATGCGTCTGTGTGTGAATGTGATTATGCATGTGCGTACGCACGTGTGTGTGTATGCGCTTATGCATGTTTGCACATACAAACACACGTGCGTACGTGTGTGTGTGTGTTATGTGTGTTTGCGTGTGCGTGCGTGCATGCGTGTGTGTGTGTTATGCGTGTTTGCGCGCGCGCGCGCGCGCGCGTGTGTGTGTGTGTGTGTGTGTGTGTCTGAAGTCACGTGCGATTAGATACCGTGTTGACCACTTGGTCGGTGGGTTTTTAGGTTGGTCAAAAGTGGTCTGCAGGCCACTAGATAAAATTTTCAACAATACAAAAAGAAAGAAGAATGCTATAATAGAAGAATATTTTGACCCCATTCATTATACTGTGTTACGTTACCCTTTCGATCTACTTTTCTTCAGTAGCTTCGCAATTTTATCTTGGTGTTTCGTAAGACGAGAGACTGCCCCCAGCAAATTACTATCTATATACTAGTTCTGCCTAAATTGATCACAAATCAACGACTCGATATTTGTACTAGCGGTTGCATAGACGGCATGTGTCTAAGGTCAGCGTACGGTGCCCTCGGTAAGTGTTAACTGAGAATAACTCCGCAGATCAAGGAACATGATCACTCAGTTACATTATTCGTGCACCACTTCCTTGGTTATGGCGGAACAGCGGCTGCTTTGAAAATGCTTGCTTCTTCATCACGATGCATTACCGGCACTGCTATGAAAACACCGAAAGAAGTGAAAAGCAATAGTGTCAGACTACGCTTCTCTTATGAAGATTAATGGCGATACGAAAAAGTGCAATGCTTGTTTCTACCTTGCTGTATTTATTCGCCTACCTCCGCAGTTCGGGCAACACTTATCTTTAATTCTGCCCTAATTTGATTTCGCGGAGACCCAAGGAAAGGCATATTCTGCCTTTCTGAAGCACGGGCTTCATTGCCCATATGCTGTCACGAATATAGCCTAATTGAATAGCTGTAAGTATATACTAGGGGGGACATGCTCATCAGGGAACGTTGCACCGGAGAGGGCTGATAGCATCTCATTTGTCGAGCACGTATAGCGCGTCGAACTCTAGAAGTAGCGTCCCTAATGGCTCTCTGTCTCCGGCAGCCACGCTTAATGCGACGGTGCATTTATCTCTAAACCAATCAACGGACGACGGACAAAGGTATACGGGTCAATGCGGGGCTCAGCGAAATGTTTCATTGCGTCTTATAACAACCAGGCATACTAGGACTAAGCCAGTTGAGATGGTGGGCCCTGCGAACTTGAGTTAATTTTCAATTTCTCCTATTTTCAATTATCACAGAATGAGATGCTTTATTATGCACGTTTCTTCGTCTTTGCTTCGTGACTATATTTCGCAGCAAGAAAGTGGACAAACAAGAGAATAGCAGGGTTGACGTTAAGAAAAATTGACAGGGCCGTTGTCGATTAAGAGTACAGCAGCTTATGCTACAATTATGATTGATAAGTGGGGTTTAACGTCGTAAACCACTCTATGATGATTATGAGAGACGCCGCAATAGAGGGCTCCGGAAATTTTTGACCACCTGGGTTTCTTTAACGTGCACAGATATCTGATCACACGGGCCAACAGCATTTTCGCCTCCATCGAAAATGCAGCCGCCGCAGCCGGGATTTAATCCCACGACCTGCGGGTCAGCAGCTGAGTACCTTAGCCACTAGACCATCACGGCGGGGCTATGCTGCAATACGAATGAGACAATGGTGAGCTTATTGACGTTGCAGACATATGTTATATACGAAGATCTTGCTTTTTTTTTCTCTGAATAAAATTTTATAATATATGAATTAATATGCATGGAATAACGTTAACTGTATATTTAAGCCTACATGAGAAATCTTGCAATGCTTGACAAGGTCTGCCACTCTCGTAAAGGTGAGTTAGGCGTATGGGTGCCATGTTGGTTTCAAACTAGAGACTTTGCACCAATGTACAGTATGAATAGCAGAGCATCCTGCAGTAAGCATGCAATTGTAGTTGTATCGCTGTTGAGTAAAGCAGTTCAGTAGAGCTCCATGTATTCTCGGTGACGACGTGAGTGCGAAAAAACGTACTATAGTGCACTAAATGTTTCAAAAAACAAAAAAAAACGTTGTAGGTGTCACCAGTGTCGCTTGCGTTACCACACTGGTGGAGTTTTAGTAATTGTTAGCTAAAAACAGTCTATCCAATGTATTGTGTAATTGTTTCTTTGGGGCACACACAAGCACATGCACATGCACTCAAACGTGCACACACACGCACACACACATTTGCCATGAACCCTAACTTTGCTTCATCATGTGAGTGCGCGTTTGGCAAAACTGGCAGCTAACTTAATGGGGCTTTATATGTGCAAGGGAATGCACGTAAGAGACGAAGCCGCACTCGTTCTGAGACAGGATATGTTCCTGCAGGAATAGGCACGAAGCCGGTTTGACCTAGACCACATTGTTGGCAAACCATATTCGAATACACGTTGCGGCATTTTCCGCTTCTGTTTGCGTTGCTCCGCTTCGGCTGCGCGTTTACGGCGTCCTGTGTGGGCTTCTTGTTTTTCAGCTTGCCTCTTAGCAGTTATCCCCGGTTCCACGCGCAGCCCTTTTTGACATAACTCGCATCGTTTGTGAAACACTTACAATTGGCTTCATCACTTGCTTGAGACGCTGAGCCTTCAAAACGTAAATTTGGCGTGATCACTTCAGGTTAAACGTTAGTTGAGGAGGCATATCAGAGTGAGTGACAGCACCTATGGTGTAGGCAAGCCCAGAACACTACTGCGTCTTCGTCTCTTTAGAATGAACACGAATTTTTGACGGCTGAACCAAACTGAAGGGTGCTCACGCGACATTTTTCACAGCCGCATATGTACAGTCCCACATCTGCCAAGGTAATAACCTTGGCAGATGTGGGACCGTACATATGCGGCGTACATATGAGGTCAAGCCAATACCTAGGCAAATGATTAGTGCCATAATATATAAACAGACAAACAATCCCAGCTTGACTGTGGACACACTCCATAAACCACAAGAGAAAGAGGCGAAGGCGATCAATGCAGGATGATTCCTGAAGATTAAGCAAACGCTGACGAGGAACTGACAGCACGAATAGAAAAGTCGCGTGGGGTAGGGGTGTCTGCCTATTGTGTTGTTGTTGTTGTTGTTTTGACAAACCAGCCTCGCAGATCAAAAGATGTGATCCTATATGTGCAATATAAAAGTATCATATGTTGTCGCTAACTTCCAAAACTAGTATTTTTGTGCACCATTTCTTGTTTTGCATCCCTAACAGCATGAATTACTCAAGTGAGACCGATTCCTATGAGCAACCACAAAATGGAAAAAAAATGAGCACATACATGACGACTGACGTGCAGGAGAGGGCGACAACGCACGTCACTGTAATATTGAAGGTGGGCGAGTCATTATGATCGAATGGCAGACAGATCTGTGGCAGCGTGATTAATGCAAGCACTGGGGTGCAGCACTGCCGGTGGGGCTGTGGTCAACAATGACTGAGGGTTTTCGGATTTGGGGCGCCATGGTTTCCGACGGCGTAACGAGCAAATAACCTGAATGATTTGTGCGCAAGGACAAAGCACGATCTCGAGATCTCGTTGCCTAAATATTCACGCCAGCTGAAGTCGGGCTCACCCTGAAGAAACGTTGGCGTTGGACGTCAGGGAGAGTGAAACTAGGTCGACCTAGGTTGCATTACTATGACAGCCGCTCATTCGATCAGGGCGTCGTCTCAGAGGGCAATGCAGAGAGCACAGTGCGTTGTTGCATCATTCGTCTCTATCGGACCATGGAATAAAACTACTTGACATGTTGGTGTTAAAGAAAAAAATTAGAAACAGAGAAAAAGAAAATGCCACGCTTGTGTCCTGCACCAAAGTAAGTAGTTATTTTCTTTCCAAAAGAACATTGTTGAAACAAGATACGAGCCTATTTTTTTTACTCATCTACTGAATCGATTTTGAATTTCGTGCGTGCTTTTTTACCAATATGACTCGCGCGAAACTATCAACCCGGTAAACGAAGATTCGAGAGATGAATGACATCTTTCTCAGTTTTGTTTGGTACCCTATAATATTTGTAATATATTCGATGCAGCGCATTCATTTAATACTTCATCAAGGCAGTCCGATAGAACAATTTACACTAGCGAGAGATGTCGAACGAATGGTCGAGAATAAGGGTATGGCTTGGCCGAGTTGGACCAGTGCTTGTGGAGTTATCAGTGTATATATTGCTACGTAGCTATCGCATGAAGGGTGAACCATTCTTTGGAAAAAAACGACGAAGAGGATTGGTTTGCTCGCTCTGTGTGCTGCGTTCCGATTTTATCAGTGTAAATACACTTGCAAATAGTCACGTCCCGTCTCATTTTACGTAACATATTTGTGGTGGACGTGCTGGTCCTTCCCTGTACCCATCACGAAGCTCCGCAACGGCCACATCATCATGGGTCTTACCATGTCACAGGTTCAAGGTACATCGTCTTCACCACCCGCCTCTTCTGTGACTCCTACCTACGTTGTCCTACCTCCTGCTAGTGATCCTGGCGTATTTTCCGGACAGGATGGCCTTGACGTTGACATGTGGCTCAACTTGTATGGACGGATCAGCGCCAGCTTTATCTGGGACCTGACACTCAAGCTTGCCAACGTGCTTTTTTACCTTGATAGCCCTCCGCGGGTGTGGTTCAAGACGCACAAAGCCGACATTACCAGCTGGGAGACTTTCAAGGAGATCTGTGACCTTTTTGGGAACACCCCTGCATGAGAGATAACTGCGCGAATAAAGTTGGCTACTCGGGCACAGACGTCTACTGAATCCTACGTCGCGTATATTCAAGACGCAGTTTTGGCCTGAACTCAGCGGGGCACTGATCGTGTAATTGCATATGTAAGTCGTCTCCTTCCAAAGTTGAGCGCAACTACTCTATAACAGAACAAGAATGTCTTGCCCTTGTCTGGATGGTTTCGAAATTTTGTCCTTACTTGTATGGCCACCCGTTCCTAGTCGTCACAGATCATCACGACCTCTGTTGGCGTTTTTCACTGAAGGACCTTTCTGGACGACTTGGTCGTTGGGCATTGCGTCTTCAGGAGTACTCCAACTCAGTTGCCTACAAGTCTGGACGCCTCCATCTGGACGCCAATTGCTTGTCCCGCTACCCTGTTGACCAACCAGATGAATCGGTCGGCGAGCCTGGCCCCAGCGTCATATCGTCAGAATGGTGACGAACAGCGTCGCGATCCTTCCTTGCAGTTACTCATTGCCCGTCTGAAATCTGTCCCTAACGACGTGTCACTCCGTGTGTCCGTTCTTCTAAATGGCACGCTATACCGTCGTAGCGTCCAGCCAGATGGCCCTGAACTACTTCTAGTTGTGCCTAACCATCTCCGTTCAGCGGTCCTGCATGAGCTTCACGATGAACCAACTGCCGGCCACTTGGGCGTATCTCGCGCGTACGACCGCGTCCGGCGCCGCTTCTTTTGGCGTGGTCTCGCGCGGTCCGTTCGACGCTACGTGGCCTCTTGCGATAAACGCCAACGTCGAAAACGACCTGCCACACCCCCTGCTGGTCTCCTTCACCCAATCTACATTCCTACGGAACCTTTCTTCCATGTTGATGTAGACCTCGTCGGACCATTCCCTGAATCAAACTCTGGGAACAAGTGCGTCACCGTTGCTATAGACCATGCGACCAGGTTTGCCATCACTACAGCGCTCCCCACCAGCACTGCTACTGACGTTGCCGACTTTTTGCTCCACGATGTAATTCTACACCATGGCACTCCTCGGCAATTGCTCACCGATCGTGGACACGCATTTTTGGCACGCGTCCCCGACGACCTTTTGCGCTCTTCCTTAACGCAACACAAACTGACCACTTCCTACCATCCTCAAAAAAATTGCCTTACCGAACGCCTAAATCGCACCCTCCCGGACATGCTCTCGATTTGCGCCTCATCTGACCGCCATGACTGGGATCTAGCGCTATCTGACGTGACGTTCGCCAATAACTCATCTCGTCATATTACAGCAGGTTATTTACCTTTCTATATGCTCTATGGCTGTAATCCGACCTTACCACTAGACACCCTACTACCGACTACTACACCTCCGCCGAGCGAATACGCACGTGATGCCATTGCTCGTGCCGACCACGCACGTCAGATTGCCCACGCTAGGCTGTTGGCTTCACAAGCAACCCAGAAGGCTCTTTTCGACAGCAAGCTTGTCGACGTTGACTTTTCACCTGGTTCTCTAGTTCTTCTCTGGATCCCAGTTCGTCGTGTTGAACTGTCATGGAAGTTACTATCTCCGTAGAAGGGACCTTACCGTATCATACCACGGGTAACGGACGTTACCTATGAGGTCATTCCAGTCTCCGGGACAAACCTGTCTGCAAACACCCCCAGTGAATGTCCACGTCAGTAGGTTGAAACCATACAGCCCTCCTCCTGAAAAACACGTATAAAGTGCTCCGAGCCAGTGCTTTTATAACCGGGGGGTAATGCCACGTAGCTATCGCATGAAGGGTGAACCATTCTGTGAACAGAACACGACGAAGAGGACTGGTTTGCTCGCTCTGTGTGCTGCGCTCCAATTTTATCAGTGCAAATACACTGGCACTTAGTCACGACCCGTCTCATTTTACCTAACAATATTGTTTCTACATCGTTTTAGGCAGCCAGTATTTTCCTACTGGCATTTGTTTTTGACTAATCAAAAAACGATAACTGACAGAATCTGCCCATTATGGGAGTGCATTTCATGTGATTTGGTTAGCAAGTAGCAGCCTTTACCGGCTATATTTTTTTCTTTGAGCAAAACGTTACGAAGAAGGGCAACGTATTTGTGTGCTTTGAGTAGTTCTGCGCATGGGAGCCTAATGATTGTTCAGGCATTTCGAATAAAGCGGTTTTCTTTCTCTCTATCATGGGCTTGCATGACATGTTGACTACACTGGTGTCAAATTTGTGCTCCGGTGCAACGCCGGTGCTCACGCCGCTTTTATCGTAAGCGCACGCTATGGTGAAATGATGTGTATATCATTCCCACTGTTGTCGGTGTATTCCACAGTACTCCTCTGTAGTCAACCAGGTTCCGCCAGCGGCTTAGTATAGCATGCGGAGTCATCAGTGTGGATATGTAATGTTCATACGTCGTTGCGAAACCAACTAGCCAACATTGCATGCAACCACAACTTGCGTTGCGCCTATGACGACATATAGGGTCTTTTTCCAAAACACTTTCAAGTACTGGCGTGGCACTGAGCCATTAGGTATCTGCCACTCTTCACTCTTGTGGTATTGAGGTAAAATTACTCACTGTCAAGCAGTATTCGTTGGTTATATTCCGACTCGCATCATCGTTCTTTGGTCGAAGGGATTTTTCACCCGCCCACAACGTCTCCGGTGCCAGCACTGAATTTTCCGTGGTAGGAGCTTTTTTCCGCTATCGCGTTAACACTTTCAAGGTGTGTGCTTATCACTGTGTCGCCACAGACCGTGAACCACGTGGGGCGCATACTCGCTTCCCACGGGCCATGACATCAGCCGCATTTGATTAAAGGAAAGGGACGACTCTCAGGCGTCGTAGAGGTCTGAAGAAAATAAAATTTGCGTAGCTCAATGCACTTACCTAAGCTTACCTGAAACATTCGCTTGCAGTCATCGTTTTAGGGGTGCTCGAAGAATGCCTTTTTACTAAGTTTTGTAGTAACTATGCAAGACCTCGAAATATATATTTTGAAGAAGATAACGCTTTTTTTCTGCTTGGTGTCGCAAGCACTAAAGAGTAATGGTTCAACACGCTATCTAATGCTCGCTTTTTTGTTTTTTGGAGAGTGAACTGAGATGGGAAAAGACCACGCCGTGAAAGCAAACCTGCACATGAATTCCTTGGAAGCCGCAGAGTTCCTAAAGAGTTCAACAATTTACGAAACACTACTTTGCCGCGAGTTCAGCTACATTAGCCGAACAAATCAAGGCTACGACTCTTTGTGCTGACACAACTAGGGCTGATCTACCGGCCTTAGTCTTGAAACATACTTGCATAATCTGTAAGCTGGCTTCTTTAAAAATGCTGACATTTTAACGGATTTTCTTCCCTACAAACCAGTTCTAACATCACAGTTTTCGTTAAAGCAAATCTGTACGAGTAAATAAAGTGAATCTTCATATATATGGGTTTCGAGCTTTTACATCCGTGGTACTGTTGACTACGTTAAGCAGTTGCCAGCTAATCGGTGATCAACTTTGTACAACTTACTGTACACTTGACTGATTGGGAAATGGCTTAATAAGGGACCTGGGGATTCATGATAGCTTAAAATAGAAGCACGCAACGTATACAAGGACAGATAAGGCATGCACAAACGCTTGCGCGTGTTTTAGCTGTCCTAGTAGCCCCGCCACGGTGGTCTAGTGGCTAAGGTACTCGGCTGCTGACCTGCAGGTCGCGGGATTGAATCCCGGCTGTGGCAGCTGCATTTCCGATGGAGGCGTAAATGTTGTAGACCCATGTGCTCAAATTTGTGTGCACGTTAAAGAACCCCAGGTGGTCCAAATTTCCGGAGCCCTCCACTACGGCGTCTCTCGTAATCATATTGCGGTTTTGGGACGTTAAACCCCACATAACAATTAATTAGCTGCCCTAGCATACGTTACATGCTCGTATTTCAAGGAACACTCTGCCCGTTACAAGCTTTGAAGTGGGGATTTCTCTGAACTCTTGTCAAAGATGGTAGAAACACATCGTCACGAAGTCGAGAAGGCAGCTTCTCGTTGAAATGGTTTCGGGGTAATTTAGATATGTTCAAAAATGACTTCATGATTGAAGCTACTAAAAATGAACATTATGCACAACTTTTGACTTTTTTGGGCAAAGACGTTGACCAGCATTTCAGGCAGCCAGTGCCCATTGCACACAATATCGTTATTCATTCTGGGTCTTATACATAATGTTTACCAGCACGGTATTCTTTTCTACTTATCAAAACCAAATCGACTGATTGTTGTCTAATCATCACCATCATCATCATCATCATCATCATCATCATCATCATCATCATCATCCCCACTATAAGCCTGACTACGACCACTGCAGGGCAAAGGCCTGTCCCATGTTACGCCAATCAACCTGGTCATCTGTTTTCTGCTGCCATGTATTTACCTACAAACTTCCTATTCTTACTGCCCACCTAATTTTCTGTCTCCCTCTCGCCCGTTTGCCTTCTCTTGGAAGTTAGCCGTGATGACCAATGGTCATCCTGCCTTCGTGCTACGTGTCTAGCCCATGTCCGTTTCTTCTTCTTGATTTCAACTATGATATTCTTAACCCTGGTTTATTCCCTCAACCACTTCGCTCTATCTCTTAAAGTTACAATTTGAAAAATTTGAAGAGAGTAGAGAATGGACTAATATCGCTGCTTTTCGTCTATATTTTTTATCTGTGTATATAAGAGTCCCACAATGATCACATGCGAGATTTTGGGTTAATATTTTGATTTCTACAGCACTGACAAACTTCTGTGTGTATCATCAATCACCTAACCTTTTCAAACGACTTCATCAGCTTTTGAAGACGCCGGCGTAACCACCGAAATAGAGAAACAAAAATGCGAAAGTAAAAATCTTTTCATTTCTTCTTACCTAGGATCCGCGTAAACCTATAACTCTTTCTGGCGCTTACAGCTCATTTTTTTAACTTTTCGCTCCTTTTAACTTGTATTCAAACGTGAGCCCCTGTTCTAGTCGCACTGTATTAGCATTGAAACTACGAAAAAAAATGCAGGCCAAATGAATTCCCGAGTCGTATTGATTTTAGCTCTGGGCACTATCATATCCCGAATATTTAACCTCGAAAGGTACATCGACTTACCTAACTCGGTGGAAAGATGAGAACGGGCGCCCATAAAGACAGAAAGGAAATCCCGGGGTTCCATGTTTTTCTTTCAATACGGAAAGAAGCGATAGACACGGCGGCTGCTGCAGCGGAACCGAGGCTTATTTGCATAAACAGCCTCCGCTATACCACCACCGGCTGCACCAGACGTGGCCTCCTCTTTCCCGCCTTCGTCGGTGCGGTATTATCGGTCCACGACAAAACGAAGGCGTGCACGTCGGGAATCTCTGGCATGTTTCAAAACGCCTTCAGTCAGCGAAGCCGCCCGTCGCGCCAAATGAGACGCGCAGTGGAAACACCGTGCGCCATCGGCACGGCCGTTGGCGCGCTCGGCATCGACGCGCTGAAAGGAGGCGTGCCAGCTGTGACTGTGACGAGAGGCTATTGTCAGTGGTTAACGAAGTGCGCGACGCGATGGTTTACCGAAAGGAGAGCCGATGCATGAAAAGGGTGAGCTCATTCCGAAACGGGCGCGAGCATGTGTGCCTGTACACTTCGAGAAAGAGTGCGTGAGGTAGAAGGAAAACCTGAATCGGAAACGGTGGTTGTCGTTGTGCGAGCAACGTCGTGAACGTTGTACACTGAAGCTATGCGTAAACGCGCCGATACATGCGCCGATTGCGCGCAACAAACAGCCGCGTCGTATTCCGTTTCAAGTAATTCTGTGCAGCTGACTTCTGCATTTTCAGTTGAAGACGCAACAGCGGCTATACTTGTTCGTTGAACTCAAATAATGCAGCCAGCCAAGCAACCCATAGCTGCGGTTTACTGCTTTCTTTCTGTGCTAGAGGGAAGCATGAGTTTTGACCTAAAGACATGTAAACAGATTAGAAGCGCAGAAAGCGCAATTTCGGCATAACTTGGACAAGTAACTTTTGCGTTACTAGAGAAATTATTCTTCAGATTGTTTTTTTTGTTTGTAGAAGTCTACTTGTATTGTGTGAATGAGAACGAGGAGGTAACAGAAGTGCTCTTCAAGAGAAGTTGTTCAACATTTTGCGCCGTCCTGGTTTCAATGCACCGAATTAATAAACCCGTTTGAGCAGCACGACTATGAAGCCCTGCAAGAGAGGTACGAAAACCGAAACTGGATCTCAAAGAAAGGAACACAAAATGCAGCATGGTGTGCACCACTCCGTCACGTTCATTTGCATACGAACTGTTCTTTCTTCGCTGCGCTTTAAAGCTCTCCTCTTCTAGCTCCCGAAATTCTTTCGCCACCTTCGTTCGAGCATGCTTTGAGAAGCCCAGAATTTTCCTTGAGTACTTTTTTACTGTTAGTTTTCTTTTTTTCCTTTGATTTCCCTTTTCAGGGACCCCCGTCTTTCCTTCCTTCTCTTTTTCTTCCTTCACGCCTCTCGAAGCAATGATTGGCTTTCAACCCGGGCCTCACTCACGTTCTTCAGCAGACATTTCTTCGCGCCATCGTTTCCATTGATTTTTGCATTCGCTGCGCCTCGATGGCTTCTATGCTACCCGCGCCATGGACTAGGCGTTCAAGAATATTGAACGCGCGATGTGCATGGTGTGCGCCGCTGTATATATGCGTGGCAGCTGGTCTTCATCGGGACAAATACCATAAAATTATAGTGTGAAAACGGTTTCTTTCGCTTCTTTTTTCTTGCCGCATATGCATACTGGCTGAACGTGAGATATTTCGACTTTGTGATAGACACGCTGTGAATCCGGACATTCCTGTAGCGTAACGGTCACTTACTAACTCTAGTGCCAGCTTGCGTCACCATTGTGGCACAGCGTAAACAATCTTTGTCTTCCACGCTATGTGGTCGTCCCAGGGACGCAAATATATCTGTCAGTTTATCCAGAATGTATCCAGATTCATCGTCAGGATTCTCTTGTTCACACCTGCCTTTTATTAGCTACCGTATTCGTTGTGAGCAACTGTGTAGTGCAGAGTAGGACATTTACGGTATGTTCATACATACATACATACATACATACATACATACATACATACATACATACATACATACATACATACATACATACATACATACATACATACATACATACATACATACATACATACACACATACATACATACATACATACATACATACATACATACATACATACATACATACCATGACTTTACTCATTAGATACTAAAGAATGGCTTGCCAGCCATGCGCAAGAAATGCACAGTGTCTACCATCAACATTGTCAGGCAGCGTCAAAGTGAAGCGTGCGATCTTAGTCGCGTTGAACCTTCCTTTATCAGAGGAAAGGTCTTCGGTGGCATCAACGCATATATAGGTACATATAGATTGATAAAGATATAGATGGAAAGATATATTGAGAGGGAAAAAGAAAGAGGCGTAGCCTTCGCGGTGCCTCCCTTTGTGAACGGGCACGCCACCACCATATACGGCTGATGATATACAGTAGCATCAGCGCTACTGCATCTGTGCTGGCCATCTGCGCCTTCGCGTCTCCAGCCGCAAGAAGCTTCGCACACGTACGCGAAACCGAGATTATTTGTATGCGTCACATGTGCGCCTGTGATCGCAGCTGGCGGGCAGTCGGAAGAGAAGGAAGGGACGGTGTCTCTCTTAATTTCCGGGAACCATCATTCTCGGGTATACACACAGCAGGCGTTCTTATATCACCCAGCACAGTCTCCATCGGTGCCGAACCCCGTTCTGCTCTGCATGCCCCACGTTGTCTTTGGCTGAGATGCACATTGGCTTTGCCCATCTATGCTGCGCATGAAGTATATATATGCTAGCCGGGTCCAATCTCCGTGCCAAGAGGTGCCGAATATTGCCCTAAAGATGGGCGCTATATAGGATAGCCTAAATATAATATTTTGCCACGTCACGCTGGTTTGCGAGCAAAGGCACTGTTCTGAATGCATTTTTCGCAAAAAGGTTGTGTGTGCGCGGAAGTGGCTATATTTGAAGCATAATTATTACACCTGGAATATTACGTCCCAAAAGCACGATGTGATTATGAGACGTGCTGTGGTGTAAGGCACCAGAAGTCTTGACTACCTGGAGTTCTTTAACGTGCACTTACAGCACACGGGCCTCAACTATTTTGCCTCCACGGAAATGCTACTGCCGCAGGCCAGGATCGAAGGCGTCACCTTCGTGTCAGCAGTCTGCAAGCGTATCTACCAATGCACCATGGTGGGAAATATTTTAGGTGTCGCCTCTCGGGGAATGTGAAATTATTTTGGTATGCGAAAACTACCACAAATGTCGTGTTAAGATAAAGCGAGCTTCTGTATATACCCGTCTTATCTTGTGAGTATGACCTGTTACTCTAACCTTATGGTATAATAAGTCAGGGCAGAGCTTCAAAAGTAGATGCCGACTTGAAGAGATGACAGATTCTTGAAACTAGAGCTATTGCTGACGTCAGCGTTTTGAGCTTGGGTCTTCAAGAAGACTCACTTTTCCAAACGCTGGCTATAGTGACAGCATTTCTTATCGTGAAATATAATTATATAAGCCCGAATCAGCAAACTGTAACAATCCTACGACAAAAAGTATTGTTCTTTACGAACGCTAACCGGCAACAAACAGGCTTTTCATAAAAACGAATATGAAAGAGATAAGTAAGAGTTTTAAACTTCCTCTGTCACCTCTACCACTTTCTCTTTTTCCCTTTCTCAGCAAAAGTTCACTTCTTTCCTAATTGATGCCTCATCAGAAAGTCAGTAGTACCTGTGTGAGGCTGCTGTGAACTGAAACGTCGAAGTTTCTGTATAGTTAAGTAGCAGGATCTTTTTATTGACATTACCTTCGACAATTGGTGTTCATAAAAAAAGGTATGTTCTCTAACAAAGATTTCGTTACTAGTTATCAGGCAACACATATTGTGACCTCTGAGGGAGAACACAAAACGCGAACGTGGAAAATAAGGTTTCTGAAAGAAAGACTGATATTAGCTAGTAGTTCGTTGAAATGCAAGGAGCCAAACTACTGCTCAACGCGGTGCCGTAGATGTACCCGCCCATCGAAGACAAAAAGGGGAAAAGGCTTCAAATACCATAGTGCCTCGATAGCGGCTGAGTTTTAACGCGATTCGCTTAGAGCGCTCGTTTAGCCAAAATTTAGGCGTCGGCAACAGTTTCGGCATCGGTGTCGTTGGTTGTGAGCAAAACGCCACCATCTTATGCGTGACCGAAAAATTGAGAACGATGGAAATAAAATATTTAAATGATAAAGAATCCTGAAGCAAAGTGGTGACTGAACCAGGGTTGTTGATGTGAAAATGGGAATCAAACACGGGTCGATTGCGTGGCGGGCGGCTGTTCTACCACACTACCACATCCCTGCATGTGAAAAAAGTGAAAAGAAGTTCCTATACTCAAAAATGCAGTGAAAGTATTTTTCATGCTTCACAAACAGACGCGTCCTGATTACATGCTTCATAATGCAATATGAAATATTGCAGTAATAATGCATGGTACAAGCGCCATGCTTTATTATACGCCATGCCAACGGCGTATAATATGTGATTATCAAAATGGCTCTGTGGTTGAAAGCAGGTACCCCACTACAAAAGGCACACACGCAACTGCGCCTATTCCTTTAAGCCCATGTAGTGGGTGCGTAGCGAATTCGAAAAAGTTTCATGTACTAAATGTTCAAGATAGGCACTAGCAACATGATGTCGATATCACGTTCAACTCCTAAAGACAAAGCTGTGGGTCACGTAACTTTTTTTTGTAGTTTCCATAATGAGCGAGTCAGCCAACTAAAGAGAGACAGAGAGAGAGAGAGAGAAGGAAGAAATGGTAAAGAAATGGCGGGGAGGTTAACCAGACTAGGAAAACCAGTTTGTTACCTTGTATGAGAAAGGGGAACGGGGAGATGAAAACTGGTAGAGAAAAGAGTGGAGAGAGAAAAGGATAACACATAACATAGCACACAGAGACATGCAGTCAGTTACCTGTCCACCATGCTTGCGTGGTAAGAGACGTCACTGTAAGAGACGCCTTTTCAAATTAGTTTTTCCAAGAAAGTTCAGGGGAAGCGAGAAAGAAGGCAAAATGAAGAGAGGCTGTACTGAACGGAAGGTAGAAGTGGGCAGCAAAATAATCAAGAAAAAAACAAAAGAACTGATCAGCCCCAACACAATAGCATTTATCTCGTGAGAGCCTAATACAATATGACGCCGCGATTATTCCTTATAAAAGAGAATTAACAAAGGCGATCTGAAAAGTGGACTCAAGTGCCTTGTGGCCGTACCACTTTTTTACATTAACCGCTTTTGGTTCGCACCGTAACGCCTACATCACACTCACTGCCTACTCTCGAGAAACCTGACGACCCTGCACACAAAAAGTCATATGCGTTACTATTAAGTAAGCCATCACTGTCCCCTTTACTGGGTGTCCCAATTATCACGCAGCACGGTATAAAAAAAAAGAGGAACGGTTTTTCGCGAAGCAAATCTAGAGCATAATGTTCCCAGTAAGCTTAATTAAATGCTACTCTTTTTTTCGTTAATGACCATTAGACCATTTGCCATAATGATATCTGTAACTAAAGGAGTACTCGTCTAATTATCAAAATGTCAATGAGGAGGATGTGCATATGTTGAATCGGCCTGGGCTACTTCCAACAACGAAATATTTGCGTGCTCATTTTTTTCTGTGAGTAAACTTAGCCCGCGAAACATGAAAAATCACTGCGCTCACACCCACACATGAAAGCTGCGCCCTCAAATAAGTTTACCGGAAGCAACCGTTTTGCCTCTTTTCCGTTGCCAGAGACAGCGTTTAGCACATTGGCAAGGGTTCAGGTCAGGTGCCAACAACATGTGTCACAGTTTTGCAGGGATTTGTTCCGCTAGATTGTACTCCGCTATCTCCATTCATTTCTCATGGTCAACTGTTCTCATTGATAACGCGGCCGGATCACTGTTCTGAGCAATTACAGCCTGGCTCTGTGAGATCAAGTCGACGTGTTTCTTCGGACGGGAAGTGTCAGATATAGTAACCAGGATTTTTTTCTTTCTACATTTCCTTCACTGCTATACAGACAATCTCGAAGTGAGTTTGTTTGAGGGTACTTCTTTCTGATGCGCGCAGCCGTTTAGTAAGGTGTTATTTTTGATATTTCGCAGGCTTTTTATTAACAAAAATTATTAGCACGCATTTAGTATGTTATTAAAAGTAGCACAGACAAATGTCGTTTCAACATGCGCACATCTGCCTCCATGACATTTTGTAAACTGAGCGAGTACTTTTCGAGTTGATTGGTATATGGGGTTTAACTTCCCAAAACCACTATATGAATATGGAAGACGCCGTAGTGGAGGGCTCCGGAAATCGCGACCACCTGGGGTTCTTTAACGTGCACCCAAATCTGAGCACACGGGCCTACAACATTTTCGCCTCTATCAGGAATGCAGCCACCACAGCCGGGATTTCATCCCATGACCTGCGGGTCAGCAGCCGAGTACCTTAGCCGCCACCGCGGCGGGGCAGTACTTTTCGAGTTACAGATATGATTGTGACTAATTTATAATTGTCGATAATGAAAACAAATTCATGTTATATTCTCGGTGTGAAGGATAATGAGTGGGGCGAAGCGTCTGTCTTTCTGTCTGTTCGTCTGTCTGTCTGTCCATCCGCGCGTCCGTCCTTTCATCTGTCCGTGCATTCGTTCGGTCCGCCTATCTGTCCAACCGTTCATCCGTCAATTCGTCAGTCCATTCCTTTGTCCGTCCCACAGTCCATGCATCCGTCTGTTTATCCGTCCATCCATCTGTCTGTCTGTTGGTCCATCTGTTTGTCTGTGTGTCTGATACTGGTGGTTACGCGTGACGCAGGACAAGGTTAAACTAAGAGAAGCTTAACCCCTTAAAAACAAGTAACAGTCTCTACAGTACACTGGGAACAATATCCACTAGCTTTGCTTCACGTAACGAAGTTCCTCTTTTTTAAAATCAGGCTGTTTGATAACTGGGACGCCCTGTAAAAAATAACGGCACTTGTATCATCAGCAGAGAAAAACGCTGTCTCGTTGAAGCATGCCTCGTGTATTGATTTAGCACTCACAGTCGAAAACCTTAAGCAGGCAAAATCCTTCAGAATACAGTCACTGATGCTAAACGTGAATAACTCTCGTTATAATACCATGTTTTCGTTTTTGATATTCTAGGAGCTGGCTGCCTGCTTCCCAACGTCAAACAGATGCGCGTGAACGGCAAAATTAAATTGAGAACTCCGATTGCGCCCAGCGAAGCCCGACGCTGCTTGAGCGAAAACATTTGCCCAGTGCGAGTGAGGCGGCGAACCGTGGCGCATTCAATCTCGGAAGCAACACGAAAAGCTCTGCGGCCGGATCTGTGCTTGCCGATATGACAGAGATGCGACGTGTCATATGGGACGTCGTTGTCGTCGAGGGAAAACACAAATATCCGCGTGGACGGGAGCGGTTTTCATATCCCGCGAAAATGGACACAGCGCGTCCGGACGGCTAACTTGACGCGGGCCTTGGACCGGGCTGGTCATATTGCCACCAGCTGCGTGCACGCCTCTCTTTGGAAGCAGGGAAAGTGGATTTTCTCTGAGGGATACTTCTCAATACGAAGTCAGTGAGATTTTTCTCGCTTTTTGTTTTCGTTCACATACTCGTTCACAATATGTGCCTTACTGCGGGTAGGTAAAGTATTTGTTGATTCACTGTACTCACATCGTCGATGCCAAACTTCATTATGAAAGCCATTTGTATGCCCGTGTTAACTCATCATGAACCGTATATGCCTCGGCTACCGCTGGGTGTGCTAAAACTCAAAGGTAGTGGTAGATACCAAAGCATTGATCGAAGCCCGATGAACAGCTCAAGCTGATTGACAGAGCTCGGAAGATGGGAAGTGCCGCAGGGGCACTGGACTATTAGGGCTCAACTTTCGGCGCGAAAATTCCTTTGCGAGAATAAACTTTTTTCATTCCCTCATTCTGTGGTAAAATATGAAATGGTGGAGTGTAGGCCTTCGCATGTGGTCATATTGAAATAAACAATCTTCACCATGTCACCTTTTCTTGCCTGTGTGTGTATATGGATCGATCAATAAATCAATCAATCTATGTACCAACCATGATTCATCAGTACGGACTAGCTTTATTGCGTTAACTGTGCATGTTGTCATGATGCTTGATAAGGAGACCTCCTAGTGGCAAATACACTTCGCCGGATTTTCTGCAGTGAATAGGTTAGCCATAAATACTTCTTTTTGGTATTGTTACTGGCGCATCATCTTATATACAACATGTTACTGGTAGTCCAGCCCTATACAAACACTCCGGTAAGAATAAACGATCCGTGCTGCTCACGTTAGACGTCACTAGCAACACCTGAATTCCTTTAAGCCAACTAAATTGATTCAACATTAGGAAGTAAGCGGTTATGAGTGCGACTTCATATTTAATCGTAAAGCTACTGTCTATAACATGATTCGATACGCAAAAAATGTAGGCCATGTTGTTGCATGAGGATGTTCTTCACATTACTAGGTGTGACTCAATATGCCTCATGTGGATTGGGTCGCATAGTAGGAAAGAAGTGATTGCCCCACCGCGGTGGTCTAGTGGCTAAGGCACTCGGCTGCTAACCCGCAGGGCGCGGGTTCAATTCCCGGCTGCGGCGGCTGCATTTCCGATGGAGGCGGAAATGTTGTAGGCCCGTGTGCTCAGATTTGGGTGCACGTTAAAGAACCCCAGGTGGTCTAAATTTCCGGAGCCCTCCACTACGGCGTCTCTCATAATCATAGAGTGGTTTTGGGACGTTAAACCCCACATATCAATCAAATCAATCAATTAGGAAAGAAGTGATTGAAGCAATAAAAAAAGCGATGGAGAAGGGAATAGCCAGATGAGCAATGCAAAAGTCCCGGTGCAACCATTCACGTTGAAAATGTAATTGAACAACCTGGATCCGGCTAAGTGCATAAACGTACCAATAAAAAAAGAAGACAAAGCCTGCTAGCAATTGTTTCTTGTGATGATTTGTTTCATGAGTTCCATTTTAATAAACGGCCCATCAAGTTGATGCAATGCCTTTCTGAAATCAACAATATTTAAGTGTCGTTTCAAGAAAAACAAGATGATCTGTACCTAGCCTATTGAGGAAAAGCGACTCTTGAGAAGTGGGCAGCACGAAAGCAAACGCATGGGCACTTCGCGACAGTGTACCGAGCACGAGAGGCTGAGGAAATATAGATGAGGCGAAATACTACCTAAGCTAACCTAACCTCGCGGATGCAAGCCTACTTGAGCAGAATGGATCCAGCGCTGCTTGCGAAATCACTAGCGGAAAGAGAGAGATAGAGAGGAAAGGCGGGGAGGTTATCCAAGCTCGGCTCGGTTGGCTACGCTACACTTGTGGGGGGGGGAGGAGAATAATAAAAAGGAAAGAGATAGAAAAGAAGAGCGGAGATTACAGTATAAATATACATTGCCATTTTGACGCGTTTATACAGGTTTATGTATATTAAGTAACAGCATACGTAAAGTAATAAAACCAAAGGAACATCAGTAAGTTGCCGTCGCTGAGCTCAGGGTAGTGCACGGAAGTCTGAAAAGCAACAGCTACTTGTTTTTCTGTGACAATATTGTGTCGTGGCATTATGTCAACGATTAGGCCTATAGTATTATTTTTCCCAACCCCTTTTGTGGATACAAAAAATTACGTATATAACTTTCAGTATTGTTCTTTGTATTTTTTTAGATATCGTTGGGTCATGGTTAACTTCAAGAGGTACATTCTTTGGGCTGCGCATTTCTCATGCTCGAAAATTTGGGTCAATATATGTTCTATTGCCGGAACTCTGAAGGTTAAGGAATAAACGGCGGCTTATTTGTGTGCAGCATCTACTCATGTCATGCGAATAAAAATGCATACAGATACCCACAATTTGAATATCGTAATGTACACCTGAGGATTGTCGTCAGAGCCACGCTGGCATTAAATAGGATCTTGAGAGCAAATTGGCAATTTTTACAAAAATATGTGACCTTGCGGACTTATCGGTATGTCACTTAAAATAATATTATTGATGGTAGGTGTTTACGTCGCAAAATCTTGCCATGATATTTAGAGACACCGTAATGGAGTGCTGCGGAAAATTTGACAACCTGAGGTTTCAGAACGCGCACCTGCATTTAAGCCTGCAGGCCTACAGCATTGGGCCTCAATTGCAATGCGGCCTACATAGCCTAGATTGAATTCCACGACTTACCTCTCAGTATACAAGCCCCGCAACGCTATAAATTCAGCAGCGGGTAATCTGCCGCTTACTTCTTGGTTAATTGTTCTTATTCTTGTTGCCATTCACTTGTAGCTCATACCCACTGGAGGGGGGGGGGGTATGAGCAAAAAGCTTTTTTTTTCTTCTTCTCCTAGCTCTTACTCAATGCATGGGGTTGGCCGAGTGCAAGGTGATTTTTTTGTGTTTCTTTGCATTAATTCTCGCATAAGCTAGAGATAGGTGTAACACAACAAATTTAATTACTGGGTTTAAATGTTTATATTGTTGCGTACATGCACGAAGAAAAAGAAGCGTATACGGTGAACGCACTTGTCGCCCAGAGCGAGAGAACAAGAAGAGGATCAGGAGGATCGTTAACCAGTCGGCCGCTTCTGAGCTGCCTCTCGCGACCTAATAAACGGCCCCTTTCAACGTCTACCAGTCTCTTTCAAACGTAACAGAGTGGTGGAGGTGCTGGGTAAGCGCTTCAACTACGGATCGATCATTGCCACAGCTTCGACGAAGCCGTCGACTTGCCGGTCTCCCACCATCTGCCGTGAGTGACTTCGACATGCCCGAAGAAGCAGGCGCTTCCAGGACGGCACCATCTGGCCCACTTCCATACTACCGAGTTCCACCGCCCTTCGGAGGAAAAGCCGAAGAAGATGTCGACGCCTGGCTCACCAAGTACAAACGTGTGGGCAAGTCCAACGGTTGGGATGCAGCCGCTATGCTAGCCAACGTAGTGTTCTCCCTGACCGACACCGCACTGGTATGGTACGAGAACCACGAGGACGCACTCACGACGTGGGATCTTTTTGTTGAAGAGCTCAGGGCGTGTTTCGGCAACTCGGTTGCTAGAAAGAAGCGGGCTGAGCAAACACTGTCGCAACGGGCACAGCTACCAGGTGAGACATGCACCACTTACATAGAAGATGTGTTAAGGCTGTGCAAGGTGGTCTGTGCTACCATGTCGGAAGAGGACAAAGTTGGGCATCTGCTTAAGGGGATTGCTGAGGACG
This sequence comes from Rhipicephalus annulatus, assembly GCA_013436015.1. Lineage (NCBI taxonomy): Eukaryota > Metazoa > Arthropoda > Arachnida > Ixodida > Ixodidae > Rhipicephalus > Rhipicephalus annulatus. Next base: position 26,402 of record WOVY01001968.1, on the reverse strand, counting down.
TGTATAATTTTCTAATTGGAAAATAAAGCCCTAGTTCTGTGTCCGACGTCATTCAGCATTGCCGAACGTTTGAAACGCTCAAGATGCGTCGAATTGCGCCCAAGTTTGGTCGGCTGGCTAACGTTACAACTGTTGCCAGTGTGGACACGAATCCTGGCCTCGACCTTTTCTCTACCATTCGACAGATTGTTCGTGAGGAACTGTCCCACCGAGGAATGTCGTGTTCGACAGCTGACCATCGCGAGTTGTGTCTGCCACGTGAGGCCCCGCCGCGGTGGTCTAGTGGCTAAGGTACTCGGCTGCTGACCCGCAGGGCGCGGGTTCGAATCCCGGCTGCGGCGGCTGCATTTCCGATGGAGGCGGAAATGTTGTAGGCCCGTGTGCTCAGATTTGGGTGCACGTTAAAGAACCCCAGGTGGTCTAAATTTCCGGAGCCCTCCACTACGGCGTCTGTCATAATCATATAGCGGTTTTGGGACGTTAAACCCCATATATCAATCAATCAAATCAATCAAGTCTGCCACGTGAGGCTATGGATGTGCCTCCTTTGACCCAATGGCAACCGACGATGAGCGCGGCAACCGACGATGAGCCCAGCCCCACAGTCAAGAATGACAACCAGATTTCCCGCGTCGCGGTATGACCGACGCTCTCAGCACATGCCTCCTCGACACCCGACGTCTCGGTACGACGCACCCAACCAGTACATCCGTCACACAAGAGCAAATGATGACGCTCTATTCATCGACGAGCGACCGACGTTTCGACCTCGGCCGGTGTGCTATTCCTGCGGTGTGCCAGGCCACATATCGCGATTTTGCAACCGTCGGGTGACTCCTCGGTATCACCAACCATGCGATTTTTCACGACCCTTCGAACAGCCTCATGGTGTCCAGCGGCCGGCCCACATACCACCTGATGACAACTATTGGCCCAGCAACTTCCGCAACCACTCCCCGGCATCTGACAGGAGTTTAACGCCCCCACCGCGACCTCGTGCTCATCGTTCTCCTTCACCGCTGCGTCGCAAAGCGCCCTCTTCGCCACCGGAAAACTAGCCAGTGCGGCCAATAGGGGTGAGGTCGCTGGAAACGTGCTACTAAGAGAAATACCTCCTGTGTGTATGTTTAAAAACAAAGTGCGTGTTTTGGTGGATCATGTGACTGTGATGGCGTTGGTGGACACAGGTGCAACGATTTCCGTGATGAGTGGTTCTTTTAAAGACGTGTTAGGGCGGAAAGTTGTTTTTACCTGGGATGAAACTTCGACGTTTTGTGGAGTGAGTGGAGAGCCATTGCGCCCTATTGGTGTGTGTAGTGCTGAGGTATTTTTGGGAGGCCTTATGATAACGACAGAGTTTGCGATTATTCCTCGGTCGACACATGATGTCATTCTCGGCATGGACTTCTTGCGAGAATGTGGTGCCACTGTAGACTGTCGCACGGGGAAAGTCTTTGTGAGTGGCCAGATGCCTTCAGAACTTCTGGAAACTCCAGCGAATGACCAAACTACGCTGTGTGTCTGTGGCGATACGTTCATACCTGCGTTGTCTACCGTACGTGTTCCTGTCGTTTGTCGCGGCGCTGATCCTGACAGCTTCGATGCGAGCGTAGAACCAATGCACATAAACTGCGTGAAGAAGAATGTGTTGGTTCCCCATTGTGTGGTGTCGATTGATGGCGGAAGAACTGGCCTATGGACTGTAAACTGTTCCTCTGAGCCCGTGACCCTACCCAATGATTTGAAATTAGCTTCGGTCAGCAAAGAACACGCGACCTTATCAGTGGTCGAGCTCACAGACGTGCCGGAAGAACGTGACGGAACTGGTTGTCACAATTTAGACGGGGCGCTTATGGCAATGATAAATAAGTCGCTTAGCTCAAGCGAGCGCCGAACTTTAATGAATGTGCTGTTGAAGCACGTTTCGGTATTTGACTTTGCGCAGAAGGGCAAAGTAATCCCTATCCCCCTGTCTCGAACGCGCCATACCATCAACACTGGCGCGGCAAGTCCGATTCGCCAAAAACCATATCGTGTTTCCCCGTCAGAAAGACAAATTATCAACGACCAAGTGCAGGAAATGATGCAAAAGGGAGTGGTACAAGAGTCAGCCAGTCCGTGGGCAGCACCGGTAATCCTTGTTAAGAAGAAGGATGGATCTTGGAGATTTTGCGTCGACTATCGCCGACTGAATGCCGTGACTAAAAAGGAGGTATACCCGCTGCCCCGTATAGAGGACGCAATAGACTGCCTACATTCGGCCTCTTATTTTTCCTCCGTAGACTTACGATCCGGTTATTGGCAAATTCTTATGCACCCAGAGGACAAGGAAAAGACTGCCTTTGTAACCCCTGATGAGCTCTTTGAATTCAACGTAATGCCATTTGGACTGTGCAATGCACCGGCAACCTTCGAGAGGTTTATTTATTTATTTATTTATTTATTTATTTTACCCTCAGGGCCAAATGGCATTACAGAGGGGGGTGGGCAGAATGGACACCATTCTGCGTGGCTTGAAGTGGAACATTTGCATGTGCTACCTCGACGACGTCATCATCTTTGGCCGCACGTTCAGTGAACACAACTCTCGTCTGGATACTGTTTTGAACTGCATCCGAAACGCTGGCCTAATTTTAAACTCGAAGAAATGCCACTTCGGAGGCCAGCGAGGAGGCGCGTCGCATAGCTCTACTGCGCACATTGGCATCGCAAGACAAGGCGAAGGCACGCTATGACATTCACCATCGACCAGTGATTTATCGCCGTGGTGATCTGGTGTGGTTGTGGACTCCGATGCGCAAGCGCACGTTATGCCAAAAGTTTTTGGCCACTTACGATGGACCTTTTGTGATTGTCGACAGACATACAGAGGTCAACTATGTAATAGCTCGTCTCACGGCGAGTGGTCGACGAGCTGCCAAAACTCAAGTGGTTCATGTTGCCCGCCTGAAACTGTACACGCCACGACAACTCGACTGACTCGTCCGGCGGCCTTCGTCTGCGCGGAGAGGAATGTTGCGTACATGCACGAAGAAAAAGAAGCGTATACGGTGAACGCATTTGTCGCCCAGAGCGAGAGAAGAAGAAGAGGATCAGGAGGATCGTTAACCAGTCGGCCGCTTCTGAGCTGCCCCTCGCGACCTAATAAACGGCCCCTTTCAACGTCTACCAGTCTCTTTCAAACGTAACAATATGTTTAAAAGGGTGAAGAACTTAGCTCAACATTCTTTTAGTCTTACTGATAAATTTCTTTATGGCGTAGTAAACACCCCTCTGAGTGTTGCCCAGAGTATAGACGCCAAATGATAGAACAACTGATTCGGATGTTTCCAGACCCAAGTTTCCAAGAGGTTGTATCAATCTTCTCCTCAATGACGTGTACCAGCGAGAGTATAGAAAGTAATGACTAATTGTTTCTTCCTCCTTACAGAAGAGACAGAGCGGACACAGCGCCATACTTGATTTACGCAGGTAAAAGTTGAAGGAGGTAACCCAGCAGCGAAGTTTGGTTAAGACCACTTCCATTATTTTTAACCATGATGACTCACAATTCCAGGAAAATATTAGGTTCTTATAGAAGCTGTCAGGACACAGTCTGATAAGCATTTATCGGCAAATGGCTTGCCGAATCATGCAATTGTAATGGGTGTTGTAAGTGGGAAAACAGGAATGATTGGTACCGAAAGCACCGCCTTTGCTAAAGAATCAGCGCTTTCGTTAAAAAACAAGCCTTTGTGCCATGATATTCAAACGCTTCTATTCTTTTTTCGAGACATGCTCTTTCAAACTAAGGGATAACCTAAATGAGTTTACTACATCTTTCTGTACTCCTCATGTTCAAATAGCCTTTTATTGTTACATGCTCAGGGCCTTGAAGAAGGATGCAGTATGACTGGTAAAGACTAACACCGGTGGCTTTTTGAAGTAAATGTAACCCAATAAAATTCGCTTGGCATATACGTTTCATTTTACGCTTCCGTAATTTACGCCAAATTATAGGCTGGAGAGACACGAAAAACTTCCGAAAGTATATTTTATAGATTGCCCCAAATCTGCCAAATACTTTCCTACATATATTGGTAAATTCCTGCGCGTCACGTAATTTACGGCAGTGTGACGGAAGTGAAGAAACTAAAGTGCCACTACTGCCAACACATCGTCAGCTGCCCACAAGACAAAAATTAGATGTGTTGTTTGGCCAATGCTTCGTTGGTTCGACGTGCGAAATTCAGTTAGTTGTGATTCTGCGTGCGATGGGTGGCAAGTGATGTTGCGTTTTAGTTGCACACGATTTTCGTATAGTTACTTGAACAACTACGAAACACTCGGAGGTAACGATTACCTTTACTCTCAATATTACAGCGTTTTAGCTAGCAGCACTGGTTTACCACACGGAAAGTGCGGTAATACTGAACGGTTTAAGAGTGCTCAAGCGCAAATATCACAGAAATGTCCCAAGCGTGCACCCTACCATACGGAAGCACATTTTAGAACATATGCAGGGTGCACCAAGACCAGGCCTAGAGTTTCATGCGAAAGCTTGCTCGTAATTGCTTTATATTAAATTCTTTCTGCCGCGCCAACGTGAATTTAGACGTCGCTCTTACCAAAAAAAATTATGCACTCTTCCCATAGATATATTACGAATCTTAAGTTAGCCCGCATACTTCCCAGCGATAGCAATTTACCCGATAGCGGCCCCACAAACTTGACTTGCCTGTACAGGCGGTTTATCTAATGGCTGAATGCGACACCGGACAAGCAAGTAGCAAAGCAGATGTGTGCTGCTTCATGTTAGAGGATTTATATTTATAGTTGGCCCCACTATGCGTCTGAATCAGAGCTGTCCTTTTGGGACAGCACTGAGGAGATTACGCGTTTAGCTCCATCTGTCACACACATGGTAAGGCTGTTGTGACAGTCTTACATTTCGCTGAGCGCCTGCTCTTCGCAGCAATCATGATACGTGCTGGCAAGACCGGTATCCCATGCACACTTTTCGACAATCGTTTCTTTGTGCCCAGAACATTTCAGAAAAGATTGATTTGTATGTGGGGTTTAACGTCCCAAAACCACCATATGATATGAGAGACGCCGTAGTGGAGGGCTCCGGAACTTTAGGTCACCTGGGGTTCTTTAACATGCACCCAAGTCTCAGCTTACGGGCCTACAACATTTCCGCCTTCATCAGAAATGCAGCCGCCGCAGCCGGGATTTGATCCCGTGACCTGCGGGTGAACAGCCGAGCACCTTAGTCACTAGACCACCGCGGCGGGGCACGTTTCAGAAAAGAAGACAGATAGAAAAGTCACTGTTCCAAGCCTGGGCGTACCCTCATGTTTTCGATCGCCATGCAATGATAAGGTGTAAAGAAAAGAGGCACCTGAAGTATATGAAGCGTTTTTGAATCGTAAGAGAGGAACTGTGTGCGTACGTGCCGGTTCTATTAACTCGATGAACAATGGATACCTGTATCTTTTTGGTTTAAGTGTGATTTCAAGACGTGAATGGGGCATTTTGCACATCGTGCGCCGTGTCATTCCCTTTTTCTCGGCGTCATCTTCTCGCCCTCAACACTTGTTAAATACGTTGTAAGTTTGCGTTCTGAGTTTTCTTTTTGTTTTATTGTTCTGGCCACAAAGGAACAATTTTTCTTTTAGAATGCAGTACCAACCAGCTCAAGTCGCCACCCTGTTATAATTTTCAGTTTTGCGAACTTCTACGTCACGCGAAGACTGTACTACCCGGTTGAGTTTCAGCTTCAGTGTTGCGCTTTCTTGCCTATTAAAAAAATCGCAGCATATCAACGCAGTGCATGATGCTGAGTGGGGCAAAGCGTTCATCCGTCCGTCCGTTATTGCTTCCATCCGTCCGTGCATCCATCTGCGTAACCGTTCGTAAGTTCATTCTTCCATCCGTCTATCCGCCCATCCGTGCATCTAGCTGTTCGTCCGTCCGTCTTTGCGTCCATCCGAGCGTCCATCCGTGCATTTGTCAGTGTGTTCGTTCGTCCATCCGTCCGTCCATCTAATGAACACTCCAAGTACTGCCATCTCTCATCTTTTCACCATATATTCAGCTTATAGAAGTACGGCCGCCTAGCGGACATTCCAAGGACTAAACGAGAGGTGGCACTCGCACACTTTCTTACGGCCTGCGCTTCGTGCCAACTTCCCACCTTTGCCCCGCCGAGGTGGTATGGTGGCTGAGGTACTCGGCTGCTGACCCGCAGGTCGCGGAATGGAATGCCGGCTGCGGCAGCTGCATTTCCGATGGAGGCAAAAATGCTGTAGGTAGGCCCATGTGCTCAGATTTGGGTGCACGTTAAAGAACCACGGGTGGTCGAAATTTCCGGAGCCCTCCACTACAGCGTCTTTCATAATCATATGGTAGTTTTGAGACGTTAAAGCCCACATATCAATCAAATCATTACTTTCCACCATTCATGGCTATATTCGAATATCGCAGCCTTATAGTTGGTGGTTGCTTGGTTCTAAATCAATTATACTGTTCATGTTGTGCGCTAAAGCCTAAGAACACGATGTAAAGAAAAGGAGGGTGTTCGATATTCCGGCGCGGCACAAGCAAGGCAGTGATTACAAAAGGCATTCACAATGGAACCGATCAATAACATAAAACTAGAAGAATTAGTAGCGCACGTGGAAGTATTGTCTTATATATTAATAGCAAGCGAAAATACTGGTTCCTCACTTTTTACCCCTTCGTGACGTTCTACTTTCGAGGATAAATAAGAGAAAAAAAGCACATAAATCTGGCAAGAAATTTCCCCACTGCATCTGCAAAGGCTTCCCCTATCCGTTAGCCCAGTGATCGCAATGTTTCTTTCCGTCCTCTTAAGCAAGTGCTCCAAATATATACATTGCCTCCCTGGGCTACAACTGTGGTGGAAGAAGCATATACCAGGCAGCGCTTAGCTATGGCACGATTGCACACGTCTGTCGGCACGCGTGGAGCTTGGAAGGACGGAAGGAAGAAGGGATGCTTCCGCCGCATCTCAGAAGAGTCCCGCGTTTGGGCATCTTCGTCCCGCGGGAGAGACGCGAGCGCGGCCTCTCAGCCGAGAAAGGTCGGGTGGCTTTTGGTTTCCCCGCCGCCGCAGCTGAGCCAGCGCCAAGTTGACAATAGGGCACGTCAATCACGTGCCCAGACCCGGCTCGCGCTTTTTTTGTTCATTTATCGCCAGAATCTTTGCCCCCTCCAACCATATTTGTTTCGCTTTTGCTGCACCTATACTTCCATTTCGGACTCTGGATCATGACTTTCTGACAGTCTCGTTTCTATATATTTTTTTAACTCATAGCTCGACAGCTGGGTGCTGCCGGGTTATATGCAGCGCAAAGCACTGCAAACTGTCAGCAATCATCAACCTTTCTTAATTGTTATTGTTAGTTAGGAGCTATAAGCGACGTTTTTATTTATGCTTTCTTTGATTAACGGGAAATAGTACAATAGCGGCTGCATTCAGGAATGCATTGATAGTAATATTATCACTAATGCCGTAGTGGAGGGCTCTAGCAACCGGGAACCTGGGTTTCTTTAACACGAATCTAAATATGAGGACACGGGCCTCGACCATTGTCGCATCCATTAGAAAAGCTTTCCCACTGCAAGAGCTGGAAAGTAATAGGTACTTCTATTTATTTTGGCACTACACATAATACTTGCCGATGGGGCTGGCCAGTGGCGGAAAAAAAACTAACGTGAAAACTCCCCGGGTTCAGGTCAAAGTGGTTAGACGGAGAAAAGGATAAGAAAAGTAAATAAGAAGCAATATACACGTAGCGGACGAGGAATATGATGTAAGGGAAGAGACAAACAAAAAATAACACTGTGAATTTGTATACGCTCGCTGACGCAGCCAATATGTTCAATATATTTGCGAAAACCAGTATTTATTTTTGTTTAAATCACTGCTTTGATTTTATATGCCTCCAGGACCAATTATCATCGAAGACGTTGTTCTATTAGAACATGTACGCGTAGTAGATGAGCATCAATTAAATGAATGATTTCTGGAAACTTGATGCAACAGGAGACCACTACGAAGCTGCTCATGTTACAACAGCCAGTTGATTCAAATTATATTACCTGGCACTGATTGGCTGGGGGTGTTATTTATTCATGGTTCGTTAAGGCACGAGTTTGCCTTACCATACTGTCACTCACTGTTGCTTATGGGCAGTAATACCCTTTTCTGCTATCTTTGCACACAAAACTCTCTTAAATCTTCACATAGCTGCCGTTCAAAGTGACGTTTGAATAGGGTCGCCCAATTATGTCTAAATGCAGTGGCATATGTGATAACAAGAATGCTGAGCCGGTCAGCATGAACTTAAGGGCAATATAATATAGATACACTATATATACGTTGAACAAGCAATTACAGCGCTTACATAATTTTCATATCGCAAAGTAATACAACGACACCATCACTTTTGCAATGATAGATCAGAGACTCCTCACATAGGCGTCGGAAATTTTAATTTAATTATGACGTAATCTTTATCGTCTTAGTATGCATAACTGTCACAAAATTAGCGCCACATTCATACGCAATTGTACAGCTATAATGAGCAAAGAAAAAAAAACACATCAACCAAATTCTTTGAATTGCTGTATGCAAAAGTAATGTGTGCGAATTCCGGGATTGCTGTATGCTGTAAGTTTGTTGGACAAAAAAACAATAAAATATTTTTGTGACGTTGACAGTGAAATGGAAAAGTGTTTTTTTTATTTTCAAAAGGAGGGAGCATTGCAGATGCTCATCAGCGCGTGCTTATAAGCCTAGTATTTCAAGAAGGAACAGAAGCACGAAGAAAGACATAAAAGCTAATAACTTTTTTAAAAACGTTTACTACTTTACACAAGGGAAAGAAATAGGGAATTCTCAAAGAGAAAATGAGAAAGAAAGATGGAAAGGACAACAAAAATAACTGTATATTTTCATGGGGCTGTGATGGTGAAGAAGATTGCATCAAGGCTGGTATATGCGAAACTTTTCACTCACGTGAACTTGTGCCCGGAAAATGAAAAAATGGCAGCATATCCACGGAGTGAATGATGGAGAGTGGGGCGAAGCATTCGTCCGTCCATGCGTCCGCCTGTGTGACCGTCCATGCGTCTGTTTGTGCGCCCGTCCCTGCGTTCTTTCATGCATCCGCCCCTGCGTCCATTCATGCGTCCATCCATGCATCTGTTTGTGTGTCCGTTCGTTCATCTATTCAACACTCCAAGTCCCACCATCTCGCATCTTTTTATCATATATTCCCCATATAGAAGCACCGCCATCCAGCAGACATTCCAAGGACTAAACAAGAGGTGGCACACGCACACTCTCTTACGGCCTGTGCATTGGGTCCACTTCCCACCTTTAACCATCTCGAGTTCATGGTATATTCTAGTTCACTGTATTTATGGCACTGCAACCAAACGCTCGCTAAACCTTTCGAAAACCAAGGAGGTTACGCCCAGCGAGTATAACGTAGCAACCTTTCCCTGTCAGATAGGGCTCAATTTACATGCCAATGAATGCTAATGAGAAATGAGAGACAGGAGAATTCGGCTTTTACTTTCTTACGGCTTGCGCTTCGTATCTACTTCTCATTTTTAACCACCTTGAGTTCATTTATGGTATATACAAGTTCATTGTATTCATGGCACTGCGGCTCAACGCTCGCTAAACCTTTCTAAAGCTATAAGGAGGTTACACCCAGCGAGTATAATGTAGCATCCCTTTCTTGTCCGATAGTGCTCAATGTACATGCCAATGGCTGCTAATGGGGATCGCAGCGCGCGCGTTGACTAAAAGCCGAATGCTCATGTCTCTCATTCCCCATTAGCAGTCATTGGCATGTACATTGAGCACTATTTTTTATTGTTAAACAACGCACAGAAGAAATCTCTCACTGGCACCACCTTGGAGGTCAAGTGTTATACCTATTTCGGGTATGTGTCACTGGTGGTTACATACGAGGGACGCCCAAGCCACGCCATAAGGAGCTTCGCTCCTAATATCAGAATACAAGTTATACACGCTGTACCCTGATAGCCAAAAAAGCAGTCGTTGGCCATCAAGTAATTTGATCTACGGCAAGGCGCGCCGGCATCTATAAGTGCGGTATCGAACATTTTAGCTGTATTGTTGGTGGCTGCGTTCGTTACTAAATAAGCTCAGCTGTTCACGTTTCCGCGCTGCAGCCTATCAGAAATAAAGTTAACGAGGCAGGTGATGTGGGCTTCTTGGGGCACATCTTCGGTAAGTTTCCACGTATAGCGAACGTAAAAGAAGGGACAGAAAATGAATAGGCACACTTAAAGGTCCGCAAGTTTGTGTGTTGCTTGCATGTTTATGTGTGCTTGTATATTTGTGTGCCGTCTTTTACGTGCGCTACAAGAAAGCCTACCGAAATCTTTTGAAAGATTCTAAATTATCTGAAAGTTTGCCAGTTCGCGTATGGTTTGCGCAAAGCAGTGGTTATCCATGTATAACAGACCAATGGCGTAAACATTCAAAAAGAGCGCAAGGCAATGTATGCAGGTGTGAAGACATCAAGGGCGATATATTTATGCACAATTGGCAAACAGGACTCTGTACGTGTTCTGGCGGTGGGTTTTTTTAGATGCGGAAGCATCTTATACTCGCGCCTTGTAGTGCGCCGTCCGCGCCGTCCGCACCGCTCCTCGAACATTCGACAGCTGACGCGCGCGCATGTGCCGTCGCCCACCATTTGTGCCGCGCGCGCTTCTCCTTCGAGAACATTCGACAGCTGACAGCGCATGCGCCGTCGCGCCGTCGCCATCTGTGCCGCGCGCGCGCTTCTCCTTCGAGAACATTCAACAGCTGACAGCGCATGCGCCGTCGCGCTGTATATATACTCAAGGTCGGCGCTCGCTCGCTCAGTTGCCGCTCGTCCGTTGGTTCGTCGCAATAAATAAAACACCGCCCTTTCGCATACGTGCCGTACGTGTTCACTCATTTAACACCCCATTTCACAACCACGTTAACCAATTTAGCCATCGACCCAAGTAAGTCGCAATTTAACACCCGTTAACCAATTACATGCTTCCGCATCCTCCTCAGTGTTCCCCCGAGGGAAGCTGCGGGCAATTTTTTCGCAAGTCGCATCAAAGTTGCACAAAGATTTGCACAAAGCTTTCGTACTTTAAAAGCGCCAATTGCCTCCTTGAATTGTTACCAGCGTCATAGCTCTCTCGTTCCTGCACGCTTTTACGAGAACATGGGACAAGCTGAATAACGACGTGGTCTTCATAAGTGTACGTCCACGACCGCCCCATTGAGTTCCACTCGGCGCGTTCATATACTATTTAGTCTCTGGGTCAATAAGAATGTTCAGAATGAAACCGAGCCGAGAAAATAGATCGCCTAAGAGCAACGGAATGAGAAATACGGTTAATTAAATTACCTGAGTGCTGGACCGCTCTTTTTTTTGTTTGTGTGTGTCACTTTTTCGCGCAAAATACCGCTCCACAGATGCCATAATATAACGTCGTAATATCCCCTAAGCTTTTATAAAAATAACAAGCTGTTTTTTGACATCACCCCCACCACGCTCTTTGCAAAAATGTATTTTCAGTTTAATAAGGGCACAACGGAACGTAGAAAATTATTTTTGAATAACTGAGTTGGGGGAAGAACCCAAACTTGATTAAAAATAAATAATATCTTTGATGTCATCGTACTAAACTACAGTTGGGTGCGGTGGAGTTTTCTAAGAAAAGTGCCGAACTGCATTTGCAATGCGACTTGAGTCTGCTACGCTTTCTCGGCCCGTAATAACACGGCGGTTTCGCGATGCACAACACAAAACCTTTGTTGCTCTTTTTTTAGGTCAACTCGGCTAAACTTAATGTTATGAATGACCTATTAATGGATTATGTGTGTCTGAGACCGTAGGTATTAGTTTTGTGTTTTTTTTACCACTGTACATATTGTATTTACCACCCGACGGCCGGAGTAATCAGTCAGGCTAGAGATGAGGCTAAAATCTCCGGGGATTCCATTGAAGGTTGCCATCTTTCTCATAAGAACGCTCATATTTTGCGACCACCCCCATTGAGTTGCACTCGGCGCGTCTTGCACGAACATTCAAATTGCTGCACAACGCTACTGCAGATAGGTAAAAAATGCCGGAAACAGAAAATGCCAGCCTTTCTCATTTCCTGGTGTCTTACTCGGGGTGTCTGGTGTTGACTCTGGACAAAAATATTGTGTGTGCGTATACAGGTGCGATCTTTTAGCAAACGTTCTGCATTGTGGACATTGTGACAACGAAAACCTTGTTATAGAAGCTGGATAAAATCACGGGAAACTCGATCCATCATCTCTTGATATATGACATATGATGTTCTACAGCGAACGCTGTTTTGGTATCAAAAGACGATCACGCGCGTGGCCGTAGTTGCCTAGCAGATGCCACCGGTGTCCGTAACGAGTATCGAAAGTAAAAATATACTTAGTAAATGAAAACCACTAATGACACAATTGAATTCAAACCGGGGTCCGCTGCGTGCCAGCGCAGTATTCTCAGGAACTCGTTTCTAAGTTTGCTTTAGGCAGGCATGATGTCGGAAAAGGAATGGCGTTAATATGAATGATAAAGTGTTTTAGAACATCAAAAGAACAGCCAGGTGCCACCTGATGTGAATTGCGTAAAGACTGGGTCGTCCAATGCTTCAACCCATTAGAAAACTAGTTTTTGATCACCCATTATTGTAGCACATACCTACTTCAGGCTTAATTCTTCATCGCCGTCAGGCACTGCAAAAGAAAAATGCACAACAATCCAAACAAGTGTGTAGTGGATGCAACGCTTCTCCAATGAGTGACAAAGGATAGCATAGTGAATGCTGGCCTACTACACAAAAGTTATGAATATTAGTGGCGCAGTGGGTACCCTGCAGTGTGCTTGTAGAAGTTACCCAAAAAGGTTTAGAAAAGGCTCTGAAAGGCCGCTCTTTCAGTTTTCGCTGTGACTGTGCTGCGCGTTCCGCGGAAACCTGGCATTTTTGTGATGTTCAAAAAAATTATGTAAATTGTTTATTTTCATACAGTACTTTAGAGCTATACCTGGAGCATCCACAATATATATCTACTAATGCTATCTGATAAATTAAATCAGCGGTGCTTTAAACGGCCGTGAATTCCTTAGAACGTAAAAAACTAATAAAGATGTCGCGCATTACAATGATGGACGTATTTTAAAAAATACTTCATCGCTTATGAATATGTGCGAAATTACGCAGTGGTGCTGCAAGACTTTTTTGTGCAAGTGCTTTGCAAGCAGCAATAAGTAATGTTTAAATTAGTGAACGTCTTTACTACACTCTTAAGTATTGAACGTGGTACTTCGGTATCTGATGTTGACACTAAAAAGGAAGAACTGGAACGTCAGCTGCGTAGCCTGATCGCAAACACGAAATCATGAGAACTTACTCAAGGTAGGGCTTTCGAAGTAAAACTTGGGCCGTATACGTCTAAATAAGCTTGTCCGTGAAAGCATGTGAACCTGAGCAAAAAGTAAAGAACTCCGCTTCAATACAAGGGAAAGAAGTAAAATGAGATGTGCTACATTAGCACGGGAGCAGGCGTACAATGAAACACTGAAGACGGGAGGCAATGGCTTAGACATGCGCAGAGAAGGGGGAGGGAGGGGAGTTGGACGGGTTCCATGAGCTCATCAGAAAATCGAGATCCAATATGGACGAGACAGAAGGGGCTAGGCTGTGGGGGTTGTATTGAGTAAAACAAAATGAAAGGAACGTAAGAAAGGCTGCAAGGAATGTGGAAGGCGCGAAATTAACCCTAGATGGAAGGAAAGAAACATCGAAGCTCCTGGCTTTAAAATAAAGAGTGAAGCAAGACACGTGATCAGTGCTCCACCCTCCCTCTCGTTCCCTCCCCTTTGGCTGTTCCCAGTATTTCTACGACCTCCACCCCCCCCCTTGCCTTTACATTCCCTTCCGCACCGCCACTGCCATCGCTGTATCGTCTTTTGCTCTTCGCCATTTTGTTTCTTGCTTCGCTCTCCGGCACGTTTTATTGGATTTAGGCAGACGGCCTCCATACTCGAGTCGAGGCCTGTCCACGAGCCGGCGAGGCGTATACAGCATAGAGCAAGAATGCGGAGGAGAATCTCTATGTAATAAAAGTTAGTGACTCCAATGCAAGGGCTGGCCTCACCGCGCCATTCACCGTTCATCCCCTTCTCTTTTTGCCTCTATCCACCCCGCCATCTTCTCTCTTGGAGAGAAGTAACGGACAAGAAGACTTCACATCGAATTCAAGCTAAAGACGGGAGCGCAGTTAAAAAAACAGCAAAACGTCGGTATGCTTGAGAGGATTTCCGCCAGATACTGTCGAAGACTGAAACTCGAGCGTAAAGAAGGCCCAACCTATATCTTGTTAGTACGAGTGTAGATTTTGTAAGTTTGTTTCTTCGGACTTGTTTTTGTCTTGTTTCTTCCAGCGATGTTGTTATAGTATAGAGCGAAGGAATGGAAAAGAGTAGGACCGTATACGCCCGTAATTACAAGCTTGCAGTTCGTACATCTTGAGAGCGTTCTCGACGTTCCATGGTAAGCGTAGGCCCTGAGCTTCTCGATTCACGCGGGCCCTTATTTTGGTTGCTACCCGGGCGCGGGCGTGCCTGAAACAGCACGCTCACTGCAGTGTGCTGCTACTGCAAATGCGCCATCCTGGGTGGCTTGTTTGTTTCGTCCGCAAGACCCTTTTGTGTTTGTTTACACATGCATGAAGGTTACGCCCCCTCGTTGCTTATGCGTTTACTACCCGCAGTTTTGCGACTGACGCGCAACGTTGCCCATTCAAAATGTAACAAACTGACTTCGAGCTTGTAATTTTTCTGCTTTTCTAAGAAATTGACGTATATTCTGTCACACAGCTGTATAAAAAATGAACGCGTTCCTAGTTTATAGAAGCTCATCTGGATCGCAAGCTGTCAGCCCGTTTTACTCCGTATTTGCTTTAGAAAATACAATACATAAAAAATGAAGGAATCGGAAAACACTTGTTTCTTTGACATCAATGTGTTCAGATGATCTTGTGGCTATGAAAGACATAGTAAGCAATGGGAGGGTGTTGTCAACTTGGACTTCATTAACGTGCACATTATTATTATTATTATTATTATTATTATTATTATTATTATTATTATTATTATTATTATTATTATTATTATTATTATTCTCATTATTAATATTATTATTATTGCCATCATCTCTTTTTTTAAAGAACTCGTTGTTTCGAGGGCGAGCTATGAAATAAAGCTTTACAATAGCTCAGGTATATGTTTAGCTTTGCAAAGGTTTACTTCAGTGGTTCTATTGCCACGAGTGTTGCGGCCCTGCCACGGTGGTGTAGTGGCTAAGGTACTTCGCTGCAGACCCACAGGCCGCGCAATCGAATCCCCGCTGCGGCGGCTGCATTTTCGATGGAGGCGAAAATGTTGTAAGCCCGTGTGCTCAGATTTGGGTGCACGGTATAGTACCCCAGGTGGTCAAAATTTTTGCAGGCCTCCACTACGGCGTCTCTGAGAATCATATGGTGGTTCTAGGGCGTTAAACTCCACATATCGATCAATAAACAAGTTACATAGTGGCGCTCTGTTCTTAAATTCACATCGAGTAGCCCACAATGCAAACTACACTGGTCAGTACAAGGTGTTCATGATTACGTACAGATGTAGCTACGTCACAGCCCACACCACTCGTTGTGTACGGGCAGCTAAAAGTGTTTCAGATGGCGGGGCACGTAAGACCGCTATATATATATATATATATATATATATATATATATATATATATATATATATATATATGTATATATATATATATATATATATATATATATATATATTGCGTAATCACTTCAAAATACAGATAGATTACACTTCATGTCATTGAGCTTGAACATAGTATGAAAACGTGCAGCCACCGGCACCGCATTATTACTCAGCAAATGTTACCTAACTGCAGTATATGGCCCAGCATGCCAACGAAACAACTTTTTTTTAAATATATGTATATAAGTAGAGGTATGTGCCAATGCGTGGCACCGGCTACTTCTCTTCACTTGCACAAAAGTTCACATCGCATATTTTGTAGCAAACACAAGGCTATACATATGTACATAGCACAACGCTTACGCAATGGGTCCACGTTTTTCAATACTGAGTGTCCACACCACACATAAATTTGTCCGCACTACATAGAAATGCGTCTACACTAAAGAGAGTTTGTAAAAACGCAAGTAATTACGCCAATTTAAGTGTTCACGCAAAACATGAAAGTTCAATAAAATTTCTAACGGGACTAAACTGTTTTCAGAAAGGTTTTAACAATCTTAAGGTAGTGAAACATGAAAATATTATGAAACATATCGGTTAACAATAGCGATAATACTTTTTCCCGTTTTGTAGTTGTGAGGTATTTCTCATTCCCATTGCACCATTCTTTCTTTTCTTCCTGCAGGAATTACTGTTGTAGTTTGTAAGAAAATATAATGCAGGCAGTTATTTTGAAGTTGTTTAAAGCGTGATGCAGTTTAGCATGGTTAGGGTCATAAAGGGAAGGCTGGTAGTCACATTTAAATTAAATGGTTCAATTGTGAGAAGGCTACCTTTGGAGTACACAGACGGTGATCGACCTGCTGAAGGTTGAACCCAGCTTTTTGTCATACCTCGTCATTGTTATGCTAATGTTATGCGCTTCAGTTGACAAAGCTAAAGTCTATTGTTGGAATATTGCTTCCAGTTAAATTTAACAGCGCTACAGAAATGACCATGCGAAGAGAGATCAATGCAGATAAGTACGGTGGATACATCGCTTTTGCAGTCACTGTTGATCCATACAGTTCCCAACGTTATTATTAAGAAAATACATTCTGAGTTACAACAGACCAGGCTGTAAGTGGGAAATTGCGGGTTAATTTAGGCTACTAGGGGTTAGGATGCCTCTTTATTTGTTGATTTGTGATGTTCGTTTCTGATGTTTTTATTGTTTGCATTGCGGACCAGCATTAACGGTCTAACCTAAAGATAGTGCGGTGGCTGGCATCAAACCTAAATACCGTTCTCGGCAGCGTGAGACCTAAGCCACGGAACAGCTGCAGCCGGTTTAAGCTGACTTTTTGTACCAGGCTCATAATAGAAGTACAATCATTACGTGGCACTAAACTGCCCACATTCAATAAAACAACGCACTGTACCAACACAACAATACACAGGGTCGCCTTATCTACTAAGCTGGGCCAGGTTTCAAGACATTTGAGTATAATACAGACGACTAACGAAAAAATGCGTAGAAGTCTATTGCTTGAAGCATATAGTAAGTCGAAATCCACCAAGTACAGTTTGCGAATAACTCATTCAGTGCGTCCTGTGATACCCCGCAAACATTTCGGAATAAAAATGTAACGGGTGTAGAAACATGTCATTTTATTTCGATCATTGTTTATGCAATGGAGTTCCTTTTTTTTTTACACGTTCACTCTCGTGAAGGCCTACCTTCTAAGCAGGCGCTATGCACTAACGCAAAACAGAAGATAAGAAAGAAAGATAGCGCTTCGTCGTAGCCGTCGTTATAACTGGTGATAGCCGTGGATATAAATGGGCCGCAGAGACGTGTTCCCATTTGCCGCGCAGCCACCGGTCGACCACAACTCAAAACGCTGAGTGACATGCTAAATCCAGCCGCGCGCGCGCGCTCGAGAACGTAATTGCGCCATGTCCCCGGCAGCGACACAGGTCTCAGAGTTATTACCGAGCACACACCCTCGCGCCATTCCTTGCGAGGCTCGCCGCGCAACACGCACGCCGTTTCTCTCCCGTCCCCTTGTTTGCTTTATGCTCCCCTCTATAATCCCTCGTTTCTTGCGTTTCCGTGTTCGGCCTTCTTATTTATTCCCTTTTTTGCTTTATTTTTCGATACTGCTTTTTTCACTTTGCGTGACTTCGCTGACAGCGGCATTGCTTGCTCGTGTTCTCTACTCGCGCTGTGGTTGCCTTAATTTTTTTTGCTTTTTTTGCTTTTTGAACGCACACGCTGTTTCGCTTCCTTGTATAGGACGCCCAACGTTTTCCTCTTTCAGTAAATAAGCGAATATGAAAAGAGACCTCGATATCTCGGTTTGCTCAGAGGTTCGCTTTCACTTCGTTCTTGATTCTGTCGACGCAAATGTTTGCGCGGCGGAAAACCTGGGGAGACCTTACTTTCTTTCTTACTGCGTCGCGTGAGCGTAATTGCTTGTTTACACATGTGCAGTGGTACGTGTGTTTCTCTGCGCGTGTCTGTGTGTGGGGGGGCGTGTGCGTGTGTGTGTGCCTGCGCGTGCATGTGACATGTGTGTGCTTGTGTCTGTGAGTGTGTACATGCGTGCGCGTGTGTGTGTTTTCCTTGCACTGTAGCTGTTACATTTAGCGTTTCCATATCAGCTTCGCCCAAACCATGTATTGCAAGAAAGCATAACTTTCACTGCCACTGTTAGCTGTTTACTTCAGGCGTTTGCAAAAACGTTCAATTCAATGCGGAACACACTAACCGCTGCCTTATCCCGCATAGTAGTGGTGTACGCTGTGGTAACTCGGGTCCGGCGCGTCTTAGCGTTGGCAGCTGGCCACCCCGTCGTCCTTTACAAAGAGGAGCGACGCTTGTGCGGGAAAATAGAGTACAAATGTACATTTTTGCATTAAAGATAGAGAGGGAGAGAGACAGAGAGTTAGGTTACATAGTGGCGCCCCACCGCGGTGGTCTGGTGGGTAAGGTACTTTGCTGCTCACCCACTGGTCGGAGGATCGAATCCCGGCTGCGGCGGCTGCATTTTCGATGGAGGCGAAAATGCTGTAGGCCCGTGTGCTCAGATTTGGGTGCACGTTAAAGCACCCCAGGTGGTCATAATTTCTGGAAGCCTCCACTACGGCGTCTCTCATAACCAGATGGTGATTTTGGGACGTTAAACCCCACATATCAATCATACATAGTGGCGCTCTGCTGTTAAACTCACATCAAGTAGCCCGCAAAGGTTGAATGTGTATAGTCGTTTCCCCAGAGCCGTTGATGAGCGAAAGGGCTCCAAATTGTGCTTTCCAATCCCGGGCTCTACACTATCACTGGGATGGAGTCACCACATTTCAGCTGTGACACCATGGTGTTCCGTCGCTGGTGTAAGAAGGTTGTTGTACTGGCTCTAACGCTCGTGCCAACGCGGGAAAAGGACCACAGAGACGCCGCTGTTTCTTCGAGGAAAGTTGTCGCTACCAAAATCCATTGTAGTCGATTGCGACGTCATATGGCTGGGTGCCTCACACCCCGGCTTGGAATGAGAAAACCATGAAAACCAGGACTAGAACGGCTTTGCGCACGCTAGCAGCCCCTCGGCGACTCGTTAGAAATACACAGAATGTCGCTTCCTGTTTCGGCCCAAGCGCCGAACCTAAATATGCACGCGTAACTTGTTGGAAAGAGTAGATGTTTACATAAATTATACTCCAGACATCTCGCCATAATCAGAGCGCATTCCTGCTAGAGGGTACACTGTTCCAACAGATTCATAGTGAAATTATTGCTTTTAGACATTGACATAATAAATTTTGACCTGGATTTAGCTTCAGGTAAACAAACATTGCCCAGAAGCCTGATATTAACAGCAGCTTACCTGACGCTCAAAACGATCTCCAGGCTATGGTACGCACACAGCAGCTCATTGTTCTTTTTTTGTTTTTTTTCTAAGTTAGAGACCCAGCAAGCTCAGGGAGCTGTTTACATAAACGGCAGTTGATTGAGTTCCTTTTGGTCTTTGTCCTGCGCAAAATGTTGCTTGTGTCAAAATTCTGTCGATGGCTTATGGCCTCGGAAAGGCATCGGTTTTATCGACAGGTAGTTTCAAAAGAGGACGCTCGGCCTGAAAACACGACGATGAAGCATGACATGGCAAGCTGGTTCTTATGACTAAGTGAATGGATCGAAAAGGTTTTTATTCGACATGAGAGAGAGACAGAGAAATAAATAAAAGGAAGAAGCAGGGAGGTTAACTAAGAAGAACTGGTTTCCCACTCTGTACCGAGGTTGGGAAATAAAAGTTTAAAACAGGATAGAGGAAGATAAAGATAAAATAAATTAGGAAAAATGCACATGCACACACATGCAGGGAGTTCTGATCCCAGACATTTGGAGACACCGGGTGAACGCAGAAAGCGCAGACGCAGCCTTCCTTTGCGACATAAAGTCCTGTCGGTAGCGCAGGATTCCTTATTACAAAAGAGTTTGGTTGTCCAGTTGGTCGAGTGTATCGCAGAGTGATTGTCTCTGCGAGCAATAGTGCGGCCATTCGCAATAATCATGACGAGTTGCTTCGTCCCTACTGCAATGGTCACAGTCTGTAGTGTCCCCTACTTATATGCGGAACGCGTACGCATTGGTAATAGTGACAACCAACCGTAACCTCAACAGAATAGTAGCGTCTCGTCGAACAGCATAGTAGCAAAGTCTTGGATGAATTTGAACACTGATAGTTGGGTCTAGAGTATCTAATGGTGCGTGCCTGAAATGTGGCTCGTTCCATTGCGACGTGGTGTGTTCGCGAGCAAGCATTAGGAGTTTCCCCGCAGTGGCAGTTTTGAAGAGCGGAATTGAAATTTGATTGCTTTCAGTATGGGCAGAAAGGGCAGCTTGGACAACCTGCTCATTGCCTATTATGCCATAATAACTTGTAAGTCACTGAAAGGCTATGTGATCTGCTTTCTTAGTTAAGTATTAAGTCTCTTCTGCAATTTCGAATGCCAGTTGTTTGTGTGGGCTCGGCGTAAAGGTGATAGAAGTCATTGCCGTGTCAACTTGTAATCACCGAAAATAGTCCACTTTTCTGACTATTGATCCACTAACGAATTGCAATGCTACACGAATTGCTGTGAGCTCCATTCCCGTCGATGTCGTAAGGTCAGAGGTATTAAATATGCTTGGTGTGGCTTTCATCGGTATGAAAACAAATGTCGTTGAACTGCTCTGTAAAACGGAGCCTTCGATGTATAGGTGTATACAGCCTTGGTACGTCTCGTATAGCAGGAGCAGAGCAAGCTGCTTAAAAGCAGATGACGACATATTTGCTTTTTTTGTATGCCAGGTATTGTTAGCCTCATGTCAACTTCAGTCAGAAAACAAGGAGGAGTGGAAGGCCTCACGGCGGGTGTGAAGCATGTTGGTAAAGATTCGTTATACGTGGTCACTGTTTCGCAAAAAACGAACGTGGTCTGTCTGTTGGCAAAGAGGATAGGTGGTGGCAGGGTGTCTGAGCAATATGTACTATATGTGTCCTGAGTGTCACAACGTCTATATATGTTGCGATACGGTGGTCACCGGCTATTTCCACAGAAGCCACCGTCTACGCACTTCGAGACAAGCTAAGGCCAATCCGGACTACCTAGGCCTGAACACTCTGTAACGTTTGGAGGCCTTTTTTGCTTGCATTGATCAATGCCGGTAAGCTTCACCGCAGGAAACCGAGAAAAAGTAGCCTGTACAGCTGTAGCATTGAATTGGGTGACATTCCCGAAGACTTTCCTGCGCAGAACTTCAGTAAGTTACCGGTGCCTAATAACAGTTTTTTTTTCATGAACGAGACGTGAGGGCTCCATTATAGGTTTTCAGTTATGACACGCAAAAAGTTGTGCGATCGAAGGTATAGTACAGTTTGACCATTGATGCTTATCGTGTACTTATTCACAGATTTCCGTGTAAAAGCTATAGAGCGCCTTTCTCAGAAGAAATTTCCAAGCCTCAATTTCCCAGGTCACGTGCAGTTTCAATGGCGGCTTTTTGAATTCTCGTTCTTAACTGCAGGCGTGTTACAGCCGATGCCCAAAAGCCTGACTGTACTTGGCAGATGCTCAGTGAGAGCACAGGGTTTATTGAACAGCACAGGGTTGAGTACGCCACCCTGGGGGACGCCGTGGTGGTTGTAATCTTGAGAGGTTTGACCACCTTTGGTGCTAACAAAGAAGGATCGCATTGACCGATAGCTATGTATACAGTGATACATCCGACCACCTACTCCTACGTCTTCGACAGTGGTGAAGACTGCTTCATGCGTAACGTTGTCATACACCCCGTTGACGTCTAGGGACAAAGATGCACAGAGACGCTTACGGCCTTTTTCGTCTTGAACGTAAGTGACGAGGTTGGCTACGTTGTCAGTGAATGATCAACCATGCTGAAGTCCTGCCATGACATCTGTTGTAAGTGTTTTTGCACTCCAAGTACCACTCCAGGCGTCCCACGATCATCTTGTCCATAACTTTGCCTATAAAACTGGCAAATGCGACCAGACAGTAAGAAGACAGCTTGAATGATGACTTGCCTAGCATCAGAAGTAGAACTAGGGAATTCTCTGCCGGCTTGTCAGGAGTATCATATCTTTCCAGGATTCCTTGTTCAACTCCAGGAGCAGCATTCTAGTGCTTTCACCCAGATGACAAAGGGCTCTATAAGAAATTCTATCGGGCTCTGGTGCCGACGTGCGTCCACAAAAGGCTAGTGCTGCTCTGAGTTCATCGATAGAAGAAAGCAAATGCATGCGGGAATCCAGAGTTTGTGGACAGCTGGTCGAGGGAAGTAGGCTATTGGGCACCGCGATTATTCAGATAATCTGGCACGAAAGTCTTCTGCCACGTCAATGTTTCGTTTTTTCTTAAAAAAGGCCGAAAGTCCTAAAGGAGAACACTGAGTGTATTTTGTGCGTAGACCTCGTACCATCTTCCACAATTATGATAAAGGTTTGCGAGGATCAAGCAACTCATAAAAAAGCTGACCAACGTTGTGACTCGAGTTTATCTATCTGGTGCTGAATCTTCTTTTGTAGATGTCGAGTGGTCCGTAACTCTTCTATTGCCTCCGTGCGTCGTTATCTTCCTTCAGCACGCCGTCGAAATGCTTGAAGTCGTTCTACCTCAATGTCAAATTCCGTTACATTAGAAGAGCATGTGACAGTACACGTAATATCATGTATTGGGGTTTGTTTATTTCTTCTATGTTAAGGGATTTACACATAACTTACATGCGATACTGAAATTTCGACAAGTAAACTCTTTGAATGCTATCGCATATCTTGACTTGAAACAATCCTACAATTTTGACAAAAGGTGGTATGTGGTCACTTCCATGGGTTTTTGTGTCTGGGAACCACTCACACTCAGCACGGCTCACGAGGCCTCGTAAGGCAAAGCCCTGGTCACGAAAGCTGCTATAGCTTGAACCACACTAAAACGTTGGACTACTGTGATTTGACAAGAACAGTTCATTGTCGGAGGCGAAAGACACCACTTTCTGCCTGTATAATTAGTCTTGAAGCTTTCCCAGATTGTACAATAAGCATTTAAATATCTGAGTATAATGCATGGGTGAAGAGTTGTTGACATGATACCTTCTAGTCTTGTATGGTCGAAGTGGCTTGACGGATGCAGGTAGGCACCCACATCCGGGGCGGTAAGCCTCTTCTTCACTGTCATATATTGATTGTCATCGTGAGGTGAAACCGGCTGATTAATGTCGGTGAGGTGGCGGCGAATAAACATTAGGTCTTTGCTGTTGTCCGTAGTTGTAGACGACACGAATGACTCATAATCAGAGAGTCTGACTTCGTTCGGCAAGTTTGGCTCGCAGATGACAAGGATTGCGAACTTATTAGTGTACACGAACCAATGGAAATTGGGGATGCATGGTCCCGATCTCCGGGCATTCTATTGCAAAACCGCTACCTTTCTAACTTCTTCCCTGAAGTACAACCGGCTGGTGAGCCATTATTTATCAAGTGCTTCGAGTTATGCACTCGAAGTACTCAGAACTTTCAGTGCACTTCTGGCTGATGCTGTGTGCATGTTCCTTAGTAACAAGCTTTTGGCGTTAATTAAGGGTTTTAGCAGAAGGATCACTTGCTGATCTGTGTTCCGCAAGTCTTCCATCACTGTAGCTTGATCTGATGAAAACGGCTTCTGTTGCGGTTCTTCTGTGCATCGTGTACGCGCAAGTGGTGGCCGCTCTTCGGTAGAGACTGATCTGCCCCTTTGCTCTTTTTCAATGTCTCCATTTGCCGTGCTGGAAACTGAAGCAGGCGATTTTCCCTAATGCGTCGACTTACTTCCTGAAGTTGGCGCTGTCCGTCGTGAAGACCGTTGACGGTGACGTCGTCTTTGCCGGATTTTCACAGCGGCTTCTTTGTGGGCTGAGCATTCTCGTATCATATGCTTCAAATTGAAAAACTCTTTCTTCATGGACATTCTTTGGAAGAAGCCCTTTGAGCATCCTGACAGTTAGGTCACTTCAGTGTGGTTGCGCTACAGTTGTCTTTCGAGTGCGGTTCTGCACATTGGGGGCACACTGCAGAGCTCCTGCAAACACCCTTTACACGGCCGATCTTCTGGCTGTTGAAGCATTGCACAGGTTTAGGAATAAACGGTCGAACTTGTTGACGAAAGCATCTAGCATTCACATAGGCGGCGAAACAGTCACCTATGAACGTTACTACTACTCCGCAGAACGTGTGTTACAATGCGTTCAACGATGAGAATAACATTGTCTTGACTCGCGGGTTTTATAAGCACTGGAATGTCTGCGTTAGGGGTTTCCATGTCAATAACGTAAATGACTCCTGTTGTGGTCGTACCATCGGCTGGTATGAGGGACCAAACTGCAATGTTTCTCAGTTGTGTTACTTGTTTCAGCGTGTTTAGTGCACTAAGGTGCAGCACATCGACATCCAGGATGTTTCTCCTTGTATTTAACCATACGTCTTTTATCTCACTCTGCCCAGTGTTCCCAAGATAGAGTGAAAGCGCTTGCCTGTTCAGAATTCGTAGACAGTTAGTACCTTTCGGTGGCAAGAATAGTATTGAATGGGGCCATCGCGGAGGCACCATTTACACGGTGGCTGTACTTGACGCTGACAATGCGTTGAAAATCCATCGCTTGACCTTGCAGCCCATGACGGTTTAAAAACAGTCATCTGAAGACTCGTGGCGAGATGCGGAAAAGAGCTCTGTATCATCGCTCTCGATGGATGTGTTTCCTCACTTCCTCAAGGTAGTGGTCGCGATCGAGCCAAAATAGGGCATCACCCAGAGAGGTTGTACACATTCATCGCCGCAATGCACGTGGCAATAAACTCCACAACTGAGTGAAAACTCCAGAAAAGCACTGATATGAGCAAGATTGATAAATTGCTTGCCCCATTACTCTGGCACAACCCACCATGGGTGATCGGCCATTAAACGAGTGGTGCTTTGCTACATAAAAAATTGGTTCGTAGTTTCAAAATAGCAATAGATATTCTTGAAATCATTTGCGATCCACAGATAATCACTTCGTCTTCCTATTCGAAATGGTAAACGTACGTGTCGATTAGGCTGGACGCTCGGTACTGCCGAATTTGAGATACAGATGCAAAGTGACGACGCTAACTGCATGGAGACGTACTTCTGGTCTCTGGAAACGCTCCACCAGGTCATTTATGTCAAGTAAAACTTCGAAAAGATGAAGTTATTTTGAAGGCCGCTTTCAGGGTAACGCGAAGAGGCAGTACCTAAGCATTGGGGAAATAATGTCTGGCACACCTATACTTTTATTTATATGTATTGTGGTTTGCCCCTGAAGAACAATTATCAGCTCCCTTAGTGCAGGTTAGTGAACTGGATGCTACAATTTTTTGTTGACCTTCCTGCCTTTCTCTCAATTTATTCTCTATCTATTTCTCAGCGCAGACTACATGACATTGTTTGTGGAGCTTCTCGATAGTTTTAGATCATTCTGCTATATGCGCGCTGGACGCTAATGGTCAAGTTTAATCGATAACTTGGGTGAGCGTAAGCAATAACGCTAGAATGTTCTATGACATACGTACAAACTACGACGTGTTCCACCAATATTCAGATTAAGAACGACCAGTGACAATGTTTTCCGCTTTCCGTGCGCAGCGCACAGGCTCCTCCGATAAAGAACTCCGCCTTGAACGCATTAACTGTTGCCTTGTACGACGTCACGACGCATGAAATCTGGTGGATCTGCTGTCCTTTCATGCTCCAGACGCTCCCGTCAAACCGTGAACCCATCCTAAGCGCGAAGACGACGCCGACGCAATTGAGGAAAGTCGAACTAGCCGCAGGGCTATGCAAGGCCAATCATCACCGCGTGGACGCACGCATCAAAAGCCAAGCGTTACTGCAATTAAGATGGCAGGTGCTACTGTGGCCGCTGTGTGACCCAAAACAGACGTCATGAAACAGGCTTCCGAGCCGCCCATTTCCGCGGATCACCACGTGAAGATTCCGAAAGTGAGTTTCAAACAGGATTTACCGCATAAT